>CADEBD010000286.1:7970630-9231828 GCA_902825455.1 Arctia plantaginis | reverse complement strand
GGCTTCACAGGAAACCAACGTTAAGCAGTTCTCAGTTCAGCCGTTTTGAAGATAACAGAGAACAAACAGTCAGACAGACTGACGGATAAACAGACAGACAAAAAAATTTAAACTGGTTTTTAGGAATAGGCATCGTGCAAATGACCGTATGGGCAAGAAATAAAACCTATTATTTTGATATTACAAACAGACACTTCAATTTTATTTATTTGAATAAAATGTATAGATTTACCCGTTAACTTAATTTTCAGTGTTATTTATTATCCTAATTTTTTCTTACAGATAAGTTGGTCTATAACCCTGTTCTCTCTCCGTCCGTGGGCTCTCATCACGTCTCGAGCAGTATCTGGACTGGCATGCGCTGGGTGCTACGTTGTCATACCTTTGTACCTGAAAGAGGTAAGACCAACGAAAAAGTAATGGAGTATGTATTATTTTCCCACTGACACTAACCACACCACTACCCATTAGTGGTGTGGTTAGTGTCAGTATACAGGATAGAATTAAAGTCATTTTTGTTATGTAGAGTACGCACTCAGCCTATGCTTGAGAATACTTGTGGTGTGATGTATCTAATAAGATTTAGTAAGTGAGCAGAGTCAATCTTGTATCTTACTAATATGTAAAAAACAGAGCATCGGCGATATCTCTGCGTGTTACTATGGACGGTATTCAAAAGCATGGCAGACGTGTTCGATAGGAGGGAGGGATATGACACGTTAATAGTGAATAACCAGTTTAAAATTATGCATTTCTAGTTACAATTAAATTTGCAGTTTTTGGTAGAACTGATAATCTGTGGCAATCTACATATTAAAGGCTAGAGTCGTATTATACTGACTAATACAGTTTTTTATTATTATCTGTAATTTCAAGTAGATATATTATGCCTTACTTATTATTTCAGTATCAAAAACTTATGTAATTTAAAGTTGACCTGCTCATTCAGGTAGAAACATACGTGTTATTGCTTTTTAAAACTTTGACCTACCTCTATAATAGGATAGCAGAAGATATCTCCACTTTTACAGTTCCACGCTGTTAGTAATAATTTCTGACAATATAAATTCAATAACATTTTGTCAGAAATCAATTCCAAGATCTCACCATCGCCGCCAACATCAGTGCTAATTAATGCCAGGAAGCAATGAATCACATGCCTATATGTCGTCAGGACCCTAAATAAATATTTTTGGTACTTGTTGATAAAAATCAGCTATCAACTTTGTTATTTCCTCTGTCTAATAAATACATGAAATAGTTCGCGAGTGAAACTGATGTGTTTAAACCCTACTCCGTCGACAATCGTCACAATGAATGTTTAATTAATTTTGTTTTTAAGCTATTGCATAGCTTCTATCGCGGGCCTTGAGCGTGGAGACCGAATCCAGAAATTCCGTAACGAAAATAACCTAACACACCCCACGTGATACTTTTTAGTATTGCCATTTATCGATGAATAGCAGAACTATTAATGACTTTTTTGAAATATCACGCTTGTCTCTTTAGTTCAGCAACTCGCCTCTAGGTGGCATTGGTTGTATCGGCGTTACTGCGCATGCGTAATCCCCCTCTTCGCTCCGCAATCTAATTAATATCAAAGAAAAAAAAACAAAGGAAAAAAAAATCGAATTGCATAAGTTGATAAAAAAATGCTATGCAATAGCTTTACCGCGGCAGTCCCCGAGTGTCACACGTCTTTTTTGTAAGCCATTCTGCCAATTATGTACTAGTTATTTATTTTACAATAACACTTCATTGTAGTGGTTAATACTCGTAATTAACGTCACTATTTTGACCAATATCCTACGTCATTGAGAATGAGTGATAGGTAGGTGAGCAACACTACTCAGGTTAAGGGGAAAAAACTTGAAATTATTTAATTCTGATATTTTCTTCTGATTAATAGGGAAATAACTTCTGCATAATTCTGTGGTTTTAGGAGATAAACATGAACCCAAGAAACATAAGACTCGTCAAACGAATTACCAAAAATAAATCAATCACTGAGGTGGTCCACCATCCACCTATTACTGCTGGTGGTTAAATTTATTATAATATTGTTTACTGTATATGTATATAAAAAAAGCTTCAGTTCCATACGATTTATAGAATTAAGGTTTCCTACAATTGAGTTACAAAGTTTGTCTATATTGTTAGTAAATCACAACAAGTGAAGCTTATAAGAGCATTATAAAAATAAAATTGAAAATAGGTTGTAAGGCTGTGTAACATCAAGTTTAAGTTAAAGTTTGTAGCATGATATTATTAACTAATACACTATTAATTCTTCTAAACACCACATTCCTTTTCAACTTGCCCACAAACGTGAATTGATCACTTTCATATTCGGCAAAATATGGTCGTCTAATACACCTCTGTCAAAGCTTCGGCGATGACGACGTGAGCGTATATGTATGAGTGTAGGTATATGTATGTGTGTATAGACTTATTTCTTAGCTTTCCATGGATTACTCGTGCGGGTGCCGGTAACACATGCGACTACGACAGCGCCTGGGAATTGCGACCCAGGAGTAGGTTTACGGAGTACTATTATTGTATATGTATGAGTGTATGTGTATGCATATTTTGACGTGAATCATTACATTCAACAGCTTATTTAACTTCAATTATATTTGGTGACTTTATAATGCGTTTGGATGACATAAAAGGCGGCTTGTGACATTTGTAATTAACCTTCAGTTTTGAATGGTCCATAGTTTCCTATCGGACAGGATGTGCATACTTATCAGATTTACGAGTTACATAACCATAGTTCCGGCTAAATGTATTATAATTAGTTCATATTTATAATCATTAACATATTATAGAAATTATTTAGAACGGACCGTTATTTTGCTAAAATTTCTGACTAAGAATTAATGAAGGTAGCTAAAATGATTTTCAAGCTAGTAAGGAAGTAAGTTAGTTTTAGTTAGTAAGCTCTTTGGGGGAAGCCTTCGTTCAGCAATAGGCTGAAGTATAAGGAAGTTATTTGTTAAATGTTAAGTTTAGGTAAAGTGCCAGACTCACCAGACTATTTCAGATACAAAAACTAGAGGAGGACAAGCTTATTCATTTAATATTACACAATACATATTACAATACTACCGCAATGGCTTTGGTGGAACCAAAAACAGATATAAGAAGCAGGAACTTCGTTGAGGACACTATAGTGAAAAGGTATACCTTTTCCATAAGTGTGCCATACTGTAGGAGTGTGCCTAAAGTAGGAGGAATCCGGGAACAGCTTTTATTAAGACATCCAGACTCCTGACTATACTGTCGTAAGGATGACATCTGCTTGTTGCGTCATGCCTTTAACCTATCTAACAGAATTTTTTGGTATTTTCAATGAGGTTATTGGTTGATCAACCAAAATATATATGACTCTCAGAAGAATGACCACCGTAACCACTCGTGAGGAAGTGCATGTTATAATAACTTAAATTAACTTGACACATCTCACATACGACGTTCTGATCTCAAAATAGATAGAACCTGTACTACGACAACGTCTGGCCTGTTGGAGTTGTGGTTACTGGTTTTGACGCCAGAGATCGTGGGTTAAACTTTCCTTACGACTAATATATATACTGTATGATAAAGATGATAATTGGTTCCGTTTCGGTTTTAATTTATCGGTAATATGTATGTGTTGTAATGTGTTTAGAAATATACAAGTATTTTTGCCAAGTCTCGTTTTATTCTACGAAGAATGATGATTTGGATAAAACTTGTGTGTTGGTCTATTATACAGACAAAGACTCCTACTAACCTGTAACTTGGTTCGATTTTGTAACAATATCTGATAAAAACTTTTTGTTCCAGATAGCATCAGACAATATCCGCGGTGCTCTTGGGTCCCTCTTCATCCTGTCTCAAAACTTAGGCTACTTAGTGGTATACGTTGCTGGTGACTTGATGTCTTTCGGGGCAGTGCTGTGGATCTGCACGGCGGTTCCTGCTATATTTATGTTGGGATTCATATTCATGCCTGAAACTCCAGTTTTCTTGATTAAGCAAGGCAAGACTCTGGTAAGAACATCTCTTTCACTTTTGTGGTTTTTTTACACAAGTGCTCTATGGCAAAAGTAAAAATATAATGATTTGTGCTTCAGACAACCCTCAATGAGAATTTCATAATCGAGTACAAGTCGACTATAATTATCTCGCGTCTCACAAAAATTATGCTTAACACAAAAAAGACGCTGTAGTGACATTTTTATTTACTTTTGTATGTCTTTTGTTTCAAGCGCACGTTTTTGCTTTTATAATATTTCATGTTGTCCTTATAAAACAAAACCCAACGCTTAAAAGTTTGTAAGTTCCGTTCTCTCTAGAATATCTTCAAACTCGTTTTACTGAGGCCGGTGCTAATATTACTTTTAGCGGTATTTCTTATGTTAATGGACACATGAGGACTTTCCCTCTACGCTGGGAAGTCCAGATAAAAAGGTTCTAGAAAATCGCGGATTAGATCAATGCATATATTATCTATATATATGCAAAGAAATCAGGCTTTGGTTTGGTGAATATTTTAATTCTTAGATTGAAGACAATAAATTTTGCTCATGACACTTAAGTTTAAGGCACAGTTTTTACTTTGACTTCGCTGTTATAATATTTCAACATGTTTAGAAATAAATTTTGAAACACACAACAAGGTTTAACTAGTAAACCAAAGCTTAGTAAAGCGTGTACCATGTGTTCTAGATAGAACACGTAAACTCGCTTAGATCAAGCCAATTAAACAAATATGTTTATTGACGTAAACATACAAATATTTGGACTAAAAGAAAGTCGAAGCTGCGATTCCTGACGATACTTGCTCCCTAAAAGCAATATCTAACAGGCAATCTTTAAGGACATAGCCGAAATTAAATAAAAGAGTTCGTAGTTTTGATCTAAAACAGACATAAGGAAAAGAAACCATTAAATTTTTTATGTGATATATTACCTTCTTAGATGCGTTAGGGAAAAATACCTTAGCTTCCTTCCTAGGCCTTGTGCGAAGGATTGCCTTATGACCTCCTTCAGTAACAAGAAGGTATGCAGATCCTCAGTCTCTTCTTAAAATTTACTGACCTAGAAGATTTTAGTTATTATTAACATAAAACCAATAAAACCATTTATTTTTGCTACACAAAAGTACATAAAACACCGTGTGTTTACGAAGTACACTATACGATTAAAGGAACATTACAACAAACAAACAAAACTAACGGTTTTTAATGTGGTATGAATGAAATAGAGCGTAGATGAAATAGTTTGCTGTTTTTGTGTGTTTGCGTGCTTTTATGAAAGTATTTAATATTATAAATACAAATTGTTCAACATCAAATTGTAACATTTTTAATAATGGTGTACCTACATATATTAAGTGTGTTTTAGTTACATACAGGCGGTTTCGTACATAATTTAAAATCATTCCACGAAATTAGCCTTGAAAATAAAAGGCAACAATAATAAGGATATTTGTGTTTATGTTTGTATGCTGTTAAATTAAAAGCATGTTCTTGGAATTTTCTTAGTCATTACGTCATTAGGTATACATCTAAAACTTGTTATCTCACTATTAAAAGTTAGATCTGGTGCTAAAATTGTTACACAAATTCTGATTAGGTAAAACAGACACACATTCACTCATGCCTATATCCCCGAAGGGGTAGGTTGTAGGGGTAGGTGGGGTAAGTGTATTATATGCTCCATTTTGCTCATTGTCATTTTAATCAGTTATGTAATTATTGGCAAACGTATTGCTGTTAACAGAGAAATTTACGAATTAGATGAGCAAATGATGATGTTATGATAGGAATAAAAAATAACCTCAATAACAATAGCTTATAACTAGACTTGCAACGAATATTCGGTTGCTATTCGGTATTCGGCATATTCGGCTGCTTTTATTATATTCGGCCGAATACCGAATACTTAAATAATATATTTTGTCATAGAGAAATAATTGGTAAAATGAAAAATTAAAATCGATTGATTACGTATATATTCATATTTTCATTTCTGTTATAATCATTTAAGTAGTCATTGGTGCATAACACAGGTACATAATCATCTTCTGAATTGGAAAAATAGAGGATTCTATGTATTATAATTATTGTGGTAATCAAAATTTAGAAGGGTAAGGTTCTCATTTCTTTTATAATCATTTATTAAGTAGTCATTGGTACATAAAACAGGTACATAATTTAATTCACGTCTGTACAAGTTTTTGGCGCTAAAATCCAGCCGAATACTTTTGCCTAATATTCGGCTATTCGGTCAGGGGCCTCGCCGAATATTCGGTATTCGGTATACTGCCGAATATACTATTCGTTGCAAGTCTACTTATAACGCTGGAGTTTGACTGCACGGATGGAGTACTGGTTTAAGCGGTCACCACGCCGCTTCCTGCTACGCTAAGTATGATAGGTTCGATTCCCACATGAGACGACACTTTGTGTGATCCACAAATTGTTGTTCTGAGTCTGGGTGTTCTTTGTGTCCGTTTCATGTATGTTTGTAAAGTCCCCCGCGACAAAAAATATATTCCTAATGCTGTTGTCTTTTTTAAAGAAACAAAAATAGAAAAGATTATTAAGTGTAAGCAAAATAAGCAAAGCTAACTCTAACCTTCCAAGAATAAAATGAAATTAAGTTCCATAAGAAAGAAAAAAACTAAAATTACTTGAAACATGCCTTTGTCGCGATGACTTTGCATATGAAGTCCGAATATACCTACCTTAATACAAAATATACAAATCTCTACTTATTCTTGTAAAACTTTACTCATTATTGTTAAGCTAAAATAGAAATGGATTGAAAAATTGTAAGCGTATCAGGCACTCATAGAACAGGCTTGCTAGGCTAGTGCAGTGCTACCGGAAATATGCAATTATGTTTGTAATTACTAGATAATAAATTTATTGTTGTTTAATTTATTTTCATTTTAGAATCTAACTAAATAATATAACATGAACATAATATTTGAGTTATTGTTTCGTTCTAATTATGTAATAATTCTACCATCGTTATTTAAAATCTTTTTTTTTAAACGTTAGTCCAGAGCACCTTTTACTTTTTAATAAAAATATTATCTTTAGAATTGTGTGTGCATTACCCGATATTAATCTTCAATATCTTTTGCAGGAGGCACGCGCAGCTCTTGCATGGCTTCGGAACACCACAATAGACAATAAAGATTTAGAAGAAACTATACAGCAGTTGGAGAGGGAAGAAGAAGAGGTCAAGAGTATGGAGCAAGCTAGTTGGAAAAGTATAAGTAAGGACTTTTTTTTTGTTTTCTTTTTATTTTATCAATATCACCCTAAATGCCCTAACAAATCACCAGCAAATTGACATTCCAACCTAAATTCCAAAGCAAACGATATTTAAAAAATTACCATTGTATAAATTATGACTCTCTATTATCTCTTTATTTATTACTAGCTGACCCGCGCAACTTCGTCTGCGTCTCTCAATAGTAATAAATTTTCTCCGTTTTTGAAACATTCTTCATTGGTGCTCCGCTCCTATTGGTCTTAGCGTGATGATATATAGCCTATAGCCTTCCTCGATAAATGGGCTATCTAACACTGAATGAATTTTTCAAATCGGACCAGTAGTTCCTAAGATTAGCGCGTTCAAACAAACAAACAAACAAACAAACAAACAAACTCTTCAGCTTTATAATATTAGTATAGATGTACAATACTGTATTTAACAATTAAGTACAAAATAAATATATCATTATTTATTTATTTCCTAATAGTATTAAAGACTTACAGCCACATAAAACTAGAACAACAAGAGTAGAAATTACTTTAGTTAACAGGGAGACAATAACAAGTCTTCCTTACAATAATTGAGTTAAGTACAAAGATTAAGCAGAACTTACACTGTATAGAACTTATTGTACCCCTAAGGTACAATAATTGACGACTCGCACACTGTGGATTGGTTACTTTCTTGAAAAACATTTGAGGTAATTTGCCTTGGTTTCACATGTACCACTTTAATCCTATTTAGGCTAATACTGACTCTATAAGTATCTAGTGCCAGGTTACTATCTTCTAGTACCTTTCCGAAAAAAATACACACTAATTAATTATAACGAAACGATTTACATTCCCATGACATATGATAGTAATCTGTATTTCATCAAACTTTGAGAAGGAAAACATCAAAATAATCGTCAATAAAATCGAAACCTCAATTAAAATCCGCTTCAAGTATCTTTGCATATTTAAAGGCTGACATATCAACTAACTTGAGAGGCTGTTGCCGTTTCTGAGAAATGTTCTCACCGGTCGGTCTGGTCCTTCGAGCCTGCACACATTTACTCTGTACTTGTAATAAAGGGTGGCACGCGATGCAATAGCCATAATTACACATCTTAAAAGCGATTTGTTCAATTTAAAGACTGAGCATAACATCCGCAGTCAGTAGGCATATTTAATGTATGGTTAAATAAGCTGTTAGTACTACAATAGCGACTGTGATCAGTTTTATGCCACCTTTGAATGGATTTAATATGCCTACCTAGGCCTAGTAACCTAGGCCCTATACTGCCCTCACATAATTGTCTTTAACACTGTACATCAACTTTAAAAAGAAGACACCTCTGTGGTTTGCTTCGGCGTTTCTTCCCAGAGTGAGTCTTAGGAAATGCCGACGCCTTCTAGCTGTAAAGTCCGACTTGTAAAAATATCTGAAAAGATTTACTTGCAGAAATAAATATCATTTATCTCATACATTATATAATTATGAAAAATAATTTTATAAATAATTATGGATAGATATATCATGTATAAGAAATGGGGCAGACCGCGCTGCACAACTATGTTTATACGGAAATTGATTCAATTATACAAATGGATATGTATACATATATTTTAATAAACGCATACAATAAAATTGTTGAAGCACGATAATATCGAAATAAACTCCTTTTTAATCATTACAGTAAATAAGTAGGTTTCTCTTTGAGACGTCTACTATTCTTCATCGTTACTTTCAATTAGATAAGTACTCGCTGACCCGGTAAACGTTGTTTTGCCATATACATTATTTCTAGGCAATATTGAAAAAAAGTTAGGGGTGTAAAATAGATGTTGGCCGATTCTCAGACCTACCCGAGGTGCACACAAAATTTCATAAAAATCGGTACAGCCGTTTCGGAGGAGTATGGCAACTAACATTGTGACACGAGAATTTTCTAGAAAGAATATATATAAGATAAAGAAAACTCCAGTACCATTATTTAGGGAATAAACCGTTATGTAAAGTCTGCTAAACGTTTACCTCTTTGTTTCCAATTACTTGTAATTTGCTTTTGAACTGTAACGAGCGACAACCTCACGAACTGCACCAGTACTTAACGACTAGGGCTGTCAATAATTACCTAATCACTGACTGCACCGTATAGAGGAGTACCCGGAACCATTTAATTACTTAACTCAAGCTTAACTTAAACTTTTTTTGTCTACTTGTATCAAAATCAATTTTCAGTAGATTTTTCTGGATAAAACGTGTGATCTAAATTGTTTGAGTACTTGTAACAAACTCTCATTTGCTTATACTTACATTTGCTTATATTACTTAGCACCTTCTTTGTAATGTACCTTTATATTATTTTATGTAACCTTATAAATATCATTTACAATAAAAGATTGAATTCACAAAATAAACTCAAACAATTTATATCCCGTGGCGTGCAGTATTTCATGTCAACCATTTAAATAAGATTAATACGAGACTTGCAACCGGTTGTTGTAAAACTGGCTCCACAACGTTTTACCATACGTTCTCACTTATCGAGGGGGAAGGCAAAGTTATTTTTCAATATAGGCAGATACTTGTAATTAACAGTATTCATAATTATATTATAAAACCTAAATCATTTGAATTTAAATAATTTGGCTGTAGCGAGCTCTCCGCTTCTCGGGAGTTTCCTTCTTACGGTAACGGTAAACCGTATGGTTTTTTTTGTATCGTCTCCCAACTTGACCGTTAGCCCCGGCGAAGTGATGACCCGTGAACAAAAAACAAGATCTCGAAGAAGCGACATCTGATATTATTTATAGGTTTCGACAACACCGACTTATCAGGGTATTTAAAATCTGTAATATACGCAACAGTGTTTTTTCTTTGCAGTTTAAAGAGACAGTCAGGTATTTGTTGCTCCTTCACAATTGTAAGATTTGACGGATTTTGTTAAAATTGCCTTGTCCAACTAATAAACAGTCATTATACATTTTTTTACTTTAATAAAATATTTGAAGATATAATTATTTACAGACAATATATGTATTTACATCTAAATCAGTCTGCAATAGCAAGTTATACCATAAATGTTTTATGAATTTATTCGGTAATTTCATTCGTTCATTAAAATAATTTAGACAGTATGACGATGTTTTCAAATGTAAATCAGTCATAAATGATTAAGAAAATATTAATTTGACAGAATCCAGTCTTAAATGTGTTAAGACTGGATTCAGTTTTGTTGTGAGTTTATTGTCAGTATAATACGTAATACGTTTATTTTTTGTACTTGATAATTTCAATAGATGAACACTAGAATTTTAACTTATAAAATGAACGATTTATTTCGGTTTAGTTTACGTGATTTATCGGAGTGTAATGTATATGTAATGGTAGATGATATATATATATATATATATATATATATATATATATATATATATATATATATATATATATATATATAATGGTGAGTGTTTTTAAAACTGCAAAGTTTAGTTTCTCAAAAAATGTATGACAAGAAAATCTTGGAAAATGATATATTCGTCATATATATAAATAAAAATAGATATAAATAAATAGTTAAATAAAAACGTAGTAAAAAACAATAGCAATTTCTTGTAGTTAAATTCAGTTTTATTTATTTTCAAACCATTTTTTATTTATTTTCAGTTAAAAACAAAACCACATTCAAAGCCCTCCGCATAGCAACGAACGTAATGTTGTCTCAAGAGACTTGCGGCTATCTGGTTGTCCTCATGTACGCTGGGTCGATCTTCGAACAGGCTTCCGAGTCCATCAGCTTGAAGCTCAGCCCCAACAAGCAAACGATCGTGGTGGGCGTCATACAAATGCTAGGGTCCATAGTTGCCAGTTGTATTGTGGAAAAAACTGGAAGAAAGGTAAGATCTTTTTATAAAATACAGAGCTGCATAAAAAATGGGTTACTGTAACAGTGTCACAGGTCACAGTTTACGGAATGGAATCGAATGCAAATATTTGAATTTTCCTTCTTTAATTTTTTACCTTTATTTTTCTAACTAGAGACAAGACTCGAACTAGGAAAAGCCAGAACTATTGTAGCCAGATTGCTGATAAAAATATTTACATATTATTAAATACATACATATTATAGATGAATTGCACCCAGACACAAAACGTATAATTGTGCACATAACACAATTTTACGCCTTAAGAGGGTTTCAAATCCATTTAACCCCTTAACCCTTTTTTAAAGACAACTCCCGCACTAGGAATAAATCCTGTGTCGCGGGGGACTTTACAAACATACATGAAACGGACACAAAGTACACCCAGACTCAGAACAACAATTTGTGGATCACAACATGAAACGGACACAAAGTACACCCAGACTCAGAACAACAATTTGTGGATCACACAAAGTGTTATCCCATGTGGAGTTTGAACCGACAACACTCAGCTCAATAGGAAGCGGCGTGGCGACCGCTTAAACCACTACGCCATCCGTGCAGTCAAAATGAAATTGACATGACCTCTGTCCCAGCAGTCATGATCACCAAACACTAAATAAACGACCCGTCAAAGTCACGTTATTAAGTGTAATTTGTAGATATACAAAAAAGAGTAGAGTTAAGTTTAGAGTCAACTCAAAATAAAGTTTCATAGAAGCCAAATGTTAGATAAAAATGTATGAATTAAAAAATAAAAAAAATACAAAAAAGCTATCTATAAACACGTGTCCATTTTTTTACAATGTATATACTATGGGGTTTTAGTTTCCTGGCTACAAACAAAGATGTACCACCGTGGGAGCTCAAACCCCCTGATTTTGGCACTTGTGATTCAAAACCTCCTTTCTACGGAGAGGCCTATGTCCAGCAGTGGACTATTAAAGGCTGTTGATGATGATGATGATGATGATTCTCGAGTTTCAGATATCCCTGAGCGGCGGTAATCACTTACCATCAGGTGACCCGTTTGCCCGTTTTTTAAATGATATCAAAAACTGTAATTGCACTTTCGTTCATTTTCAGTGGCTTCTCGCTGGAACATCATTGGCAACTGGACTGTCAATGCTGACCCTTGGACTCTGGTTTTACATCACCTCCATGAACATCTGGTTGCCGGGCTGGCTGCCCGTACTCGCCATGTGCTTGTGCATTTTCGCGGATGCCGCAGGGTATCAACCTGTGCCATACATTATTACATCGGAGTTGTTCACCTTTCAGGTAAAATTTAGCATAAATTAATAAGTTACTTATATGTCCATAGTTGAAGACAATCCGTCTGTCAGGAATCATAATGGTCCAGCTTTTTTTGGGACGAACTCTTCTTAAAACCGAAATTATTGTTAAACAGTAAATAATTTATACAACAAACAAATACTTTTCTTTGAAGTCAATTTACTACCAAGTGTTTAGAAGTACAAAAAAGTAAAGTATCTCCATAAAGTATATAAGAATACTAGGCATTCTATTTTTAAGATTCTTAAGCAACACAAATTAGGTTTTTCAATAAGGAATCAAATTCTGTAAGTAAATTAGAACCTATTGATGTCTAATATATTTATTTAATTATATTAGAATATTATGTTCAAGAAAGTAGATTTAAAATAAACTCACTTCATTGAGAGGCCCTAGTGTAAGTTTATTTCACTTCTACATGACCGTCACGATGACCGCTTCGTCGCTGCGATTGGCCCGCATTGAAATCTTCACCAATCGCAACGCCGACCTGGCTTGCTGTCGAGAGTGAGTCGATGTGAAATAAACTTGCACTAGGCCTTCTGAACAGTGGTAGCCTTAGCGACCAAAAACCCCGATTTACTATGCAACTTTAGGTAAGATGAAGAGCTACCGTTGAAATGCACTATATATGTCCTGTTATTTATTTATTTACACTTTATGCACAAATGTGACAAAGGCGAACTTAATGCCTTAGGGCAATAAACCTTAGGGCAGTCAACCTTAGGGCGATGCAGAGCTAAACATGGTAGATGCACAGAAGAAATTAAAAATGTGATGTTATGAAAGCATAGCATTTTTATATAGCATATATAGGATGTCATATACCCAGAATACTTACTCGTATATTAATTACAATAGAATAATTTTTAATAAACAATAATACTAAAACATACAATACATAAGTATTTATTAAGTATATACATAAAAAATTCTAGACACACTTTAAATTATGATCAAGGGAAGTTAAAAATATAAATCCATAAAAAAGAATGCAGTTATTATCATACCTACAAGTAGTTATCTTCTAATAAATATTTTTTCTTTACAGCACCGAGGCATGGTAACATCCATGACTAGTTCTATCTGCGCTCTCAGCGACTTCCTCCAAACAAAAGCTTACGATCCTCTGCTGAAACTGTTAGGAATACACTGGGTCTTCATGATGTTCTCCGCCGTCTGCTTCCTTGGCACTTTCTACACCATCATGTGGGTGCCGGAAACGAAAAACAAAACAGTGCAAGAGATTTACGCTCTTCTAGAAGATAATAGAAAGAAGGAAAAGAGGAAAAAAAATGTAGAACGCGGTGAAGAAATGAGTCGATTATAAAAAATATTTTGTTCGGAAACTTGTTGGGTTAGGCAAATTTTGTTTTGAAGATTGCTTCGTGTTTGACATAATTTATCATTATATGAATTTCTTACACATAAAACTAATCTTTCTTTCTTTCTGTCTTTCATACGTCTTATACATTTTTGGTAGGTACAACAAAATGTTAGTATAAAATGTAAAAACGGTGTCTTAGAACTTAATGTCCAACTGTTGGCTACTAAGTTCCTTTCCTCTGTCGCTGTATGAAGGATTTGCACACGCACCGAAACAATAAAGTTGGCCCGTTTCTTTTGTAGTCGACACTTTATCTAGACATATATTATTTATATTATACTACCGATGAAATACATACACATATAGCAAGCACAAATGTTAATTTATTTATTATTTTAAACTAAATTATTTTATATTTATTATTATTTTAGTGATCAGTAGTAAGATACGTAAAAAAATCTTAAGTGAATTTTATTTAGGAGAAGAAAAATAAAATAAATTTCATTGCGCTTTGTGATATCATAAATTACATAAATGTAAGTACGACTGTACGACTGAGGTATGGGGTCCGGCTATGAATTTACCCTGATTAATTACCGATTGCTAAATAATTCACAAAGTTTCAATGCAATAATTCATATTGCATATAAAAGAAAACTTTATTTTTTTTTATTTTTCCACAAAGTAATGCAATATATGTAGAAGCGTCCTTTTTTGTGCAAAAACCACCAAATAAATATAAAAAAAGTTTTTTATTTAGAACACAAGAGTTATTTTGTGCGTGCAGCATAAGGACAGGCACAGGCACGCATATTAAAATAACATACTTGAAAAGAAAAACGTTTGAAACGAATAAGATAAAGTTTTAAACCATTTAGTTAGATAGTTACAGGGACACGGTCCTTTAGTACAAATAGATAGATAAAAAGATGTAAAGAGACTGAATGTAACTAAAAAAGATTAGTCTCAGGCCTAGTTGCTTTTTGTGTATAAAAATTTCGTAAACGTCCCAACAAGTTTTCGAAATAACTTTTTGTAAACTTTATGTAGGTAGCTGGAACACACCGCACTTAAACTGAAACTTGGAATCTGATTGTGATACTATTGACGAATTATTATTGTTTAATATAATGGTATTATTAGTATTAAGATGTCTAAATGACGTTAAAATAATAATTTAAATCATCTAATTTGTGTTTTTTTCTGCCTTTTTTCTCCAGTATGAAAATATAACAATAAATGCCTTTTTACAAATGATGACTGTACGGACTGTTTTGATGATTTGATGATAAGCAGTCATCATCATCAACTTTTTTAATTATCTGGCTTACTTTACTTACTTTTTCCATAAAACTACTCGGGTCTTAGAGAAAGCCTTTCCTTAATTCCAAATCCATGTTCATTATAATAATAATCTATTTAATTATTTTTTTACTCAACTTCATCTAGTTTCATACTTAAATACTTATATACTTTTTTTTCGTAAATACAGACATATAATACATAGAAAACACCCAAACTCCGAAACAAATATTTGCAGATCATATAAACATTTGGTCCGACGCGACCATCGAACCCGAGACCTCAGCATGGCAGTCGCATACGCTACCACAGCACCACCGAGGCAGTCATATGCAAGTATTTAAGAATATATATATATATGTAAATCAGCAGTCTAGTTACCATAGCACAAGTACTGCATATCAACGTTTACTCGGCACTATTAAGTTGTTATTAAAACACAATAGAGTTCATTATAATGTTTACTTGCAAATTAATGATTTTAGTAAGTTTATAGTGGTGTCTTCAGTCATGCATATTATCAGGCATGGTGGCCATATTTTCTGGGTCTTCGCCAGGTAACATCAACATATCTTCTTCTTCAGAATACATTTTTACATGTGGGATTCGGACTTCCGGATGGGCAACTGCCATTGCCTCGATCAGTTCTTCTGTGGTCTTGTATGAGGAAATAGTCGATTTCACGAAGTCCCTGAAGCATTAGCCAATACTTTAACATTCAATTTTAATATCTATAAATTTTTCAGAATAAAAACACAATGGCTATCATAACACGCTTATTTCGCAATGACACAGGTTTCATCGGTCACGGTAGACTTATGATTTATTTTATAGCCCCTTTTGCAAAGCCCAAAGAATTCGGACCTTTTGGTCAGTCCAAGTACAAACCCTATTACAACCCGTCTAGTCTGGTATTGTAGGCCAAACCCTTCTTTATAAGGAGAGGTATTTTTTTAGGATGCCGAACCTCAAAAGGTAAAAAAGGAACCCTTATAAGATCAATTTCTTGTCCGTCTGTCCTTGTATCACCACCGATTTTCTCAGGAACGGGAAAACCCAGCAAGTTGAAATTTATACCCGGCACTGAGGTCTATGATCCCTATAAGATGTATAAAAATCAAGGTCCTGAGTCAACACGATAAAAAGACATGGGGCGGGCTCCACCTTCGGGTACATTCTCTATTAGGCGACGTCCGGCACACGCGGACGTTGCCTCCTCGCGGCTGGCCCTTATTGCGGGTGGAGGAAAAAACCCGTCCCGTCCACCCGCGGCCACACACAGGGCGGCATGAGGCGCTGGTAAGCGCGCCTCCGCCGCCCAGTACGTCGGCGGCGAATTCGGTCATTCGGTCAGTGGAGACCATCCTCCCGGGCCCTCTCCGCCGCTTCCTTCTTCTGCGAGATGACATCTTCACAGAAGGATGCGACCGCAGTAAACAACTGTCGCTACCGGGCCATGGAGCGTATGACGGGCGGTAGCGAGAGATCCTCCCCAATTATAAGGAGAGGCCTATGTCAACGAGTGGTATTTTAAAGGCTGATGATGATGATGGTCAGTGCGAGTAATATGTGATCTTATCCTGCTCAAGCAATGTAAAAGAATAATGCAATAAAAGCCTCTAAAAAGTTAATTGGTATCGCTTTGTGGCCATCTCTTACAGGCCTTATCTTTATGAAAGAGTTCAAAATAATAAGTAAGTTGTATATTAGTGGATTTTTACGATATGGTGGGGGGAGGGGCAAACGATCAGACGGGTCACCCGATGGTAAGTGATTACCTACATTCATTCATTCATTCATCAACTCAACGTCACATCAACTTACCTAAAATAGAAAGCCTTAATGAATACAGCCGGTTGGAACTCATGACCGCAGCGTTCGGGCCCGAAGCTCATAATTCCCATTAGCCGATTCCTTTGTACAGCTGGAGCACCTGCATCAAACTAAATTAGCGCGTAACACATTAACAATAGAGTATTAAGTCGTGTATTGACTCGATGGCTTCCTGAAATCTTTACTGGATATAACGATGGATTTATGGCAATCATCTGTGATCAATCTGGTGAGTATGGCGGATGAGGGAGAGCTTCCAACCCCACCTCTTGCAGTTTGGAGACTGTCTGTTGCGCAGTATGGGGTCGCGCGTTGTCGTGAAGGAGCAGTGGGGACGACCGATTGACCAAAGCTGGTTGCAGATGTGACCACCAGACCTTGCACCTACCGACTATTACTTTTCCCAAAATTTAGACAACTTTTTAGTGGGTAAAAAATTCTATTCCCGAGAGGCAGTACAAAATGCCTTTGAAGAGTTTGTTGCCTCCCGTCCAGCTGATTTTTACAAGAAGGGCATCAATAAACTGCCAATGCGTTGGCAAAGATGCGTCGATTGCATGGGTGATTACTTCGAATAACAGAAATAAAAAAGTTTCAAAAAATAAGTACTTTCACTTATTGCATACGAAACGGCAATTTCATAGGTAAAGACCTATTATATAGTCGATCTAGATAAATTATTATTTATCTATACAAATAGATATGTTTATCAGTGGCCTAATTGCCATAGTATAGGATATGCCTAGTTTGGGATGAAATGACCCTGTGTGAGATATGTCAATTTATTATTACTAAACACAATTTTACGCATTTCAGCTGTGTTGATACGCCTTCGGTTTTAAGAATATTATTAGTATCTTACTCATATTGCTCGTATTTTATAATAAAATATAATGTGGAAAGCGTAGCGGTTCAATACACTACCACCAGGTATCTAGATTTTTACAGTAAAAATAGCGGACCCGATAGACGTTGTCCTGTAAACACGCCTTCAAAAATTTACTACAAAAACATTTTGTAATGGACAGAATTGTGAATCTAAACCATTGTCAAATCCACTTGAACACACACAAAATATTCCATCAACGGCTGGACCGATTTTTCCAGCCGTTTAGGAGGAGTTCACATACACACGCACAGAAAAATTATAAATATAAAGATATGTTTTTGTACCAGCTCTTAGCTACCTTATTGTGTTTTTGCGTAAATGTGTAACAATACGAGTAATCTTACCAAACAGAGATCCCTGCTACCGTTTCTAAGAGAAGCGCAAAAAAAGTCTTCAGTAAACTGAAAGCCATTGACAAGCTGGTAGGCGTCCATGCAGTAAGACTGTGAGCGTACTTTGAGACGAGCGTATCCCATGTCAGGAGTGTGATCTCTGAACGCCGTGTCTGTGCCCTGGATAACATATCAATGACTACAAATACTCGACCTTGTATACTACAATATTTAGGAAGATAAGAAGATAATATGTCAGTCTATTGAATTACCAACCTGGAAGTGAATTCATTACAGAAAATTGAAATTAAAATTGAAAATCTTTACTAAATAAAATATGAGTAAATCACATTCAAAGTCGTATACTGTTTTTTTATTTATGTTTATATTTTGAATTTTAATGATCAATACACGTAAAGTAACTGCAGCATGTGATTGTGTGAGCCTTGTGGTGTAGAAATAGAGCGAAACAAGCAGAAAAAATTGAACCTAAATCCTACTCGACCTGTTTAATAGTTCATTCATCAACAGCCTTTATTAGTCCACTGCTGGACATAGCCTTAGAAAGGAGGTTATGGCCTACTATGCCAGACGGATTTGTATAGGTTTGTTTCAAGTTTTCCTTCTCTTTGCAGTACTCTTGTCCTGCGTAGTTTGCTCCTTTAGACGGCTCTTACGACACAAACGGTATGAATAGGGGTGGTTACACTTCGTATTCTTAATCCGTCACCACACGGTCAATCTGTAGAAGACGATGATGCCAATGCATCAATGCAAAAAATTAGTTAGACGTAACCTAACAAAATCTATTTATTTTTAATGTGAATTTTGGATACTTTACCCTGTTTGTTCCCCAACCGGATACTGAGATGAAACTTTGCGCAAATGGTTCCGCAACTCCTTCATATATTTTTATAATATTTATGAACCTGTCGAATCCTGAACAATCGAAATATATATTACAATCAAATCAAAAATCAAAAAGAAAGTTTTCATAATTTTTTTATCTGTACTTTGATCTATCCTAAACGACAACTCTGTGACAACATGTGAATTTCTTCAATTAAAATAAACTTGGTGTTACAGAGCGTTCTGGGTGAAATTATAATTTAGAAAGTATCCAGTAACAGTTTTGTTGATCATTAGTCTATGAGTGAGTGACAAAATCTGGGTATTTTAGACAATAACAATGGAATCTTTAAAGTATAATAGCTATACATCTCAAAATTGACGTGTTTAATAAATACTCTACATCATTTTCTGAGTATTTGGACTTTCTATTCTAGCACTGCCAACACCGAATCTATAAGGGTACAAAAAAAAAGCTTCCATTATCTCGTCTTGGCGGATACTTACTTTTAATATTCTGAGATAGTTTCAAAAGAGCGACGTCAGCGTGGGGTACTGGTTCCTCCTCAAATTTAGGATGTCTTACAGCTCCGACCACATCCAGGAGCATTCCGCCCTCGTGGGGATGGGCACTTCCGACGCGTACCTTTACATAATTACCCAATGACTTCAGAGGAGACACGTGAAGCACACTGAAGAAAAAAGAAATAGTTAATATTTTACAGACACCTGGGCATAAATTGAGTCGACGTGAGACTATTATGAGTATCGTTTGGGCTATATCCTTGTTTGATTCATTATATTTAGGTGAAATTTAGTATAGAGATAGTCCGAGTCCCAGGAAAGTATATAGAATAGTTTTTATCCCAGAAATCATACTTTAAGGGTTGAAAAGGGGGTGGAAGTTTGTATAGGGAATCAATAACCGCTGAACTGATTTAGATGAAATTTGGTATGGAGATACTTTGATTCTTGAGGACAAAGATATTTTTACCGTGATAACCGACATTTACGCGGACGAAGCCGCGGGCAAAAGCTAGTGCTTTTATATTTAACTTTATATATGAACTGTCTCTCGCGTTACTATTTCTTATTTCGTGTTTTTACTGTAAAAGTGACTAAATTCCATACATTCGTTCATCCCTTCTTGTGCTCCCTTTTTTTTAATAAGCCTTTTTCTTTATTTTTACTAAAAAAGAAGGCGAAAGGGTTTTTTTTTAACACAGCAATAGCAGACAAACTAATTATTTTTAATAAAGCCTAACAATCAGGGGACTCTTGGTAAAATGGTAACCGGGCAGGTTATCACATTGCAAAGGTAGGCAATCTTATTCAGGTCAGTCTATAGATGGGTGACCATTCTTAACACAATGAGAGCGCCTCATGCCTCGGCATGCACGTTTCGAGAGTCGGTCATTCGAACATCTGTCGTTACGGGTAGTGGGTGCCCTGAAAATTTCGACAACATTCTTTTTAGAGAACTTCGCTATCGCCTAGTACTTGGGTTGTAGAGGTCTAATGGCAGACGCTCCGCATAAGATATCGAAATTCAGCCGTATCGTATTAGACTTAAAGCAGACCCAGACCTAGTTTGAGAAAAAGGCTTAGGCGTAAGGAGGTAAAGTTTGGGAAAGCGCAACAATCAAAGTAATAATAGTACTTACAAATTCAAACAATGAGCAGCCGTTAACACCCAGTTCTCGTCAACAAGCGACCCAGCACACCACACCCTCCCATTTATAATAATGGCAGCCATGTAAGGAAAATTTTTGGTGTCAGTAGCATTTCCCATTCTTATTCTCATGTTGTTCTTGTTGACTACCTGCGGTTTCATGTTTAAGCTTCTCAAAACTGCCTTATGATATCGACGTCTTCCATCTGGTTCCAAGGCCTGTCCTTGGAATAGAGGATTACTTTTTGTTGGAATTTCAAACCGGAAGTTAATTTTAGGAACATTATTTTCATCCGGCGATTCCAAATGGAAGTTTATTTGTTGAGGCTCGATGACATGTGGGGCTTCAAAGTGTATGTCTACAAATGAAAAATAAATTATTTTTGTTTACTTAGTTGGCATAGCTTTTAAATTTCTTCATCAATCATCGTCATCATCAACAGCCCTTAGTAGTCCACTACTGGACATAGACATCTCCTTAGAAAGGAGGTTTGCTGTACTATTACCTTCGTAGTTTGCTGCCTTAGTCTGCTCTTACAACACCCTCGAGGTTAACAGGCGTCACCACACGGATAAATTATTTTTCATACTCTTAGTATATTCTTTAGGGATATTTAATTTCTTAGCGTTAGTTTGTAGTGTAAGGACAGGTACTCAAACACGACAGGTAACCTGCGTTTTAATAAAGAATCAAATATTTTGAAATAAAAATAATTTCAAAAAAAATTAAGGTTTAATTTTATTATACACCATACCATTTTAATCATTCTAATAAAAACTGACATATGTATTCATTCTCCTATAAGGATTATTTTACACTAATTTTAAAAGAACCATAACATGCTAAAACATCATCGAATGCTTTTTTCGGAGTATGACGATCTTCTTATAGATAAGTGTGTTTTTTTTTTGGTTATTTACCAAAAATACAAACTTATCTCGTCTTGAAGAGAAGCACATTACCTAATGACGAAGCGTCGCTTTCTGATGTACCAGTTCCATTGGCCTTCTCTAAAGTTACAGCACTATCCATAGCACTGATCTCGTCTGATGCTGATATTACATCGCCAATCCATATTGCTGCTATCGTAGCTATACTTCTCCACATCATCTAAATCACTGCTATAGGTACACCGACTTTTCTTTCTTAAAATTGTTTTTTACATTTATGTTTGAAATTTTATTGCAAATAACTTTTACGTTTTATTTTGATGTTTAGGTATAATAAAACTGTTGAAAAGAAAAAACATGTTTTTCGCCAAAATTAATTATAATGCAAAAGTAAGGTTTGGTAGACTGTTAATATTGTAACTAAATTGAAATAGACGGATTAAAACAATATTAACAGGCTTGTTGGTCTAACGATACTGGCTGCTGAGCCAGTTCGATTCCCACCTATTATACCACCTTATTAAATGGCAGTGGCTCATCAGTGGTGATGTAAAAAAAATTGCCATATTTGGAAAAATCAATAAATCATTTCCTCAAAAAAACGTAATATATTTTCAAATTATAGGGAAGTGATTTATTGATTTTTCCAAATATTTCAATCTTTTTGATAATATAGAGTAAATATAAGTCGGTAGAACTGCCTATAGATGTTTACTTCCTTTATTTATAATTGTTAAATGTAACTAACTACATATTGAAGTAATAACTTCTTACGCGTTACGGCGCGGCGCCAGTCTGTCTGGCTTCTTTTTCTCTCACACATACGGCTGCGGTAGGAGGGCTCCTCCTTTGTCACTCTAACTCTAGCCGTATTTCGGTCAGACGCTTTACATAAAATGTAAGTAATAACCTAAGCTTTTCTCAAGGTAAGCAATTTCAATATTAAATAGTTTAACTTAGATTAGTTTTAGTTATCACTTCTGTCGGGCGTCCCGAGACGCACACGTTTTTTTTTTTGACAAATTTAGTATTACTTTGATTTTGTTTGAGAATTTTGTTGTTAAAATTGGGAAAAGGCAATTACTATCTTAAATATGTCATAACTCATCATATTTTTAATGAACTACAGCGTTTGACGCTGCGATTGACCCGCACTGAAATCTTAACCAATTGCAACGCCGAACGCGCTCGCCGTCGAGAGCGACTCGATGTGAAATAAACTCGAACTTGGCCCTCTGATTTGACTTGACTGTCTAACAACGCATTACAATTTATTATGGTTTGAACTTTAGCAACAACTGGTAACACCTTCATTGATAGAAATGAATTAATTAAATGATACATTTAGTCCACACAATGTTTATTCATCAATCATTTGGGGAGCCTCGTTCAAAAAACTCATTTCTTCAGCTGGCTCCGGGTGAGGTGTATAGAAGTCAGGTTCAGCTTCCGCTAACGCTTCTATCAGTTCTTGATTAGTTTTGTATGCCGCTATCGTTTCTTTTACGAAATCTCTGTAAACAATATAAAGTACAGTGTGCCTACGAGTTAGCTGATAGCAGGTGGTATTTATAATATGAATTTGCGAAAAACATCCTACAGAACAATAATAATAAAATCTTTATTCATTTATTAAACATCTTACAGTTTAGGGGCTAGGGTCTCCTATTAAGCAATAAGAAGCCCGTGTTAGGAGACTCCGCTCCTGGTAATGTTCATAAAATAGTGAATAAGTAGAAAAAAAGAAATAAAATAAAATTTGAATGTATTATATAAACAAAAGAAGATCATTAAGCTATTTATTGGATACCTACACTATTTACCCATTACATTTTACCCATTTACATATATTTTACACATACACAAATATGCACACATATATTATTATTAGTCTTATTGTACAAGTTTTAAGTTTGTAATTTGATTGTCTCGTTAGCTCCATGGCAGCAAATTTGCCTATTTAGTCAAGTGTCGCGGGGTCGATTCCCGCGTAGGACAAAGATAACAGAAAATAGCTCATTTTAACTTGCACTGAATTATATAATATACTCGTATAACTATCTAAGGCTAGTCAAACTATGTTAATAATGACAGTTAATTAGGAATGATTATATAATTTTTGTAATAGTTGTATAAGTTGGGGAAAACGAGTTCTTGAGTGGAGACCGCGTCTCGGCAAACGCAGTGTAGGACGCCCACAGGCTAGGTGGAGTGACGATTTGCGCAAGATGGCTGACAGGAGCTGGATGCGAGAAGCCCAAAATCGATCTAAGTGGCGTGCAATGGGAGAGGCCTATGTCCAGCAGTGGACTGCGATAGGCTGATGATGATATAATTTAAAAAAGGATCAAAGTACGTTGAAATAAACTTTTTCAACCCTAAGACAAAAATTAACTCTTCAAATATGAAAGAAAATTTTAAACAATAAAAAAAAAATCAGCCCGATTAAAAATCATATTTTTTGGAGTCTGTTAAAAAAATACTTTCTCCTTTGGCGTTAACTTAAAAATACGAATCTAATAGTTATGAATACTGTCAGAATACAAATCAATGTTTTAGAAAATATAAACAAAATACACATCAATGTAAGTCTTTGAGGTCTACCAGTATGTATGTATAGTACACTCCTTTATTAAACTTGTTACCCTAAGTTAAAAATGTTTTGTGTTAGATAAACCAATATATTGTTACCAGCTTTTGCCCACGGCTCTACCCACGTGTATGTCGTCGTTTAGGCGTGAAAGCGTAACAAACAAACCAACTCACTTTCACAATAGTCATATAAGTAAGTATAAATTATTTGAATAAGTGAGACGGCTTAACTAAATAGTAGTACCTTATATAAAATGCTTTAATGAACACAGCCGGTTGGTACTGGTGGCCGCAATGCTCTGGCCCGAAACTCATAACACCCATAAGCCTGTTTTCTTGCACTGCCGGAGCGCCTGCGTCGAACTGTAAACAACATGCGACATTATTAATTTTAACATTTTGTTTTTCGAATACATTGTCAAATAATTTATTCACACGATGCCTCACTCATTACAAAAAAGAACTATCTATGTTAAGTTAATGATAAAGTTTTAAGAAATTATTATAGACTACTATGTGCCTGCATCATGACGAATTATAATAAGCTGTACTTTTCTCTTCTTAAATTAAAAAAAAAAGAATTTTCCAAACCGGTTCACATATGTCGGAGTTCTGAGGTGAACTAAATTAAAAACCTCCTATTTTTTTAAGTCCTATAAAATAAAATAAAATATACCTTTTTAATAAAATATCTCAGTAATGTATTACATAAACAAACAATTTTATCGTAACCTATACTAATACCCTTGTCACAGGAACAACTGTTACTATTTCCTTTCGAGAAATAAAAATAAATTACCTTAAAAATATTCTTACCAAACAGGCGTCTCTAGTTCCATTTCTAAGAGAAGCACAGAAGAAATCAGGGGTGATCTGCAAGCCGTTCACCAGCTGGTACGCATCTGTGCAAAAGTGTTGCGTTCGCACTTTCAGTCGAGCTGTCATGAGATCTGGAGTGGGATCTTTGAAGGCTGTATATGAACCCTAAGTCATTAGGAAAATTTGTTACGCTCGTTAAAAGTAAACATAAACATGACTATATTACTAATGCTTTGTTATTTAAATTATTGATGTAAAACATTTAATGCGTGACAGGTCAGACCGACTGCGACGTGTCGCAACGTTACATGAAAGCATGAAGCGTCTAATACGGTATGCGCAAGTAAGTATGGGACTCAGTGAAAATTTTTAGTTATCTCAATGTAAAGAAAAATTAATTAAATATATAACCATTATATTTTTCTTTAAAAACATCTTTTTTTTCTTGATAAGACGTTGCGTAACTGCCGACATGCTGACATACCTTTGGAGCAGACTGTTTAAATTTTTCAATTAAAATTCAAACAATTTGAGTTCAAAGTTAACTTTCTTCAAGAGGTTGGCTATGGTGAACCTGTGTATACTCGCGCAAGACAGAACGATCTAAAAAGGAGGTCCATTGCGATATCGATGAGCAATTTGTCAATTAGAATTTACAAACAACAGAAATATTTTTTAATTCATAGATTTACACATAGGTGCTCAATATGTATCTATATTTGGAGTAACTATTTTTCATTGTTATTTTAATTTATGAGGAATATAGTATTTAAAAAATGTTATATATGAAAAAGAGTAGAGCTTCTTCTTCCTATAAACTTTAAAAATCACATTCTGTGTTTTATATTTGTTCAAACTCCACAAACTATAATATAATGAAGCAAAATATTACCTTACTGGCGCCCCAACCCGACACGGAGACAAAACTCTGAGCGAAGGGCTGCACCGTCCCTTGGTATATCTTAATAATATTCACGAGTGTACCCAACGCTGCAATCAATATAATTTTCAAGTACCCTATTGCCTTATATAAGAAAAAAGAACTGTTTTATAAAATTGTTTTATAAAACCGAAAAAGTTTTATCTCCCGCAAAACTATTTTTTTTTTTATTTTCAACTGTGTGTGTTTTAATATATAGATAACTGTATTGCATTCGCGCAGTCAGGCAAGAAAGTTTAAGCTGCAAGTTCCCTGAGATACTTACGAAGATTTTCCTTGAGCTTCAATAACGCGACGTCAGCATGTGGTACCGGTTCCTCCTCGAACTTGGGATGTCTGACAGCTCCCGCGACGTCAACCAAAATGCCACCTTCGTGAGGACGAGTACTTCCTACTCGTATCTTTACGTACTTACCCAAATTTTTGAGTGGTGATACGTGAAGAACACTGAGAAAGAAGGATTTATTTAAAAACTTCTAGTGACTTCACAGTTGACGACGGAGATGAGAGGTTAGCTGAATAATATGTTACGTTCATGGGCGGCGATAGTCACTTTCCATCTGGTGACCCATCTGCTCGTCTGCCCCCTCTAAAATGATATGTCATTCCAATGAGGTTAATATGTCGAATAAATGGATTTTCACACCAAAATCCTAGTGCTTATAGATAATGAGATATCAGACTACAAACTAACGTTTCGACTGCGCGGCCACGTACTTTTTGTTTTTGACTGATTTTGCACAGCCATAATTTTTCAGATTAATATTTCGTGAAATATTTATCGGTAGCTTATAATTATTTTTCGACATAGTTTTTTTTTCTGTTTTGATATCGTGGCGGAGTGATCAAAATCCACACATTTGGCTTTAGTTTTATTGGATTAGACTTTATTTTAATAGTGATTTGATTAAAATTGTTTTCTCAGTTATAATTCAAGCCGTTTCAAGATCGTCAGCTCCTTTCTAATGGATTTTGGGACCTACAAGTAACTGACATGCGTTGGAGGGCCCAGATATCGTGGCAACAGCCACTTCGAATTTCAAGTATGACTAACTTGTCCTGGTTGACAATAACCCTAACTTTTATTACCTTCTTTTCTGACCTATCTTTCTCTTTTTATTTATTCTCCCAATTTTCGTATTGGCTTATTTTCGAATTGGCACTATATATGAGTGGGACCGAATTGCAGCCGTGCGGTCCCACTCACCTCGGTCCCATAACCCACTGGTCCCAAAAACCTCAGCGATACTAGCGTGATGATGACTTACTAGTTCAAACAATGAGCAGCAGTTAGCACCCAATTGACATCTACAATTGCTCCTGCACACCATAATCTTCCGTTTATAATTATTGCAGCCATATATGGATAGTTACTGGTATCACTAACGTTGCCCCCAAGTATTCTTAAAGAATGTTTGCCATGATGCTTAGGTTGCTCATTCTGCATTCGAAGAACAAGCTTTTCAATGTGCCTTCGGCGGGCAGAGTACTTGTAAAATTGAGGTCCGTAATAATCTAAAATACGAAAAAATATTTAACAAAGACAGTCCAGTAACATAACAACAACAACAAACAACAACACAAAAAAAAGGGTTTGTTTCAAGTTTTCCTTTTCTTTGCAGTGCTGTTATCCTGTGTCATTAGCTCCCTTAGTCGGCTCTTACGACTCTCACGGGTTAAATAGGGTTGATGACACTCTGTTTTCTTAATCCGTCACCACACGGATGGTAACATCGCATACATATGTATGGCATGTGAAAAGATAAGATGTTGTCCATTGATTTATACTTTTCTGTTTTAAATGTAGAGCATATACAATTTCAATGGGCTTAGTCCTTGGGTAAATAAATATATAAGACTGTTATTGCAATATGAAAAGCAATTACAGGCGTAATTGAGTGACAATGTTTCGGTAAAGATGCGTCACAAAAAAAATAAGATTGGTTTGGTACAATTATGAGTGGATTGGCCAGATAAGTGTTCTTACCTGATAGTCTTCTCATTCTTCCCAAACTTTCTGAAAAAATCGTAATAGCGCATAATAGTGTGCATAATTTATTCATATTGTAAAAAAAGTGTTACGTAGAAAAGGAAAGGAAAAAAATATTTGTAAAATCTTGAAATGACTTTTATATTGCTACATATATAATGGATAAATATTATTATTGGTTTGATTTATGTCTTGATTTATTTAACATTGGCAAATATAAAACAGTCGAAGTTGGCGGACCTAGTTGCAAATTGGGGAGAGAATTTTTTTGTTAAGTATTAGGTCGATTTTAATGTGTATCATTTTCCTTCTCACTGTACTGCAATCTAAGAGAGTGATATAATCGCTAACGCTAACGTAAATAAAACTGTGATATAACACCTGCACGCCTGCGATATGCATATAATTATTAGATTCGGCTTTAACCATACCCACGTACTTATGCTTTTAGGGTTCTGTATCCAAGATGGTAACAACGGAACCCTTGTAATTTCGTCATGTCCGTTCTTCCGTTAGTCCGTCTGTCGGTCCACACCGTATCTCATAGAAACCACGAACTATTAATGCTAGAAACCTGTAATTTCGCATGAACATACATACTAATCAACAATCTTGAAAATATTTTTTATGACCTTTTACCTCTAGTACCTTTAAAGTGGGGGTGTTATTTTTTATATTCATCCATCCCATGATGTGGGGTGTCATTGGATAGGTCTTTTAAAAATAATAAGAGTTTGTGAAGACTATATTTTGATTAAGGTTTGAGTAAGGTTATCCGTTTGCGAGATTTTAAGCCTTAAAGCGCTGATTATGCTACAGACAAGTACCTTCCTAGCCAAATGGTAGTATTAGGAAATCTGAAAAAATTCACGGTAGCATATATAACAAACTAGCTGACCCGCGCAACTTCGTCTGCGTCTCTCAATAGTAATAAATTTTCTCCGTTTTTGAAACATTCTTCATTGGTGCTCCGCTCCTATTGGTCTTAGCGTGATGATATATAGCCTATAGCCTTCCTCGATAAATGGGCTATCTAACACTGAAAGAATTTTTCAAATCGGACCAGTAGTTCCTGAGATTAGCGCGTTCAAACAAACAAACAAACAAACAAACAAACAAACTCTTCAGCTTTATAATATTAGTATAGATTAAAAAGAAAAAGTATAACAGCTAAGAGTTATTAGTGTACGAGTAATAGCCGACCAACTAATTCCACATTTTATGGCGCTGAAACCATTAATGTGAAATGTTTACACTATGAAATAACTACTACACACTACATTGGGCGTGGCTCGACACGCACTTGTCCGGTTCTTTTATTTTCATTGAGTGTATGTATTTATGTATGTCGTAGAGTAGGTGTATTAGGTATGATTGTTAAGTTGTAAATTGTGTTGATTGAGTATAGCGACGAATGTTTGTGTACGAATAAATCTTTCTTTATTAATTTAAATAAAAAAATAATGACAAAGGGACGGAACTGTGTAACATGAGGCCAAGGAAACGGTGCTAGAGGTGGCTCTCAGATGTTAGTTGAAATGTCATTATATGATGTTAAAAAACTAAAGTATCCGCTACCCCAACTTAACTATTTATCTATTATTTATTTTGACTGCACGGATGGCATAGTGGTTTAAGAGGTCGCCACGCCGCTTCCTACTGCGCCGTGTGTTGTGGGTTCAAACCCCACATGGGACGGCACTTTGTGTGATCCACAAATTGTTGCTCTGAGTCTGGGTGTTCTTTGTGTTCGTTTCATGTATGTTTGTAAAGTCCCCCGTAAAGTGTAAAGTTGCTGATGATATTGTTCATTTCAAAATAGTAAGGGTTCAATGGAAAATATCATATATAAAAGTGTCAGATCGAGAAAGACTTACTTTAATAATATCTAGAAAGGGATAAACCTATTCAAATAGCATTTTAAAATTGGGATTTTTATAAGTACCGTTTGCTTCTTAAACCTACAAGGTGTAGGTGGCATACATACACACACTGTAAATTTACTTTCACCATAAACAATATTTATGTATATATTTAATTAATATTTACATTATACAATATTTCAATTTATAATTCAACATATATTATAAAGATACAAATATTACATTATTATAACTAATAGTATTTATCTACAATCATTTTTTACACATTCAACGATATTACAAAATGTAGGTAGACGTCTAGAATATATTTTACGTTGTACCTATCACCAGTCACAGCTTGCTACAGCCGCGATTTGTATTCAGTGCCCTGTGCTAAATATATTGTGATAACTAATATAATATCTTCGTATATAGTTATTTATATAGTGTTAATCGTATGTGTATTATTTATGTTGTGTTCTATGTACTCGTTACCGTTCTAACTATTCTATTGGGCCTTCTAAGTAAACTGTAATCTTTGTGTCGTGTGTGTAGTGTGAATATTAAAACTATACCGGTGAAAAGGATTGTTTGCTTTATTGCGACTTACCAACCGTAAGTAACATTAAACCCATCACAATTAAAGAAGCCTAGAAATGTAATTTTCTGCATAAAAATAATTAGAAAAATACTAAAAAAGCCGTGTGGTGTCGTGGGACACCCGATAGGAACGAAGTTGTTTAAAGTTAAAACTGATTTGACACGATATTAATTACAACGCCATCTATGAAAGCGGCTATTACCTACATGTTAAAAACAATTAAAACAATTTATACATTGGTAAAATCTCCTTGCGAAATGATTTCCTATCTATTCGATAGATGGCGCTGAATGTCTGACAAGATGACACGAAAAAATATTATTACTAATCATAGTTCATACTTTCATCAAATTCATGGCTTACGTTGTATGTTATAATAAGATTTACTTTAATTTTAAAAAAACTTTGACTGAAATCTGGGTAATAGTGTACATAGCATCAACTTCTTTTGATCATTAAAGTGTTTTGAAATATATTTAATTAGTTTTATTTCCTAAATTCAAAATTTCAAGAAAAAAATATAATGTTGACATTTGGGTAGGCCGTGGATACACTCAAAACCACCAGAAAGATAATAAAATATGAATTAACATTACAAGCCTACACTATACTCACATTTACATACTTACACAAAAAAAAAACTATACAATTAAAATTCTAAGAAAAATAAAATACGAAAACAAAATACGAAATACACCAAAAAAAAAAACCTGCGGTAAAAAATTAAATAAAGAACAAAAAGCCAACATCACGTGGTATTCCCAGGCGGTCACCCATCCAAGTACTAACCACGCCCGATGTTGCTTAACTTCGGTGATCGGACGAGAACCGGTGTATTCAACATGGTATGGACGTTGGCGAACGTTAAAGCAAATTTAATGTATGGTATCCACAGTTAGACGTCAATTTATATTAATAAAAAAGTGTCGCGTCCCAAATTTTTGTATGATTTTTTTCCGTCTAGCCCCCTTTCACAACGCGCGATAAGGAACTTCGTTCCAATAATATATAATAATAAATCGACATAGACAGACAGTAGACATTTCTCACTTTGATTATTGTGAAGTAACAAATGTGACTCTCTTTTTGAATCCACAATATTGTCCAAATGAATCTTTAAGCTTAAACTTTTATGAGTACAAATACAGTATATTTTACGAATTGTACCCTAAATTTCGTCAGTCCTATTGCAATTTTTCAGTAGACCCGGCACTCAGTCTAAACGACTTTAAAATAAAGGCACCTTTGTTCAAATTGGATTATTCAAGGAAAACGATAGTCTAAAATCAGACCCAGTAGATGTTCGATTAGTAATTGAATGTTCAACTTCATTTCCAGATAATACTGCTGCATTTTGTTTATCATAACTGCAGACGTAGACGTTCCAGGCTTTAAAATAGAAGTAAGTAAGTTTAAAATAAAATAAATTGCTATATGGTGTGATAATAGTTTTAATTAAATCACCATTTAAACCGGAAGTGAAGTGAAGTGGATTGAGCGTGCGTGTTATAACAGCAAAATAATGTCGAAAATAGTAATTTAAATACTAATAGATAATCAGTGGCCCAGCTTCTGTAATTGTTGAGCACATTTCTATTTATTTTTTCACTTATAGTTATTTGGTTATTTCACAGAATCATTTTCTGCTGAGGTAACTTTACCGCAGCCAGACAATTTCTTTTTTAATTGGAATATTAAAATAAATATCCAATAATCTAGTTGACTTGAAAGAATTATGAAAAGTAATGTAGTAGTAACTATTCAGTTAGCAAGTCAGTTAGAACATTTTTGATTCGGGATGTTCAAATAAGCAACCGAGAAATCTGTAAATCCAACTGCTAAGTGAAATCTTTATCGCTTATCTAATGAATCAAAACAGTATCTATAACTGATGCGAGTATAATATAACTACCTTTTCCTTGCGGTTGATCCGACCTGATCGTGTTTTTTTTTTTAATAATTTAAAAATTCCACGGGAGGTTAGCCGGATCTCACTTTACCCAGCAGTATGCCGAACGTATTATTATTATTGGATGCGAGAAGCCCAAAATCGATCTAAGTGGCGTGCAATGGAAGAGGCCTATGTCCAGCAGTGTACTGCGATAGGCTGATGATGATGATGATGATGCCGAACGTTGTCATTGTCTTGTCGTACTCGCAGTTTCAGACATTAAAAGGCAAAGCATAAAAATATTCAGCAAGTTTACATTTTATTGTTTATCTTAAGTGGTCTTCTGCTAACGGCACACGTGTATCGTTCAATAATTCAGAATTAAAAACTTGAATTCTAATAACGTAACTCTTGCTTTCTAGACGTTAACAAAATATGAAAGTATTAACCAAATCAAATACTAATAGAAATCATAGAATTATGTGATTTTCATAAATTATCATTAAATTAAATTAGTTTTGCGGATGTTTAAATATAATGTAAATTTTATCTGAATATTACATTTTTAAACTAGATGTTGTATGTTTCGAAGAATGCTTCCTCGTGATTCTTCCTGATCCTTTGATGTACTCATCCACGCACCGCGCCTTAAGCAACTAATAGCCTGCTTTAATCCTTTAAAAGTGAGGCAAGAGTGGTTAATCGCATTGACATAATCCTATTGTAGGGGACTCGTCTATACATCTGGTTCCCCGGCAACTAGTACCAGAGACGGCGTGCGCTTTTTGGTCGGTTCGAGTCCGACATAACCACACCACCGGTGGGTGGTATCCGAGGGGATTTCCGCTGTTGTTATACAAGTTATACATTCCTCTGACCTAGTCTTAATCAGGATAAGGCCAGGAAAATACCACCCAGAATAAATAATTGTGTGATGAGCACGATCATTTGTACCTGTATTTCTTACCTGTCATTTGTTTCTTCACATCACATCACATCAACAGCCTTTACTAGTCCACTGCTAGACATAGGCCTCTCCTTAGAAAGGAGGTTTTGGCCTACTATACCACGCTGGCCAGACGGGTTGGTATAGGGTTTGTGTCAAGTTTTCCTTCTTTTTGCAGTGCTGGTGTTCTGCGTTGTTTTGCGCCCTTAGTATATATACATAAATACATACATAAATTTCTAAATACACACATTGTATGTATTTAGAAATTTGTTTATCAGCAGTCTAGGTACCATAGTACATGCTCTGCCTAGTTTTGTTCGTGTGTTCGTTATTTCTGAATCATAATGTAATAAATACATTGACCTTGCTATAAATAATTAGAAGTCACAATTAGCAGGTTGGTTTTAATCGAATTCTATCTATGTGAACATTTTTAAAACACCTTAGAGCCAAGTATCCTGTGTTTTCGTGTCAGAAAATAATGAAATACAAAAAAGAAACAAAAGTTGTTTTCATTTCACTCTCAGAAATATCCCAGCACTTGCTGCTTGACGATTACGTGTTGATTTCTTCTCAATTTGGAACAATGACAATCCTGACTACTCATAAAGTCTAGGACATTTATGGTATGAATTGATTTCAATTAAATAAAAATGAAAATTCCCCATGTGCAGGTTACATAACGCTATTGTGTTACTCTACTCCTGTACCACGGACTCATTCACACTTTCTTCGAACATGTAGGGAAACCCATTATTACACACATGGTCGCCATAATTATTCTACAGTTAAGAAAATTTGATATATCCCCTTTACCAAACACATAAGGTCTCTTTTCGATTACAAATTAGATAACGAACGGTAGCTCCAATCGGTCAACCGGCACAAGTGCTGTATAACTGTGCAGCTAATGGACTTCTTATAACTAATTTTAAACTTTATGTGCAAGGAAATAGAGACCAGTAACGTTGAACAGTAAAAGATGATATCACTTTGAGTTTGTACAACAGTTAGCTAGCACTCACGCGTGCAATTATAGGTTATAAAAAGTAGTCGTTTGACAGACGTCAGTTGAAGCGCAGGCGCATGAAAATTAATAACATAAATCGTCGTGTGAAACAAAAATAATATCAGATAGTAATTAAAATTGATGAAATAGTTGCGATTTCTTTTTTAAAAATCAGTGCTGTTTTGTATCTCGATAAGAAAATAACCTCCAATTTTTTTGTTTAATTTGGTTTTTGAATCACGTATTGTTTAGCCAATATGGACCGAAGGAAAAACGAAAGTAGTGCAAAAAGGCAAATACTCACCGCTTTAATAGGTAAGCAACTACTACTACCACTTTTTGTTTACATAGCAACTTAGCACTTGTTATGACTATCACGAAAGGCTGACGCATTTATGTTAATATTAAAATATTCATAATTACATATTTATAATTCTGTGAACTAATCAAGTGACACTTTTTATTTTGTGATCCAACATAGGAGACACAAAGTTCTTGAACATAAACTACAAAAATTGCGAGCTGTGTTAAGTACTAATTTAATGGCAATGGCGATCAAATGGTTGTAGATTCGAACCCCACTTCTTTCACGACAATGACTAATGAAACATTTCGCTTGAATAGAGAGGTTAGCAAGAATGCGCGTACTTTATTTCTAGGAGCCATTAAAACAAATAGAAATTCTTTAGTAAGGAGAAATGACGGGACTGTTGCTCTAGTGGTTAGTGATTGTGACTCCTAAGCCAGAGACCGTGGGTTCGATTTTCGCCTATTGTAGGTACCAAGTTAAAAGTGACATTACTACTTATGTAAACGATACCTGAATGGGCCCGAAAAAAAATATCGAGCTTCAAATTAGAATAATTCAACCAAAAGTTATGGTAATTTAAACGTTAGATTGTAACCACTTAAAACAAATTCAGTTACTTCATAACCTATAAGGTGATTCCAATGTAATTAAAGAATTGGCCTATTTTAGACTAGTGACTGATCTACAAACCAAACTTGATAAAGGATCATGTCTGTTGAGAGAGCACAACCAGTTAATCTCTCGAAAAGTGGTGAAAAACCTCCAAGGTATTTCACCCTTACACATTAGACGTATATAAAAATGACGATCGTTGACAGTTAAAATTAGGAGTCAGGCTAAGGGCCATAAGACCGTGTCTACTATCATGGCCGGGTAACTTTTCGACAGAGAAAGTTAAGACTCTTACTGTCCCTTTACAGCTTAGGTAAATTGTCAGCTGAGATTACGGGTCGGATCAACAGAAATCCATTGAAACTATTTTCATTTAGTTAAATAAAATGACTCCAAATATGTATCACGCAATCCGCCGTAGTTTAAGGACGCCGACTATGTTGTACTCCCTTCTCTACTCCACTCACCTACTACGCTATGACAGAATCTTCGCTCTTCTAATGATCTTCTTCTCCTTTGTCTCTTACATATTTCCAGTATAGTCCCTTCTTGATTCGCTGTCCAAGCTGTAAATCTCTGGAATGCACTTCCACAATAAATCAGGATGTCCAATAACCGATCGCCTTTCAAGCTTCATTTACGCTAGCTCTTTAGAGACTCATGACGGAGACATGAGAATAACACCAGGAGTATATTATTATTTATGTATGTATTTATAAATAAATTTTGATATTTATACTATACCTAGCGTTTGCCCGCGGTTCCGCCCGCTTGTATGTCGGTTATCGCGGTTTAGAGTAGCCTATGTTACCCGCTGATAATGTAGCTTTCCATTGGTGAAAGAATGTTTAAAATCGTTTTAGTGGTTTAGGCGCGAAAGCGCAACAAACAAACAATACAATTTTATTTGTTTATAGTATAAGTATGAATATAGTATATTTACAGTATATGTATGTATACCTGATATATATTTATAGATTATTTTTGTAACATACGTTATTGTAGTCTTACTAGTTTGAAATATACACCTGCCACACACAGCAATTTTGAAACACCTAAGATATGACTGGATATAGACGTCTGTGGCATTAACTCCGCCTAGCAAGTGCAACTTATTTGCAAGAAATTTAAATAAATGAATAAATTAAATAAATCGTACCTTCTATTATTAAACAAAGTTTTCTTGTATATTCCAGTTTTACATAATATGTAATGTAATACACATAGAAATTATAATAAAATGTTTTTAATGTTATTACATAGCCGAAAACATGTATTATGATTTATATATATAATTTATATATTACATATACAAGATGATGTTTGGCGATGATTCCTATTGTGCTTAGATATAATCAAGTTATTTTATACATCAGCATCTGCAGCTCAGTAGTGTTATTCCAAAAACTTCCACATTGGACGTTGATGTAACGCACATGCTACAACGGTAAAAGTGGCAAATAGTTTTGCGAATGCATATAAACACACTTTACCACTGGCTATCAGGTGACAGTGATTGTGAGAAATTAAGAATCATACATATATATTAAATTAATTTGGTTAGAAAAGATGTCCGCGGTCATAAACATTTTTAAAACAAAGTTAGCACTCAATAACTTTTGGAAATCATTCGTTTGATAAGCAACTAAAGTACTTCAGCTGTTAAAGGTAGTTTATTTAAGAACGTAGTCTTACTCCATCTCTTCTGTAAACTTATTCCCCTTATGATAAGATCCTCAATAACCTGATTAATAAATTTATAATAAGGCACTAGAGTTGGACCTAGAGAATTCTCGAATGAAAGAAGATTCTCGAATGGCAATCGGTATAAACTTTGAACTTGTCCGTGTAGTGACGGATTAAGAACCACTTTCTGCAGGCAGCTGGCCTGGAAGTCTCTGTAAGGAGGGGGGAGCCGCCGTGCGGAGCTTCCGCCGCACCGTGCGCTAAGACCCTCCAGCATCTACTTTTTTTTATTTGGCGCGGCTAATGGCTTCAGAGTTTGCCGCGCCTCTCGGTATTACTTATGAATTATTACCATCTCCACGGTGACGCTGAAGACAGCGGGTTTAAAACCTCCGGGCACGAGTACAGGCCGCGCGGAGGTCCACCAACTCTCCAACACCACTAAACGTCCTTCCTCGGAGGTCGACGACCTCGGATGCGGGGCATGGCCGCATCGCAGATCAGCGTTATCGCATGACTTGACACAAACCCTATATCAACCCGTCTGGCCAGTGTGATATAGTAAGCCAAAACCTCCTTTCTAAGGCGAGGCATATGTTCAGCGCAGGGCGATAATGATAACAATTGATGATAATGATAAAATTTGAATGTGCCCTTACAGGCAGGTAACAAACCATCTTCATTCGACATTTCAACAACTTGTTTTCATAATTGCCTTGTCAATAAAATTAACGGTAACTATATTTAATAACAAAATACATATTCAAATTAAGAACTTTTCCTCATTTTATGTTGGCATATACTGTTGGTAACATAACAGGAAACCCGTTATTAATATGATCAATAAGAATATAATTATTTTTATCGTAAATAGGTACATATAGACGAGATTTTATCTCCCAAGGAATAGACAAAGGTGTATTGATAGCATTTTACCTACTATAATTTTAGTTCCACTTACGTAATAGCCGGCCATTCTAGTGTCATAACGGAACATTTTACCCAGATATAACAATACATCGGACAATATTTTCCCTAAGTGGGCATCAAACCCAACCTCTGGCTTAGCAGACAGGATCGTTAAAAGCTTAGGTGATGTAATCATAAGTGCTGAAAAAAATGGAGCCGATAGAATACTCCAATAAAACCCGTGTAAAGAAATTAAAGAGACGGTTTTATTAACAATTTAATTTAAACCTTTTAAAATTAATTCATGTTCTTATTGACATGTCTTTGAAAAGTCCCCCATACGCCATTTGTAACAATAAAATTAAATTCTACCTAAATACACAAGTCTAGATCCTTTTACGTATCAACGACAGATAGTGCGGTCTTAAATAATTATAATAAAAGGTATAGAGCTGTGTTCAACCGTCTTTAAAACATAACATTGTAAAAGTAATCCATTGCTAACAATAACAGCATAGTAACACAGAATAAATAGTTTTAATGACTGCAAAATCCAACTACAAATAGTTCAAAGACAAGCATTGCTAGTGTCGTACTTATTTTTCTTTAATTTTATAAAATAAATCATTACACCGATTTAGGTAATTAAGACATCCGGGCACACATACACCCACACACACAAATTGTTGAATGAAGAATATCTCTTTAAATTTAATGTTTAACCGTAGGGGAGCCATGCTTCGGCACAAATGGGCCGACTCGAGCTATTTTTTCGTTGCATTTCTCCAAGTGACTGAGGTTACCGGAAAAGTTTTTCCCTAATGTTAACGCGTAACTAAAAGGCGGACAATATACTTATGACTCTTGAGTTCCAAACTCTTGTGTCCATGGTGATCCATGGTAAAAAAAAATGATTATTGACACATAAGTTACTGACATTAGTTTTTTCTTTCTTTAATTTAGAGCAGACGGGTCACCTGAAGAAAAGTGATCATCGCCACCCATTAACGTCTGCAACTCTGGAGTCACAAACGCGTTGCCATTGTAGTATTAGTAGACTGCCTCGGAGGTGCGGTGGTAGCGTATGCGACTGCTCGGCTCAGGTCACGGGTTCGATTCCCGGGTCGGACCAAATGTGTGTATGTTCTGCAAATATTTGTTTCGGAATTTGGGTGTTTTCTATGTATAAAATGTTCTATGTATGTTTTTACAAAAAAAAACTATAAAAGTATTCTATCAGTCAATCTAACTTTCATAGTACAAGCTCTTGCTTAGTTTGAAAGTAGATGGCGTTGTGTGTTAGATGTCCGAAATTTTATTATTTTAAACTTAAGCACAGTTTTTGGATATTTATTACATTTGTACTTATACGGACTCCCAAACTAGGCCCGCAGCCTGTATATTGGGAGACAGTGTTCAGTCGCACAAAAGGTAGACCCTTTACTACTGTTTAGTTTAGTACTGTTTGTAGGTACCTAAGGTCGCTGTTTACACTTTAGTAGGTTAATGCTATTTGTACTTACTATCAGGTGATTGCTGCTGATTTTCACCCTGTTTCCTAAAAAAACTTAAAACTACATCGATGAGACGAATAGAGGTCACATAATCTCAAGTTTCGTTTTGTTTGTTTTGTCACATGTGCTCCATCTGGTTTTAACACAAACTGACGTAATTATATTTTTAGATACTCGGCTGTACAACGTATTAGGAATAGTCCTAGACATATATAAGGACCGGTAAAACATTTGCCGAAAAGTTAAGTATTAACCTGATGATGAAAATGATGATTAAATGAACATTAATAAAATTATTGAATGTTTATTTTTTTATCAAAAACCAAGACGGTTCAACAGTAGAAATTTGTAAGAAATTAATATATATAATGTCATAATTGGCTATTGCTAAATTAACTTATATATGATTAAATAATAAGAAAATAGTACGAAAGTGGTGTTTCACATTATTTCACATTTTTATATTTTACTTAACTCTATGAAAACTGTTAGGTAAACAATTTATTTTAAGTATAGATATATTTTATATTTTTATCTATAGACCCTATTAGCAGAATCATCTTATCTTTCATGTATCGTCATAATATATTTATGTGTGTATTTGTATAATAATGTATATACATTATATGCGTGTATATGCATATCAGACATGTGTGGTGACGGATTAAGAATACGGAATATTCCCACCCCTATTCATCCCGTGGGTGTCATAGGAGACGACTAACGCTACCTACGCAGCACTGCAAAGAAAAGGAAAAGTTGACACAAACCCTATACCAACCCGTCTGGCCAGCGTGGTATAGTAGGCCAAAACCTCTTTCTAAGGAGAGGCCTATGCCCAGCAGTGGACTATTAAAGGTTGTTGATGTGATAATGTGTATGTGCATATTAATATTTAAGTGTTCTTTGCCTGATATTTGCATATTTATGAAAACAGTAAATTTTTAGTTTACCTATTTTAAGCATCAGATAATACCTACTTTAAGCATCATGTCTGTATATAATTTCTTTTGCATTATTCATAAACGGTCTTTAACTTAGCATTTCCTACTGCGTATGAAGTCGTGCTAGTACGCTTTTTCTAAATAAAACACAATCGTAGATCTGTCCTCAGTCCAATGATCTGTTCTATCTTATTATTATTTGCTTAGTTTCTATTAAAAGTATTACCGACTTTAATACACATTCCTGCTGGATTGTAATAAAGTGTACCCTTCATTCCTGAATTTTTACCCCTAGGGGTAAATTTTTTTTTTTCAAATTTGAATAGGACCAAAGGACAGTGTAACGAATACTGAAATAGTGTATGCAGAATTTCAGACGAATTTCTGAGTCGAAAATCATTAGAATTTTCTGCCGAAAAATTAAAAGTTTTATGCAATCAGCTGTCAAACGTTAAGGTCCCCGTAAGTAGTAGTAGTAAGTAACTTTATAGAACCAGTACCAACTTAATATAAGAGTGTTTTTATGAAAGGTGTCACTCCTATTTCACCGTAATAATTTTATAGAGAGAATATTTATATAAAATACAAACAAAAATAAATACCTACATGTTTTTTATTAAAATTTTATTTAAAACCATTTTTTAATTAAAAACAATGGTGAAAACTACGTCTAAAAATCCATGGTGGTTTTGATCTTTTTTATTCTGTGTGTGCATTTTATTTTGCCATAAGTGCAAGATGCGCAAAGTGATCTCCACTCTGCCGCGGAGCGGTCAAGATATATGCCGGCAACAACTAAAGCTAAAGCAATTTAATTAAAATAACGGCGTTAGGGGTCTATGGACCCCGGTCGGCATAAGTTCCTTTTGATTTATGGTGGACGTTAATAAGACTATACTACAGGAAATCTTTATATGCAATATAGTTATATAGGCCCGCTTCGTTTCTGCCGGCCGTTGCCACCCGGGACGGACGTACAGCCCGACGGCGACACGGCGACGGCCGCTTTGCCCCTGCATTTTGAACCTCTAATCTCTTCTAAAATATTCAATTGAATAATATGCTGTGAATATCAATTTTAATTTACATTAAATGCACAACGTATCTAACGTACCTATTTAATTACATAAGTAAATAAGTAAGGTATTGTTTGAAATAGCTTCGTAAATAACCCATTATTTTTTGTAATATTTAAAAGATAAAAATGGTTACTGTGGTTTATCCTTCAGTTTGACGTATACCTTTGCAGACTTTTTGCGGACCTTTTTAAGATATGCAATTTCGTAGAACATTATTTTGGTCTATTTCGTAAGGTTTAGCCAGTGTTTGCAATTTAAGGGCACAAAAACATGTTTTTTACGACAAATCTTTGAAACTCTACTACTCTTCTATAATATGCACGTATTATACACATAAATCTTTATTTTAAATCACTCTCTCTATTGGCGAAAACCGTGTTAAAATCCGTTGCTTAGTTTAAAAGATCTATGTGTACTATAGCAAAAAGTGTCGGAAAAAGTCTTGTACCACATTTTTAGGTCTAACTCCCATCCGCTCAGAGCGCGTAACAGGCGATAAGAAACTTCGTTAAAAAAAAGATTGTAGGCCCCAAAACGCTGTCCTGTGGAACTCCGAAATTGATGTTCATCACATTAAAAAAATACAGATGAACTGAGAACTTTCTACTTTTTTTGAGGTCGGTTAAAAATGATAACTCACCGGACCCCACGGGGTATCTCGGGACTGTGATTGCCTCGCTCTCAGGCAAGCGCTCTATGGAACAACATAAAAATACCTACATTCCAAATTAATGGCATCATTAAAGGAATACAATTTTCTGCTGTTCGTTTATAACAGCTTGTATAAATAAAAAAAGTCGTGAGGGTGTGGTGACGGATTAAGAATACAGAGTGTCACCACTCCCATTCATCCCGTGGGTGTCGTAAGAGCCGACTAAGGGAGTAAACTACGCAGGACAACAGCACTGCAAAGAGAAGGAAAATTTGAAACATACCCTATACTAACCCGTCTGGTCAGCGTGGTATAGTAGACCAAAACCTCCTTTCTAAGGAGAGGCCTATGTCCAGCAGTGGACTAGTAAAGGCTGTTGATGATTGATGAAATAAAAAAAAAACAGCATTCCCGTTAATACAGAAAAATTATCATAATTATTAATAAAAATAGATATAATAATTATCATTAATATAGAAATAATATATAAAAATAATTATCACAATTGCATTATAATAATTGGATAAGTGGCGCAACAAAACTATAATAGCGAAAAAAAATTTAAGCTTATAATAGTTCAAAAGAAATAATTACCTACATGTAATTGAAGTTTGTTTCCTGTCGTACAAGATAATTTATTACATATTACACTTTTCATTTTATAACCTACTTGTTCAAGGCGTCGGTTGTTTAAACACAATGACAAAGGCTACACTCTGTTCAGCGAAGTGTCACAACATTTGTTATGTCTACGTAGAAATTCTCTTAGGCGTAAAAGATGTAATGGAATCTTGTAATGGAAAGTAATCAAACAGTTACAATATAGAGCTGTCATAAGCTGCATATGTCAATGATACATAACAGATGTACGTTTTGCGAATTAACGAATATATTGCGAAAAAGAACGAGTAGTTAAAATGAGAATAGTTAGTTTAGTTTAATGTTCTATATCCTCTAGATCCGGCAGAGTATGTTCACAGTAAACCTACACCTCGATCGCACTTTCTTCTCAATAAAGCTCTAGTCATTATGGCGTACCGAATTAAAAGTAAAAAACGGTTGCACCATCAACCTATGAGCTTCATCAACAGACCATCGAGAGTAAACCTAATTTATTTAATGCTCAATATAATTCATATGATATCAAACCCGTGGGTATTGCTAGTAACCACTGAGGTATCTATATCATTCTGCCTACAACATCAGACCACATCCAAAATACCAAACCATACTTAAAAATGTTTTTCCTCTTTCAGCGACAATCCCAACTTTCACTTACGGTATACAAATCGGCTGGCTGTCACCCATGGGCCCATTGCTCAAGTCTGATTCCACACCAGCACAAGCGCCACTTACGGATAAACACATTTCGTGGATGGCAGCAGCGCTACCGTTAGCTGGGATCGCCGGCATACCATTTTTTAGTTACGCTTCAGATAGATTTGGGCGGAAGATCTGCGTTATTTTAGTTTCTGTGTTATCTTGTGTAAGTATTACTTACACATTGCACATATATCTTGCACGTATATCTGTATTTACTAAGTGGTAAAGGCTATCCTTTTTCCAATTCTTATCATCATCATCTTATTCACCTTTTCTTTATTTAGCTTTATTATATTAACCCAGACGTTATGTGGAAAGTCCATTAAACGTCTGGGTTTTTGAACTTTGCTGTAAATATTGAGAAAATTGCTCACAACGTGATCTAAATATTAATATTATTCAGATTGCGCCTGAGAAATTAACGATGATGTTATATATGCATTCTTTCACATTAGAAATCTCTCAATAGTTATAATTACTTACGCATCGTAAATCAACGATTTTACGTCAATGATTCCTAATAATAATAGGTATAATGACTTTATCTAGGCATATAATACTAAGCTTTAAATACTAGATCTCGCAAGAATACGCAGCTTAATGTCCTACAGAAACACATAAAGCAGGCAGTCTATTATTAGTTCGCTGTTTGTTTGCCGACAGCAAACAAACTGTATCCATGTAGATAAGCTCATATATATAACAGTTTTAATTGATTTTAGTTAAGTAGTGTAGAGGCGGCATTCCCCAGCGCACGTTCTCAGTAATCTTTCAGGAAGTAGTTACGAGTACCTACTTTACGATCGCTGAAGAACATAACACAATGCAGAGTAATCTCGATTGCACTTAGCGATTGTAGCAGATTAATCATCTTCTTTACAATTTAATTTCTTTATTTCTCAACAATTATCCTCCTTAAAATATACTTATATTTATAAATTAGTAGCTGTACCCTGCCACGCTTCGCCATGCCACATTGTGGTTGCATTGATGAGAAATGATGAACGAAATTAATGCAAATATAGATAAATATAATCTTTGAAACGTGTTGTATATCGCATTAAAGTTTGAGCTCAATCGGTGTAGAACTTACTGAGTTATTAAAGCGTACACAAACCTACTTAACATTTTTATATTTATAAATAGGTCAGAACGTCGGGATGGATTGTCAAATGTAATATTATTGAAAAATATGGATAAAAGACTACACGGATGGCGTAGTGGTTTAAGCGGTCGCCACGCCGCATACTACTACGCTAAGTGCTGTGGGTCCGATCCCCACATGGAACTACACTTTGTGCGATCCACAAATTGTTGGTCTGAGTCTGGGTGTTCTTTGTGTCCGTTTCATGTATGTTTGTAAAGTCCCCCGCGACACAGGATATACTTATTCCTAATGCAGGAGTTGTCTTTTTAAAAAGAAAAAAAAAACCGTTTCTACCTGTGTCGACGAACCTATATATAACCTGCCAGAAGAAGAAATCTGCCAAACAAACTCAGGACCACTCTTTTATACCTATAGGCTATTTTGTTATTAACTTTAAAAAAGACATTATTATTTACAAAGACATAATAATTTAAAGAAATAAAGAAAAGAAACACAAAAGATGGATCTTAAAAGATTAAAACTGGAATAAATGTTTAACAGATAAATCAAAATAAATCTAAAATAATCAAGGTTTTGAGAGGAGAAAGAGCGAATAATTCTGCGATTGACTTTGATACAAGCATGCATGGGAACCAAGTAACGAAACAAAAAGAATACTAAACGCATAAAGAGTATTTTTAATTATTACCTTTCTTATTTCAGATATCCTGGACAATGAAGCTAACGGCAATAATGCCAGCAACTCTCATAATCGCTAGGGTTATAGCCGGCCTTGCAGCAGGAGGTTGTTTTGTTGTAGTCCCAGTATACGTCAAGGAAATATCCCAGGACACTCTTCGAGGAGCTCTTGGGTCCTTGAACATGACTGTTTGCAAACTGGGCGTGATCTTCGTGTATGCTGTTGGGATGGCAGCGTCGTATAAATTGAACCAAGTTGTATATTTAGCTGTTTCTGGTATACATGTGGTCCTGTTCTGTTTTATGCCCGAATCTCCAAATTATTTGCTCAAAATTGGAAAAGAAAAGGTTGGTGTACGATTTTTACAGGCTATATAATGGCTCCAAACAAGTCAACAGATGCCACAAAGCATCTTGAATCATTATTTTTTTGTGAAACAGTTTAAAATGTCTCAAATACAAGCGTCTTGGTCAAAGCCAGTAAAAGACACTGATTTGATTGTGATTTTTTTATATAAAAATAGTTATCAGTAAAGAATAAAGAAATGGCGTTATTCACATACATTTATATTTGCGTATGTATTTTTATTATTTTTGCATATATAATATCTTTTTGTATTGTATTTATGTGTTGTAATGTATGTACTTATGTGTAATATGGCAAGAAGCAGAAGTTACTAACCGTAGGGAGCCATTTCGACTGCAGTAATATCACGGCCTCAGAGAGAACCAGAGTTTGTTTTCAGCGAGTGAGTGACGTGACCGGAGCACCCAACTCCCCCTCGACCTAATATTGTAGACACCTAGGTTTAATATAAATTTTTGGCCTACATCATTACATGTAACATCTTAAAGTGGAGCCTGAATTGTCCTCCATTAATCAAGTTTATCTTTTTATTGATTTGATATCTTGATATCAACATTAAATACAAATGATTTGACAATCGCTAGGTATGACTTTACGAAATAGGAATTCATACAAAAATACACCGCGTCTAGCGTTTTTACGTTTAAAAAAAGATACTGATTTAACTTGATCTAACCTATTCTTGCTCGAAAGGCAGCAACGCACTTTTGACTCTTAGGTAAGTTACTGATGTCCATGGCCGGCAGTTGTCAAATACTATTAGGTGATTCGTCTGCTCGATTGTCCTCTAAACCAGAGATTCCCAAACTATTTTGGGCCAGAGACCCCTTATCCGGAATTAACTGATACCTCAGACCCCCACAGCAAAAATAATTTAAAAAGCCAATATCTAGTGTTTTTCCTATTGATACAAACACAGCACGGGACCCTTTCCTTAAGGCTGACGCAGGCCTTTGCGGGCACGGCTGCTTAGGGAAGTACCTGCACTCGGTCGATAGGAGGGAATTGAGTCCCGCCTATCACCACTGCGATTTGACCGGCTTGGGCGCCGCAGCGCCGGGTCTTCATTGCAGTCATCGGAGGGGATCTCTCGCTACCGGCCATCATACGCGCCATGGCCGGAAGTGACAGATGTTTCACCGCGGTCCTTCTGCGAAGTGGTCACCTCGTCCATGCGGACCCAATTCGTTGGCCGCGAAGACACGCTTACCACCGCCTCATGCCGCCTTGAGTGTGGCCGCGGTTGGACGGGACGGGTTTTCCTTTCCACCCGCCATAACGGCCAGCCGCGAGGCTACGTCCGCGTGTGCCGGACGTCGCCTCCCCGAAATTCTCGTCAAATATCGGGGGCAATTAGCCGCGCCAAAGAAGTGAAAAGAAAGGAGATGCCGGAGGGTCTCGAACGTGACCCCTGGGGTCACCCTCACCGTGCGGTGCAACAAAAGCTCAGCGCATCGTGCCCCCCCTGCCTCCTACAAAGACTATCCAGCCCAGCTTCCTGCAGGAAGATGTAGAGGGCCTATTCCCGCAACGGGCGTACGACTTGGATGATCTGTCGGATCTGCAAGGTGAGCCCCGATCTGTCAGACGCCCAATTCGGTTTTCGAGCGGGGCGTTCAACGATCGACGCTGTGTCGAGGACTGTGACCGAAGAGGCAGTGAACCGTAGCGGCTTGCTTGCCAACGCATTCAATTATCTGCCATTCAGCTGCATCAGGGAAGCACTCAACTGCTAGAGGCTAGTGGGAGACTATTTAGAGGAGCGTACCGTCGTGTGCGAGGACCGAGATGGTAATTTGAGGTGTCGGCCCATGACGTGCGGTGTTCCACAGGGGTCTGTTCTTGGACCCCTCCATTGGAACATTGATGATGATTCGAGCTGATTTCCCCCTGGGCTAGGCGTAATCTGTTACGCTGATGACACTTTGGTCACAGCCCGGGGGTGAACTTTCAAGAGGCGGCGCCCCTGGCCACTAGGGGAGTCTCTCTGGTGGTCGGGCGCATTGAGGCGCAATGCTTACGGGTGGCCATAGATAAGACGGGAAGGCGCTTAGAGGGGTCCGGATGTCTTAATGGCGCGGAGGCGCGGAGTGGCACATCGTGTAGTTTTAGTCGGTTCGATGCCCACACACCGCCCCGCCGTAAACTCTGGCGAGGTAACGGCCCGAGGGGGTTTCCACACGTTAAAGTAAAAAAAGCGTTCGCGTCAAGTTTTCCTTCTCTTTGCAGTGCTGTTGTCCTACGTAGTTTGCTCCCTTAGTAGCGGGAGGAATAGGAGTGGTGACATTCTGTATTCTTAATCCGTCACCACACGGAATATATGAAATGTACGGCTATCCCTAACAACCGGTAGGTATGTAATATTTCAAGATAAGGGATTGAGTAGCTATGACGTCAAAGCGTAACAAACACGAGAACTAATAAACAAACGAACTCAATTTTGTATTTTTGGCATTTGTTAGGATTCGACGCTAGCGAAACCTTGCTTAAAAGTCACTGAAATTTATTTTGGACAGATTCAAATTTAAGATCATTTTGTTCGTAGAAAGCGGTGAGGACGATTGCATGGCTCCGAAGCTTAAGCAAGAGCCATAAGCTAGTAACAGAGGAGTTGCATAAGCTGAAAGAAGAACAAATACAGTTCGACGCAATGGCGCGCGTTCCACTTCTTAGTGTAGGTAAGGTACGGCTACTCAACTTGACCGTACGGTTTCTATGTCATTTTAAATCGAGTACAAAAACAAACAAAAAATGTTTATTTCTTGGTAGCAATATTTGTTAACCCCGTTCAGTTAAGTAGCCGCATAGTCAAAAAAAAACAAGATGACAAGATTGGTTCCAAACTTTGGTCAAACTTGAGTTTTCGATTCTAGTTATTGCTTAAGAAGCCGAATACAAAAAAATACCTTTTGTCTTTAATGTAATTGAGTAATGTTTATGGAACGTCGGCGTCTCGGCGTGTGTTAGAATGTCAACATTTCTCAATAACTTAGGTACCAATTAATATTTTTTGAACCATTAATATTTTTTGAACCATTAATAAAATAAATAGTTAAAGTAGGTACATTTTAAAGAGTGTAAGTTTTAAGGGTAACAATAACTTCCGGCATATTATATGTATATAATACACTTATATTATTGTGGTGAATCGTTAACAATGTACCAAAGCTGATCTACTTCAATGTGAAGACACGGACAAGCAATGTATCATAACAAATAATTTAGTTTCCTAAACTAAAAACTGTTATCTTATAACAAGCCTTGTTCAAAATGGATTTACTATTGAACTGGGACAGTTAAATAAACCAAACATGAAGAATGTACGCTACAATATAAATAGTAGCTAAGATAAAAATATCATGTAAATTTTCAAAGGAATTTGTATGTTTGCTTGCATTTGCTTGTTTGTCAAGTACATTTACATTGTAAATTAAAGAGATGAGTATTAAATTATTGTGACATTTTTAGTTCAAGATCGCACGACGTTCTCCGCGCTTCGGATGACGCTGATGCTGATGGCGATGCAAACGCTATCTGGATGTTTCGCCCTCATGAACTATGCAGCTGACGTGTTCCAGCGCGCGGGCACTGAGTGGAGACCCAACACGTTGGCGCTCTTCATGGGGTCCTTGCAACTGGCCGGGTCTTTCTTCACGACAGTTTCGATAGAAAAATTTGGGAGAAAGGTACTGACAATACATTTAAATGTTTATTTTTTTGGAAATGTTCCGAAAAATATAAGTGTTATGGTCATTTTAGGTGGCAAAGATGAGGACTGACACTGACTGACTGACTTTGTTTTTACAACATACGTCACAGTTAAAAGCTTTTAAGCGATGCTAAAGTTACACTTACACAAAAACATCGCTTAACCGGTAAAAACATACTGAATTATATTTCTCTGCAAATCAGGGTAGAAATCATGACTACCGGCAATAGTTACATCTATGTAGATAAATCTCTATATTTAGACACTCGAGTGTTTGGGTGGATCCCATTTCTACACTCGTAATCTTTGTATCTTAAAAAATCCTGTGATCGCTAGTTTACACGAAAATCAATCGATGGACATAAAGAAAATCCTGACAGTAATGTTACACTTACTCGAAAAGGAGCTGGGTACTCTCAATAACATGAAATAGAAACTAAACAGGCCATTACTTTCTAAATGGCAGGTTGTAAATTGGTCTGAACATACATATCAATCAAGTTTTGTAACAACACTATGAAACGATATTTATATTTGGTATCAAATTAAATACAAATTAAACAAGATCATTAATAGAAATAAAAAACCTGACTAATAAACATATAAGTGGTATATTTTTTATTTTTAAACTTCCTGCATTACATTTTGCACGAGGTAGAATTAATGCCACATGGCATTTTCTACCAGTCAAATTTTAGATGGTTCAGTAAGGGACAGGCCAGATGCATATTATGTACAATGAAACCTAACTACGCATTTACAAATATTAAAATAACACTTAATAGTGCTATTTAAAAGTACCTACATAGACCAATACACAAATACATATTTATGTAATGTACATAAGGAATAAAATATATTTTTTTTGTAAGATATTTATGAAACACGTTGTTAAGATACCCCACGATTAGCTTTGAAACACATAAAATAGTGCCAATAATAGGCCATTTAGAATCAGAAAGCTTTATTTGTAAACATAAGCAGGTAAAGTTACAATGATATGTTAAGTGTTACAGTATGCAGTAGTTGCGCTTTGCTTTGCCATAAGGCGTACAAATATTCTTAATTGAAAATACCTAACGAATTTACATCTTTACCAATAAAGTGCGATAAAAACAAGTGAAATTATTTAAGCATAAAATAATATTTAAATAATAGGTAATTATAAACAATAACATGTTAAAATGATCATCATCATAATAATTACTAAAATTTTTAGATGTAAATTGGCGCTTTTACATATAAATTGGGTTAGATTCAATTACTATTAATCTTGAAATCAATGGCATGGAATTGAAGCAGTTCTATAATGTCGACAGTGATCAATATTCAAGTTTCAATCTTTTACAAGTAATACCTTTTATAATTTTGATAAGCTCGGTATCACTCTCACAATTAAGACGAATCTAACGGCACCTCTCAAACCAAAATCCATGACAGCGTTATGGCTACAGAGCGTGCCAAAAAATGTAAATACAAATACACTTGAAAATGTAAATACACTTGAAAAACACAATCCTCGTTTTGACACAGTCGAGTAAAAACACTATTCTAGAAAGTTTTAATATCCACTCGTAGCAGTGTCGTTCGGAGTGTAACAATGTGTAGTAGGTATACGAGTATTATAACCATTTTGTTTTTAATGTAATTAACATACCTACATTTGATAGTGTTACTTTTAATGTGCTTGAAGTAACAGTCAATATGTGTTTAAAATTAATCATTTCATTTTTAATTGTCGTTTCCTACAAAGGAATAGATGGCCTAAGACTGAAACAAGTTTTCATATTCGGTAGACATAATATTCGAACACCTATGGGGAAACATGTGTCAGAATACACACGAAAAGTATGGCCCAAATTTAATGAGAAACCAGGATACTTGACGCAAAAGGGAGTTTTATTAGAAGAATACATGGGCGAATACTTCTCAGAGTGGTTTAAAAGTGAACAGTTTCTCCCAGAAAAGTGTCCTCGTAAAGATTCAGTGTACTTTTATGTGAACTCCCTGTCCCGAACTGTAGAAACAGCAAAAGCATTTATCAAATCTGCATTTAAAGATTGCAATGTACCTATACATTATTTAAGAAATTCGAAAACTTCTGAAAAAATGGATCCCAACTTTAGTCCTGTGTTACGCAATAACACACACATATTTAAAAAAAATGTGTTGAAGAAAATAAACCGTAAAATGTATAATAATTCAGCGCTGAAAGCAGGGTTATCGGCATTAAATAAAATATTAAAAATAAATCATTCAGAAGTGTGTAAAACTAATTCGATTTGTGATTTGAACGATAACAGTAAAAATAACATTTATTTTAAATCTGGTCAAGAACTTTGGGTAGAGGGTCCATTCTACATAGGGGTTACAGTTGTAGACTTTTTTACAATGAGTTATTATAACGGGATGCCGATGGAAGATGTTGCATGGGGACTTGTGAGAACGTCGAAAGAATGGGAAACCATAACTGAAGTAGCACGACAAGACCATGATATAAGGTACAGAACATTAGCTAAAGATTACGGAGCACCACTAATAAAACTCTTGACATTAACTTTTTTTAATTACAATAATATGCCGAAAATCATATCAATAGTAGGGCATGATTTTAATCAAATCTCAATTTTTTATGGTTTAAACTTTAAACCTATACGTTTGCCTCATCAATACGAGGATTTTCCTATTGGCGGAAAAATAGTTTTCCAGAGATGGACAGATGATGTTAACGATTATTTAAAAATAGAATACATTTATGCATCGTGGTTACAATTGAGAAATGGTTGTAAATTTTCTGAAAATGAGCCACCGCAAAGAGTTTTATTGGAATTAACGTGGTGTAAAGTGGATCAGAATGGCTTTTGCCCGTGGAATGAATTCATAAATAGATTAAGAGAACGTTTTTGATATAATGTAATCATAATATATTATGATGTAATAGATAGTAAAGTGTTAGGTAAACGTTTATTTTGCAGTTAGTATGTTAAATTTTGGAGATTATTCTCGTAATCTCTTGGTGTTTATTTGTCTTCGCGCGACTTCAACTTTGCTACTCATGTGTAAAATTAAAGATGGTTTACCTTTTATGTGGCTTGTTATTATTTTCTTTCGCGTAACATTTAAGTACATGCCTAATGACAACCATATACCAAGCGCTTTACACTCACATAACCTATAGGGTTTATATTATAACAAACTAGCGATCCGCCCCGGCTTCGCACGGGTGCAATGTAGATACTACTAATACTACTAATATGGTGTTAGTGTGGAGTAATTATTTATACTATTAATATGATAGAGCTATTAATAATGCTACAGGACATCTTTAAATGTAATATTTATAGGACCGCTCCAATCCGGTCGGCCGCTGCCACCCTAGTCGGACGGACGGTACGACTGGACGGTCATTGCGCCCTCGCATTTTAAACTTCTAATATCTTCTAAAATATTCATTTTAATGATATGCTGTGAAAAGCAATTTTAATCTACATTAAATGCACGACGTATTTAACTATTTACGTATTTAAATACGTATTTGAGGAAATTATTCAATTAAATACGTTGGATACTATTACTAAAATTAATGAGTTATTTACAAAGCTAATAGGTCTTTCATAGGTAAAGACCTATTATTTTAAGCAATACATTTAATAATGTATTGTTTAAAAGTCGAATGATTGAGGAGAATGTAAGGTACTCATTATTATGAAAAACATACCTATGTCAATAATAATAATGTAGATTAGTAGTATTTATGTATAAAAAATATTTCATAGGTTAAGACCTTATTTACTTCCCTAATTTATGTATACCTATCACCATTTCAAAATGAATCCATCCAAAGGTTGTCTGGAAGAAATTGCACTAAGCGATAAGGCCGCCCTTTGTACATTACATCGGTCGTTAATTACTGTATAATGTCTGTAAAACATTGGTGTACAAATAAAGTATTTATCTATCTATCTATCTAATGTCAAAAAGCATAATTAAACAGTGTCGCCAACTGTTAAAAACGTTCCCCCTAAATCAATTTAAAAATCCACTAAATTCACACCAAAACTCCCCAACGACGGACCAAGTATTATTAGTAAATATTTGTTTTAAAATTCATAACTCAGCTGCAAGTCATGCCTAAAAATACCCACAACAAGTTTAACCCCCTAAAAACTCCCTTTATAGATTTTTTCCCCCTAAATTTGGAGAGAAAAGTCCGGAGTTGGCATCACTGTAATTAAATAAAAAGTTATGTTGACAAAAGAAAGTTGGCCATCAATATTTTAGTTTCAGGATGCAGGGGTTCTTCTTAATCTAATGAAAAGCAGCCTGCTGTGTTATTACTAAATACAACATCGCTAGCTTCGTTTTCCATTATACAGTACATTTATTTTCTATTTTTTCTTTTTTTGGAAACAAAGTTTTAAAAATTGTTTCTCGTAACATGTGAAATTTATCCATGGGCCGCATTTTAACCATGAAAAAAATATTTTAGATTTATTTATTAAAAGTTTACCAATAACTGTGTACATTAATTTCTTAAATTAATACATGCTCATATATTTAATAACAAAGCAACAGTCACTTATATTATTACGCTTGTTTTAAAAATGGTTAAAACTCTAAAGTAAAACAACGAATCATAAAATCTCACGCAGATAGAGTATTAATACAATATTATTGTTTTCATTTTAGATTTATTGCGTCATAATACGGATTTTTCTTACAAATTGTATCGAAGTGTAAGTCTTGGCCCTGATGCCACGTACTAGTACACAATAGTAAATATATAAAATTTTGTTGTTTTAGATACCACTAGCTTGCAGTTCCCTTGTAGTATCGGTGTGCATGACGACATTAGCGACTTGCTTCCTCCTCGGCAAGGGCATCGTGACCTGGCTGCCGGTCACGGCTGTCTGCGTCTGTATACTCGCGTATGGAGCTGGCTTAGCTCCAGTACCTTTGGTGATAATGGCTGAAGTGTTCCCTTTCCAGGTAAGTTCGTGAATTAAATGTACCTAATGATCGCAAAGCAATCCCTAATTGCATATGCTTACTGACCGGTTTTCTAACATTTTTGATAAGGTATTAATTTTATTACAACATACACGTTCATTACAAGATTACCAGTGCTGTAGCTTGAAGTTTAATGTTATACTTAATGTAAATATTATTATTTGTATTTGAAAGTTTCGGGTAATCGGAGGTCCGACCCCAGTCACCTTAATTCTGGGGATAAAGGACTGTTACGTACTTTGTCTCTTTAGTTGCAGGTGTCCTTGAGCGGCGGTAGTCACTTACCATCAGGCGACCCATCTGCCCCCAACCATAATAATAAAAAAACAATAACTCATAATTTTTATTGACAACAAACTTTTTATTACGTAATCTAGGTTTTCCTTTACTGTTACACTGAAATTTAGCTTTGTTAACAGGTCCGAGCCCGCATGGCAGGTGCATCAATGGCATTCTCATTCTTCTGTAGCTCGATGACAGTTCTCTTCTACACACCCGTGGCAGACCAGTTTGGGGCTTACGTAGTCTTCTATAGCTTCGCCGCGGTGACCTTCTTTGGGGTCGTGTACACTGTGCTGTGGGTACCAGAGACGAAAGGGAAGAGTCTAGAAGAGATACATAAGTACTGGAAGAAGACTGAGCCTGTTTTCGTTTGATTAGCTCTGTGTATGTTCCCGTTGTACATTCCCTTTGTATGTTTGAAGTCCTGGCCCTGAATGAAATTTACAAACACTCGGGTCACGATCAAATTAAAGTTTAAAAGCGTAACTAGTCTTTATATAGCTCTGTGCTCGTGTTAAACAAAATGAAATTATTATTACAATTATAGGTTAATAATATGTATCTACCGTTTAGACAATTAATTTATTGTTTTAATTTAACTACTAAAATTCACGAATATTTACATGTTAATCATGACTATTACCTTCACAATTGAGAATTTAAGAATGAATTTGTAAAAAGACATCTACATAATATTATTGTCAGTGTTCGGCTCGAATTGAGTGGTGTGTTCTCACAAATTGTTTTGTGTAAATAGTTAGTTGCGTATAATTTATATTGATGAATAAGACGACCATTATAATAATTGAAATTATTTTAATTTGAAAAATTGACATTTACAATTAACATTTAGTTAAAAATAATGCCAAACGCAATTAATTGTAATAAATGTTTTAATAAATTGACGTTTTGATTGAATGTTCATTCCACAAACTCATCTAATTCAAAGGCTTCACAACTGTCATCAAACGACGCTTGCCTTAAGGGTGTTCCTTCTAGACATTCATAATGTTCTTGAATGACTTAAGTCCTTCAGATCATGATCTCTGCTTTGTAAAATAAATTTCTACGATACAGTCCATACTCATATTATAAATGTGAAAGTTTGTTTGTTACGCTTTCACGCCTAATCTACTAAACCGATTTTAAAAGTCTTTCACTATTACAAGACTAGTAACATAGGCTACTTTTTACCACAATAACCGACATACACGCGGGCAGAGCCGCGGCAGAGCAAAGCTAGTATAAGACATCGCCTACTTGACTAATTAGTATGTGTAAGAGAACGTCTCTCATCTTTGACTAAGGCATATTAGTGTGATCGATCTCTTAACAAACATGGTCTTTTGGTAAATTGTTACACCGATAAGTACTACCAGTTTGTCTGGCAACTGTCAACTGTCCACAGGATACTTTGAATGGTAATAAATTGAATCAAACAACCAAAATGTGTTTATTGTTTATTTTTAATATATAACTACAGAGAATCACTGCGACATTAGAGCGAGCATTGTGTCGCAAAATCATTATATTTTTTTTGGTACACCTTAAAACAAATTTTATCAATAAAAAAGTTCTTAATTAACGCAGGTCTTGGACATTATGGGCATCGGAGCGGGTAGGGTGAAATCTATGAACCTAACTAATGAAAAACAGGTGAAATTACTTATAATAAATATATATAATCTTACAATGTATATGACGTCAGATCGCACAGTAAGACAACTGTGACCTCACAGGCTCAACTTATTACTCAATTAACTATGTGCTTGTTAACTACAGGGTTCGGTCCCCGATAAAAACCTACATTGATATTTAGAATAATATCACGAGAAATTAAATTATTATAGTTGACGAGTACTTATTTTAGGTCGGGTTCTCTGAGATACGCAGCGTAGATTTTGTTTTAATAAAGTATTCCAAAAAATTTGAATAGAACTTCACCAAAGAACGATAAAATCGCCTGACAAAGCTATAAAATTTATATATAAACTTTCTACAGCGTTATCTCATTGACATGCCGTTATATCGGCAGTACACATTATACCTTAAAATTATCCGCTGCGATGGCCACAGACTAAACAAATATGTCCAAAGATACAAACATTTGCAGTCAACATTCGTGTTGTCCTCGATATAGAGGTCCAAACTATACAATAGAATTAAAAAAAAACGGAAAAACTCATCGACCAGCCGAAAGAAATTAAAACTAAAAACAACAAACATTAAGATATTAAAACTTATCGATTATAATGTATAATACAGACTCATTATCTCTATTTTTAGATCGTTTCACTTCCGAGGATGTTTGAAATCAAACATCATTGTTTTCTCAACTCCATAATTGATTTAAGTCCCAGCCAAGCCTAGAGAGGTGTATGTGACATAGAACATTTGTAGAAGTACACATTTCTTGAGGATTACTTATGTCGATTCATTTAAAAGTGAAAATTACTTAGATAAAATTATATTGCAACCAGTTGTTCAATCTGTGTTTACTATATAAGTTAAAATTTATACGGTAAGACTTGGGGACTCACAAATAATACCCTGAAGCTGTAGCTCGCACACCTAAGTAGGTATCTATAGATGATGTATAAAAAGAATTTAATACATATTTAGTAATATAATCATATGTATTTGTACGGCAATAAACGCCATCCTGTAATAGGTATTCTATAAAATTGAATTGCCTGACCTTTCGACCAAATTGCACTGATTGTTTTCAGAGGCTGACATACATAACTATAAATTAGCTAAAAATATATATAACGTGACTCTTTCAACATGAGAAAGTCCATAGATACATACTTAAGAATACCAGTAGGGTAGTACAATAGTAGACATTACTGATCAGTAAAAGAAGTAGTCATTATTCAGTGTTTCAATAGTAAATACGATTTATGACACAATTTTGACTCATTTCATGATTATGTATACTCTGTCCATTTTATTATTTTCTTTTTTACAATTCCATTAGCAATGAATTGATGACGCCCTAACACAGACACAAAAAATATTAAACTATTTAATTTTAGATAAGGTTTTTACGAAAATACTTGTTCTCTATTCCAAATGTATGTGTGGTGACGAATTAAGAATACGGATTGTCTTTAAAGGCTGTTGATGACATAATCCAATAATAACAAATGATATTATGTACATTTATTGAGTTCTTGAGTAACTAATGTACTGTGTATCACCTTTTATCTATTTTCTCTTTAAGTCAACCATTACTTAAAAGTCTGAACTAAAAGTTTTTTTTTTCCACATACTACCAAGTGTGGTAGAAGCACTTTAAATATAATTTTAAAAATATTTACAATAAAATCAAAATAAGCAGTAAAAACATTTCCTTGTAATACTACGTTTTCCAAATTTTGATATAATTACATTCACAAGCAATTGTCAAAAAGAAAATTAATCCAATGGACTGAGTATTTATTGATGTTTCTCTCGTTTTCAAATTATTACAAAGTATTATTGATGTTTCTTTTGTCTTTAAATTAATGTTCTCATTCAGAACTAATTATGTCCCGCATTTATGAATCAATGTGAATCAATTAAATATTTTGCAAACCAATTTTCTGTAACACTTTGATTTAAGAGCATATTACTTTCAATAATAACTTATTTCCTTATATGATATGAACGAAGAATCTTGAATTGAATCATTCCAAAAATCTTCAACAGGACTCTATTGAAGAACACATACGTGTATTCAGATATAAATTCTAAACACTGCCTTGTTAGATATAAAATGCAACCAAGTTCCGATTTACATCAATAAAATGTTCAATATATAGCAAAATTTCTGTTTACACAACAAACATGATCAGATACAATATCAGTCACAGCTGGCGTGTATTTCAAAGTTATATTATAATTACTCACATTTCTATTTCAAAATTCTATGAAGGATCGTATTGCGTACCATTCTAAACTAAGATGAGTTATTAATTATCACATTCAAATATAAGGAGACAATTTGCGAGGCAAATAAAAAATGTAACACTGTTGTACATAGGAACAAATATCCGAAAAACTTAAGGGGTTTGAAAGTAACTGAGTATTGCAGAATTAGCAGAGCACATAGATGTAGATGATATCTAAACATGGTAACTAAAAAACCGAGTATTGCTTTGGCATTGTACACAGATGCTGTACTATTGTTTTTAATACAATGGCTTAAGAGAAGAAATGATTAAGAAATGTGGCAGTACTTTAACAGAACTCGAGACAGTTAGTTGACAAAGTTGTGAAAACTAAAATATTTGCAAAAGGAGTTGACAGAAAATATGATTAGATATATTTGTTTGTATAAAGAAATAATTAAGTAAATTATTTGTCTTAATGACATAATGGCACATAATCCTGATTAAGTTATAAACAAGTATATCATGCCCTGACTGGTGAACAAATTTAGATTGAATTCAATACTGAGCTACATTTTATCATAGAATGCGTGGGAACAATATATCTCATTATACCACCTGCAACTTCTTGTAAGAGTCCAATGGTACACACATATGTATAAAAGACTTATTTATAAAAGATAGAATAGCAATAGTGCAATGAGTTGAAGGTTATAATGCAATCAACAATTGTAATTAAATCAAAATGTCCTTTTTATTTCAATTCATTAGATTATTTAAATTGCTACTTGTGAAAAGATAAACACAATTTATGTCAGATTGTAGTACCCTCTCACAACTTTCACTTTCAGTTTAAAATCAACACTACTCTACAACAAATAACATTATAAAGTCATTATTATTTCACAAAACGATCCTTCATTAAAGAATTTATGTAAATAAAGTTACCAAGGTAACACTTGTTAAAAAAAGCAGTGAACCATAAAGGCTGGGCATAGGTCATGCACTTAACACCTTTGCCCGAGCCAGCCACAAGTGACTGAAAAAGTATGGTAAATTTATGGTCAAGTAACATAATCTATGAAATCAAAATTAGAGACTACACAACAATATTGATTTCTACCTGATATTTTAAACGTATTCTTATTTCAAACTTTAGAGTTTTGACAAAAATCATACTTAATCATTAAATATTTCATTTCAAATGTGAAAATACAAGCCAGTCTTTCTTATGTTAAGCTTAAATATACATGACTGGGTTTGTTTGAGTTTTGACAAACAAGACAAAGTTTCATTAGTTAGCAAAGAATTAATAGTGGAATATGAAAGTATTTTCAATGAGTTCCCACTCTTCAATAGTACTTAGTAATGTATACATTCGAATTAATCGTAAAAGTATATGGGTTTGGTTGGGATTAATTAGGGTCTTAAAAAATACTAAAACGTAACTTGTAAGTAGGCACTTGATCCATCAAATAAATAAGATGCAAAATTTGTTAAATTTACCAGTATATACTTTATCTTTAACCACGGTAGTCTCCTACAATTTGAGTAAAAAATCATAAAGTTTAATATGGTATACACAGACACAGGAATAAGTGAAGGTGCCCTAAATCATATTGATGATAGATAATCGTGACATGTCAAATGAGGTAGCATTATTTTCTAAAGTTACGGTAGTTTTCAATGTAGTAAACGTGTACAATAGACAAGGCATGTTAGTATACATATGGGTTAGTTAGTGAGAGAGCAAATTCTGATGAAAATTCTAAAACAGACCTAAATTAAACTAAAGCAGATGCACAACTGCCCTATGGTAACACGAGGGCCTGGTGTAAGTTTATTTCACATCTACTCGATCGACACTCTGACGGCCTTTCGCAGCCCGCACTAAAACTTCACCAACCGCAGCGCCAAACGCGCTCGCCGTTGAGAGCGAGTAGATGTGAAATAAACTCACACTAGGCCCTCAGACTGCTGATAAACAGAGATTTCTGAATACATACATATAGTATATAGATACAGAAGTAACACCAAGACACCGGAATTATCATGCTCATTACATAATTATTTGTCCTGGGTCGAAATCGAATACCCGACCTGATAAACAGGCCACATAATTTATAACTATGGAGTGTATAGTGTCTGACATGTCCAATTTTCTTGCTGTTATTATGGTAATGGCATCAAGGGAACACATAAGGTGACGATTATTATTCATCAAGGGCAGTGCTGTGCAGTAATGTCGTAAATGAAGTTAATTAATTAAAAAAGAACTGAAGAAGAATATTAATAATAGTATTAGAACATTTCAAAATTCATTTGTGAATACAACTGTTCTAAAATACGAATGAAATTAAATACAAGATTTATTATTACTATTATTATCAAGGTCTTTCAGACCGTTACTTCTACACAATAAAAATACACTGATAGCAATATACACATATCTGAAGTGACTTAAAACACCACATCATATAAAGTGACATCAAATTTTTACAACAGCTCTCTGACAGACATATGGGAGCTTTAAAACATTTTTGTAATATTTATAATTACAACAGCAATTTTGCTTAGACAAGTCAAACAATTGCAACGGTTCATACTACTATACGAATGCCACAAGGTTTGAGAGACAAATAGAATACTGTCTTACATTGACATCAGTAGGCTATCTCACAACTTGACTGTCTTAGGACACATTATTTCCCTGCCCTATGTATGGGCAAATATTTGTCAGCATAATTTACATACAATGATTTAGTATCTGTCAAATAAATGCTTACTCATGTCGATTATCTATCTTTATGTTAGGACACTTACTGATGACCGAGTGTTCCCTCGGCTGTATAGTGCCCGCGGCCGAATCTCAGTCGCTCACTGGACGTTTCGCCTGCGGCTCATCGACGTCTGTCTCCGGGGGGTTTTCCAGACCTGGCAGCTGGATCTGGGTGTCTGATGCTTCAGATGGCTGTGGAAAGTGTGTATGTGATATTATACCTTTTCAACACCTTATAAGAGAACTGGGCAGAGTAGTCGAATATGTTCTATGATTATGTCCTACCCGTTATTTTCATAAAACTAAAAGATTTCTAAAGATACAGATAAGATATAACATGTCTTTTATACTGAATATACATATAGTTAAACGTAAACAATTATTGTGTACTATAATGCAAGTTTTTTCTGTATCTAGAATACAGTTTAAGATATTTAATAAGAAACTAAAATATATATATATATATATATATATTTGTACCAATGCTAATGAATATGAATAAGAACTAATACATAAAAATAAACACAATAAAACAGCATAAACATGACTATCAACCAATAATGTACAGAGCAAAAATTAAAATAGATTTTACAAATTTTATTCTTCATATGAAAATTACTTTCTACTGTGTTTACCTTAGCATCAATACTTCCAGAGCGTCCAACGGTAAGCTTGGAAAATGTACAAATAAATATACATCCTCTAACACACGGAAAACACACACGATTTCCAATATTTATATAAATATTGGATAACTTTGGCCATTATTTGTCATTTTTTCTCAAAGTATAATAATAAATACATTATATTTGCATACAGAAGCACACACACTCAAACAAATAAATACACATTTCTGTGGTCTTACCTCAACATCATTCGTGTTTTCTCTGTCAGGCATCTGTCGAGGACGTTTCTTGCCTCGGGCGACTGCCTCAGTCGTGGCTTGCCTCTTAGGCTGGAACTGAGACAAGAGGAAATATTTACTAACACAAGTACTTACGGTGTTATAGAATATGGATAGTTCCTTGAAAACAATCAAAATTCCCTTTAAATATACATACAACGTTCTAATATTTAACATTCAAAGTCATTAGATCTGAACTCTTACCAGTCCACCACTCGGACCAAATTATAATTGACTACATATAGGCCTTTAACAAGATTTCTTCTTTATGCTGGTTATGCACAAATATATATTTACTAAAAGAATACAGAATGAAGCGTTGAATGGGTGTAAAGTAGTTATATTGCACGTAAAGTACCTGAAGCTCGGGCGGCAAGAAGACGCGCGTGTTGACGAAGTACTCGGACTGCGGCGTGAAGTACATCGTGGGGATGCGCGCGTCCGACGGGAAGTCGCGCAACTCGAAGCTCTGCGAGCGCGCCCAGATCACAGACATCGCCAGGTCGCACACCGCCCACAGTTTCTGAGATACAGTATACACTCTTTATACCCCTATTCGTCATATTACCCTCACCTTAACTGACAAAGTTTTATCATCATTTCATCATCATCATCAACAGCCTTTATTAGTCCACTGTTGGACATAGGCCTCTCCTTAGAAAAGAGGTTATGGCCTACTATGCCAGTCGGATTGGTATAGGTTTGCTTCAAGTTTTCCTTCTCTTTGCAGTGCTGTGGTCTGCGTAGCTTGCTCCCGTACTCGGCTCTTACGACACCCACGGGATGAATATGGGTGGTGCCACTCCGTATTCTTAATCCGTCACCACAGGGAAGGGAAGGGAATCGTTTAATAGTTAACTATTAAACTTGTCTCCGAGACAATCAATCTCGTTATTGCTCATCCAAGAACATTTTACGTTTCATATTAATTTTAGAAACCTCGATGCAATTTAAACATTTATATAATAGTTAACAGTTTTGTTTTTTATTTTGATTATAAATCTTAGCTTAACCCTGCATCTAATAAAAAAGTAACAACAATACAAAAAATACAGTTTAGTATTAACCACAGAGGTAAGAATCAGCAGTGACAGGAAGAGAGTACCTTGTATAAATTACACCCATTTTTTTTTGAGATCTAATTATCTCACCGGCAGCTATATTTTGTCAAGTGAGCAAGTATCCGATCTTTACGTAACTTTTAATTCATATAACAAGTATCCCTTTTTTACACGCTTTATAGTAACTTCACTTGTATGTTTGTATGTTTATTTGTATGTTTGTAACCGACTCCTTTGGGCGTGATTTTGACTGACTTTAAACGGTCAGAATTCGTTCAAACTTTGTAGATATTTCGAGGACCGATGACAATACACTAATTTAATAAAAAAACAAAAAAATGTTTTAAAAAACACGCTTTTTTTCTAGAAAACCAAACTAAAAAATGTGGGGTGCTTTTTACTATTGATAACAGGCACCCAACGCTTTTTTTTTTTCAAATTTATTAAAAAATATTTTCAATTTCTTAGTTTGGTTTTCTACACAAAGTGTGTTTTTTAGTTTTTTAAACCTATTTTTGTTACGATAAAGTAAAGTGGTCCTAGTACACTAAGGTCACAACTATTCATTGACTGCCTCTAACTACAGTTTTTGCGAGCGAGATGTGTATAGCATTCAAGTACTTACATAATTGAGAGAGTCGTCTGCATCATTGAGCGCATCTTTATGCTGTTTCATGCGCTCGACTAAACTCTTGTAGAAGCCGTAACAGTAGAAATCGTTGCGGGTGATCAGTGGCTCCAAGATGAACCATAAGCAGTTCTTCACCACCTGTAATAAAAAATCGTATTGTCTGTTTAAACACACTAATCTCAAAATATTTCTACGATAGATAGCTTGCTTCACAAAAACACTCACTAGTCGTAGAAGATCATAAAGGCGTATTAAACTATGAGAAGGGATTGAAATATTATAATACATTTAAGATGCCATAACATATGTAAATATAAAAAGTTATTTTTTAATTAGCGTTATTTCTGTCAAGACAGCATTACTGAGCAGAAGTTACTGTCAAAAATATTAAATATAAAATTAAATTTATAGCTTATGTAAAATCAAATTTTTAACAAAATTAAAATACTAACTCATAAAGTTGCATGTAGTGTAAGAAACCTGCGTTCTTACATAATTTGCCATGTCACATACTACCATTCCCAATCATAGTTCAACAAATATTGTTACCTTTGATTAATGTGCATTTACCTTAAGTTGTGCAACATTGTCGTATGCCGTGAAAGCGGGGTCGTGGGTAAGTATCGGCACGGCGAACACCAACATGTAGTCGGGCAGGATGTGCGGGAGTTGACTCACGGCGCGCTCCACTGTAACAATATCATTATATAAACTCACGGCTTTCTACCTTCGACCACAGAATACATTATACAGGTACTGGTACAGAAGTTCCTCTGAGATAGATTTGATTCCGATATAATAAAGTGTAATTAAGATCACACGATGGTCCCTCCCTGTTTAACGCACAACTTATAGTTTGAGACGATGTAGAGTTGTATCTTTTAAGAGGGTGGGTTTTAGATCCTCATCATAATTAAAGCCGCCGAATAAAATGCTATTCGTACGGTAGTATATTATATTAGGGGCGGCCTTCGGAGGTTGCAAGCAGGGTAACCGCTCAGGGCCTCGCTCGTGCGGTAGCTCTGCTTGCTAACAACCCAAGTTTTATATGTACTTATTGCAAAAAGCGTATAATGTCGTAGCACATAGGTCCCGTCCGCATAGCGATATTATATCGCGCTTTTTATGTTTTTGCAAAATTCTGTGACACATGGAATCTATAGGACTATCCGCACTGGCGCAAAAAAAAAACTGTGATTTGATACAAAAGGAACGCGATACAGAGGCGATCTATTTCCACAGAATTTTGCGAAACAACGCGGGGTGAAATATCGTTGTGCGGAACGGGCCCTCAATCCAGGTAGAATTTGTTCGTGATGATCCGAGACACGAGAGGTCGCAAATACCTTTGGTGCCGACGGTGATGTTCCGCACGTACTCGCGGCGCCGCACGACGTCGGCGAGCATGTACTGGCGCACGAGCGAGCGTAGGCGCCGCTCCGGCTCGCGGCCCGCCAGCGCGTACATGCCCATGAAGTCCAGCGGCAGGCACTTGTTGGGGATACCCTGCGCACCATTATCGTTTTATTTGCGTACAATATTATTATATATTATATTATATTTGGGGCGCTTTGATGGTATGAAGTGACTAGTTTTGAGACGTGATTAGTTTTCTCGTACTTAACAACGTCGACTATACTTCGGAGCAAATTAATATGGGTCTTTCTTTTCATTATTAATAATTTCTCCTTTCGCTCGTCATCGATTACATTTTCTGGTAGTTAAAAATTGAGACTTTTATGTAAGTGTATTAGACAGCGTAGTAATGTTTTCTCTGATGTGTACTTATAACACGATAAATGAAGTAACGATGAAGAATAAATGGCCACCGTACCAGTACCACCTTCATATAAGAAAGTGATTTGATGGAAAATGTCACTCCTATTTCGCCGTAATAATTTTATTAAGAAAATATATTTTCTTAAAAATTAAACACCTATACTTTTTTTATTTAATTTTTAATTAAAACCATTTAGTTTAACCACAGAGTTAATAAGAAGTTTGGACTATTTTTATTCTATTCTAACTAAGTAGTACTAAAGAAGTAAATAAATATATATTTTATTTAATTAATATATATATATTTTATTTTGCCATAAGTGCACGATGCGCAAAGCGATCACCACTCTGCCACCAAGCGCTCAAGATCCGTGCCGGTATATGGAAACCAGACTGCTGATAAACATAGTTATATATATATCTAAATACATACATATTATAGATAAAGTACTGGACACAGAACAAAATGACCGTGCTCACATTATTTGTCCTGGGTGGGAATCGAACCCACGACCTCTGGCGTAGCAACAACAAATACATATAACATGTGTAACGTGTGTTAAAAGCGGTGGTATTTCGAAAATACGACAGCTTTATGTATACTAGACTTTTCGACGCATTCTATTGAAATGAGACTGTCGAATGATTTAGCACAATCGAGTGTCCGTTTACTTATCACACAAGTACAGGATTACCATTTTCCAGACAAATTGTTGCATTAGGATACTATTAAGATTGTATATTGTCATTACCTTTGATAGTCCTTTGTGTAATTTCGTCGCGAATGCTTCTCTGACTTGAGGTACTTCGTCCTGAAATTTAAAGTATTGTCAGCACAAATTGTTTTTTTTTTCTAAGAACTTCAAAAAATAATTTTTATCTTAATACTTTAAAATAATACTAAAATATTTTAAATCCTAAGATTAGTTAATATGTTAACAAATAGATGAAATGCATGACTTATGACCGCAACCTGAAGCAGTAAGATTTATAAACGAATACTTGTTGAAAAAAACAAATAACTGCAAATATGTCAAATATTAAGTCAAGCCTGCCAATGATGAAAACAATCAGAAAGTAGTAACAGAATAATTGAATAAACATACGATCATAAGATGCGACAAATTGTAGAACTGCTCGGCAGTGAACTGATCTCCGACGCCCTTCTGTTCGCAGATCTTCAGCATAGCCGCGCCAGCAGCCAATCTTAAGTGTGCCATCTCAGCTTTTGATAAACGATTTTGCTGTAAATAAATACAAAAATTGTGATATTGTATACCAAAAGAATACAAGCAAACTGTAAATATGGCATCTCTTTTGTCTATAAATCATATTTTTAAATAAAAATTATTTATTATAAGAGACTTATTACACACCTGTAGTAAATCGCCTTTATGTACGATAAATGCGTTCAACATCCTGAACGTTTTCTGTGCCGATAATTCATCCTTTTTCAGCCCGAGCAGCCATCGAGCCATGCATTTGAGTCCTTCTAGTTTACAACGAGTTTCCTCTGGCAACTGATCTTCAGGGCACCACGGCTCATCGTGTGATTGAGTATCTCCGCCCCCTTCGCGGACTAGTAGTTCTTTCACAATCTGCAAAAGTAAATTGTAAGAATTAGTATTTTAATTCAAAATAACAATAAAATATGAATAGGTTATAGACAGAAATTAATGGCAAAAATGGACAATATTTGAAAGCGATAGGCACCTTTCTAGACACGATGTTCTTAATGTGTACGGGGAAGTTATCGGGCAGGTTGTGCGCGATGTGTCCGAGCGTGACGATGGCGGTGCGGTAGTGCTCGGAGTGCGGGCTCAGCGTAGCCTTCAGAGTATCCAGGATCTCCGTGAAGATCTGCGTACGCTGCTCAGGCACGTTCACGAACAGACACCTGAGATCACAACAAATAATTAAATAATCTTGTAAAGTGAATTCAATTCCTTTGACTATTTAAATTGACGGCACGGCGTAATGATTTGAGCTTCCTACTGAGTTGTTGTGGGCTCGAACCCCTAATAGGACAACACTTTGTAATCTACAAATTGTTGTTCTGAGTCTGGATGCTCTTTGTGTCCGTTTCATGTATGTTTGTAAGTCCCCGCGATACAGGATTTATTCCTTGGGGTTGTCTTTTGAAAATAATAATAATAAAATAATTGTGAGAACATTTGAAATTTAAAATAAAACCAAAACAAAATATATTACCTGACTGCGTTTTTCGCCTGTTTAGGTGTGCCGACCTCTGCATACGCTTTACATAATGTAATCAGCCGTGGGAATAGTCCAGGGCAAGCCTCACCTGTAAGAGTTTAATCAATTTAGAATAGTCATAATTAAAAATTGTTTTTTTTTTTATTAAAAATTCACTATGGAAAGATCAAACACAGATGTGACTACATCTCTTGGTGTTTGAGAATTGAGAAAATAGTTTTTTTGGGAGACAGTTAATAAGTATCAGAAAATTACAGTTCTCATAGGTAAAACATAGTTTTATTATCATAAACTATAATGTATTTTTATTTTAATATTTCATTTATTTATTACTTTATTGCAAAATACCCTAGTCCTTTTTTGTACCTCAACTGCGTACTATTAAAAAAATGAAAATTGCCAAACACTGCTCTATCAAACTCTGAATTCGTCTTCACTCACGAATTCTTTTAAAATATCTAGTAACATAAACAATACTTACTAAGAGGTCTGTATTTTCCAAGGAAAGTGAGCGCGGCGAGAATGTGCGGCGCTACCGTCTCGTCATCCAACTCCAGGAGTGACGTGAGCCGGTTCAACACATCCTCGTGCAAGAAATGCGCGGGGAACACGAACGACAACATTACTAGAAGTTTAAGACCCCGTTCCGCTGCTTTCTTTATGTCTATACCTGTTACAGATACCAAGTTTTTTTTTTAGTCACGTAAATGGAGGATGTCATCATGTTGAGTTTATACATATATGCGATTCGAAGTAGTGAATTTATTGTCATTGAATTTTTTTATGGTATAGAGGGGCAAACTAGTAAAAAGGTCACCTGAGCGCGCCTAGTGTGAGTTTATCTATCTATACAAATAAATAAAATTGTAGTGTCTGTTTGTAATATTAACATAACCGCTTTTTACTAAATGCATATGTATGTTTACACGGTACATATGCCAAAATAACTGTTTTTACAATTTTTGTCTGTCTGTTTGTTCCGGGTAATCTCTGGAACGGATGGACCGATTTCGACGGGACTTACACTGGCAGATAGCTGATGACATAAGGAGTAACTTAGGCTTACTTTTTTAGACTAGCTTCGCCCCGCGGCGTTGCCCGCGGTTATAACAACAAACGCGGGTAATACCGCGGGTCTCAGCTAGTTTTACATATAATCGGTCGTCATGGTGACTGCATTCGGCTCTGCGATAGGCCCGTACTGAACTATTCACCAATCGCGACGGCGAAAGCGGTTGCCGTGACGATTCAGTTGTGAGAAAAACTAGCGAGTTTTTCTCCCCTCCCCTGATTCTAACTCATCATCAGTAGTGACTGTTGATGAGTTAGAATCAGGGGAGGGGTGGACGGGGGTTAAAACTCGGTGAAGAGCAACAAAAAATAGCGGTGATGAAATCAATAGACATATACAGACATGTATATGGCATTTGGAACTAGGAAATAGCAATCTAAATAAAATGAAACATGGACATTTCCAACATATGTCAGATCCTGTGGTGAAAAGTAGAAAGCGGCATTAGACTTTCATCCACTTTTCATCATAGACTATATGGTTGCTATACGATGCCACGGAAATAATATCAATCAAATATACAATATACATATAGTACAGATCTACACACAAACACTTAGACTTTAAGGTACTCCAAAAAGCGTTTGAGATTTAAAACGCGCATCTGGCTCTTGTTACAAAACTCTGGTTAGTTGTTACCCAGATTTAGAGTTGGGCTAAACTAGTAACACATACCACATTCTTCTGCAATAGACGGGTCTGTCCCCTTGACGGCTCCCTCCACGTATCCCACAAGTATAATGAGGGAATCATGGTCAATCATTACAGAGCTCACTCGCTCCAACAACATCTTCACGGTGTTGTAGTATAAATTGGTCATGACTGGCTGACCCAGTTTCTTCAAGACGCTTGACTGGAACAAGACGGATATAAAATTTAAAAAGGAGTAGGAGATTAACCAGCGGTTATTGTGTTAAAAGTATTATATTCTTTGAATTTCAATTATACAAAGTATTTGTAATTTTACTATAAATGTTTACGTAAGGATAACTATTTATTCACGCCGTTTTTTTTGCAAATTTCTGTCAAAACATGAAAAAAAATGCCATGAACGTGAAATTTGGCTATTTCAGAAACAGAACACTATTTTTTTTTTTAAATGTATTTTGCACTTTAGTAAATCGTAAACGATTTTCCAATTGCATAATATTTTGTTATCACACAACTTGTTATGTTATTTTTTAAATGAAAAAAATTGGTTCATCATATTTTAAAAACTGTAGTGTAAGCCTAATATAGATAACATGTTAACACAGTTTTTCAATACTTACAGTTGTGCGCACGCAAACTTCACAACTAACATTAGGATTCAAAATAGTCTCCATGCCTTGCAACAACTCGGGGGCTTGTTTCATGTGCTGAGAGAACTTATTCAAGAACTCCTGCGATTTCACTGATTCGGGCAGGAATTTAGAACTTATGTGTAAGACCTTAGCTATCATTTCCTTTTGCACTGCCGGTGTTGGAGGCTTCCTGTGTAGCTCGATCCATTCCGCAACTGTGCGACGAACTACCAACTGATGTTTTTGTAGTTCTATGAAGGCTTTTGTGGCATTATCATCAACATTGGACGTTAAATAGAATAGCTTCTTCATACGGATAGCGGCTGGCAAGGTATACGGAACAAGAGAAGTATTCAGCAACCGTTCTACTAATAGGCGGTCTTCTAACGCTGTCATGTAATATCCGTGAAGAATTTTGTCTTTGATCCATTGTACTGCTTTTTCTGTGGCCGGTGGCACGCTTTCTTCTGTTAAGAACTTCTTGTATATTAACGCTAGACCCGACATAGCCTCTTTGCGGATTTTGAATTTTTTGTCTAAAGTTCTTTCTCGTACGAAATGTAGGAGGTCCTCGGATTCTGCGACGGCCTGAAAGTCTCTTTGTGCCGTTGCTATGATGGCCATCACGACTTCATAACGCACTTGTTCATGAGCATCGTGTTGTCGAAGCTTTAGTGTTTCTGTAATATCTTTCCTTAAATCTGGATGGTGTACCAAGAAGTGCATACAATATTGAACGCATTTGATTCTAATTGGTACTGAAATATCATTAAAACGCCCCAGAAAAGCCCTCCATAAAGTCGGATATTGCTTGGCAAGTTGTGAGCCGGGCTCAGAAAACATTCTAGCGAGAAGGGCGACCCCGCTTAGCCTCTCTTGGAACTGAGCTGATTTTAATTTGCATTCCAATTGAGGAAGAGTTTGCAGTAAAATGGATGGGCAGCATTGATATAGTTCATATATCAGTTCGTATACTTTAGTGTATATTAGAAGACCTTTGCCCTCTTCCTTGCCGAGGATTAAAACATGATTGAAAAACTGAAATGGAAAATGTTACATTAGCTAGGCAAAACTTTTTTATATGAGCGAGTCCTAACGTGTTAAAGGCTAAAATTACTCACGCTAAATTTTCTTTTTAAAAAGACTGAAAATATTTATATTAATTTCTTTAGGTAGTTTTAGTTTCCAATAACGATTATTCTATCAATCAATTATTGAATAACAAACAGTTCCAGTTAATAAAATAAACAATCTTAATGGAAATTGTTTACTAGACAAGCGGTGTCATAGTGCGATTCGGGTTAAAAAAGATCAATGACGTAACAAATATTTTTTATAACACCGGCAGCGGTACAGTATAAAGACATTCTAGTTCCACTATATTGAGAGTAAACAATAATAGCGAACAGCACAAGCAAATAACAGTGAGAATTATTGTTAATTGCTGATAACTGTGTTTATTACAATTAATTAGTTAGGTCTCAATTCAGTTTAATTTAACCTTCGATCTCAAAACTGTCATAAAAGGTATTTTCATAGTAAAGTATTCAACATCCAGCGTTGGCTGGATTATATCGTATTGTCACCGAAAATTGAATCGGCCTACTGCTAGTCTTAGTAATACTTTACTAATTTTTTTTTTATGACAGTTGTGAGATCGAAAGTTGATCGGAACTGAATTGAGACTGAACTTTTATAACGAGAATTGGCCTTCAGCTCACAACAATATGCTGCTCTTTGAACTGGCTGGCGTTTCGACCAGGTTCAAACAAAGCGTGAGTTGTCCCGAAATCCTTTATGTGTAGGCGCTCTAGATCTATATAAAACAATTACTTACGTTCTGTATGTAAGTCTCAAGCGTCTCACTGGTTTTAACTATAAGGTCCTTAGCGAGTGAGTATGCATGTTTGTGGTCCCGTTTGTTGGGTTCCACTAAGTTCATTAAGATGACGTTCAGAAGCTCGTTCGACACAACGTCTGACTCCGTGATCAGAGGACACAAAACATCCAGCATGAAGCATTTGACTTTGGTGGAGTGTTCCGTACTAGAAATTATACAAGATATATTTATAATAACGAAAAGGTTAACTACTTATGATTAAAGACACCAGTGACCGACTATTTCTAACAATATGAGTTAAAATGCAGGGTCTATGAAACAATCAAGTAATACATTTTTGGTGACAATAATTAAAATATAATTTATTACATATTTCTTATGTTCTAGGGGGGCAGCAAACTCGGAGATGGTTCACCTGGGCCTCAATTCTGCTATTTTATATTAACGCCAAGCCACTGTCATTCCATTGACACGCTATTGAGATACCACTGACATCGGTCAAAACATCGGTATTCTACTAACATAAATTCAGTGTCAATAAACTGTCGACATAGTAATATAGGTCTATCAATGGTGTTGTCAACAACCTTGCCATATCATGAACATTAAATTCATTTCCTCATCGACGACACTTGTATCAGTGACAAGTCATCGGGAGGCCATTTGTCTTACATAGTTAATAAAATAAGAAAAGTGCAAAACTATTCCAACGACATTCTATCGACAGTCTACTGATACATTATTAAAATAGCAGAATTGAGGCCCTGGTGGTAAGTAACGTAGAGACGGGTCACCTGAAGATTAAGTGACTACAACTATGGACACCAGCAACTCAAGAATCACGAGTAGAACCCCCCAAGAATCAGAGGAGCTCCTGTAACTTCACTCACTCGGTGAAAAACAACGAATGAAATTCTTACTACCGGTTTTCTGTGAAACCGTTGTATATTATATTTGTGCCGAAGCATGGCTCAACTATTGTAATAATAAATTTATTAAAGTATATCACACAACCCTGTATGCCATGTACAAACTACCCTGCGAAAACTTGTAAGTACCAAAATTTACCTTAATTTTCAACTTTTTTTTTATTTTTTGGAATTTTTCCTTTATTTGTGCTGGTTATCTTGTTTTTTGCCAAATTTCGTGATTCTTGGTCAACGGGAACTACCATATAGGTTTTCGACCCAAAAGCTATAGGGTACTTCCGGTTGACCTACAGCACAAATTGAGGGTAAATTCCAAAAAATTAAACAAAAAAGTTAAAAAGTAAACTTCAAAATTAAGGTAAATTTTGGTACTTACAAGTTTTCGCGAAAAACTAAATTTGACCATATGTTTTTATCGTGATGACTCAGGACCTTGATTTTTATACACCTTAAAGGGACTATAGACCTCAGAATCTGGTGTAAATTTCAACTGGCTAGGTCCACCCGTTCGAGAAAATCGGTGGTAACACACGGATAGACCGACAAGAGTGATCTTATAAGGGTTCCTTTTTTACCTTTTGAGGTACGGAACCCTAACTATCATCATCATCGGCCTATCGCAATCCACTGTTGGACATAGCACGCCACTTAGATTTTGGGCTTCTCGCATCCAGCTCCTGCCATTCCATCTGGCCTGCGGGTGTCCTTTTTTTTTTTTTTTTTTTGTTGACGGAGTGGAAAATCCTTTCGGATCTCCGGCTCCTTGGGGATATAGGAGCCAGGAGTATGTGGTGATTCCACTAAAAACCACTCCGACGGCCAGCCTTAGGCGCCCTGCTCTGGGGAGAACCCGGGCCATGTGATTTCAGGTCCCCCAGATCGACGCCGCACCTAGCTAGGTCCCATCTCAGGGAAAGCCAGTGGCTTCTCCCTGCCTCTCAGCCTATCCAGATGTTGCAGCCCGATCACATTTTCAGTGCGATCAGGCTGCCATCCTTTCCCCTACCGCAGCAATTAATCTGCCACCAGAGGTCCCCACTCTCTGGCGGCCCGCGGTCCCGTCGGCTGCTCATTACGTCGTCGACGTCTTCTTCGCTCGGGATCGGCCCTCTCCCGATCCCGTTCAGCGGTCTCTTTCTGGAGCATTACAGCTTCACAGAAAGAGGCGATTACAGAAGATTGCTGGCGGGGACAAGTCTCGTCCGATTTCATCGACCAGGACTTCGCGTTCAGATGCCCACGCGGGGCAGTCTTCCAGCGTGTGCTGGGCGGAGTCCCAGTCGGCTGCGCAGTGCTGGCATTGTGCCGTCTCCTCGCGTCCAATCCGATTCAGGTACTCACCGAAGCAGCCATGCCCAGTGAGCACCTGCGTCAGTCGGTAGGTGACGCGACCTCCCTCCCTTCCTACCCAAGCTTCGAGGTTAGGCAAAACGGCACCGACAGCACGTTGGCGCGCATTCCGCGGCTGTTCCAACCGCGCGCGCCACTGCGCCAGGGCCTGTCGGTGAGCGTTTCGCCGCATTTCGAGCTCGTCCTGGTCGTTCCTGCTCTCACCCAGGCGGATCGCGCGAGTCTGGTCGTAGACCCTAGCGTCCATATCCGCCAGGATATCAAAAGGCGGGAAACGTGCCAGGACTGTCGCCGCCTCCGACGATATGGTGCGGTATCCCCGTACGATCCGAATGGCCGCTACCCGCTGCGCTTGATTGAGCTTAGCTCGGCAGCGGGAGGAGGCCGATAAGCGCTTTGCCCATATCGGCGCTCCGTAGAGGGCCATGGATCGTATCACCGCACAGTAGAGGCGGCGAACTTCCTCCTGCGGACCCCCCAGATTAGGCAATAGCCTCTGTAGGGAGCCCGCCACCCCGCGAACTCGGGGGATCAACCGCTCGAAATGCTCCTCGAAGCTCCAACGGCTGTCCAGGGTGAGGCCGAGGTATTTGATGTACCGACCGACCTCGACCTCTGTTCCCCCCACTCTGATAATCGAGCGGGTGGGAACTGCACCTCTGCGTTTCCTATGGAACCACAGGGCTTCCGTCTTATGAGGTGCAACCGTTAGACCCAGACCGCTGATCTTTTGGACGACACAAGCCACCCCTGACTCGGCGAGCTCTAGGACCTCCTGGAAGCCATGCCCCCCAGCCAGTACCAGAGTGTCGTCCGCATAGCAGACGACACTCAATCCTGGGGGAAGGCTGGTCCTCAGAACGGCATCATACGCGAGGTTCCACAGAAGTGGTCCTAAGACTGACCCCTGGGGAACCCCGCATGTGACCTCCCTTCGGCAATCTTCGCCGTCCCGACCCATATACGATATGGACCTGTCGCGGAGATAAACCCCGATGATGTCTCGCAGGTACGGGGGCAACTGGTGATACACCAGTGCCTCCCTAATCGCCCACCACGGGAGGGAGTTAAAGGCGTTGACTATGTCAAGACTGACGGCCAACGCCACTCCCCCCCGACAGACAACCTCATCCGACAAGGAGCGGACGCGTTCGATCGCGTCTAGCGTCGATCGTCCCTGACGGAAGCCAAATTGGTTGTCTGATAAGTCAGGGCCTACTCGCGACAGGTGCTGGTTGATACGGGCGGCAATAACTCTTTCGAAGAGTTTCGCCGCCTCGTCCAGCAGGCATATCGGTCGGAACGCCGAGGGAGAATCTGCAGCCCTGCCAGGTTTCTGGATAAGAACCAGCCTGGCTTCCTTCCAGCTGGAAGGGAATATGCTATTACGGAGGCAGCTGGTAAACAGCCGCCTCAGCCTATTCCCTAGAACCGCCAAAGCGCACACCCATGCTCGACCCGGAATCCCATCAGGGCCCGGGGCGGTGTTGCGGGCAGCGAGACGTTTCACGGCTCGGTCCAGCTCTTCCTCCGTCACGTCGAAGTCGTCGGACCACGTAATTTGTTCTGACGGTGACGGAGGGCAGGCCTGCGGGTGTCCTACACTACGTTATAATGTATATTATGATGTATATTAATTTCTGCCAAGTCACTGGTAACATAAATTTGTTCTAAATAACACACTCACTTGACAATCTTGAACATGAGAGAAAACAGTGCGCAGAAGATCTCCTGACAGTCTTCTAACTCGAAACACATGTTAAATGATTTGACGTAAGCAAGGTTCTCTAGTAGATAAAAGTAGCGCTTGAACGCAGGGTCTTTCGGATCTCGAAGACCGTATAACTGGTTGATCAGGAACAAAAATATGGTTTTGACCTGAAAAAACGCAAATTTATTTTCCATACATTCTTTATACTAATTTCAAATGTAATCCCAAACACGACAGAGCCTGTACTTTAGTAAAAAGTAATATTACTAAATGCATATATATATATATATATATATATATATCTATATATATATATATTATATACAAATTACAACAATTACAGTAACAGAACAAATGATAATGCTCATCAGACAATTTTTTGTCATAAGTGGGATCGAACCCATGACCTCTGGATTAGTAGTAAGGATCATTAACCACTTACTTACTTACCCAAGCCCCGTCAATGACAAATTAATCTATTCAAATATAGAAGTAGAGATGAGGAAACCTTGAAAAGGCTTCTCGTGATTATATTATGTAAATAATTAGGCATTATTTATTTATTATATTATTGCATCCTTAAAATGATGACTACATTTTTTTTTAAGTAAAAAGGTGAGTAACCACCACTCACTCTCTAATAGCCAGGCTGCTATAAATGCGTTGCTATACTCAGTATTGCATTATAAAAATAAGAACAAGAACAATCGTATACATTTAAGACTTATAACAAGTCTTAAATGTATACGATATGTGTAAACACCTGTGTTATAAGGAATTTACTAAAGGAATCCCATCTTCTTTGAGAATATTTCAAGCTTTTTCTAATAAAAATAAACAAAAAATAATCAGTCAGAATCCTGAGCACCCCTCATACATATAAAGTTTATCGACAGCAGCAACTTGAGACAGCCAATTAAACTTTGCAAGTATTCCCGTCAGTACTCAGATTACTCAAGTTTCCCGCTTATATCATAAACATGAAGTAAACATCAAGCTTTTAATCGTTTAGCGAAATTGTGTACAACTTATAATGTTCAGAAATAGATTTTATATTAAAGAACGACAAATAAATTAAAAAGGTAATATTTCAAAGGTTCACTTTTATCCGAATCACTTCAATATAATTAAGAAATGAATATTTATTATTTAAGTACCATGAACTAGGTTTAGAAACTATACACTTCTTATTGAATGTTTAGTTACTTTAGTTATTGATACTCAGTTTTTTTCTCTGGGTTTAATTCAATAAATTTTGGGTAAAAACTGGCGGGTGGCTTTAGGATAAAAACGCAATAAACCTATCACGTTAAGATTGCCACAGATTGTATAATTATCTAAATCTCTCCGAATACCATATCAATTTTATCATTCATTACCTGTTCCTGATCTTTGTATGGTGCTTCTGGGGCATAAACCCTGAGCACATCAGCGATGCAGCACGCGATGAGCAGCTGTACATCTCTGGAAGGGTGTGTAAGAAAAAAATCGTCGGCCAGGTGTAGCGCGAGTGGAATGTACTGCTGGTACATGCCTTCATCTTGGCCGAGACCTTGAAGGGTGTGCGCTAAGACCTGTAACAAGGTGAAATTAATATTTAGTGCTGTTACTTATAGTTGTAGAATGCTGGGATTTTTGGGCAAACGCTAGAAACAGAGTCATGTGACCTTTACGTAAGTGTTACTAAAATAAAGTTGGCAAAATATGGATGTTTACTACGAATTGCATTTCATCTCTTGCATGTCAATAATCATAGTAAACATAATGGTGTAGTATAAGTGTTAACCGTGATACTGTTAACTGAATTTTTAAGAATCCCTATCAAGAATGTAGGATCTGCAAATCAGCAATTTTACAGGAGAGTGCGTGAAAGTTTAAAATTGCTTAATTTTCATATCCGAACTCCTTAATAGGAACAGACGATTTGTTCCTCTGATTTAATATCTATGCACATAAATAAAATTGAAGTGTCTGTTTATAATGTTAAAATAATAGTTTTTTTCATGCTCACATGGTTATTTGCCTCGGCCTAAAAACCAGTTTAATTATTCTTTTGTATGTCTCAGAAAAACCCGTTGAAATTTTGCCCGATCCGGGTATGGAGCCCACTAAGGAAGTGCTTTTCAAATTCCACATTAACAAAGTCGCGGTTACCAGATAGTACCAGATAAATTGTCTCGAAAAGCGCTCTGTGTGCTTTTCAAGAGACTTAAAATCTAAATGATGATGATAGTAGTATTGTCGCGGAGAACAATAGCAGATAGTTGCGGCCCGTATAAGTCCGAACAATGCCTACATATATACAACAACGGTCATAAACATAATTCTGTATTTGTTATGCACCCTGTTATTAACGTCGTTGGATTTGAAATGAAATAATAATAAATAAACGGCACAAAAGTATACACTAAAAAGTTTATCAATTGTGTGGGCTTGTATTGGGATGTGGATACCCTTCGATGCCTTACAAGCCTATGCTCTGCTCTAAGTAGTTTACTATAATCTGGTAGACATTACGATACAAGATACGAATAATTATTTTTAGAAATATATAATGGGTCACAATTTAAAGTGAGACAAATATTTTTTTGACAATTTTTTAATTTAAATTTCTAGTAGAATAAGAAGAACCGACTTGGAAATAAACATTGCGCTCTTTCTGCTGTTTATCAAAATTAAACACTAATATTTTAATAGCCAAAGGATTATTACTGTAATACTGCTTAAGATTTCACATTTACTACTGATAAATATATATGTATAAGATTATTGTGTATATCAATTCATACTTTATTGTCATAATTTATCATTCATAGCCACAAAATAAGCAAGTTATGTTTTGTGTTTATTCATCTATAATACGTATAACGATATGGCTATAATACGTTAATAAATTATATTTTTTCTGAGAGCACAAGACAGTATTAGAGCAACAAATCCCAACTTACGATCCTGTTTTAAGTTCTGCAAGACTAAACAGAATGAAAAATTATGCTGAAGTTGATATCTCAAGCATTAGGTTCTTTTGCCACAATTGGTATCAACAGCTATCACTTAATTTTTGAGACATAACGGTCACATCTTAGTGGTAGGTAATAAAAATACATTATGGTTTTAAGAGCATCGTTCCGAATCTTACTTTAGACTCAAATTCTCAAGAGGCATTCAGAATCCATATCGCGTGGAAGCAATTGAAAGAACTTCTTTGTTATAATATCCAAGATTTGTTTAATTTGATATAGATAGATCGGTAAAAGTGGAAATATATGGAGTTCATTGGCCGTCTGTGCGATTGCGAGGAAAATTGAATGTGTACGATTTTCCGTGTAATCACATCTCCTATCTAGGTCAGATGTCGAGTGGATAATACCAGTATTTATCGCCAACAATGATTATCTAAATTTCATGTTAGCTAATAACAGAGAGTTGAATAATTAGGTAAACACTTCACTAAACCCCATAAGAAAGGCTACAAGTCACTTCACATTCTTTGTTTTAGCAAATTTTTTAAATAGTGTAATAACTTTTATCCTTTTTTATTTCGATGCATTTGTTTTAATTTTAGCTTCATCTCTTGAACATTTATATCATACATGATTTACTAAATTATATTTAATTTTAGAACTTCTAAGAAATGGTCAATAAAAGATCTACTAACAATAATTAATTACTTATGTTCTCTATTTGATCGGAGCCTAAGATAGAACTTTTATTAAGAAAGATTATAGACTGGCGATTATTACAAAACAATAAAACTTAGGAACAGGGCAGTAACCGTAAAATGAGAGCCGGGCATTTAGTCTTGTAAAAAATTATGTTCGTGTGTTCTTGTAATATTAATGTGTTTCAATATTTTTTGTTGAATGTTAACAGCCAGCTTTGTTAGTTTATAATGTTATATCATTAACGTAATATAGGGACCAAGTGCCAAGCATTTATGCCGATTAGGGAAGTACAGAGTTAAAATATTATACTGCCATAAAAAACCTTTTGTGGATTTAATAGCGAATTTTAACCTTATGTGATATTATTTGACCCGATTTTACATGTGATTGTTTTACCGGTCTTTTTCGTGGCAGCTGTTAGCGTCGGATTTACCTCTTACTAGTACAGAGTAACGTAACTTTAGAGGGCGGTCCCAGTGGGAGACAGATATGTAGATAGGTCTGTGGGAAGGATCCTTACCTGCGCTAATTGGTCTATAAAATAACGTATTTATTATCTTGCTCAGTGTTTTGTCTACTACTTTAAATGGCTGGGTATAACAATAGTGACCGCGGCCCGTTTTAAACATTTCTAGTAACTATTCAACGTAGTTTCAGCAGTTTATGACTATTGCTCCGATTTCGGGATCCTTAGCTTTATGAGTTATGTAATAATCTATAACTCTGATCATGCCTTGGTCTATCAAATGCCAGAAAAAAGATTTCAAATCCAAGTAAGTTCTAGAAAATAGCACAATCAAATTTATTATATTAGCAGGGAAGCCCCTAAAAGCAGTTTCGCACTACGTCCGAATCCGATCAGAACCCGTGAAAGTACGGATCTAGAAATCTCGGGCTTATTATTGGCTTTTTATCGGCTTACAATTGGGATATTGCTTTGCACACTACCTTCTATTTCTGATCAGAGACTGCGGTTTTAGAAAGCAGAGCGTTTACGTCGTTGATCACGAGTCCTTCTGATCGGTGTCAACTTCTGGCAATGCTGTATATATTGTACGTACGAACGACAAAAGAAGTAAAGAATTCTGGGTGCGTTCATACAAAAAATAGTACGACTACTTTGGTCCTTCAATAATTTAGTCCGGAATGGAGATTCACGGATAACTGAAAGAAATCGGATGTATTTTCACGAATCCGAATCTGATTTTGATCGAACGTAGTGCGAAACCGCTCTAAACGTAGAAACATTTTTGATACATACTACTAACAAGCAGCTTTAAGTTTCACTGGTAAATATTTTTGTTTAATTTTTATGGAAATTGAAACTAGATATCTCTATATTCCCATAAATAAGACACCACAATAAAGCACAGGCGATATTTCGCAGGACTCAAGCATATTATCAGAATAATACAGCTGGCTATCATTGTTCCACCCTAAAAGTGAAGGCAGTTTTAGCTTCAGTTTCAACACAAATTATATTATCTATCAGTTAAATAGTAAAAAAGATAGTGTATAAATAGGTTATATAATAGATACTAAATACCGTCAAAAAGTGGCACAATAAAATTGGGCCAAGTTGCCTAGGTCAGCTCAGATGTGTCAATGTTAATGTGCCATTAAGCTTAAATAATTGCTTTATATTTATTTCATTGTACACACACAGTATTTGATGACGCAAATTTGCTTTACAAAAAGACAACTCCTGCAGTAGGAATATATCCTGTGTCGCGGGGGACTTTACAAACATACATAAATAAATAATATAATAAATAAATAAATAATAAACCAAGTGTTGTCCCATATGGAGATCGGTCTTACAACACTCAGCGCAGTAGGAAGCGGCGAGGTGACTGCTTAAACCACTACGCCATCCGTGCAGTCAAAATTGACAGGAAAAGTAGAGAGAAAGGGCTCTTGTTATAGTTTATGCCTTTAATAAATAAGCAAGCCTGCTAACTTACAGTAGTCGCATATCATGTGTAAATACATCTGACATCTCATCCTGATGGCCTAGACCATCTGATGGCCCACAACAGTCACGCTAGCAGCTTCTCGGGGTTATATTTAAAATATTACTTACTTGTTTCTCTTTAAATTATATTCACTTTTTTATCGTAGAATTTCAGCAGTTTGTGTAATGTGCAAACCGATATAACACATTCAGCATATATTTAATCTTATCTTTGTCCTATTTATATGTATATTGTTGCTTGTGTTACGGAAACCACATTCCTGTCTCACAAATTACCTAACTCGGACACATTGTTTAATAATAAAACAAATCGAATCAATTCATTCGTGACTGTAATACCGAAACTAATATCATACTTACCTACTATATTTTAGTATATTACTTATTATATTTATATGGAAAACGTATAGACAAAATAGCATTGATTTCTCTGAGAACACTACAATCAGACACAATCTTCAACATAATGATAGAGAACTACTAAGCAACGGATTCCTCTATTGAGTGAATGTGTTCCTTGCCCACAATTAGATTTTTTCCATTACCTGAGAATAACATCCTAACGAAAACTTGACAAAGCTTAGGCAAAATCAAATCGGTGACTATAGCTTTCCATAGATATAAGTAAAAAGTTTAAAATCTGGAGTAAACTTGTACATTACGATTTTTTTATGAAAGCTCTGATACAACAACTGCTTTTCATACCGTATACCTGTTTGCCAGCTTAATGTTAAAAAATAAAAGTAAAACGACGGCCAATGCACTTGAGATAATAATGTACCTTGCCACTTAAATTAATAAAATATGTGTTAATATTATCGCAACTTAAATACAAACATAGCAACCAGTTTCACTAACACATTATAAAAGCTAGGCACATACCACTTTTAATATACAACTTTGAACTTTACTGCAAAGTAAGAAAGATTCTTTTTCTATATAAATCTCTGAATACAGATCTTCTCGATAAATTAGACCGTCTTCTTAACTACTATTTATTCTTTTCTTTTTCAATACGGTACACTGGACTCGGAAAATGTTGAGTTCGAAACCGAAAATAACTGACGTTAAACATTGAAGTAGCCAAGATGATATTTAGGGGGTAGGCATGTTCTGGTAAACAGCTGTGCTCAGAATTCAGCCTAACTACTAAGACTATCAGAGTGACTCTGGTCACTGTCTGGTAGAAGCAATCTGCAATTCTACTCGAACATAGTCACTCACAGGAGGGGTCACTCACATAGGTTTTAATAATTCGAGTCCAAAACAAATTTGTGAGGTTTTTATATTTGCGACAGTACGGGGTTTACCCATTTTACCCACTCATGTATCCGACTCTGTTCGTCTTGGGCATGGTCGGATATAACGAGCTTAGAGTCAGAAGGGACCTTAGTCTTGCCTCCTATATATTTAATCTACTAAGGGGAAAAATCCACGACAGCAATATATTAGGATTGGTAGGCATGTGTGTACCGGACGGTCATGTGTGGCGGCGACGCCGTCCGGCATTGTTGGCGGTGCCGCGCGGACGCACTAATTTGCTAAGCGAAGCGCCTCTAACGCGTGCGTTGCGCACCCTAAACCTAGTAGCCACAGATATCGACTTATTTAGCTGTACACTGAGTGAGTTCACAAAGACAGTATTATATATTATATGTTACAAAACACAAACTTAGAGGTTATGTATATAGCTAGCTGGTTATATATATATAGCATTTTTGTAATAGTTACACTATCGCATTAGGATATACCTGTAATGATAGAAGTAAGTGTGGATACTAAATAAATAAATAAATAAATATGATACCTGCCAGAGCTTGATATCAAATTGATTGTATCAATTATTCACCGCCGCGGACCCGGCCATGGTTCTGACGTTTGAAACATAGTATTGTTTTATTCAGTCCCACTTCGACATACAACATTCGTCGCGTGTTTGGCACGTTGTTGGTAAATAGCATCCGGTAGGTTCAATGCACATTGCACGTAATAGGACAATACCTAATATTTAATGTGTAAATTAGAGTTAAAGTAGAGTTTTATTACAGTTCAGATTGTGTACAAAGACAAATTATAATATTTTGTCCATATGATATTTTGTTATTTAATTAAATACAATATTTGCTTTTTTAACACTTAATTTAATATGCTTTGTCAATTATCATCTGTAAATAATGTTGTTTTCTCAGATGTGCATTGTGTAACAGAAGTACACTGTAGGATTCATGTAATTACCACTCCCTCGAACCCAGGGGCCAGCTTAGTCCCTTTAAGTAATTAAGTCTATATATTTGTAACTCGTTTTTTTGTTTGCTTTAATGTGTGTACAATGAAGAGAAAATAAATAAATTAAAAGGTAAGGTGACAATCCTATATATAAGCCTATTACAATGGCTAATTACTGTTGCGTATTAAATTGAGCGGCACGAAAGTTTTATGTAATTATTGCATTCGATCAATCTGAAGCCATAAAGAAGTTGTTTAAGCGCCACTTAATAAATATATTTCTGAGCTATGCCACTAGTCAACTAATAAAAATAATGAAAAATTTAATTTCTAAGAGAGAAATAGAAGGACGTTACTTCTTTTCTTAAAAAATTTAGATAAGGTAGTACAATATTCTAACTTTCATTGAAAAAGTAGCACCGTCTTGTTACGGTGATGCAGTACTTAAAACCATGGCATTTTCGACTTCTAGAACACACATCCATTGGTAATATAAGTAGGTCCGGCAGAGTTTACAAAAAAGATTTGTTTACAAGCTGAAATAAAAACTATTCGGCCGTATCTTTTATGCAACATTCTGTGCAAACTTGCAGCGCAGCATTATTCTTGACCGATAAAAGTGTAATCACCTTTTTAATTGCTAAATTAAGTATTTGACTTTTGTATAAACTTGTTGAAATAAGTATTAAAGATTGAATGATGCTGACGGGACAAGTTTATTTGTAAACGAAGCGTCGTTTTGCAAATTAATTCTAGACCATCTGAAATTTAATTTCAAACATGTTTGGATTGAATCATACTACTACTATATTCAGGAATTTGATGTCAGGAACTAACGAACCAAGTGAAGTGTGAAACAATTTATGTAATTAACTTTATTTGAAATAAACCGTTTTTGAATACCTATCGGATATTTCACAAAGCAAGCTGAAAAGCACAAAAATTATACCTACAGCTCAAAAGTTGAATGTAGTAGACTGTTATTTTTCTTTGATGGGATAATGAAATAAAATTATAAATTGCCTATTTAACAGTGAAAGTGGAAATTAAAATGATATTTATTAATATTAGTAAAAACAAGCAAATTCAAACATTTAAACAATGTTTAGACAACCAGAATTCCATATTCTTTTGTAAACAACTTGGTCGGTGATTAATTGACAATTTTTGCGTAAACTTTTATGTTTTTAAATTAACTATGATTGTTTAGTTAATCAAAGGATGTGAGTAAATCTTATACATAAAATTCTCTTGTCACAATGTTAGTTACCATACTCCTCCGAAACGGCTGGACCGATTTTTATGAAATTTTGTGTGCACATCGGGTAGGTCTGAGAATCGGCCAACATCTATTTTTCATACCCTTAAATGATAAGAGTGGCCCCAAAATTTTATTTTTCAATATTTCCTAGAATTAATGTAAATGGCAAAACAACGTTTGCCGGGTCAGCTAGTACCTATCTAAAAAGTAATCAAAACGGCATCTTACAGCCATTCTATCAATTTTAATTTTAAAAAAAACCGGTCAGGTACGAGTTGAACTCGTGCGCCGAGGGTTCCGTACCTACCCTGATTTTGTGTAAATTTACACGAAAATTTGTAAGTTTCAAAATTTATCTTAATTTTTTAACTTTTTCTATTTCTTGGAATTCATTCTTTATTTGTGCTGTAAGTCGTTTCTTTTGCCAAATTTCGTGATTCTAGGTCAACGGGAACTACCATATAGGTTTTCGATCCAAAACCTATAGGGTACTTCCGGTTGACCTAGAATTGTCAATTTTGGTTAAAAGCAAAGTCTAGCACAAGTACAGAGAAAATTCAAAAAAATAAAAAAAGTTGAAAATTAAGGTAAATTTTGGGACTTACAAGTTTTCGCGAAAATCTAAATTTGCCCATATCTTTTTATCGTGTTGACTCAGGACCTTGATTTTTATACACCTAATAGGGGGCCATAAACCTCAGTATCTGGTGGAAATTTCAACTTGCTAGATCTACCCGTTCCTGATAAAATCGGTGGTGACACACGGACAGACGGACAAGAAAGTGATCTTATAAGAGTTCCTTTTTTACCTTTTGAGGTACGGAACCCTAAAAATATTTAGTTCGTTTGTGTACATTTCAAAAACTCAAAAAGTTCTGCACCGATTATGCGCAAATTTTGGCACAATAGTTTAGTTTTTTTCCTCAGTTGTCATCAAAGTAACCTCAAAGGGTACAGTTAGTTTTATTATAATAAACATCAAAATGGTAGTGAGCAGAAAATCTTATGAAGTACCGGTTTGTATCGTCTTCAAAATTCATATTAGATATGATTATAAGTTTTGGTTGGAGCATTAAAACATAAAAATAATTACTACCAACGTTTTATGTACTTTCTACAAATTTACTTTGCTCTCATTTGCATTCAAAGACTCCACACAACTGTCCGGAGAATTTTAACCTATATTTCTGATGAAGTGACGTAGGAGTCACTAGTAGTAATTACACTCAAAGGTCAAAGGCTTAGCCTTTAACTACATTACAAGCGGAAGCATAACTTTCACTTTGTGACATGGTGTGATAAAATCGGTGGTTATTAACACGTATTTATAATTACTTAAGACTGTTTGACACACTTATACCTACTGGGCTCAGTTCTGAACTCAGTTGTTAGATTGTATTTGAATTAAACCTGCCTAAATGATATATTATTAGCTACGTTACACTGTAGGTATAAAGGGCTTCTTTATACCTACATCATCATCCAGCTTTAAAACTTAACATTGTTTGTTGGCTTTCACCTCTCAAACCACAGGCCAAATACACGCCTACTCTGGGGAGGATCCGGACCATGTTATTTCAGGGTAACACGAGTACGCGACCCTAGCCTACCTAGCCTAGAGAGAGTGGAGTCCCTTTCCAACCGCAACTTTTTGTATGGTATAGGGGGATTAAGGTGCAGACAGGTCACCAGATGATAAGTGACTATCGCCGCCCATGGACACCTGCAGCTCAGGAGTCACAAGTGCGTTGCTGCCTTTTGACAAGGATCAGGGGGGAGAGGGGTTTGGGCTTCGGTAACCTCATTCACAAAGCAATGAAAGAACAATTTGACACTGGAGATGAAAAAAACACAATCACATGTGATAAATAATATGATTTATAAATAATATCATCACAGCTGTGACTGATTAAAAAACTTTAATTATTATTATTTATGCGCTAGGGTAAAACTTGTGAAAGGTCTTGGATAAAAATAACTTTGATCGGTTTTAATGACATTTATCTTTAATACACACTACTTATTATCACATGTGAAAACGCTGTGATTAGAACTAATCATTTCATCAAATGAATATGATCAATGGAGATGGATTTCAAGTAAGTTAATACAAGGTTGCAATAATTAACTTTCAAAAAGTTGCATTGACTTCAACGCTCCTGCGTTATAATAAATTTGTATTATACTGTATAATAAACGTTCATTTCTCATATTTCACCTTTAGGGGTGGTATTAGTAGCTCAAACGAATAAAATTAAAAAAAAAACGAAAGTAAAAATAAAATATTCTTCAACTACTGACATTAAATTATATGTTTGTAGGAACGTTCTAAAACTGTGGCAAGTTGAAAAAATCTAAAGTCATTCGTTGTTTAGTGAGTGTAGTAGTAGTAAAATTATTATGTAGGTACATTTATACTATTTAAGTCGAGTCCAAGACACAGACATAAACTCATGAATTAATGTTTTGCATTTGATCAATTAAGTGTGTTTATAAGCCTTGCAAATTTATGCACATAAACGCGCTTATTGGCGAAACTTGGGACGTCCGCCTTTATATTACGTTTTTATATATTGGTAATTTTAGACATTTATAATTTCATTCGTAGTTATAATGACCTGATAATGCAGGATGTTTTACAGAAAACGTTTCAACAGAAATCCTCTATTCATTTCGAAACTAATAATAATATATGATAAACTGACCTTAGTTTAATCATTTACTCTGTAACAAAGCCTATCAAGCTGACTAGACGTCAGATTCTAAAGTGTAAAATATAAATTTTCCTATTAGGATTAGTGAGCTAATTCCAAACGCGCACAGCACCGATTCGATCATGGCATGGACTTACATTTGTATGACGATATCTGATCTATTCTAGTTTGTAGGATCTGTGAAGGTACCTGCTTTCCACCTGTTCCATTGAGAATCGCGGTATTAATATTACAATACAAACTTCTTCTTCTTAATAAATCCTTTTAGAAATAAAAGTTGAACCGACTTTAAAGAATATGTAACAACATGAAATAATTGCGTAACAAAATTTGTTTGTCTAAATATTTTGAGCATATATATCTGTAACCCAACAGAAACACCTAACAAATATCTTGAAAGAATAAAACAAGGTCAATACATGATTCGATTTTTTAAAGAGTTATTTTTTAACTCCTAAAGGTCAAGGAATCTTCCATCATTAGCTCAGCAACATGACATAATGACTACTAAAGGCAAATATCTATAAAGCTATAGAAATAAGCTAAAACAGGTCGGGGCTGTAAAAATTTGAGGGTTTCCCTCGATTTTTCTACGATCCCATCATCAGATCCTGATTTGGTTGGAATGGGACCACCTCACACAAAGTGTCCCATGTGGGGATCGTACCCACAATACTCAGCGTAGTAGGAAGCGGCGTGGTGACCGCTTAAACCGCTACGCCATCGTGCAGTCAAAAGTCAACTCAATAATTACTACAACTGGTATAAACTTAAAGGTACATTCCCTACAGGTCACAGGTCCTATTTGCCTTTTGATTTCACAGAGATGCGGTACAATGATAAAAGAAGTCGTAAATTTCTCTCTAACGCCATAGAGGGATTATAAAATAATTTGAAAAACATAAACACTTTGCCACCACACTGAATGCAGAGTTTAAGCAAGACTGCCTGAGCAGGTTTGTTAGCAGGTTTGGTGCCACGTTTCTATCAAACCAAGGTCGGTCGGTTGGTCCTGGTCGACTCCCATGAAACTGTCTTTAGATTTGATTTTGAAATTCCTTACTACTGCTTACGTAACACAGGAGACAGGAACTTTTTCAGAACCCAATAATTGCCATGATAATGCTTATAAATTGCATCAGTCAGTAAGATATTGTTACTGTATGATATGTCTAGTAGTGCTGTCGAATATTTAAGTGTATTAATTTATCATCAACTGTGCAGTTATTTAACTGGTTCAATACTCATGCTTTATAAACTTGAGGTCAACCGTACAGAGATTTGAAAGCTACACTGTTTCCGTAAGAAGATCTAATGAATGCGTTGCCAGTTATTTAAAATATGTATCGTTTTTCGTTGCACATATGAAACAATATTATACGTAAAAGAACCATGTATGTAAAATGTTGCAACCAATATTATATAATAAATATTTTAAATAGGTCATCATTTATAAATATGTATCGTTCATGTAGATTCTGCAGTTATGTTTTAACACTTTTAAAATTAGGCGTGTTTATTTTGGCGCTTCAACGTGTAGTTATATATTTAGCATGTCATTTGAAGTTATTTTTGTCCTTTTCACAATGAGTAAAGAAGTGAAATTTTGTGGATACCATTATTAACATATAGTTGTAAGTGAAAAACTATATGACAATGTCGATGGCATTCTTTTATAAAAATCAAGTCGTATTCACTATGACCATATAGGCCTGTGTTAATAGGAGAGTTGTATCGTTAGATAGAACTCACGGGACATGAAGAAATTTAGGGAATTAATAAGATCGTCTACACACGTCATAGTCTTGCCATTTAATAAAGTGAAATTAATTTTTAAAAATACTTTATAAAGCGCCTTGATGTATGACTCTAGCAATAATAAAAGCACACGTATAGGCACTTATTTTAGTAGGTATTATAAGAAATACCTATTTTTTGTTCTTTGTGCTAGAAACTTTAGTTATGGAATGGCAGAGCTATACATCGGCACATATGGGCCAGCTCGAACGGAATGACACAACGACATCACAGAAATTCGGTGGAAAGTAGTGATGCGCAAAATGTATCAGTGAGCTGAAAAGATAGATACACATCATTTCTTTATTTTCATATTAACCCAAATTCAGTTCTTGGAACTAACTATTAACTATTTTTTTTAATACATTTTTTATTCATTTTGATCAGATTACCTAATTATTTAAAAAGAAATATGTTTTATTGTACTTTTCATTAGGTTAATATAATAGGTAAATTAATAATAGAATTTATCCACATAATAAATTCTAGAAGGGAAAGTAAAAAATAAAGATGGATCTGATATATATATTATACCTAATATAATTATATGTATGTATAGGTGCATTTGTATATATAAATACTTATATATTGTACGTGTTAGTATTATTATCACTCATTGTATATATATATGAATTATTTATTAAAAAATATTCTAATGTAATTAATATAAGTACTCTTGGTATATGATATCCTATATATGCTATATTTTTCCTAAAATCTCATTTTTTATTTCTTTTGTGCATCTACCATGTTTAAGCTGTGCTTCGCCCTTTTTTTTCCGTGCGGAAATCCCCACGGATACCACCTGTCGGTGGCATGTCGGACTCGAACCGACTAAAACCGCACGCCGTCTCGGGTACTAATAGCCGGGGAACCAGGTATACCCTAGACAGGAAGTCCCTGGTACCCCGACATACCTCGGGTCATCTACAGACGAGTAGACGACCCCCCCCCCCCCCGTGTGGGAACCCCATGTTCCCTGTGCTCCCTGGAAGCGAGCGCTCGCCGCCACCCCGGCCTATGGTTGACTGGGAGAAAATGCATACGGCATTAAGTCCCCATTTGTCACATTTGTGCATAAAGTATAAATAAAATAAATAAATAAGAAACAATTTACTGTGCACTTCAACACGTTGAAACCATATTAAATAAAAGGCATGTGTGTATGTGTTATTCTTGCGCGATCGCTAGTCTAATGTGATGGTTCGATTTTATTTACGAGTTCCGAAAAATTATTATTATTTCGACATTAGTTTCGAAACTTGGTACGAAACGTAGGTGGCCGAAGGGTTAATCATATTGTCCCCCAGAATTGCAAACAACACGATTTGTGTACATGACGCTTCAGGTAGCATCTATTAAAGAAATCAATTTTCAGGCTTCTTGTAATAGCGAACGCAACCTTAAAAGTGTGTATCGCAATGTGTTATGATAGATTTATAACTTGTTTTTAAAATATAACTCAAGATTTTCAGACTTCTAAAAAAGTATCAATGACATTTCTTAAAATATCTTCATCTACCAACAATGCGGCGAAAAGCAAGAAATTTAATGCACCATTTTCAAGAAGTAACTCTAAGATGCAAACCGTTCTAAGGACACATGAAACTTGTTATGAAATATACATATCTGCAATAAACACTAAGTGTTTTCTGTGAAATGAACCTTTATTAGCTTTCAATCGATTGTAAACGATTGCAAAACGAGGTTAACGTCAGCAAAATGTGCTGCCACATCGATCCAAGGTTGATATATATTCATAAATGATATGGTGTTCTGAGAGATGACACATAAAAATACAACCGAATGGTGAAAGCCTCTTAAGTTGGAGTGATTCAGTCAGGTTTGCGTTAGTTTGATAACATTTTTTTTACATTTATTTGCTCTTTAAAATTATTATTATTCATTTAAACCAAAAACTATCAATTAAATATACAATGAGGTAGCACGAAATCATGCCACATACTTATACATGCATATACTTAATAGGCGTCCTAATAATAAACTGGACAATACACTGAATGTTCCTCTGACAAATGTCTTAATGGTTTGATAGAATAAGGTGCCTCCGAGAGCACGTTCAGCCGTCGGTCACGGTTACCATATGAACATCTGTGGCAATCGGTACGGGTAGTTGGACCGCTAAAAAGTACGACAAAAGTCTATCTACAACACTTCGATATCACCTAGCACTTGAGTTGTGGAGGTCTGATGACAGTCGCCCCACCTAAAATATTCAGGCGTGTCTTAGTAGACTGAAAGAAGACCCCAAACCTAGTTTAGGAAAAGGCTCGGAAGATGATGAGCTTGATAGAAAAACTACCGTGAGTAGCTTCTGCAGTTTGTTTCTTACAACGGACGGGAAGGTATTAGATATGTGGTACATGTAGTACGTGTACCACGCGCATGCTGCATGTATTATATCAAAAATAACTAACGTATATTATCAGTGCAAAATTTTACAATCATTAACACTAAAAAAATAAAGATTTATGAAAAATTATATTATAAGGCATAGTTTTAGCATTTTCGACTTTACCTGATATGACACAGCGCGTGCGCAAAGCGTCTGTAACCAAAATTTATTTCGATTGCCGATCAAACATCTATGGTGCACATAATAAAATGTATACGTCAAAAATATACATAATAATGTGCATACCGTGTGTTACCAATCTAATGTATATAACAGCAAAATTAATAGAGCGGATATTTTGTCTTTTTCATACAATTTAATGACCCCATAAAACTTGGAACCTCGGAAAAGGTTCTCCGTTCTCTCTGTTGTTAAATTCAATTATTATGTTTGGATGCCGATTTAGGTACAAGTCAACAGACTATCACATAAATGCATTAATAGTGAGGTAAATTTACTAGCACATTCCTCTATGCGTATGCGTTCAGCTGCAAAACCTTTTTGTCTATATTTAAGAGTTAGAAGTTCCCGATTTTTTTTAACAACAACAAGAAGAGTTCGTAATAATGAGGTTTATTTGATTTCTTTAGAAATCATATTTTACGTTTAAGATAAGGATTCTCATCCGCCTTTCCGCTCATGTGTTTAATTCTATCAAACAGTCCGCACTTAAATCGATTCCGGCCATTTTCAGTGACTTATCAAAAGCACACTTTTAAATAAGAAATTGGAATAAACAGATTAAATTAAAGGTATTCGCGGATCGAAAACCACCTCCCCTCGAGGACATCCGATGTGTACTTCAAGGCCGCTTTTATCAAGGTTTTGACGGGCCTTGACTGTTAAGGCTTTGATTTGAGACAAAGTTGTATTAAACAATTTAGGTTCAACAAGATTTCTTAATAACATAGCTCTAATTTTAAGCTTGTGTTTATGTGATGACAAACCGGAGAACTGAGGATATTAAGAAATTCTGTGGGGTATTCAACTTTTTATCTTTTAATGCTTTTAAAAAAACCATTAATTACGATTACTCAATCAGTTTTTGGCGATAAGATTGCTTGCAGAGCAGTTCTATAGGTTTTCCTTTATGCTAGTGATTTCAGGATATAAGTAGGTACATATTTTAGCTGTTAATTATAATACTGTAGAAAATAACTAAATACAATAACTAATAATAGACAGTTTTCCTTGCACAAATTACTATATAAATACGAAAAGAAGTCTACCGTCTGAGTTTAGGATCAGATGATCCTATGTGAGATGTGCAAGGTTGTTTTTTTAGTAAATACAATTTTATTTCATCTTCGGACTTCCCCATGTTGTTTCTTTTATTTCATTCAAATTCTATAAAGGGCTTATAACCCTCCTTTTTGTTAAATTGTGCATTCATCCCAAACTAATATCATAAGTTTAAATATAATGTAATAACATTCTTCTAAACTTATGCGATATTAGTCTTTTGAAATATTCCTTCACCAGGTGAAGTCATCTTTTTTCGTGTTAAGTTCCGGCAGCTTAAGAAAAGAGTGAGCTGGTTTACCTCTTCTATATACAACGATGATCGATAACAATGGCTGATAAAAAAGATTAAATTTTATGTAAATTGTGTGATTTAACACATTTCCCGTAAACGAAAAAACGTGACATTCCCGAATTCGTTGATCAAAATATTTAATAAAAGATGTTTACCATGGTGTTTTGTAAGTTTTGTTTTTAAATGTGGTATTCTAAAGAATATGTCAGGTTGGAGAAGATCAGAAGAATTTTTGTAACATTTGTGTTTGCTTTTTTTCAGATTCCGTTTGACAAAACTAACCTCGTGAAATGTTTGGGTTTGTTCAAATCACCTATGATTTTTCATCATTTTTCCTAGTTAACAATTGTCTAAAGGCAGTATTTGTATCTACCCAAAAAATTACAAAGAGCTCACCTTAAGTAAACACTGTTTTGTGACTGCAATTAAATTTAAAAATGTTGTTTTATGTTACGTGACGGTTAACCACTTAGCCGTCACGGATCTTGGCCACGAACGACACTACAATATTTTACTAAAGTTATTGCATCTGTATGATTAAATGGTCTATTATTACTCAATGAAAATATGTAAAATATATGATGATAAATTAGTGCGTATAGAAATAAAGGTACAAAAAAGATATAAAAATGCAGTCTCTGGTTAAGTTGAAGATAACTCTTTAATAGAGAAAAGACTATACAAATTCAAATTTATTTATTTTGCCGTACGAAAAACGATGTTTGCGTTTACACTACGAACATTCACTAATACTTAAAATATAACAAAAATCTAGTAACGGCATTAAATTCGAGGCTGGTGAAATTAAATTAAGTAGTCTCAGAACGGAAGAACAACAAGCGAACTGAATGAACCGAAAGCGAAATCATATTACCATCGCATAAAAGGCTAATAGGTGCTATGCATCGCGCTCAGTTCAAATTGGTTAGACTATGCTATATCAAAAACTCGACTTCCAAGATTAATTCAATAACCGTTGCTGAAAGGTGATGATGATGATGTGATGTTATAAATAGACGCATAGAGTAGAGATCTCGGCAAAAGTAGGCAGTAGCGTATTAAACGACCACATCTGGATTTTGAAAGAGGAAGCTCGAGCAGGTCTGGTAGCATATCTGTACCATGAACTTGATGTTACTGGAGAGTCTGAGCCCACTGACCATAATATTAGAGTTGATATTAAACACCATAACCGCCAACCATAAACACCATTGCCCGCAAAAGAAGCAAAAACTACACGTTTTTGTGTGTGTGTGAGGTCGCAGACAGCGTTTTTACTTTAGTATTCTACATTGTATTGTATGTTTCCTGGTCATGGTGTACCATACCATAAGTACGTACTTAAGAGTACTTATTTATCCACATAATACAAGTTAAGAGTATTAATCTTATATAGTTACGAGCATTATTTAAAAATGCCGGCACATATTGCATCAAACAACTAATAAGGTCTGCAAAAAAACCTTTAGAATGGAATTGGTCTCTTTTTATACACAATTCTCACCTATTACCCCTCTATACACTATTTGGTGGCGTTCATAGCAATTCTAGCAGATAGATTGTTCAATCCATCTACTAAGTAATCTTTTAAGCCGTCACAGCTAACATAATAATTTAGAATAGAAACCGCAGACTCACGTCATGCTATAAAACATTATCTCAACCGCAAAAGCTCTAGACGAAAAGCCTCTCCGTCAATGTTAGCTTTTATATACACGGGAGGCTCTCTACACAGATATTCATTCCTGCAAATGAATACATAAAACTTACCAGTCGCTTTTATTATGAGATAGGGCTTCGTTTGATCATCAAAATTAATTTTAAAACATAGTTAATTTATTTAGTTTTGGAATTTACCCTACGAATTCTGCAATATATTTTAGTTGTTTTCGTGTTTAAAGAAAGTCGAAGGGTCATCGGGGTCACGATCACAGGCTAAATTACCCAATAAATACTTTTTTGGTAGGTCTTTTTCATGAGAATATTAAAACGTGAGAGGAGTAATTAAAAATGGAATGTTGTAAATACGACCAATTCTACAAAAATAAAACGGTTTGTGAAAGCTTTTGATTCCATACTATTTATATTCAACCAATATCACAACTAGCAATATCTTACAAGATTAGAACAATCTCGTGAGCAAGAAATAAACCTGTTATCTACAAAACAGCAAAGCAGACATACCATAATATATAGCAACCCTCGACTTACTGGTAAATTACTTCGCGAAATTATCTTTCAAATCCCTTTCCAATATAGACATAGTTGTCACTGGTTCATATCAAGGATAATATACCGTCAGACATGGAAAAAGTAAGTTAATAGTGCTGGCGCTATTTGAAATCACAAATGTTACTAACAACATGTGATTTTAATGTCTTTTTTTGTATAATGTGCTCTCTGACGGTGAAGAGGATTGACAGTGGCATAAATATGATTAACATATGGAGTAGATAGCATAGGTAGGACGGTGAGACCTTCATTGCCTTTTTTAAATTACTTAATTTAACAAGACTTTTTTTTATTACACATACATAGCCAGCTTGATCAAAAAGTAGTCTTCTCTTTTTAATACTTCACAGTTAGTAAACTAACTCAAAAAGGACGTTTAAATTTCATTATTCCTTACTTGTAAACAAAGGTGATGACACTACCAAACTGATTCAGGCACGTTTCTACATTCTAACTAGCTACAGAAGTTCTGACACCATCCATCTGTTTATAGCACCGAACAATAAATACAAGAGACATTCGATATCTATCACCGGCAACTTATTACACGGTGTTGTACGAGTTATGACGTAGTTTCAATAGAGCGCCTGCATGATACAATAGTTCGGTTGTTCTGAATCAGTAAGCGAATTTTGTTAAGACTAGATATGATATCGCATATTTGACCGGTACGGTGTATCATAAAAGTATCAATCCGAGTTTTAATTCCATTTATCAGAAACTTTGACTACACAATTTAACCAATTTCTATCGTTATTATTACATTTAAATTATTGCTTTTAGCAAACGATGCACTTTGTTTACCATAATCATATCTAAATACATACTGCTAAAATAGTAGTTTCCAGAATAGGGTTTGATATAAGTCTCGAAATCCAAGACTTGAGCGCCTACGAAAAAGATATTAGACAGGGAAAAGTATTCAGTCCTCCGATGTAAAATTAACATCACGAGGGTCGAACACCTAGGGATCCAGTTCGTATGTTTAACATAAAGTAAGGGCATCCAAGACCTATAGGATCCCATTGGAGGTGAAGCAAATATGTTTCGCTTTCACAGTCGAGTGAGTAAAGACATATCGGATCAAAGAGCTTTCAACAGCAAGCCCGTATACTAGCAAGGGCCATCTAGTGAACAATTATGAAAGGAAAAGTCAGCAGGAATGCGAATGAGAACGGAGAGGAGGTAAAATGCGCTAGTTCCCGCATAGCGTATGTTGCATTATGTTGTGACAGAGGCTTGCTTCAGACAGTCTGCAATTGTGTTTTGAAGCCCAATAACACCACCATAAATTTCTTGGTCATAAAGAGGAGCTAGGATGTATCTGCTTTTCGAGCATACAGACAAAAAAAAACACATTAAACAGGTAAATAAAACAAATCCCCGATGGAAAATAGTAGCCTAGTTGCGGACGAATATTACAAGGTATCTGCTCTGCTCACGTCCGTTGCCGTTTTTAGGATAGGTGTTAAGGATACCGTTGCATATTAATAGTGTATGATGCGATCACGTGATAAGTTATTTTCCTATGGTGTGCAAGAAAGTGCATTACATCAAAGCCGAACCTTTCCAGAGCCTAGCTGGCGAGGCTAATCGATTGCAGACTGTTGATGTCATAGTGGCGTGGAGTTTGTAGTGTTTGAATGCGTCACACAATCTAGTTAAAAATAAACAACATCGCACCAGTTTTTATTGTCTAGAGATTTAGTCGCATGAAATATGCAATGATCTCGATAGACTAGTCGCTTTACCTGTGCTGTCAGGAAGGCACAGTGAATATGGGAGTCCCTATATATCCCCAGATAAAGTAGGAAACTTGCATTGTTACCGCAAAATTTTCAAGTTATTGCAAAATCAATTTTAAAATAAAATGAATAGAATGCAGTTCCATTAATTTTCCTTTAAAATTGATTTAACATTAAATTTAGGTATTATGATAGTTCTTTATATCCAACTAATTTTCGGTAACTTTTGGAACACTGCACCGTACAGTCAGAAAAAAATTGTGAAAAGAGTGAAAAATTTTAGTATTCCTGAGATAGTATTATGTAGTGGGTATTGCACTTGGGAAAATGCCGTCAATATTCAATCTATCTTCGTGGTACAGTAATTCCCTGAGCAATTTATAGCTTAGGTAATTGATATAGTTAAAGAAATTAATATAACGACAGGGACATGACAGTATATTTTGAAAATTTGATTTACGTTCGTAAAATAAGATCAGTTATTAAAAAAGTGACATATACACTCTTTTAATATAGACTGACGGTAGGACAGCCATGCTATAATACTATAATAGGCTGCCAATTCTAGGGGGAAAGAGAGTGGCACTCAAAGGGCGTTAAAGAACTTGTGACTATTGAGAAGCAGGTGTCCTTGGGCGACGCCTAAGAATGTAAAAAAAAATACTTTAAAATGACACCTATGCCTGCAGGGCACTGCCTACTAAGTAATATTTCAATAGTAATCATAAGTAATGGTTCATATGCAAGTTTCAGGTAGATAACGATCTTGACTATTTTCGATTCTGTATTTTTGTTATGCATATTTTTAGTTTAGACGAAGTTACTTACTGTAAGTTACTGATAGGTGGTATTGTGAACGTTGATCTATATTGTTTTAACGAGAATTTTAAAGAATTGTCAAACGAATATATCAAATGAAAATACATAATATACGCATAAATTTGATTTCTTCATATGTGTGGTAAGTGATACCCTCAAACTGATTTGCAATCTAAATTCTAATGGATGAATATATTCATTTAAAAAAAAACAAAGTAAAGAGTAACAAACTTATTAAAATTCGATATAGGTGTCCATTATGCTGATACATGAATAGCAAATACGTAACCAAATAACGGTTACTGAATTCGAAATAGAAGTCCTGAAGGTAAAATAAATAAGTAGGACACTGAATTCGAAATAGGGAGTTCTAAAGGTAATATATAAGAGCACGACAGATTTTTCTTCAAATTAGAACTTCCGACTTGGAAAGTACCACCTTTCAAAAGAATACTGCGATTAATTATCATTTGGTTTTCAGACGGAAAGAAACATACATGAAAGGTTACTAACAGCTTAAAATACTTAACTTGCTTAATAAATCACACTCTGTTTAATTTATTATTCATAAGAATTGACGAATATTTAAAAGGGCCTGAAACACAGTTTTTATAACATACTCAAAGTAAATCATCCATATTATATAACGCGTGATTCGTCAGAAACAATTGTCAAACTTGTCATTTTATCGTGATTTGGCATCAGTAGCAAAAGTTTTGTTCATCTTAGACCTAAAAAAATCAGAGCAAAAATGATGTTTTCTCTAAATTTCTATCCAAAACATTTTTTTCATAGCTACTTGAATTTTTCCAAGAATAAAAAACAATTATTGGACAACAGAAATATTTAGTGCACTTCACTACACAAGCAATAGAATGTAACATTTACTGGATATCACAAAAACCATTTATTTGAAAAGGTGTAATACCTTTATACTGTCATAATGTCTACTAATGGTTATAAATAGTATAATCAAATGATTATCTATTTTAATAATCTATGAACGCCTCCTGCCGCGACGACTTATGGGCCAGTCAGTCCGGCTATCGCTTGACATGAATCTAGCTGGTCATTGATACGACAATTATTAATTAACAGTTGGTGTTGGACAGTTATATCCAGCAGTGGACTATTAAAGGTACGAGTAACTGTTGGTGTGATGTGTGGAACGGTTGTGATAGAAGATTTAAAGCGACTAAACTAAAATAAGGTTCATAAAGAACTTGAATAAAGTAGTTCTTCTATTAATTCTAACTAACTAATTTTTCACAAAAGGGAAACTAATTAGGTACATTTATTACAGTTAATTTAAAAACACGGCCATTAAGTGTCATTAGTTTTTAAAGATTAGCAATGAATACTACTTTACATTTGTGTCAAATATTTTAGAAATAAATGTGTACTTTGTCATTATAGTGCACAATTTAGCGAAAATAATCACTTAGGTACATCTTAATGCCCTTATTAGTTTAATATAGAATGAAGCAATATGTACTGACGATAATTGACAATAAATTAAAATACATTAGACTCCAAACTAACTATATATACACTATATGACAATAAAAAATATACTAAACTAGAAAGCTATCCTTAGCAGAAGCCACACGTTGGTCAAAAAAGATTAGTTCCACCTTTGTTACCCAGTCCATGATACATAGACAGAATGAGAATTGAAAAATATCCCAAAACCCTCAATATTGAGGATAAGCGATGCAAGGAGAAGAATCTTAACTCTTAATAGTATAGTAAAAAGTAAGTAAAGTTGTCAACAACACAGGCGTTCAAGATGTAATTTTTTTTTAAATCTTTTATACTCAGCTTATAGCTCAGTCACAATTGCATTGATTGGACTGGTATTTCTATACAGTACAGTCTCAATAATGTCCAATGTACAACACTATATAAATCAATATATTATAAACCAGTTATAATAACTTAATAATTCTGTAGTCATTACTTAATGAAATGATATTTATGTACTTAATACATAATCAGTAGAAATTACTGTGTGCCTTTATTACCTTTAATGTTCCTTTTTCTATTGTGATATAAGTTATATTTGGACTTCTCTAGGGGAAACAAACTCACAAAAAGGAATTAAATACTTACCATACTGTTTCATAAGGCATTAATTTTTTTCTTGAATCATTTAGATCTACAAAATCTGTTAACATGCAAATTCATGGATTTAAAAAAAATATGCAAATATGTACATTCATAAAATATTTTTGCTGTGGTGAATCATGGCTTTGGCAGTAACAGGTAAAAGCTACTGCTTACAATTGCTTGCTTAACCATCATCCCATTACAGCTTTGCTTGAGACTGCTCGTGAGATTGATAGGAACTAAGGCTAGTGCACGCATCACATCAACAGCCTTTAATAGTCCACTGCTGGACATGGACCTCTCTTGGAAAGGAAGTAATAATAATGCACATGAAAGCAGATATTTTAACTCAATAAGGAAAGAGAATAATAGGCTTTCCTGGAGGATTAACACTCGGTTATAAGTGCTGAATGAAGTGGAAACAGGTTTTAATGTGGTCACACATTAAAACTAGACATACCTTTAATCTTCTCACGAGTTCATCTGGACCAAGGTCATCGGTGATTGGTCGGCAGCCTTGCGGGTACACTATTTCCGCCATGCTGCCAATCTGTGCATTCAAAATACAACATCATTGCAAATCGCAGTAAAAGGCAAAGTTTATTTTTAATATTTCAGGCCTAATAACCTTAATCTAGACAATTAATCACCTATGTCTGTAACATTATCAGCCAAGGTCCTCATGTACTAAGTCGACTTCTAAACTGGACTAAGTATTTATCAGGTACCATACCAAATTAAACCTAAGATCACAGCAACAAGTAACCAGTTCATCTCATTTAATCCATAATTGTATTAAAAATTGCTGCACTTCTGCTATACTGCACTGTGATTGACCTTTGTGCAACTTCACAAAAGAATCAACATTTTCATAATATTATTGGATTTTTTCATAAATGGATGAGGGGGTTATGAGCAGCAAATTAACTTACAACAGGACTATTATATAGCACTGATCAACAACCCTATAACATCTGTATGTTTATTCATATATCATCATCATCATCATCATCAACAGCCTTTAATAGTCCACTGCTGGACATAGGCTCTTCTCCTTAAAAAAGAAGGTTTTGGCCTACTATATACTTAAATTACAAGTATTAATATGTAAATCAGAAGTAAATCAGTTTATTGTCACTAAAAACAACCAAGTTATTCTTTGCACTCCTATCCATCTAAAGGTTGCCTAGGAGATAAAACACTTCTTACGATGCAGGGCCACCTGTGCAGTTTGTTTTTTGTAATTCTGTATATTTGTTTTTATTTTCTATATCTAAGAACAAAACCTAATTGCACATTAGCAATAATGAATACTGATCAGTAATATTAATATACCTTAATATGAGTATATAATAGATAAGTCAAAACTGTTATGTTGTCTAAAATTAGATATTATGGTTGATTTCGATTGATTGAGGTTGAGTTAACCTGCATCTTTTTTCTGCCTTAAGTAATGTTTAGAATACTGAAAATATAGAAATGCTACTGGTCTCCCTATCTATGATTATTATGATATACTAAAGCCAATGAATGGACTGCCTTAAGCTTGTTTAGAATACTAAAGAAGAAAAAAGGAGTGTGCCTGGTATTGTCTGTATATGTATAACTTTTAAAGGATAAGTATTAGACAAGTACATAACTACATAATGTTTATAATTAGATTTTGAGTACTGTATAGAATACTTAAAAAGAGAAAAAGATTTAGGGATGCTGTTTCATAATTGTTTTGAAGTATCAATAAAAAACCAGTTGTAATAATATAAATACAAATTGGTATCAATATTGCTGTTGTGTGTATTGTGCAATTAAAAATACTCAAAAACTAAATTTGTAGAACCTTCAAGAACTTTCTTTAGTTTCCATGAAATATATATAAATAGTTTAGCAACACATTTTGTTGTAAAGGCAACATTTATGCATGTAACTAGATAACTTAGAATTAATAATGACATGTCATAAAACTTTATTAAAAGTTTGTTGAAAAATATTACTTTTGTAATAGTCTCATATAAGTTCTGCTATGTCTTAACCAAATTTAAATTATTGAGAGAACAAAATTAAAGTGTTACTTACTAGTTTGCCTAAGGACCAGCTCATAGATTTGTTATAGATAGAGAAGATGAGAAGAGTTATTTATTTAGTTGAAATATGATCATCATGTCATCTCATAAGTATTAAGTTCTTAATATTTCTCTATGCAAATTTAAATGTTGAGCCAAAATAATAACAATGCCACACGTTAAAGCTACATGAATAAAGTATTAACTTGTGTGAAAACATTCCAAACAAACAGTACTAAACATTTAGAAATACAATATCAAGACAGAAAATAATGTTAAAAGTTGAATTAAATAGTTAGGTTAAGGGACTTAGTTTTGTTTTTGTTTAAAACAAAAATAAAATATTACATACAAAGTTTTATCTTTGAAAAATTTTATTACATGTTGCGGGAAACTAACAAGATTTAATATGAAAATTCTGTCACAAATTATTTGCAATTCATATTTTTAAATATAATAATATTCTCAAGGTAGTCTATCTACTAACTACTGAACAGTTATTACATATTTCAATAACCATTACATATGAACATTTAATAAGATGTCTTCACTGGGAATAAAATGCTTCAAGGCTTTATCACACATAAGAAGATTGTTGAGACTCGCTGATGCTTGAGGACTAAGTATGACTGCACACAGTACAAGTTGTTCTATTTTCCCTATTAATAATAGTTTTGAAGATGCTTTTCTTTACTAAAACATGTAGTTTTAAATACCAAAATAAGATTTGTGTAACTAGTGTATTAACGAGTGGCTATGCGTATTGGGCAGGGGGGGCCTCTAACTTCTATATTTACACTCAATAATGGTCATTTGTGCGTGTGGGCAAGGTTCGCTTAGTGAGCCAACCTAGCTTTTTCAAGAAGCACAGAAGCCTCTTCCTTGTTAACCCTGATGTGTAAGGTTAGTAATTCTTACGGGAGCCAAAATAAACTATTTCAAAGTTAAAAATCTTAAATAATAAGGGTCATTATGTATTATTAGATATATTTATCTTGAAAATTAAACTAAAGTGAAACATTTGTAAATTGGAACATTTTCACGATCTAAAACTTTGAAAGGATAAGCATTTTAAATTGTAACTTTTTTGAATTTGAAATTCGAATTATTTGCATAATTTCAAAAACAAGCCTTACAAGCCCTAAAAGAAGAGAAGCTTTATCACCAGACCACACTAAACACTTTCAGTAGTTTGAAAACAGAATTCTTTTTAGCATCAAGACAAAGTATGTAAGTAGTATATAATTATACATAGTGAAAATATTTTGTTGATGCATAAGTTACAACAAACGAAGTTATAACGTTATTGTGTCATATTGATTGCAGTTCAGTAAGTTGGTCATGAAATAATTTCGCGTCATCTAATCCCACTGGACTGTATACAAACATCCTGATCTCTACCACACTGTCTGTTCTTGACCTAAACTTAAATTTGACATGTTATCACGCAAATCTTTATTGATTAAGTACGAATACAAAATATTAGCATAAGTTTACCCAAAACATTTCTAAATACCATGTTTTGAAACCAAAAAACATGACGTGTCTTTGAATTTAATTTATAAGCTTACATTATTTCAAAGAATTGCTCCGATGATCGTCATATTTACACTACCCTGTTGCTGTGCTCGTGGTATACAACAATCAAATTACACTAGATTATGGCAGACCCACTTTTACGACCAAGCAAACAACACAATCCTAAGAGGTTAATACACTAAACCTATGTCAATTTAAACCAAAATATGAACGATTTGCGTTTTGACTAGTGATTTTACATAAACAGAGAACTGAAAACAATAATGGCTAGAATACGTACAAGAATTCATAGACGTGGGCCTGTGTTCACGTCCCGATGTTTACAAAAACCACCACAATATAACGACTCCAACAAACTGATCACTATTATAGCATAACCGTTTCATTAAAATGTCACTGGAGTACGAATCACGGGATAATAATCTTCTTATTGATCTAAATACATAGAAAATCCGTACTAATAATTTTTTTATCAATCTAGTATGTAGACGCCAAACTGCGGGAAAAACTACAGCGAAGTTAGCAGCACATCCTTACAATTCAAGGTCAATCTAGAATCTATGGTGTAAAAAAATGTGTCTATGGCTTGGTATCTATGGTTTTCAACTGTTATGAAAAATTATGAAAAATACAGATAATGATTGGCTAGAACTTTATTTATTTTTACCTGCGTTGTGCTACTGTAGATTCAATTTTATTTAGAAATTCGAGTAAAATGAGAAATTCTGGTCCTTATACTAGCAATTATTTTTATTTTACCTCAATTTAGTGCAAGATAACCTCGTTCTTTTCACTTTACTAATTTCACAAAATCTGTAAAATGCTATGGAAATATTTAAATATTTTTCATAATATTACGTGATTGACTCAAATTAGACCTATATTTTAGAATAATTAACAATGACAATATTTTTGCTGGTGAACTATGACCCAGAATTTTTATGAAATATAAAAACCAAAGAAAGAACTTCCTTCTATAAGTCTGACAGTATTGTTATTTTGTTGATGAAAATACGTCTAATCCCCTGTGACTTGGATGCAGACAAGTCTGAGAGGCAGACTCACTACATGTTATAGTTAATTACAGAGAGTATAGTAGGTACTTTGTAAATATAAATAATGATGCATAAACACGCTGTCGAACAACCAAGTTCTCATATACACGCCACGTAACATCCATCGTTTTGTATGACTGTCTAAAAAATTGTTTTTGCGTCTGGCAGCACTCCTGGCCTACTTTAAAAACAAGAACTTACTCGAAGTTATTCTTTTAAAAGTGAGCTCCAAGTTATTCTTAGGGAGGCAAGATTTGAATACTCTGATACGGCATATAGTCTTTGATATGTCATAAAAAAACTACCAGAAATTATTTGAATAAATATGCTTTTGTGATTAAAAAAAAATGTGAATCTGCTGTTTAATTTATTGTTCATAATATGGGAAAAATAGGCATATTTTGTAAAGCGAAAATCATTTATATGAATTATTTTGGAAAAATAAATAAAATAACAGAAGAAAACTAGAGTATTTATTGTTAATTTTAAAATCTCACACTATATACAGTTTTGGACAATAATAACGGAACTTGAAGCGCTGTTACAAGGTAGCCATTTCCAAAAAGTTAATTTATTGCAGCAGTCAGTTCGTCATGTTGGCAGAAACCCTAAAAATACGTGACATAAAAACTGACAAACTTATGCCAGTAGGCCAGTAGGCCCAGTAGAGTACCATTAACCAGTACCATTGATGACACGACTTTGCATCATTAGTACCATCAATGGAACTGCTAATAATAGCTTAATAATTGCTGTAGCACTAGTACCATTGATGGCACAAAGGATACAAAGCCACTTGATAATGTATATACCACTGAACAAAGCCGAAGTAGTGTAAGAGTATAAGGGGCTAGGAGATGAATATTCAGATATAATAAATGTTATATAAACTTACTAGGACTTGTATCAGAAGTTCCATCATTATCGAACACAAATTATGAAGCAATATCTTTACAAAGTGGTGTCACTAGTACCATCAATGGTACTAGTCAATAGTACTTTTGACATAAGGGTATGGAGGGTAGAGGTAAGGAGAACGAACTCATATATGGGAAAGTTGAAAAAGCGTCCAGCTATTAATACCATAGAGATATAACCATAGAGAGAACACAGAGTAACAGCTGCTCAATATTTCCTTCTGTCTAGCTAAACTGCGATTGGCTACTTATTAACCCCTGATTTTCCCCAGCCAACCACAGAGCTCGGCAAAAGATAGAGGGGACTATTTATTATCCATCTCTTTCGTTGCCTATGTTGCAAGATTGGCGGGCGTGTTCCTATAGGTTTTATCTCTATGATGAATACTGAATAGTAAATTATAGTTTTTAAACCTATCAGCATAGCGCTAGTGTAGCCAACGGGAATGACATGAACATTGCAGTTTGCTGAGTTAAAATATTAAATATTTTTATTGTCTGAAAGTTTATTTATTGTCGGTAAAATTAAATCACTATTTTCGGTGTTTAGTACACAGTGTTTAATCATTATTCAAGCCAATAAAATTTTACACAATGTTTTTCTTACAATGTTTATTTATCTATCTTACTCGTAACAAGTTTACGCAGTTTCTTTATAAAAATCTGATGCTACTGTAGCGCCCCCGATTTATGCATATTGACAGACACTTTTCATACACAGAGTCGGTTCTCCTTACCACTACCCTCCATACATACATAAGGGGAATAAAACGATTTCCATCAGTGGCAATGACAATATTGTCAAATCTTTCCACAAAGAATGGTAACGTGACACCACCAACGGCTTCCACAAGCACTATAAAATAACTAAATAAAAGAAGCCCTACAGAATTAATTACAATGTGATTTGCCATAGAAATGTAGTCTCAGCACGAAATCTTTTTGTGTCATAGACCATATTGTTAATAAAATACCTATTATATTTCATAGAAAAAATAGCTTATCTATTCAGGCAGAATGAGATCTGTTTACGCATAGTTGAGCACTTACATAGAAAGTTTTTACATAAAATATCCATCACAAAATTATTAATTTACTTAAAATAATTATATTTATATTTAATCTCCAAGCAAAATGAAAAAGAAGCAAAATAACAAAAAAATCCTAAACTAACCAAAGTGCTCACTTCAAACGATAATAGTATTTTAAGGCACAATTTAAACAGTTACTAAAATATTCTATATTCTAAATCTTTAAAATAATAATGAATAACTAATCAAGTTCCAGTTTCCTGAAAGACCCTGCAGTAGAATGTATGTCTTGACTTAGGTCGTTCTTTTCCAATGCGTGTAAATCAACACACATTTCATCCAGGGCTAACAGAGCTTCTCTGTGCTTCAGTAGGTTTCTTTTTAAATCCTCTATCATCTCTCTGAGAGGCACAGTACCACCATACTCTTTAGGCAGAATGGCAGGATCTACGTGCTTACTTAAATCATCACTGGTGCGATGAAACTGAAAAGAACATGAAAAAAATATATTTATGCAAACATTTACATGTATGCTTTGTTTGAGGCAAAGTTGGTGATATGTGTAGGCCGTGTAGTATGTAGGTACCTTATAAACATTTGTTTATAAACCTATTTTCAAAGTTATTTAATACTGTAAACCCTATAACAACCCGTCTGGCCTGCGTGGTATAGTAGGTCAAAACCTCCTTGCCGAGGAGAGGGCTATGTCCAGCAGCTGACTATTAAAGGTAGTTGATGTGATGACGTGATGTGATGTTCTAGCGAACAGACCAAAAAACTTATAGAAGAGTTGCACTATCAGAATCAGTAAATTACCACGATTTATGTAAATTAATTATATCTTATGTAGGTTTATCTTTTATTAAATAAATTTTTAGGAACAGAACCCCATCATATTTCTACATCACTTGAAGGTCGACGGAGAGAAAATGCCATATGGCATTAAGTCCGCCTATGCGTAACATGTGCATTAGGAACTAAATAAATAAATAATGCTTATCATAAAAATGCATTACAGTCGAAAATGTACTTCTATAAATAATTTTGATTCCATAAAAAAGTATAATATATATAATATAAGGGGTTTTATTAATCTTGTAAGATTTGATGCAAACTGACCTAAAGATAGTTAGAGTGGTCATAACTACTGCGGCATACTTCATTACAGCTTGTAATATAGTTTTTTTCTCTTTACTTATTATTAGGCACTTAATACTTGTAATATAGTTTAATAGTTATAACAATGTATATTGAATTCATTTTACCATGACGCGATCCTTTAGCTTATCACTGAGCAAAGAAACGGCAAATTCGAAGAACTTGACGCCGTAGTGTGGTATGTTCACGAAGTGAGTACGTTTGTGACGCATTGGAGTTGAATTCTGTGAAAAAATAGAACATTATTTTAGATACATATATTTTGTAGATACCTTTTTGAGTCAAAACATGGCTTTACGGACTGATTCGTTAGAAGATATATATTACAGAACATGCAACTCTTTATTCAAATCTGATAGACCAACTAATAGATAGTATAGGTGGTGGCGACGAGCACTTTCGGGAGCACAAAGGGGACATAGGGGTTCCCACACAGGAAGGGGTCATCTACACGCCGATAAGATAGTAGATAAATCCCACGCCTTAAATCCCTGGTACCCCAAGGTATTTCGGGTACCAGGGATTTCCTTTCTAAGGTACACCTGGTACCCCGGCAACTGGTACCCGAGACGGCTTGCAGTTTTTGGCCGGTTCAATCCGACATACCCTCCCCACTGGGGTTGGTGGTATGAGGTACGGTGGTATGAGGTACGGTGGTACGAGGAGGTTGCCGCACAGAAATCAAAAGGTATGTTTAAGACTTCTTGCCTATAATCGTTTGTAGATTAAATCCTTACCTGTATACAATTAAGCATAACCCGCACATCACTGAGTGACCACAAACTAACATGAGGCATCTGCATGCCAGCCTCGTCGTTCACGTGAGTGTAGCCCAGAAGTTGTGATCGAGGCTCGTCCAGTAGGAGCTCGACGATCATGGAGTGGACGCGTGCCATCACACAGCTGTCGTAGGCATGTGGGTCGAAGCGACCTATGAAGAGATTCCCTCACTAAGTAATGATTATACAAGGACGGTTCCAGGGTTAAGTCTAGTTAGTGCGATTTAACACGCTTTTATTAGCTTGGTATATATGTATGTAATGGAATCTTCAAATGTGATTTTGACCCACATTAAAATGTCGAATTAAATGGAATTTCGCAAACTTATCAAAAACTGATGACAAAACAATAATTTGATAAATTTGGCCGATTATCCTGATCAGACTCTTCAGGATTAACGGCTGTTTCCATACCTAAAAATACGGTAGTGTCTTTTGCTACGTACTTAGAGTCGTGTGTGGAAGAAATGGGATGCATATGTGACTTATGTACTTGTTACTTTATAGTCTTAATGAGAAAACATTTATCATCAATGACTAAAAAAGCAAAAATAAATTATAATTAAAAAAAAGCGTGGGGTGCTTTTCAAGATATTTTATAATAATAAATTTACCTTTACCAATATCTGTCTATTAAGATCTAGCACCCCACGTATTTTACGATAAAATTATTTTTCTTTTTGAACTTATCGAAAATTGTTTTCTACTTTTTAGTTCGGCTAGTAACAAAAGCGTGTGTTTTAATTTTTTTAAAACTATAATTTAATAAGAAGGAAATCACTCTATACCCTCCTGTATTCATAAAAACACTATAATGTCAAATAACGACTTATTCTCTGAACACAAGATTGTTATGCATAATTTCATACATATACCTGAAAAGTACTACAACTAAGACAGAACATTACGTTGCTCACACGGTGTCAGTTTAATAAAGAAGTTTATTATGTAGGTAGACGGTGAACAAGACGGTGCAACAGGCAGAACAGTACTAAAAAACGGTGGGCCTCAACCTTGCGTGAGAAAACCTGAAGTTCTGAAGAGATGTCTAATTAAATGACAAGGTACTTTAACTATTTATTCAAAAGTCGGCAATTAGACAAAATTACAAGCGTACTATTTTTTCTCTTTCTCTGCGATCTTACACAAAAATTAGAAAGCGACAAAGGCCGATGGTAATCGCTCGCTATCAGTCCAACCGTGTTCTATGCCAACATCATAAACAAAAAACAACTTTAGTAAAAAAAAAGTTGCAAAAATAATCCGATCCCAAAGTGACCTACTGCAAGTTAAACATGTATGTCACAGTACGTAACTAAGGCGCGATTACGTCGGTGTTCAAACCGACCTTGATGAAATTGGCTTCAAGTAATAGTTGTCCGTATTTGGTTACGTGATATGCATACAGAATCACTAATTATAAGAATCATATAAAATTCATTAAATGCATAAGAAGGGATGGATAATAGGCACTATGTTTACGGTGACCTTGCTGTTATTATTTTAGCCCAATATTATTTACCTATTTCATATGTAACCATGTATTTACTATGTAATGAATGATATGTGTCAACCTGTCGTGTTAATCCTGCAAGAACTCAAGATACAGACAAGGCTTTCTACCAGCTGCCTGCATAGAGTTCTGGAATACTTCGGTCACGACCCTCAGCATTGAGGCAACCGAAGCGAGGAGGAGGAATGATATGTAAAATTAATGCCAAAAAAATATTTAGGATATTTCTTTCATCATTATCATCATGTAAGAACACCTAAACATCTTAAAAGTTTGTCTCCAATAGACAAAATTTTAAGATTTTTTAGGTGTTGTAAAGATTTTTTTTTTTGGTAAAATCAAATAAAATCTTTTTCTTGTAAGCTACAAATTCACGTGTGTCAAGTCAAGTGTCTTCTAAACGACGTTGTGATCTTCTCTTTAGACTATCTTATAATTAAAAAAATATCTTGTATAGGTACTACGCATTTCAATCAGTTCACAAAAAAATAAGTTCACAAATGTAAAAATACACAAATTATTATGTACTTTTGATAATCTGTTGAAAAATAAGAAACTTGAAAATAGTTACAAATATAATTTCTTCAGTCTCATGAAATAATTTATTTTCATTGTTAAAAAAAAAAAATAAGACGCTTTTATTAGCTTGACCTGTATGTATGTATGTACTCGTATCTATGTAACGGAATCTTTTAACGCAATTTTAGAACGCAAATTACAGTTTAAAAAACCAAAAAACACGCTTTTTGAACGAGACGAACTAAAGAGTAGAAAGTAATTTTCTGTAACTTCAAAAGGAAAAGCATTTAGTCGTAAAAAAGCGTGGGGTGCTTTTCAAAATATTTTGTAATATAACAACTACTTTTACCAATATCTAAAATATTTTTACAACAATTTTTACAAAAATCATTAAATCGTAAACATACGTAGGATATGTTTACGATTTAATGATTTTTCTTCTTAAAGTTACAGAAAAATATTTATTACTTTTTAGTTCGTCTAGTTAATCTACATAAATTTTCTACATACCCATGCAAGATAACACCACCCTTCTTCCTTCAGCATCCCTCTTCGGTAGCGGCACTAAGTATCCTGCGTCAATCACAGCGGCCATCTTGGGGTCCAGGGGGTCTAGTTTTTGGAACCACTGAGGGTACATCTGCCTGATGGTAAGGTAACGCTCCAGCATGGAACAAGCTTGTGGTATCGAATACTTCTTGGTACGGAGGAACCGGAGGAGAAACGGGGTGTCTGTTTACAATAAAAGATAGTGAGTAAAAGAATATTTTAACTTTTTAGATTATTTCTATTCTGAAATCAGTTTTTCTTTGTCAAAAGGCACAGGGATAAGTTGTGTAGGAAGGTAGGCAATTGTAAGAAGTTACAGTTTGTGCCGCTACGAGTTGCTACTATCAAAAAAATTACTTAAAATACTAGCAAGTTATATATTTTTTATTTTCTATGGTCTCTCATCATCGCTTAATGTCATGAGGACTCAAATAAATTATTTTAATCATAGATTATAATTTTATTGTAATTAATAAAAAACCTTAAATCAAAAAATAAATAGGTAACATTTTTTACTTGAACGGTTTAATTCGAAATAAAATAATAATTATGTAAATAGTAACACTATACACCAGTCATTTTTTTGGTTACTAGTACTGAATAAATTAAATTGTATTGTCAAAAGAATCTGAAAGTCTGCCAGCAAAAAAGGGGGTATATTTAAAGTACTTACTCAAAAAATAACAGACAAGGCAAGCTAAATAAAACCATTGAATAAAAATGATCTGAACGCTTCGTACGAGTGTAAAATACTTTGTTAATACAATATAACTAAGCAAACAAATGAGGTCAAGAGCGCTATAGCACAGATATGGATTGTGCTGTAGCGTTTAGGTACTTTACTGTACCTTTTCTTTCAATTTGTTAGTTAATCTCTTTCTAAAGATTACAACACTCCCAGCGTAGCAAACGTAAGTATCTCGTTCATGTGTATATTGCTACTTTCTTATGTAAGTAAGTGTGTTATTACGATAATGGAGATTTTGTAGTAAATCTACGCATTCGACTTTGCAAAACAAAATATTATAAAGGGGATAGTTGGTGTGGATGTATGGAATCAGGAAAAATATGAAGAAATATAGAAAAATGTTTGTTACTCTCACGCAAAATCGGATCGGATCTGGATGAAATTTGTCACAGAGATAGATTATAATCTGAAGGCTACTTTTTATGCTGACAAAATATGGTGTTTCCGTTTGATGAGCAAGGTACAACAACAACCGTGGGTAATACCACGGGGCGCAGCTAGTATAAAATATCATTATCACTTGTACGTTAGCTTAATATTTTAATTATAAAGCTTTTTGCCTTTAAACGATTTTTATTATTAGGTATTAAAAAAACAGTAACAAAACGATAGACAAAAAATAAGATGCTCACCTGTTCGACATTTTTTGATCGCTGGATGCTTATCAATAAAGTGTCTCATTTGTGCCAAGGCATGTTCTCTCAATGCAGGCTCTTCTCTGAGCTCATTCCTGGCTGTTTCTCTTAGTTCCGGGGGTAGTTCCCCAGTTTCCCGCTCCTTAGCTTCGAGGAGTAAAATTCGGTCATCGTCAGTCAACCTCGGTGTCTCGATAATATCGGGTCTTGGCTCGTGATCCCTTCGGCAGTCTTCTGGCTGCAGCACTGAAGTCGCCATCTTTCTTTATCTAAAGGAAAAATAATAAAAATTAAATTCTTAAAAGTCCAAGAAGATACGAATATCGATCGATAAAACGACAAATTCACTATTGGACGTATATTCGTAAATTTGCTGACAGTTACAGATCATTTGAGTACAAACTATAGTTACTTATGTCCAAGTACCCACTATTTGTTCACATACACCGTTTTTACGTTTTAACATTGTGCCATTTTCACTGGCCAGGTCGGAATTGTTCAAATCTTTGATCAAAGAATAGAAACCATTTTGTTACATTTTTATAATAGTAGAAGAATATGTCTATTTGACGTTTTTTATAGTGTAGGGATGCAATGGGTAGATGGGTCTCCTGATGGCAAGTGACTATTTGTCTAAAATGCTGCCCATGAGTGCCTTACCCAAGGATTAGAGAGGGGAGAGGGCTTGGACATTAGGTTACTTCACTAAATAACTGAAAAAGATCTAAAGAACTGCTTAGCACCAGTTCTCTAAATGTAAATTCTGTCTCATACACAGAATTATGATAATCTGTCTCATACATGAATTCGCAGATGGACATGTTCAGGATTGCCCATAATGTGTGATATGAGAATGGAAATATGTGAACGTACAAAATTTAACTGTATTTCTGAGTAAAAGAGTATTAATTACCTAGTAACTAAAGCATTAGAATTCACAATGTGTCGCTAAACAATATGTGAAATCACAAGGAACGTAATGACATAGAGTAATATTAGTAGAGAAGCTTAACAGAGAAATGCACCTACTATTTTAATTTTAATCAGATTATTGTGAGAAAATAGGAATTACCGAATTCCTGCGTACTATTTATCATTCTAAGTAGGTATTTTATTAATTTGTCTCGTCGTATACTCTAGTAGAAAAAGAAGACAGAAACTACTATAAGACCGATATTTTTAAACGTATTTTAAGTCAAGTTGGGATATTAAACTTTTCTGATATTTAAAATAGTTGTGGGTGAAGAGTAAAACCTCCCAATTAATATTACCGAATTTCAAGATTCTTTTATTCAAGATTAAAGAATAGCCAGCAAATTGATTCTATTCATTAGCTTTTTAATATACAACTCAAGAGTAGAAAAGTAGGTATTCCTACCCCTTGATTTACGAAAGTTTTATTAGTCTCCTCTTTTAGAACCTAAAAGTTTTTTCGGCTCTTCTGATAGAGATTTTATAATAGTTTTGACTTTTGATTAATTGTAATTTGAACAGAATACGGTACAAACTCAATTGCAGCCTCTCTGACTGCTGATTAGTCCGTGGCGGTAAGTTACAATCGTATTAGTCGAAGCACAGCAAGTTTTGTACGACCTTCGCAATGATTTCACACTGACTGTTTTATCTCTATATAATACTATGTACATAAAGCCTCTTTGTTCATAGCAAATACCATACCAGTAAAATAAATAGTTTTATGTTAAGTATAAGGTAAATATATATATTATTATTTTATCTATGTCATTCTTTTTCTCAAAAAAATATAATGTCGAATTAGTAACAGTGAAATATTTTTTTAATTATAATGAATCTTTTGAATCTAAGTTGAAATACTTTATTATGATTGTACTAAGTGTACATATGTATGCGAGGCCACTGCACTCTCAGATAATAGACAACAATCTACCATTTTGTGGTCAAGGTGACCAGTTTCAGTAACGTGTGAATTAATACATCTTCAATGATTCACTAAACAAATGTTACAAAACAACACTCACACTATTACAGTACTTACAATATTTGATGCAATAGCAGAATCTCAATTGAGGTATTTTTTGAGGTTTGGCAATAATTTACATTCTTTGAAATAAATGTATACATATTTAAAATTCGAATATATGTAAAAAATGAACAAGCCTTACAGTAGTCGCATTTGATGTGTAACATCTGTCATCTCACTTGCTTATTAGTCGATTCAAATAGCGCGCGCTTAATCAGCCACCTCTTACTCTGTTACACACTTCCGTCCCTGTTAACGAAATCGCTCAAACGTAATACAGAACAGCGAGATGATAGATGTAACACATCAAAACGTTTAATATTTATTAATTATATACTGTTTTACTCACGGGACTAGTGTCGGATGAAACAGAGGCTTTTAACGAGAAATGGAACGTCCTACCACGACTGTGTCAGGTGTCAAACTGTATACAGTCCAACTTGTGGGACATCCCCAAAATACATACTTTAGTAAAACCGTTAATATTTGACAAGTGGAATACAAATACGACACAAGTTAACCCAACTATATTAGCACATGAACGAGCTTGCCAATTTACATAACAACGAATTTTATTTCACGTGCACTTGACTCTAATAGGTACATCTTGGTTATAGCAATGTGCCACAATCCTACTTTTAAAACAACTATCAACAATGTATTGAGTGACGTGGTTAGTACCGTACTCAAGGTAACTGAGTACGGTGAAGGCAGCTTATTGTTGTATGGACTTCAATAGCCCCGGATCTACGATTTTTTCGAACCGAGGAAGAAACTTGATAGTGGCGCCCCTCTATACAGCGTTTGAGATAAATTACTTTAAAAACTTACAAATATATAAGTTCACTTGTAGTGTAGGCATGTGTCCTTTTTCTTTCAAGTCGACGGTAAAAAAAACCAGGCTTCCGTATGCTAGGCGCTTGGTGGAGCAAGTTTTTTTTATTTTTAATCATACTATGTTATAATTTTGTGCGACCCCTGAAACTGTCGCCAGGGGCGGGTACCCCGGTTTGCCCCCGCTAGATCCGAATCTGGACTTCAATATGTAGTATACAGGATTATATACATATATTATTTAGGCTGTGCAATTAGCATAGATAATTCTAATCTTTACATATGAAATTACTTGTCCTGACTGACGGACTAATTCATCAACGCAGAGTCTAAACCGCTGGGGCTACAAATTTCAAGTTTTTGCAGCTGATGCTTTTTATGTTGCAAGTACCCGCTGAGAAAAGATTTTGGATATTTCATCTTTAAGGGGGTCTGTCTGTCTGTTCCGGTTAATCTTCAAAACAGCTGGACCAATTTTGATAATATTTTACCAGGTTGATGTTTATATAAGGAGTAACTTAGGGGATTTTTCCTCTCAATAAAACCCCTATAAAATTTTACCCGGTCCGGGAATCGATGTCGAATCTCATATTTTTTTATGATAGAGGGGGCAGACGAGCAGGGCCTCAATTTGTCAGTGGTATGACAGTTGCTTGGCGTGAACATAAAATAGCAGAATTGAAGCCCAGATGGGTCACCTAATGGAAAGTGACAAGGAGTACGCTCATGGACTGCAGTCACGTACCGTACTACACCCATTGATATAATACTTACATAGATGAGTAATTACCGCCTAAAATCGTTGCTACTGCACATCTGTCCACAGGCATATGCGTAGCAAACGTCAATTCAGTGTTCAATGTGGCGTCAACCGAGTTGAACATAGCGACACATGACAGTAACAATCGCCAAAATGGGTAAATGCGTAGTGAAAGAATGCGATTCAAGGTCACAAAACCATAATAAATCATGCGGAATTACTTATCACGTGTAAGTTTATGGTTTTTGTATTGATAGTAGGCTTGCAACGAATATTCGGTTACTATTCGGTATTCGGCCTATTCGGCTGCTTTTATTATATTCGGCCGAATACCGAATATCTACATATTATTCGGCCGAATACCGAATACTTAAATAATATATTTTGTCATTGAGAAATAATTGGTAAAATGAAAAATTAAAATCGATTGATTACGTATATATTCATATTTTCATTTCTGTTATAATCATTTAAGTAGTCATTGGTGCATAACACAGGTACATAATCATCTTCTGAATAGGAAAAATTGAGGATTCTATTTTTTTGAATTATTGTGGTAATCAAAATTTAGAAGGGTAAGGTTCTCATTTCTTTTATAATCATTTATTAAGTAGTCATTGGTACATAAAACAGGTACATAATTTAATTCACGTCTGTACAAGTTTTTGGCGCTAAAATCCAGCCGAATACTTTTGCCTAATATTCGGCTATTCGGTCAGGGGCCTCGCCGAATATTCGGTATTCGGTATACTGCCGAATATACTATTCGTTGCAAGTCTAATTGATAGTATCGTAAATAAGGCTATAATTGAAATAAAACATTGATAATTGTAATTTAGAATCAGTGTTACCATTAAAAAATCATTTTTGTTTTCCCACATTAGTGGGAGAATTTATAATTTATGAAATAATATGCTTTATACTGTTTTTAAACATTTTGTCAATAATAATAAAATATAGGATAACGGTAGTTGTTAGGGCTGAATCGATCATTTTTTTAGGGACCCGTTGAACGTTCACCTTCTGCCAAGCTCGCAGTGCTGGAGACTTTTGTACAAAAGAGTTAATTCATTCATTCATTCATTTTTCTTAATTCATTATCAAATATAAATAACAATTGTACAAAAATATATATATATATATATATATATATATATATATATATATAAAATAAAAAAATGAATAAATATAAATAAAAAAATATAAAAAACAAAAAATATATAGATATTATTTTTTTTATTTGTATTTTAAAATATTAAAAGAATTTGCAACACACCCTGGGGATTATTTATTATCAGTACAAGTTGATCATTCACTTTAACTATTAAATGCCATTATTTATACATAGGTAAAAATAAGATTGTATCATGAAAGTAAAATATTCACACAAACTCATAAAAAAAGAGTCTAAAAGACAATTGTATACAAAACTGATACTTCATAGCGGAGTTTGATTTTACACTGAATATAAACCCTTTTAACCAAATATTTCTAGTTATTTTATTATTTATACCTATTCCATTCAATTCGAAATATATTATTTAAAATATTTAAATTAATTTATTTTATTACAAAATTGTTTTAAAAAAAAATTCTTTCTTGGTTGTTATGGGTAAAATTTCATACGGTAGTCAACACTGGCCCACCATCGTAAAGTTATGTCTTTGTCTTTGTCTAATCCGAGCGATGGTATTGTTCTTGTCTCGCGTGTAAATGAGACATAAATATGTTTACTTTCAAATGTTTCGTGGTATCAAAGCTACGTCGTCAAAGTTCAAAAGTGGTTACACTTTTTTCGACGTGTGATAATGAGGTTTGCTTCTCTAGTGTTGTTTTAACTCAATGACTACACCACTAAGGCCTCTTATTTCAAATTCCACGCGAACGAATTCGCGGGTGAACGTTAGTAAGAACTAGTAATAATCAGGCGAGCGAAGCCGCGGGCAATAACTTGTTATCCTATAAGTGGTTTGGTGTAACTTTGTCTAGCTTTTCTCAAACTTAGTTCTTAATCTAAATAATTTTGTAGTTTAGTAGAACAAACATATATTTTTTTCTGTACTGGAGGGACGTTTGAAGGAAAGGTACCTGCACTGATCTCATAATATAAATCATCTTATAATACCAGGGAACTGATGAAATGAGTTAATTTAATATCCATTTAGCGGGCCGCAAGTAAACTAAAATAAAGAAATTGGCAGTAACATCCACGCGAAACGATTTCATTTGATATGACCTAGTCAGGCACTTGCGACAACTCAATCGCCTTGAATTAGGCAATTTGACTTCATGTGTGATTCAACTTGACTGCACGGACGGCGTAGTGGTTTAAGCTGTCACGTCGCCACTTCCTATTGCGCTGCGTGTTGTAGGTTCGATCGAAACTTGGGACTACACTTTGTGAGATCAAATTACAAGTCTGGGTGTTCTTTGTGTCTATTACATAAATGTCTGTAAAGTCCCTCGCGTCACAGGATATTTTACTTGTGGGAGAGATGTCTTTTTATAATGAAAATGAATCGGGTTAAATTGTGAATAAAATCTGAAGTGTTTAAGTGGTTTAAATGCTGCATCTACTTTAGTTTCTATGCGACTAGTAATCTTCGTCGTCATTGACCTTCAAACTGATACGCTAAAACTAAACTTTCACTGGCACTTTCTCTCATAATTCACAACACGTATTTCATTTAAGTATGTTGTAAACAACGTGTTTTATTATTAAGACCTCCAAACCTACCAACTCTCAGCAGATTAGAATCAGTACACTACATTGTTATTGATAATAATAATATCTGAAAAGTTATTGGGTCCTCTATTGTCTTTGACTACTGTTTCTCCCGCTTTAAATGAAGACGCAAAAAAATTATTTAAAACAAAATGGAGACGTTTATAATAATGTTAGTCGTTAGTTTGTGTGTTGTCGTGGGGTAAGGCACAATTGACGATAACATAATTGACGTCAAAATTAAACCTAATTTTAAAATTCAAAAAAGAAACTGGTTTTTGCCCACGGCGTCGCTCGCGTAAATGTCAATTTTGTCAATAAATTTGGCCTGGATAAATAGTAGCCTCTGTGCTAATCTAGACTATAAACTGCCTATGTGCCAAATCTCGTCCAGGTCCAAAAAGCCGTTTTGGCGTGATTAAGTAACAAACATACTTACGTTTTGAAAAAAAAATAGTTGTCTAATTATGTTGTTTGGATAGAGAATATAATAATTATACTGGGAGTTTGAAATTGATAACTTAAAAAAATACAAACTTTCACCCCTTTTTAAGGGTAGTTTTGAAAAAATTGTAACAACGTATTTTATTAGATACTTTTAATAAAGAGTATTTACTGTGAGTTTAACAAACCTACTACCTACCAAAAATAACGAAGTTTCATATAAATTTAACACCTCCATTTTGCACCCGGGGTGGAATTTTTTCACCACCTGTGCGTTGATCGATCAGCCAGTCTGCCAGATTTTTATTTTATAGATAAGATAGGTATTTAATACCTAAATCTGTATGGACTTCAATATTTTTTGAATTTAGAACAATTACTTTTGTAGTTATAATTAGTATATTTTTTTTTCAAAATGTCGATGTGGGTCATCGGCATGTTTAAAAATAAACTGTGACAAAAATCTGATTATGATGTCTATTTAATTATAACCTACCAATTATAATGTTCTATGTACACTAAGTTTTACTTAATAATGATAAATGAATGATATTATATGGGTTGGAACAACTAAAAAATACGATATATTTAAACAAAAAACTACAAATAAAAGAAAACTGTGTCAGATAGTGTCACATTTAATGCATTGTCACTTTTTTAATACACTGTTACTTCAAAAATAAAAAGTGACTCGTGTTTATTATGGTACTATTGGTTACATAGAAATCGTAATAATAAGTGTCTTATTATTACGATTTCAGTGATTAGTTACAATGTCAACTATAGTGGCAACTAAAGACTATTGTGCCGCGCGTTTCGAAAACCGGGTGGAATAAATGTTGCCACCAAAACTGGGGCATTTCCGGTTACGGTCTGCGTTAAGAATAATCTACTTCTTAAACCTTTTAATTAAAATTTCTTTCGAATGCCCTGTTCAAAATCTATGTTAATATTATCTTATATATAAAATTCCCGTGTCACAATGTTCGTTCCCGTACTCCTCCGAAACGGCTTGACCGATTCTCATGAAATTTTGCGGTTAGGTCTGAGAATCGGCCAACATCTATTTTTCATACCCCTAAATGGTAAGAGTGACCCTTCCCAAATTTTTTTTGTTTTGCAATACAACGTTTGCCGGGTCAGCTAGTGAAATCGTAAGAGTTTAGTTTGAGAACGCGATTACCTTTCAATATACCCACAAGATATACAAAACAAAATATTTAAATCCAGCTAGGATTTAAATATTTTGTTTTGGATTTTTAAGGCAATTTTAGGTTATTAAATATCATACTGCTGACTCTTAGGAACAACAACACAGCTAGTATTAATTTAATCTGTAAACCCTTTTTAATTTGTCAAAAATGATCGATTTGCGTGTAGGGCTTGTACATGCTTAGAAACCTGGTAGATTACATTTGTGTAAGAATGGGGTTCGAGTCATTTATATTCACGCCCATATCCCCGAAAAGGTGCGCAGAATCTTATTTAACGCCATCAGTTTATAAACCGCAATTCCTCTACACTTTGTAATCACATGGTGTTCAAATTTCCCGGTGTTTAATTCCCCATCGGTACCTGAGTACCTGGTTCCCCATCTCCGCCTCCTTTGCTCCAGTCACGACCGAAATCTTCGATCAACAAATAATATGCTTCTTCTTTGCCCCCCTCACACTTCCAACTTCATCAATTCTTCCTTCTATGTACAGTCAGTTCTTCTCTGGAATGCGCTCCCAGTTGAAATTAGGATGTCCACTAACCGGTTTACGTTCAAGAAGAAAGTACAAGAACTTCTACAAAATAAGTTGGCAGAAAGGTCACATCGCTAGTACCCGACTATGTGTTTTTATATTTATGTATTTATAAATGTGTATATTCACCTATTGTATGTGTATATTTGAGACCTCTATGTATATATGTAGTTATGAATATAGTATTTTATTTATAGTATTTATAGTGGTAGTGTATATATGTAAGTTAGATTTATCCAACATTAATAATATAAACATGTCAAATTCTCTATTTTCTCTTGCACCTACAGCTTCATTTTTCTACATCACCCGAAGGTCGACTGGCAGAGAATGCCTTGGGCATTAAGTCCGCCTTTGTACAACTAGTGCATTAAGTTAAATAAATAAATAAATAAATAAATTTCAACAATGTCCATAAGCGTCGATAATGTCTCTGGAACGTGTAACTTGAACTGTCATTGAACATTACGCAAACGCGAAGACTTTTAGTACCATAACAAAGTATGGATTGTAGCTTTTATAGCCGTGTTTAAAATATTGATTAAAAATGTTCGGTATTTCTACTAAATTTAAACTTAAAGTACTTTGAATGTCACATTTCGCCGTACCACAAATTGTTCTGAATAATTCTCTTCACGTATTAATAGATAAATGACACATCATGCTAACATACATATTTGTATGCAGCCTTAACCCGCTGTCACTCTTGCTATACCGCTTCTTTCATAAATATTTATAAGACAGTGCTAGCTAGTCGAGGCCGGCTTACTAGTGTCTACAAATTGTCAATTTTGCTTCTTTTGCATATACAGGTTGTGCGGGACGTCGTCGTAACGAATTCTGAAATAGTGTATTCAGACCATCATTCTGAGTCGAAATTCATTGGAATTTTTGGCTGAAAATTAAAAGTTTTATGCAATCAGCTGCCAAACGTTAAGGCCATTCCCCGTAGGTATCGCACAAAAATAATAACCACATTTATATTTCGTGTAAACAGTCTACGCATACTAACACGAGTTGGCGGCCAGGGGAAGGCCCCGCGCGATACGGCTGTTTGATTAATTCCATGGCAGTTTTTGACTGTATGCGGTATTTTTTAAATTATTTTCGGTAAAATATTCTGTTTCCTCATTGTGACATCATTTTTCATCTTTTTAAATTTTGGAAAATTTCAAATAAAATGATAATTTTTTCCAGCAGAAAATTCAAACGATTTTCGACTGCGGGTGACACCCTCTTGTGACTCTTAGTTGCAGGTTCCCCGGGGGTGGAGGTAGTCACTTAACATTAGGTGACCCGTGTTCTCGTTTGCCCCCATACTATAAAAGAAAAGAATATAACAATTAATTTAAAATTAAATAACCCCTGACACAAAAACTTTTTTACCATGTCGTGGAAACACCATCAAAGTAACAGTATGCCAAATTTCAGATCAATCGCACCTGTGAATTTTAGTGAGATCTCTTGATCTGTGGTATTAAGATGATGATCTTGAAAATTTATAGGTAAGAACCATCTGGATCACATCGGATTTCAAACAAAAATATCCGCACGAAATTGGTCCATCCATTAGGGAGCTACGATCCACAGACAGACAGAAAGATACACAGATACGCAGATACACAGGTTAAACTTATAACACCCCTCGTTTTCCGTCTTGGGTTAAAAAGACACAATGGTCGACCAATTGCTCAAGTACTTTCAAACCTCTATCTAAACATGTACTAGATATTAAAGCACTCTTCGATATCCAAGTGACTGTTCTATCGTTATTATCAATAAACTAGACTTGCAACGAATAGTATATTCGGCAGTATACCGAATACCGAATATTCGGCGAGGCCCCTGACCGAATAGCCGAATATTAGGCAAAAGTATTCGGCTGGATTTTAGCGCCAAAAACTTGTACAGACGTGAATTAAATTATTAAATTATGTACCAATGACTACTTAATAAATGATTATAAAAGAAATGAGAACCTTACCCTTCTAAATTTTGATTACCACAATAATTCAAATACATAGAATCCTCCATTTTTCCTATTCAGAAGATGATTATGTACATAAATATGATTATGTACTTAAATGATTATAACAGAAATGAAAATATGAATATATACGTAATCAATCGATTTTAATTTTTCATTTTACCAATTATTTCTCAATGACAATATATATTATTTAAGTATTCGGTATTCGGCCGAATAATATGTAGATATTCGGTATTCGGCCGAATATAATAAAAGCAGCCGAATAGGCCGAATACCGAATAGTAACCGAATATTCGTTGCAAGTCTACAATAAACCCATTTGGAGTCGACTAACGTATCGCGTACCTACGATTGTATAACGTCATTGTTTTAAAAACCACAAGCAAATTTATACCCAGAGAGTTAACCTTATGGTTTATTTTAGTCTGAACAGCTTTTATAGGCTGGCCAGAGTGTACTTGAAAGACATGGCAATGTACTTAGACATGATCACAGGATAAGGGTTTCCTGCCGTTAGTTTAAGTCCTTTGTATTTTATGTGGTAAATTTAAATTTTACTATTTAAAAATCAACGTAGGTGTTAAGCGTGCTGATTTTTCTACAGGATATATGATTTTCTTTTGTTGATATAAAAGATACATATGTATTTAAATGTTTTATAGGACTACCTGCTAAAAAAAAGTGTGTGTGTGTCATCATCATCATCAACTCAGCCTATGCTTGTCCACAGTGTGTGTGTGTGTGAGATGTTTTTATTATATTAATGTTTATTTTTACCTTCTTTTTTTAAACTTGTTATCATCTTTCGTTTATAAAGAAGAGGATTAGTATTAAGAAGTAATGTGTAGAAGTGAACTCTTCATTAAAGCTCATAAAATATATATATTATTAGAGATAATAAGGTTCATTGTTTCTGGCCGGTGTGGCCAAAACCTAATTTCTAAGCAGAGGCCTATATCCAGCAGTGGACTATTAGAGGCTGCTGATGATGATGATGATGATAAGGTTATACACTCACATGTGTTTTAGGTATGCCTGAATAATTTCCGACCCAAAAGGACCCCTGTTTGTCAGATTATCAAGATGTAAAGCGATGTATTGCTTTAGTGACAACACTAACTTGGTGTTTGTATGCTCTTTGGTGTCGACCTAAATGAGTAAGTAATTATTAATACGAGTACTTAACGGTTATATTTAGATTACAACTTGTTTTAATTAGTAACAGCTGTTGCATGAGAGAAGGCTATGGCTACCTTTGGGCAAGCGTCGTAAAAAGCTGCGCACCAAACAAAAACCATATAAGTAAACATAATCGACTAATTGCATTTTTTATGGTATGAAAAGAATAAACAATGACAGATTGTGTTAAAGTGATAAATGATATAAAATAAAACATTTAAAGGTCAATGAATTACGGTCAAAAAATGACCAGACGGGCGATCTCGAATATATGTCATAAAACATATTTATGTAAAAATTATAATATAATATGATACAAATAGTTAATTTAAATTTGCATGGTATGTGAATGATGTATGAATAAATTATTTAGAATGTGCAATAATAAATACTTAATTTATTAATTTTCAGTAAACCTACTTAAGTGGCAACATTCATCTACATACTGAATAATAAATATATCATATAAACAATGTTAATATAATTAAACAAACACATGTATAACATTTCGTGATTATAATGTAAACACGAACGGCTACTGTTACATGTTGTGATAATTGTTTAATGCACGAAATCAATATTGAAGTCGATTACTGTTAATTAAAATCAAGAACAAAGTGATTTTGTTTTAAAGGTACTCTGAGTGTCAGTTACGAAGAACTTTACATTTTTTAAATAAATATGCATCACATAACATTTTTATTCTAAATTTAAATTTTAAAAAACACTACCTTTATTGTTTTTAATATCAGACTTTCTTTTTTCTTTTCTTTGTTTTTTTTTATAATCAAATTTCGAAAAGCGTGTGGTCGTTATTTGAAATGTAAGTCTATGCTATGAATATGTAGAAGCACTAATTACCTAATTAGTCACATTGTCCATTGGTTAAGGGTGAACAGCACAGTTGTAGGCACGTCACACGGTAAACGTGGGCCAAGTCGAACTGGCGGTGCTCGGTCGATGCACCCAGTCCACACCGTTAGCTCCCGAAATATTGCGACATACGGCAAGCCCTTCGTGATTCACAGAATATAGTGCCTTTATAATGGTATTTTTATATAGGGTATTGCCCTGTACCCTAAACACCAGGATTTCACCAATTCATTTCGTATGAAGTAGCACCTCATAAAATTTTATGACTATTGTAGCGTATGGATAATTGAGATACGCTAGTTTAATTAATTCATTTACTTTAATTATTTTTCGTTGGTTTTGTATGTACTGCATGAGCTTCGACCATAGCTTTTGACCAAATTAGGGACTTCCCGAAGTGTGGCAATTATTGAAGCTTTTTAATTTCAGTCCCTTAATATCAGTAGTAAAAGTTAAGGTCTTCACCTTGTCCATACACCTGACTTGACCTGACCAATAAAGGAATCGTGAAAGCTATGGGAGCATAATAGCTAAGCCTTCGGACTTGGGATCGAGTGGTTTGTTGGTTCGAAGTAGTTCGAACCCCACGCAGTGCACTTTAGTTTAGCTCAACTGGAAGTGTTAACAAGGATACTAGTACCTACATAACGTGTGTAGCGTCAATTGTATTATTTTTATAATAGTTTTAAGAAATTAAAAGGGTGTTAATTCATAAGAAAATATTCGTTCACTCTGAGAAATAGGTACTGCGTATTAAACTTAAAAACAAATACTATGCAGATAATTATGTTTATTTTTAATTAAACACAAAAATATTTTATTGATTTTATTGCCCATTTTTACAGACACATTATTCCTTTAACCTTTAGGCAAGAACAGACAGACATTAAGCCTTTTGCTATCACTTCCTCATTTCTGTTGTCACGTTGTTTACATATCCAGCGTTCAAGGAAGGCTTTTTTCGTATCTGGTTACTCTCGCACACCAAGGAAAAATGTGAGTCATTTGACTAAAGAAGAATGTTCGTGCTCTCAACTTTTTATAAACAAAGTTGCGTAGAAGTCCAGTAAACGTTATACAGTGAACATTTAACTATTTCGATACCAGTCAGTAGTAGCTACATTAATAAATTAATTTAGAATTGTAATTAATCTTTGGCGAATAACTAATTATAATTAGGTATTTGTCGAGACCCAGACATGCTTTGTTTTGTTTTAACAATAAGATCATTCGTGTACTGACACGAATGATCCATAATAATAATAATCAACGAAGTCCGTGCTAACTTTCATTTTAGGCAGATAGCTTTGTAATACTGAAACTGTTTAGTTCGTTTGATATGTACCGTACCCATATATTTTAGTAATACAGATATTATTTCTTTTTTAAAAGCCTTTAAGATATTATTTATATTTATTGAATATTCGATAAATAACTCGACAACGTTTATTAGTACTCGTAAGTCGTTTTTTTTTTTCTAAGTCAGCCCCCAATTGCGACTCCAATTATTACTTATAATAGTTCTATTGCAAAAACAATTTCTATTATAAACTACTTTGTTTCAATATTAAAACATTTTACGACATTATGCAAAGTATATTTAATACTAGCCGGTACACGTGACTTCGTTTGCGTGTAATTTGAAAAGCGTTACCTTAGTGATGTTCCTCGGGTTCGATTTCCGGAGCGGGTAAAATATTATAGGATTTTTCTAAAAAGAAAAATAGCCTAAATTACTCCTTATATAGACAGCTACCTGGTAGTAAAATATTATCAAAATCGGTATACCCGTTTTGAAGATTACCCGAAACAAACAGACAGATAAATATTATTTAAACTGGTTTTTAGGCATAGGTATCGTGCAAATAACTGTGTGAGCATGAAAAACCCTGTTATTTTGGCATTACAAACAGACACTTCAATTTTATTTATTTGTATAGTTTCAAGATATACACGAGAGGACACTACTGTTTCGAAGCCAAAGTTTAAGTTTAATGTTCGAAGTTAGCATCCCTCCAACTCATCTAATTTAAGTGGGCAATGCTCAAATTAAATATTTTGTTCTAAATAGTTTTTTAAACTTAGTTCTCTAATGGCGTGTAAGTCAATTAGAAGCGGATCTACTTACAGAGAAATAAAGTTGCCATAACATAAGAAATATAAAGAATAAAATCGAGTTTGAGTATAAGTTGTAAAAATCAAATTGATAAAAAATATGAAACGGAAAAAATTATAGACGGCAAAAAATCTCACGAAAAGTTGTAACGACGCTTTTTATTTTGAATTGTCACTTTTCAGTCATTCAGTACCATCTATCGAATAGATAGGAAATCATTACTTTTCATCTCAGTAAAATTTAAATTTATGTTCTTAGGTTGAGCACAAAATATTGTATTCGACATCATTTCTCAAGGAGATTTTACCAATGTATAAATTGTTTTAATTAGAAACCAACTGAAAAATATGTAGGTAATAGCCGCTTTCATTGCGTTGTAATTAAATTCGTGTCGAATCAGTTTTACTCGATCGTCACAACTTCGTTCCTATCGGGTGTCCCACGACACCACACGGCTTTTTTAAAAATAAGCAAATCGGTTGTATAGAACGACCAGGCGGACTCGGACGGACTAGATTATAATTATATGTAACATAAACAGAAAAGTTGATGTAGGTTATAACCTACTTCAAGTTTTACTTATATTTTTGTTATCTGTAACTAGTCATATGTACCTATAAATAGATATACTTACATCACAGCAGACAGTGTTTGCTATATAAATAGTTAGTAAGAATATAAATAGTTGTAAAAGAAGTGTGCATTAGTTTAAACATTTAAATGTATGAAAATAAATGTAACAAAGTTTCAGCAAACTAAATAAAAAATCCATATGTAATGAGAACTCTTTCATCCTAATTAGCATGAAGCATCTTACTTTGGATTCTTTACGAGCTATTCATAAATCACGTTTTTAAAATCCTTTACAAGCTGATTTTAAATTATGCGTACCTATTAGTAAATACAGTTTACGTACAAGTTTACTATATCTTTACATAATAATGGCATGCAACAGTGTTATGTAAACATTCGTAGTGGTGTTATGTTTCTACTCTATGTCTGATTACGGTTTTTCTAGAATTTTACCAACTGTTTGCTTAACAAATGCTCTTCGCAACGCGATTTTTCAGTGTTTTTAACATTATCAAATACAAAGCCTCAGTTTCAGAACTATGAATTTGGCGTTACTTAAAAAAAAATCCACACTGTTGCATCTCGTTAAATTTTCGAGTAACGTCTAATTTGAAATAATTCTTATTTTATTACCATCTTATTATACACTTTCGGAGCATGAAACAAAATGAAAATTTGTCTATGGTTATAATAATAATTTATTACCTAATGAAAGTGATAAGAGAAGAATAAGTCTAAAAAAGTACACACTAGACACCTAATTTCTTGATTCATAATTTTTTATTATAACAAGACAGTGCCGTGTAGACATTTAATAAAATAAATATATTTAAAATGAGAGTTGAGTATCGTTTAACTTTTAATTTATTGTTACTACATTCTTCTTTTCAATTGCTATATTAATATCATTAATACCATCAAATGTATGTGTATGTATTTAAATGAAATAGGGATGTGTATAAGAATATTACCTATTATGTAAATGACCGAACGAGTTGTATCTTGGACTATCTGGTTACATACTGTTAACTCGAGTGTCAAGCAGACATTTACTACTCAAAAGACATGGCATAAATACAATATACTGCAATCATTGCTTTTATGTGCAGACCAAGTAATTGGTTTTTTCACCTCAAATAAATGTTTATTAAATGTTAATTAGTGTTGGGATAATAAAGTAAATATCCAATACTACTCAGTCAGTTATTTTACCCGACTTCGTAAGGAGGCTATGTTTTTTGAGTTTATTTAAGTGCATTTCATTGGCACGCTCTGTAGCTAAAAGGATTTCGTGGATTTAGGCGTTCGAGGTGTATGAAAACTACAAATACACTTTAAGTTATTTAGGAGAACATTTTCACGAGGTCGGGTTTTCTGTGTTTTTTTTTTCTATTTTTTTTATTATTATTATATTTTATTATATTCTTGTTTAAAAATAATAATATATATCGCACAATGCATTATACGTACAATAATTAATGTCACGTAGAATCGTTGTAAAGAAACTGAACATATTTTTACGAGCAAACAAAAACAGCAAAATAAAAAGTGATTAGTTATAAAAATCTATAAATACTTAACTACTAATTGCAATAAACATAACTTTATTAATTAAACAGTTTCGATAGTTTTATTTTAGTAACAGAGCTTCATTACGGCCTGTGTATAAATAATTGTATTTAATTGTAGTTCAAATCTAGTATTATAAGTATAACATAGCTTTTATTGTTTTACTTCACATAATAAGTATACTTTAAAAGCTGTTAATAGATTTAGTATAAAATACAAATCCTTTTTTTTAAGTTGAACCGATTTTTAAGAATACTAACAAAGAGCACTAAAACCTTGCAGGAATCGTGGTTAATTTGCTGTCATTTTTTTGAAGAGTTTCGTTGTCTGTCTCCAAAACTCATCATCAGATCTATATGAAATTTAAATGGAAACATTTCTGAAAAAACCCTATGGAACCAAAACATTTTTGAAAATCCGTCCATATATGACGAAGTTCTGCCCGAACATACAAAAAAAAACATCCGAATTGATAACCTCCTCCTTTTTGAAGTCGGTTAATAAATAGATAACTGAAAGAATACTATATACGTTGATACACGCTTTAACTGGCCCTACACCTAATATAAATATTTATATATCACATCCTCTTGTAAAGCATTCGAGCAAAGAATAGGTGATAATAATTTACAAATAATTAATGTAATTATATGGTTACCGACAACAATCACTTTCATTGAAAGGTCAAGATATGAAACTAAGAAAAATAATTAAAATACCTGATTACTATAACTGAACAGTCCTTTTCTTTTTTTTTCCGTGCGGAAATCCCCTCGGATACCACCTATCGGTGGCAAGTCGGACTCGAACCTACTAAAACCGCACGCCGTCTCGGGTACTAATAGCCGGGGAACCAGGTATACCCTAGAAAGGAAGTCCCTGGTGCCCCGACATACCTCGGGCCATCTACAGAAGAGTAGACGACCCCCCGTCCCCCCCGTGTGGGAACCCCATGTTCCCTCTGCTCCCTGGAAGCGAGCGCGCTTCGCAACGCGCTCGCCGCCCTGCTTCTGCTAGGGTGACAGATGGCCTTACCTGTCACCCCCAGGCCTGAACTGAACACCCGTGGATTCCATACGCCCACTTCAATAGGGTATTTTTTTTAACATAGTCCAAATTATTTTTAACCTACAATGCGCCATTCTGATTTTATACAATTTATATACATCATTTATCAAAATCGCTCCATCCTTAGTAGAAAAGGTATAGAAAAGAACATAAATCCATACAAGTCAAACGAACTAATAACCCTCCTTTTATTCTTCGTTGCTGACGAGTGCTGTGACGTCAATTGTTAATGAAAATGCGTAACGATGCCATAAATTTTAGTAAACAAAGGCAGGCCTCTAATAGCAACCAAAACAAAATTCATGGAAAATTCTGTTGTTCCTTTCTTATTCACATTCGCATTCCACGTTTTTTTTTCTAAATTTAAAAATTATTTTCTAATCTTTAGTTCTATTTGGATATTAAAGTATTAGACCAGGGTCGATAATTTTTGAGACCAAAAAAAATAATAGTAGGATGAGACCCGTTAAAAAAGGACGAGAATGTAACAAAAATGAAAGGAAAAATAATTTACGGGCGATCTGAGGTCGGGAAGTGGAAGGGGAGGCTTCGAATGATATATATATGACCCGCCTAGCCCCTTCCCCACTTCTCTATGAAATACCTTTCGTTGGACTAAAATTATCACTAGGTAACTCAGGTATATAAGTTATCTTAAAATAGCAATAAATAGGCAACTATGCACATAATTTAAAGAATATTCTACAACTTTCTCAAAATATTGTAGATGTCTTAATAAATATTAACTTATTTGGTTGTTAATTATAGTAGTATATTTTTTGTACTTTTTGTTTATCAATGTAACATAGAATCTTACGTTTTTCAAGTAATTAAAGTGTAAATTTTACTAAATAGCTCAAAATTTTACAGTGATTAAAAAAAAAATTCGGATTCGAGTTTTTTCTTTTCTTTACATTTTCTGGGAACATTTACCATAGTAAGGTATATTTTTTTTTACATTATCAGAAAGAAGAGATTTCAACGAACAAAAATCTCCCCGACTTTTTTAAAAAAGCTGATATTTTGACGCGAGAGTTTTCGATTGAAAATTAGGGTGTTTTTTCGATATTAAGTGAAAATAAGGTGAAAAAATAAATATTTCAAATCAAAAAAATTACAGTGTCTTTAGGACATAAAAAGGCAAATTTTCACCAAATTTCGTGAAATAAAAATTATTTTTGCATCCTACTATAATTTTTTTTCACTTTTTACCATTTTCAAAATTATCGACCCTGGTCTATATTTTTATTAATTAAATAAAGTTTGCATGATACTGCTTAGTGCGTTATTTTATTTCCATTTATGGTGAATAAGTAAATTCGCTATTAGATTAATTTTATTTTAACGATGATACATTTTGTAAAGTGTAGCTTGCGGTCGATGCACCTGGCCAGGTACCGTTAGTCCCAAATCGCGACGTCCCGAGGGACAATGGACTTACTTGTTTTAAGGATACGCCTGTAGGTGCGTGACTCAGGTAGATATTCTTTAAAGTTTACGTGAAAGGATAAGGAAGCGAAAGATTCTTATTCATTTTTGAAGCACCTGACTGTAGAATTTCTTTAGACACCCTCAAGAACATCACGGTTAATATTCTCTGCTAGCATAGTATTGTACGTCTTATATGTTCACAAGAACAACAATGTATCCAGATTTATTCAACCGTATATGTGTCAAGAAGGAACTGGATCCTTTTAAAAAAAATTAAATATTAAATACAACATTAAAACTACAGCTACAGTTCCATAACTAATTAAAATGCTAGAATTGACCGGCATGCTTGATAAAATCGCAAACAAAAACGTGTCAGACGTTTACAAAATGAATAAAACAAAAAACTTTTTATACACGTGACAGGCATCTGAAGTCTCCATAGATTCAAATGTACATACATATTTACATAACCCTTTGTCCTGTAGTATCCATTCATGCCGAAAAAGGAGCCAATTACATGAAACACAATGTGCACTTAATGATAACGCATTTAAAAACTGTCATAGACAAGATTTATTTTATTGACGTCTATTATCCTCGTTCCTGGTACATTTACCAGGAGCGAGGATAATAGGATAATATGATCTAATCCCTAGGCATACGGAAATTAACTTAGAATAATGATTTTAAGTTAATTTCCGTATGCCTAGAGATCGGGGATAATTTTGTACCATAGACTCATCAAAAATATATTATGGGTTTGGAATATGGAATCCTCACGAGGCCAAATATAGCCTTATGGTGAAAAAAAAACAATATAAATTCATCTAGTGAATCTTTATTACAAAGAATACAGAGTGGACTCGCTATTGCTATCGCATTGCCCGAATCTACTTACAGGTTAATAAATAAGAACCATAGTCGTTCGTTCTTAACATTGACATCGATTTCTAAAGATTCTATGATTGAACTCGTCAAATGAACTAAAATAACCTTGTAATCAATAACACACAATCCAATACCTAAAGATTAAGTCTTACGTCTGTGCGTTATTAATAAAATCGTTACTACTCCACTCCAAGAATGGCTTGTTAACCTTTTGGAAAAAAACTCTGATATCACGAAACCGACTTTTGCAACAATCAATAAAAAACGAATAAGATTCGTCTCAAAACGGCATCTTATACAAGCACGCAGTGAAAGTCTTGACTAGCAGAGCAGAATGAGGACAACGTAGTGACTCAGGCATCAGACCCACTAGCAATATATAATACGCACAGTGCACTATCATATCATGTTTCAAGACTGTAAATTATAAATACACTAAAAAAAATTATTATTTCGTTAAAATGTTGGTGACTATCAAAAAATATAAATTGTTTGTGTACAAAGAAATAAAGATTAAATAAATTAGTTTTGCGTATTTTTGGTATATAGGTATCTAGCTCCAGGTCTAGGTAGGTATATTAGTCCATACGATGAAATTCGTGTTTTTCGTAGAGACATTTTTTTTTAATTTATACTTATATGACTACTACTATCAGGAGGATCGCTAAATAATGCTTCAATGACGTTATTATTTCAAATAAGTAATGCTCTACTTTCAGTTAAAAACAGTTAATTTCTTTTTATAATGGTCCACTATCACCTTTCCAAACTTGATGAACAATACTGTGTGAATAAGGACAGACATGTGACTTATTAATTGTCTCATTATTACATTGTTTGATTATATCTTACAGTTACTATAATGCATTAAGGAAGTTAAACCCTAAACTATTCGTAACTACAACGACAATGATACATAATCACAATGAGGGAGTTAAAGGTAATTTACGCGTATATAGCTTCAAAGTAAATAGGAAACTATTCCCTAAATCTTTGAGTATATTTTCCCATAACAATATTATAAATGTAGCGTTTCTCTTCTCTTCAAACAAACTTATCATTTTATCTCCCTTTCGCCATTCAGTTATGTATCATAACTACCACTATAGTCTATAGATAGATTTTGAGATGTAGAAAGACTATTATATAACGAGGAACCAATAACTTCATTAGGTTTCTTAATACCTGCTCTAGGCTCTAATAGTTGAACATTGGTTGCCAATAAAAAAGGCGGCAAATACTATACAGAACTATCAGTTGAAGAACATATTTTATGAATTATAAAGTCACATAGTAAATCATCATCATCATCAACAGCCTTTAACAGTCCACTGTTGGACATTGGCCTCTCTTTAGAACGGAGATTTTGGCCTACTATACCACGCTGGCCAGACAGGTTGGTATAGGGTGTGATTAAAATTATCCCTCTCTTTGCAGTGCTGTTGTCCTGCGTAGTTTGCTCCCTTGGTCGGCTCTTACGACACCCATAGGATGAATAGGGGTGGTGACACTCCGCATTCTTAATACGTCACCACGCGGAGATTTTGGGATGAAGAAAGACTATTATAGCAACGCGGAACCAATAACTTCATTCCGTTTTGCTCGTGGCATTTTGTGATTTTCTTCTTACTCTAACAATTTAATGATCATTATGATTTCATCTTAACACTTCAAAATTGTAAGATTACACGACGTGACGATTTCTTGTTGACGTTTTCCTTATTACCAGACACAATAAAATTTAACAAAACCATGTCGAGCAAGGAGAAAGGTGACTTAGTGATGGAAATAACCAGTGCGTGTAGGAGATATAAGCACAGTATTCTGTTTTGTTTTATTTTGCCTGGTTCCACTAACGCTACCGCCTAATATTCGAATTTCTTAAGTATAGAATTGAAAATTATAGGTAAGTTGCTTACGGTATTTTTTAACAGGCCTCATGACATGCCGCGTTACACCATTTTTGTTTAGTATTAAGTAAACCATAGGGAAGCAATACTAGACGTTTTATTAAAAATAAACTATTCTAATAGTAAGTATACAATTGACACATGACTGTCAACTATCGGTCGTATACATTAATAAAAATACTCCTTTTGTACGCATGTTGATACGCTCTTTGTAAAATTAACCTATATTCTGCCTATGTGCGCAATACCTTTATGAAATGCTTTTGAGAAACTCCTATTAACCAGTGACTGCCCTTACGTAAAGCATTTATCTTCTTCTTCTATACTTCGATCCATCGACGATCGATCGTATTTCGCGCCATAACCGTCATGGTGTTGTGGCCTATGAAAATCGTGCTAGGGTATGAATGTATTGTATGTATGTATGTATGTGTTGTATGGATTTATGTTCATTTCTATACCTTTACTACTAAGGATGGAGCGATTTTGATAAATGATGTATATAAATTGTATAAAATCAGAATGGCGCATTGTAGGTTAAAAATAATTTGGACTATGTTAAAAAAAATACCCTATTGAAGTGGGCGTATGGAATCTACGGGTGTTCAGTTCAGGCCTGGGGGTGACAGGTAAGGCCATCTGTCACCCTAGCAGAAGCAGGGCGGCGAGCGCGTTGCGAAGCGCGCTCGCTTCCAGGGAGCAGAGGGAATATGGGGTTCCCACACGGGGGGGAGGGGGGTCGTCTACTCGTCTGTAGATGGCCCGAGGTATGTCGGGGCACCAGGGACTTCCTTTCTAGGGTATACCTGGTTCCCTGGCTATTAGTACCCGAGACGGCGTGCGGTTTTAGTCGGTTCGAGTCCGACATGCCACCGACAGGTGGTATCCGAGGGGATTTCCGCACGGAAAAAAAAAGAAAAAAAGGGTATGAACTGTGACATTTAAATGTTATTTTAATAAAAAAATTAAAACCATATTACTTAGTTTTTGTGTTAGGTAATCTGTTTGATAATATTTTTATATTTATATAATCATAGTATTGAATTTATTTGTTTTGTAGTTATTTATAATATTTATGGATTTATTAAAATGGAAACTAGGTTTTTCCTTATTATTACAGCTTATTGACTCATTTTAGTTTAGAGAAGATTACCAGGTCTGGTCTAACTCTTCGTAAGAAAGTCGTAAAAAATGTTAAACAAATGAAACATGTATTACACGTGTATTCTTAACTATTATCTTAATTAGCTACCCTCTGATCGTTTCTGCAAACATTTATTATTTCAAACCAAAAAGCGTCTAGATCTCATAGACTACAATCCTTAGTGCCATTAACATACTAACTAGACTTGCAACGAATAGTATATTCGGCAGTATACCGAATATTCGGCGAGGCCCCTGACCGAATAGCCGAATATTAGGCAAAAGTATTCGGCTGGATTTTAGCGCCAAAAACTTGTACAGACGTCAATTAAATTATGTACCTGTTTTATGTACCAATGACTACTTAATAAATGATTATAAAAGAAATAAGAACCTTACCCTTCTAAATTTTGATTACCACAATAATTCAAATACATAGAATCCTCAATTTTTCCTATTCAGAAGATGATTATGTACCTGTGTTATGCACCAATGACTACTTAAATGATTATAACAGAAATGAAAATATGAATATATACGTAATCAATCGATTTTAATTTTTCATTTTACCAATTATTTCTCAATGACAAAATATATTATTTAAGTATTCGGTATTCGGCCGAATAATATGTAGATATTCGGTATTCGGCCTAATATAATAAAAGCAGCCGAATAGTAACCGAATATTCGTTGCAAGTCTAATACTAACCAATACTGGTTAGAAAGATAGATAAATACTTTATTTGTACACCAATGTTTTACAGACATTATACAGTAATTAACGACCGATGTAATGTACAAAGGGCGGCCTTATCGCTTAGTGCAATTTCTTCCAGGCAACCTTTGGATGGATTCATTTTGAAATGGTGATAGGTACACATAAATTAGAGAAGTAAATAAGGTCTTAACCTATAATTATTTTTTTTTATACATAAATACTACTAATCTATATTTATACATAAATACTATACATACATACGTTAATATATAAACACGCTAATTTTCAACTATTAGAGACAGATAATGCTCATATAGCATAGTCTTGAAGGTGGTTACAGATTGCGCAGGTCTGATAGTAACCGGCAAGGCATTCCATAAACGTACAGCTTCTACGGACAATGATTTTGTGTAGAAATTGGTAGAATGCCTTGGTATTTCCAATCTCAGGCTTTCAGAGGACCTCAGACATTCTGGTAGTGTAGTGAGTACTGGTAGTGAGACAATTCTTATTTCTTTACTATGCGTTGTCTTCCCTGAAGGTACGTGTAAAAATGATTGTAAACTAGTACGTTTTGAATCAAATCAAAATCAAGATGTCATCACGTGACAATATTTTTCACATTTTTTTTAACGACATCTCCCGCGCTGGTAATAAATCCTGTGTCACGGGAGACTTTAGAAACATACGTTAAACGGACACAAAGAACATCCAGCCTCAGAACAACAATTTGTGAATGACACAAAGTGTTGTCCCATGTGGGGATCGGACCCACAACACTCAGCGCAGTAGGAAGCGGCGAGGTGACCGCTTAAACCGCTCGAGATGTCGATGCCTAAGATTCCGACAATGGCTGAGGCAGTTAGGGAGGTGCTCTCGAACCGAGTTGATATGACAAACGGTATCTTTTTGTAACAAAACGCAAACCTGTGTCTTTTTTGGGTTAAAATGGATTAGATTCAGTCGACCCCAATCTAAAACCTCCGCTAAGGAAGTTTCGATTTCAGACACAAGTTTGTTTCGACTCTCGATGACGTTTTCTCGAAAAATATTGGGGCGGCCGGTATAAAAGGCATCTCAAGTGCTATCGTCTGCATAGCAATGGATGCTACTAGTTCGCAACATATCATTGATATGCAGAAGAAACAGTATGTGTGATAGCACACAGCTTTGCGGGACACCAGCATTTACTGACTTCAAGTCGGAGCATGCACGGTCAATAACAATCTTAATGCTTCTGCCTGCAAGGAAACTGGTGATCCAGTAACATAATTTCTCGGGAAGCCCATAGGAAAGGAGCTTTGAGAGAAGCGCCTTATGCCACACCCGATCGAAGGCCTTCGCTGTGTCCAAGCTTACCGCACAAGCCTCTCCCTTGATCTCGAACGCCTGTGCCTACCGGTGTGTTAGACAGACGAGAAGATCACCACATTAATATATTTTTACCATTCCGTTTGATTGTTTTTAAGTGACAAAAGCTCAGTTCTATCGGCACTGAGTAATGCTGTACTTAGATGTGTTAACCAACCAAGCAACTAACCATTAACATTGTGTAACCAATAAACAAATTACAGATTGACAATACAATCATTCAACATGGGTCTGTGGGTCAATGAGAAAATACGTACGCCTCCAGAAATTTTAATCAAACCTTGTTGGCTAATACCTACCAATAGCTTGCTTCATAATTTATAGATTCAAATATTTAGACAGCTATGTTGTGGTTACTAATAGTTCGAGTGAAACCAAGGACACGAAGTATTTCGGTATATGGTTTTGTTAAGTATTTATTAATATTTTTAAAGTTATGTTAACAGTGTCCGTTACATAAAATTTTAAAATATGTAAATATGTAAGTAATTAAAAAAATACACGATTGTCTATTGTTGTGGAATTTCGCACCTGTGCGATTTTAAAAATGCCTTAATTCATAGTTTATGGTTAACGCAAAGTAAATTGTAAAATTATTTTAAATAGCCGTATTGGTTAGGTATGTTTCTAACTGTATATCAGTAAGCATATCATTTTTATTACCAATGAAATAATGTCGAAAATCAGTTCAAATTCGATTTTCAAAATTTTGAAATAGTTAGTGATCATTTGACAGTTTTGTCTGTTACAATGACTGATTCGAATTTAATTCGAATAATCAGGTTTATTTATGAAAACGAATGTTGTGCATACATCTTATTTAGTAGAGAAAGTATAATACTATAAAAGTCGTGTAGCCGAAAGCCGGAGAGTTTTAAATCGTGCTAATTTTGTAAAATATATATTCTTGTTTTACATACATACATGCTTCTAAATGCATATCTCGTGACCATATTACATGTATGTTCAATTAACATTTACAATTAACATACGAGTATAAACGTAACCAAAACAATGCAGTATTGCCGTGTCCTAAACTAGTAAATGTAAAATTCATTTTTTCTGTTTATTTGTTATGCTTTAACGCCTTAACAACTTAACCGATTACCGTGTTTCCATACATATTGTCAGATGTATAGTGATGGCCATAGAGTACTGTTTCCTAGTATCAGAGAGCAAACGAGCAGACGGGTCACCTGATGGTAAGCGATTACCTCCGCCGATGGACACACCAGTCACAAATACGTTGCTGCTCCTTGTGTCCCCCACCCCCACAGAGTCACAGGGTTTAGGCTCCAAAAAATTCAACACATTCGCAGATCCCGTAGTCACTACTTAATCGTCCTTCATGGCTCCGTAACACAAAACGCGCTGTGTTGACACATCACATGAATTCCATTGCGCCAACACCGCTTGTGTAAGCGTTTCCATCTAAAGATTTTCACTGCCGCGCATTAATTGACAGTCAATGACAAAATTGCGCAAAAGTATTAGAAAATAATTGAATTAAACATAATTATTTTATGTTCGTGTGGTGACAGATTAAGAATATAAAGTGTCGCCACTCCTATTCATCCCGTGGGTGTCGTAAGAGCCGACTAAGGGAGCAAACGACACAGAGAGACAGCACTGCAAAGAGAAGGAAAACTTAACACAAACCGAGTTAGTTAGTTAGTAGATATTACAGAAAAGTTACACAAAAGTTAGTAGATATTACAGATTTAAAATTTGGAGGCAAAGCGTCTGCGGCAGGCAGTACGTTCGTCTCGGGTGGCAGCGGCCGGCAGGAGCGGAGTGGGCCTATAAATATTTTATATAAAGATGACCCTTATCATAATAATAGTAGTAGTCACATTAGTAGTATTAGTAATATCTACATTGCACCCGTGCGAAGCCGGAGCGCATCGCTAGTATATATATAGATGAGGCTGTCAGACTTAATCACACATACAATCAACTATCCATAGTTTGACTAGCTTTGTCCTGGTTAATTCGTATCGTAAAGCAGGAATATGTGCATATCAAAGACAAGTCACTTGTCAATTTCAATCCTCCAAAAAAACATATGTATCCGATGGCTTTAAGGACATCTTTTCGTCTGTTATATTTACCCTTATTTATCAATCTCCACATCTTAGCCTAAATCTAGTAATTGTTCCTGGCTACTCTGGCTTGTTATAAATGCCATCTAATAGTTGCAAAGTTGGTTAATGAAAACAATGTTGAGATACTTAGTCCACATTGATGTACAAAATAACCTTAGGCAATTAAAAAAAAACAATCTAAAAGGCGATCACACGATCTAAAAAAACGAAAGCGGTGAGCGAAAAGTTTCACTTTCAACAATAAGGTGAATGTGCCTAGATTAGATTTAACAATTTTTGATAAGCCTTGGTTTTTTTAAAGGTCTACAACATAAAACGTAAACGCTTTGATAGTCGTAATTGCGAAGAAAGTATAAAATTGTCTACTTATATATATTCAAGTTGACGACTAATCGAATAATGAACGAATATGAAGAATCAAATTTTAAGCTAAGATCGACCGAAAATAGTACCTAAGTGTTGCCGAAAAATATAACTAATTAAATTATTTATCGATATTATGACCGAAAAACAGGAAATTTAAATGAAAAGGTCACTCTTTTACGTATCTACCGTTTTCTTAAGTTGTTACCTAGTAATTATTCGAATGTAAAGTGGTAGTAAGCCTTGATCGCTCACCTTTTTGATTTTATTTAATAATTTTGCAGTTTATAAGGAAGGCACATGAAACTCTCCGACAGCGTAATTAGTTCATTTTAAAATTCTCCACTCATGTATAATCATGAATTGACAAAAAAGTAGAAAGTATTAATGCCAAGGACTTAAACTTTTTTAAGAGGGAAACATTCCGGTTGAAAACATCGCCACTGATGTTCACACTTACGGTTTAAATAAATCTATAATTGTAAAACATAATTAGTACAAAACGCCTATGTATTTACAGTTCAAGGATTTATAGTTTAAACTATCCGTTTACCCTGCTTTCTTTGTCCCATTTGGAAAGCGTTGAATTCCCGAGTATCGCTGGTATCATGTAGGCAGGAAACCAGACGAAACCCTTTGCAAAATTGCCCAAATGAAATTGGGAACATGTCAGGATAATGTATGATGATGAAATAATACAAATGGGAAATTGGTTTATATGTCGAAATTAAAAAAAGTCTTAGTAGGTCACCAAGGTAACGAGAAGGAATTTATTCCAGGTACTGAAATATGTTTGGTGGCGTAATTAGTTTTATATCTATAAAAATAAATAAAATGGAAGTGTCTGTTTGTAATGTCAAAATAATACGTTTTTTTATTCTGACACGGTTATTTGCACAATACCAATGCCTAAAAACCAGTGTAAATATTATTTGTCTGTCTGTCTGTTTGTTGCGGGTAATCTTCAAAACGGCAGGACCGATTTAGATAATATTTAACTACCATGTAGCTGTCTATATAATGAGTTACTTCAGAAAAAAAATTCTCAGAACTTCTGTTTGTTCAGTGCAATTAAAGTTTAACTTTAAAGTAATATATAAAAAAAAACATACCTACTTAAAAATTTAAAGCGATGAAAATTCCAACCGAGCGTCGCAGATTTTTCGATATTCCAAAAAACGACTTTTCACTAATTATACTATTGTTACTTATTATTTCACTATGCTCACACAAAAATAATACAAAGTAGAAAATTTGGAAAATAAAATACGCGACAGTAGTACCCACCGCACCGAGTGTCGCTTTAACACTGAGTTACTACTATGTATTGTACTCAGAGGCGGCCTTTGGGGGTGGCGAGCAGGGCAACCGCCCGGGGCCTCGCTCATGCGAGTGCGGAAGGCTCCTTTTCGCACTCGCGACAAGTAGAAAAAGTGCTTTACGCCTTGCAGTCTAAAACTCATATTGACAACCTGTAAGTGGCAACTGTCTTCGGTTTGTGCTTTTATGTTCGAGCAGCAGTATGTGTTGCACTGCATTTTTTGTTTCAAGTATCAGCATTAAAACTAATTCCACAAAGACAAGGGCCTCGCAATGTCCTACCCACCCCGGGCCTCGCAATAGCTAAAGCCGCCACTGATTGTACTTAATGTCTACTGCGTGCAAGCTAGGTATATTACAAATAGATGCAAGCTCGCAAATGTTTTCTGTATACAAATACAAATAAACATCTAAACTAAGTAGGTGGACAGATAGAGTTTAAAACCTTACTTTCGTGTCATAGAGTAGGAAGAATGTTCTATTTTCAAAAGGTTGGCGCGATTTCTCAGTTTGTTCCTTCTTTCTTACTCGTACTACGCAACCGGTTCTCATCGATTGGTCATCTCGTCGCGGCGGTTTCCCTAACTTTCTTTGACCCCGATTGTAAGTTGGTACAATTTTTCATGATTGCATTTTGATAGGAATTTAACACACTTGTGATGTTGTAAAGATGCCTTGATTTATAATTACTTCATTTTAACCAGATAAGTGATATTTTTTACTGAGCTACTTTCCAGTCGATAACTTTGGCATTTCGTACAATTTATTATTGGTATTTACTTAATAATGTGCAATGGGGGAGGCCTATGTCCAGCAGTGGACTGTGATAGGCTGATGATGATGGTGATGAAGATTTCCTTAATGTTGCTGCAGTGCAATTATAGGTACATTCAACAATTTATATTAAGGATATGTATGCATTTTGTACATACCTATGATGCCTGACCTTGTTGCTTACTAATTTACTTAATATACGTTACACATATGATACAAAACCGCAGATATATGAGTGGTACACGACACAAATACGAAAAACTTTATTCCGCAGTCATAAATACGAATTTCAAAATCCCAATTTTCATAATACCGAATGTTTCAAAATTCCTAATATAACAACGCCGATTTATCATTCATCCTAGGTATTTTTATAATTCAAAATTTCAATATTCCTTACTTTTATAATTACTATGCTCAAAATACTGAGTTTCAATAGATCTAATAACAAAAAGTCCGACTTAATGATAATTCGAAACATAAAATTAAAAAAAAAATGAACGACTAAAACCATACGGTGTGCCACTCTGCGTCTGAAATAAGAGGGATCCGTGAACAGCTGTTTTTAAGACATCCGGACCCCTCCTAGCCCGCAAAGGCACTACAAAAAGATCCCATGCTGCCGTCCAGCTCACTCCACGATAACCTGCTCGAGCACGTAGAACCTCCAGCCGGGACGACCAACCACCAGCCATCGTGGCTCCGCAAGCGGCGGAGTTCGACTCCGGTATACTTCGGCGGGCACTTCCGCCTCCAAATCCCACGGGGAGGTCCGGCCATCGCGGACTACTAAAATTAGGATACTGAATTAGAATCAAAATCGAAGCATTGACAATCTAAGGAGGCCAGTGGTGTAGATTTTAACTTAGACTTACCACTGATGCAGATTTTACTAAATCTGCCCCTTTTTCTATTTCAAGAGTATACAAGGGTCTAATATAAGGCAATGATATTACGGTTACGGAACAAGTTTTGTGCGTGCAGTATCAATATAACGTATCTTCCCTAAAATATCACTGTTGTAAGGGTCCAACCAAACAAACAACAGAACCTTTAACAGCTAAGCGGAGCTATTTTAGCAAAGGTGTTTGTTGACACCTATTACTCTTGTTTTCGTTACACCGTGATTAGGTTCTCCAGAAAAGGATCTCACACAACCAGTTCTAGAAATTGATGAAAAAAAGTAAAGGTAATTAATGCTTTTAGTTGCATGAAAACATTTCGGCTAGTTTGGCAATATTACCTAAGAGCATATGAGGTATAGGCTCCATTACATTCTAAATTTTAATAGATTTATTGAGCTTCCTCATGTAAAAAAAAATCAAAGATTTTATTTAGATATAGGGCGTTAGATATAGGTCCGTGTGGTGACGGATTAAGAATACGGAGTGTCACCGCCCCTGTTCATCCCGTGGGTGTCGTAAGAGACGACTAAGGGAGCAAACTAGGCAGGACAACAACTCTGCAAAGAGAAGGAAAACTTGAAACAACCTATACCAACCCGTCTGGCCAGCGTGGTATAGTAGGCCAAAACCTCCTTTCTGAGGAGAGGTCCAGCAGTGGACTATTAAAGGCTGTTGATGTCATCATTAACAGCCTTTGATGATGATGATAGGGCGTTAACGTAGTTTGAGAATAATTTAACGTAAACAACTTTCGTAGGGTATATTAATTTAGAACCAAAATTGTTACAACAACCAACAACCTACCAAGAGTCAGGTCACGGCCATTGTAGGTACATAATGGTATGGTAGGCAATTCGTTACGCTTGCTGTAGGCATACATTTTAGACTTACCTACTTACACAATTTTATACGACATTATCGAGCGGATGCATTTACGGTTGCATGATGTGGGTCGTGCACTATGACCTTGTACCAGATGTAAAATTAATATACAACGTCCGCCGTTCAAGGCCATATTGGTATTTTTTGCTTGCTATAAGCAACTTGGATAAAAATATAAGTATTGTACACGGTCAAAGTAATGTAGTTTTAACACTACCCGAGAAGGTAACCTAGGTGAGTTTTATTGTTGATAATAGCCACAGGTAGTAATAATTTATTATTATGTACTAAGTAAATGAAATGTATTAGTGGTATGTAGTGGTATTATGTCCTTCGTATACATTATTATGTAGTATACTAAACTTGTCGAAGTGACATTATTATATGTGAATAGAAAAATTACCTATGTACTTATAAGCACATAGGTAATTTTTACATACATAGTATCTAATGTATGCATGTGTAGATATTAAATGCCTGAATAGTGTATACATCCAAATGTATAGGTACACTATTTTACATAATTATATTTATTAGTTCATCACCATAACGGTCACAAAACCGCGGCAAATCTTGTGTGTAACGAGCCATATTTTAAAATTGCCGCGGCGAGGTTTACGAATGCGCGCGGCGATCAAAATAGCAAGCCGCCATTTTTTTAAAAGCTTGAAGTGAACTGACGCGACGCAGCGACGTCAAAATGGACTTGCGCTTGCTTGCTGGCGAATTTATTAGGAAATCCATGGCTATTAAACGTAAATTTAAAAGAATAGGTAAAGCTATAAAAATGTTACAGTTCGCTTATAACCAATACTAATTATTGTAGTTATCGTAATATTATCGAAAGTAGCACTGACGACGTAAAATTATTAAATTAAGTAGTTCATTGTATGTTTCTTCTGACTAATAGGTAAAAAAAATCATTCACCGAAATTCTGAGGCACTTCAATTTCTTTTAGCAAATTTTTGGATAACTATTCCACAACAGCAGGAAATTCTTCCTTTTGCAATGTAGACAATCATATTATTAGCTAATTCTACTGACATAAAAAGCAACTGGGGGCTTAGTGCGAGTTTATTTCACATCATCTCGCTCTAAATTTAACACCCTTAGAATAACAATGCTTTATTATTCTAAGGTAACCCGTAATCGTAACCGTTGTACACCTTTGATCGGCAAATAAATACCATAAAAATTATGAATTATATCGACCATAGATTAAAGTTATATAGTCCAGGCCTGGGGGTGCCAGGTGAGGACATCTGCCACCCTAGGAGAGGACCACTTAGGGACCCTTTAGGGAGTAGAATGGGAACAACGTGGTTCCCACACACAAGTGGTCATCTACAGGCCCTAGATGGCCCGGGAGCCGTCGGAGTACCAGGGAGTTTCTTCCTAGGGTACACCTGGTTCTCCGGCTATTGGTACCCCAAACGGCATTCGGTTTTTAGTTGGTTCGAGTCCGATATCAACGATATAAAAAAGCGAAAGGAACTTCGTTCCGACCGGGGGTCCATAGACCCGTCACGCCGTTTTTAATTAACGTACTTTAATTTACTTTAATCATTAGAAGTGCCAGGATTAAACAGCAATCAAATGCTTAGAAATATTTTTTATTGAAGTACTATGTAAAACATGGAAGAAATATTTTCTTTGTTGCCTGGTGACCAAAACGTCACGGTCCACCCCGCGCACTAATAGGGTTGCAACGTTATAATAATTATAACGCAGATCTAAGAGCAACCAAGTGTTTGATAATTTGTGTTTGTTACCTAATAATACATTCGAAGCTAAGGTAGCTATAGCAAATGATAGTTACCCACTCACAGCTACCAAATCAGGTAAATATAAATATGACTTTTTTTATTAAAAAAAAATGCATAACTGCATATATGCTTATTGTACCTATGAAAACCCTGAATCAAAAATTATTTCAGCTGAAAACCCTGTACTGCGATCGTGAAATATATATGTTTGTATATGGCAAACAGTTCCATCAACTTTGCATGCTGACGGCTGTCAATGTCATCAAAATAATTGTAGTCAAAACAATAAAAATGGCGAACGTTCCGTTTTTAGGGTTGAAAACACATTCGCAAAAGGTTTGCAGCCTTTACAAAAGGGCTTTGCGCAATTTAGAAGCGTATTATGATAGACGGTACGTGTACCTTTTTCTGTCGTACGTTTAAAATTGCTATTGTTCCATCATGTTCCGTTACGTAATTCTAAGAAAAATAACCAAATAATTAATTTTTATTTACAGATGTTTAAAAGAATATTTTTATAATTGTTATTAAGTTCCTGTTATGATATTTCTGTTACATGCAATCATAATCAAAATACGATGATAAATAAGATGAAACTGTAATTTTTTAGTTCATAAAGGTACCTACCTACCGTGGCATAATATGTTTGTAGTAAATGATTGTAAAAATGTTAAATATAATAAATTGATTTTAAAATAGTCGATATATTTCGTACATAGGGATTTCACATTTGTTATTAGTTACCAATAATTAGTTCAGAAGGTACTTTGTAGCGTGTATGTATCATACCAGTAAATAATAAGTAATTTTCATACCTGTAGCCTTTGTTGCGAGATTGGTTAAAAAAACATTGCAATTAATTTTTACTCAATTGTCTGTTTTGATAAAAAACCTCTAAATATTTAACCCAGTTTTGTTGAGTATAATTTTTATTTCACTAAAGACAAATAGGATAATGCAATATAGCTATGTACAGTGTGTTCCAATTAAAAATAACTCTTCTAGTGTCAGTTGATTCATTCAATTATCATTGACATTTTGTTTTATTGGTCCCATAATACTATTTTATAATTATAAAAAAGGATTTTTGTTTAAGATACAAAAATAAAATTCTTTATTTATTAAGATTTGGACATTATTATTTTACGATTTATCTGTTAAGCTTAAAGTAAATCATTTTGACAGAACACCATGGATTTTTAACCTAAATGATGTTTCTAATATTGTAGCCATGTATACCGTTACCAAGCAGTTTTATTACGAGAAAGGTTTGATAAACATGCCAAGGAGCAAGACATGAGGAAGGCAGTTCAGCTCCTCAAAGAGGGAGAGCAGGAACTTTTCATGGTACAGCATCCAATTCCTAGGAACTGTAAGTATCTGGTTTCAATACTAGCTTACTACTTATGAACATAATGTTGTAATCAATAAGTGAACAGCCACTAGTGAATCTTACTGAAACATTGGTGGTATATTAGTTTTCATTGAGTGGGTACCTTGTTTGTGACCTATTTAACACCATCTTGTATTAGATACTCCCACCATAGATGAAACAGTGTATATTAAAATTGTACAGTTACAATAGAAATGTTATATATCCCCTTCAATGTAATCTAGTTTGTAATGATTCAGAAAAAGCTCCTTGGAATGGTTTCTCTTGTCTTCCTATGATAAAATGTAAATTCTTTCTTTATTGTAAATTTTCATCCGAAATTCTTTATGAATTCTAGAGTTCGAGATTCAATGACTATTATATTATGAATTAATATCTTGCTTTGATAAATAAGTAAATGCTGTGGTGAAATGGCAATGAAATCATTTTTCTGCATTCAAATTCCTATTCATTGCTCACTTTTTACATTTATTTGAACATTGATACCACAAAAAGTTTTATACTATAACTACATTCAAACAATGTTGGTCTTGAAGCTACTGACATATCTAAATGGTGTTTTACAACATTTCTTATCAATATTTTTATTTGCATGGCGAAGTCTAGAAAATGCTAAGCCAAAGTAGACTTAACATGATCAATAACAATGGCTCAGCTCAGATTTTGAACTCACTATCAAAACTTCGAGCTTAGACTTCCCTATAAATTTTAATCTCTTGCATGTCACATTCTTTTCTAAACTGATATGGCATCAAAGTAGACTTGCACATGTTGACCAAGTTTCCTGTTGGTTTTTTTTAAATCCTCTTATTTCAAAGTACATACAACACTATTAACCACTGATTCAGAAGTTTAGTTTTCCACTCATAGTTAAAAACACAGTTATTTAAGAATGTTTTCCTAAAACAGTTGCAACAAGTGTGGGCGGAGTGGCTCACGAGCGAGTAGTAACACCACCTGACTGGATTTTGGATTACTGGCATCCCCTAGAAAAGGCACACTACCCTGAGTACTTCAAGCGTCGTGAAGAGCGCAAGAAAGAATTTATTGCGATGTGGGAGAAGGAGCATGGACCTGCAGATAAGGAAGAGAAACATTGAATATGTGACTAGTGTGTAATATAGTGAACTTCGTTAATTTAAAAAATTGTTTCATTGTATCTAAAATTAATTTTAATTAAAAAAATAAATGGAACCTGGATCACTACTGTACTTTAGGTAGTTCAAGTGAAACCCCACATTATACTTCAAGCCCTGAACATAACATAACTTTACCCCATTTAGAATAAGGGACAGCCTACAGTAGGTCTGAAAATAGCACAAAATAGCTTATGCCAAAGCGAAAACAGACATTGCGAAGCATGTGCCGCATACGCCTCACAACGCACATCTTGATATAAATTTTCCAGGAGTAAAAATAAAGGCTATTAGTACCCGAGACGGCGTGCGGTTTTAGTCGGTTCGAGTCCGACATGCCACCGACAAGTGGTATCCGAGGGGAAAGGAGTAAAAATAAAACCAGCGCATGGCTCGCAATGTCCGTACCATCAATTGTGTCGAGGCATATACTACACATGAGGCGACCCAGCGAACCAACCTTTTTTTTCAATAATTGAATTAATTGTTGTATATGGACTGAATCGATCCTAGCATGCGCCGAATAAGTTCATTTTCTCAGTCGAGGCATGCGTTGTGCGTGGCTACACGCGTCACATAGGGAGTGTCTGGTACACGTACGCTTTGAAAGTGGAACAGATAGTGAAGTGGTGGTTCACTGCACATGTCTCGCAATGTCTGTATCCGTCTTAATTACAACACGGGATTTGTGCTCGATAGTTGGACAGATAGGTATATTTTAATTACATGCTGCCATTTTAAGCAGCAGCGATAACTATAGAAGTATTACATTTCCGTGAATCAAGGTCAAATTAGAATATATTTGCTGTATATTAAAAGAAAACTAAAAAATTCATCTTTGTTATATTTATTTCATTAAGTTATATAACAATAAAACACAATGTAGATAATGCTATATTTACATTTTGGTTGTTTTCGTTCATTTAAATCTTTAGACCACTCCAAAAACAAAGTAAATGCATTTCACAATCAAAATACACAGGAAAAGGAAATCCACCCAAACATAACTGGAATCTGAATACAATATTATTGCATTAGGAAATATATTCAATGCAACCTAGCATTTTCATAATCGATTAACCTACACAGTAAAACATAATTTATTTTTCGTTAAAAAAACTTAAAAATTAGTACCTGAGCGATCATGAATAATTTCTAATGATTGTACTCTTTTTCGTTCCCAATGTTAGTTTTAATTCTCATAACTTCCTTGATTAATTAGAAGAAATCTATAAAATCAAGTTACACAATCCTGTATCAATATTTAAATCAATAAGTGTTTATGCGTTTTCTTATTCAATAACCAGAATAACAAAACGCATTATCATATTCTTATTATTTCTATATAATTTGTCCAGCAACCTGAATTTTAAAATCATAGGAAAACAAATTAATATTTAAATAAAAAGCATAACATTAATATGTACATTGTTTTGACTAACAATTCGAGTAGCACATAGTGACTCCACAATCGCCATTTAAAGATCAGGTCATAAAACGCCTCTTATATTTATCCTATTTTAATTTTCATTTGTTCAGTTTCCTCCGAGTGTTTGTCCCCGGCCCCAGTTGTGGCCACCGAAGACCGTCCCGGCGGGCCGCGTGGGCACTCTAGCCTGCGGTGCTGTGCCGAAGCCACCCACGTACCGCGTGTCCGGGAATATCTGTTTCCTGTTGATGAATAAAATATACATTTTAATTTGTTCGATAAAAGTTCGATTACCTTTAAATGACATTTCAAATACGGATACAGAGTATAAACATACATACGATATTATTTACTTTTGTATTGCCTAATTTGTACGCAGTCGGATAAACAATAGAAAAGGGACCCTCAGGTTTACTTGCAAAATATTGGTTATGTAATTTTGTTGGTATAGTTAGTGTAGTATAGTTACTATATAAATCCCGAACTGCGGTAAATCCAAGATATACCCACGAGTTAGCTCGCTCGCCTTTGCGCTTTTATGTTCTAACCTAACCCGAACTTAACTTTAAAATCCTTATTGTTTTCCTCCTAAAAACAACATTTACCAACCGCCTCTGGTAAAACTTAGCATGTACCAGTTTCTATTGGCATAAGTCCGATTTTTTCCTTTTTATTAATATTTACATTCACCAACTCCTGTCGGTAAATCTTAAGATTTATTGGTAAAATCTAAATTTTTTATAGTAACATATTCATGGCGAAAAGAAAACATCAAAAGTATTCAATTTGTGCTAGTGCATGAAGAAGGTCCTACCTCAAAGGCGAAACGTCAGGCAATTCAAATGTGTTTATCGCATCAGGTGATCGTACAAAATATGAAAAAACATTAAACTACTTAAACAGATGCAGTACAATTATAAAACTATTATCTGATTACCATTTTACTAATAAGTGATTACCATATTACGACACTTTATTGGACAATCCACTACTTGAAAAAAATGGCTGTAAAATGGTAACACTAAACTGATAAAAGAAATTAAAATAATCAAACAAACCTATAAAATTTTTTCTTCTTTCCATGGGGTTTTACTAACTCAGACGATAGATTCAAAACACGTAGATATTTCCTAGAATTAGTTTTCTATGAATGACATTTTAAGACGCTTAAATTATACTCAACTACGAATTCCTTCTTTTTGTATGTTTATTTATGTATGTTTGTTTATACTTCTGGGCTTCTACTACTTATAATTTATATATTTATATTTTATTTTTGCACCTAACGCATCATATTTCTATATCACCTGAAGGTTGACTGGGAGAGAATGCCCCATGGCAATAAGTTCACCTTTGTACAACATGTGCATTAAGTTTTAAATAAATAAGTAGTAATTATACTTACAAGAACTGTGGTGGCGTTAGGAGAGCCGGCCCTCCGAACTCTTGGGGATATTTGAAGAGAAGAAAGAACGCCAAGTGACCAATCAGGATACCAAGGAGCTCCATCACACCACTGTAACAATCAAATCGTACAATAGTACATTGCATTTATTCATAATTCCTCATCATGCCGTTGTAGTGTTTTGAACTTCCAGTTCTGATATCTTTACTTTAAGAAATAATATACTTTATGCATCATGGTTATACGTGGTTACATCATGATACTGATACAAGTGTGCTATGCTACTGTATTGCCTTATTATTGTTCAAATTTTACAAGTACACTTACATTACAAATCAATTTCTAGTGCTATAAAAATGTGTGAGAATATTGTATCTCTGTATAGGCTGCTCACAAAATAACATCCACTTGTATTAAAAAAACAAACAGTAGATAACTCTAAATTTTGAATTCAGTACATTACAGCCTGTTTGTGTATGTATACTAACCCTCCACTTATAATAAGGTTAAATGCAAGCAGCACCCAAGGTAAATACATGGCCTTAAACCGCGTACCAAACCAGAATGACACGATAACATCCTTATTCAGTTGGCACCACACATACAACACTGAGAGTACCATTGGGTCCATAAGGATCTGAAACAAATGCAATGATTGCAGGATTATTAAAATGTGGTGGAAAATCTTTGAAATGTTTTATAATATCGACATTGAATATATTATTAATGACTGTTGATAATATTATCTCTGCAAATTTCATAACAGGAATTACAAATACTTTATATTGATTTTTAAAAGATTTTTTGATTAACGGGTGTATCTCTGTGGATAACTTTCACGGCCACTTATCAATAAATATTTCTAGTTTTAATTTATTTGATTTCAATTTTTAACCAATAATGCATTTAATTTATTGATATTTTATTAACTATTTGTGATGACCGACATACTCGTGGGCAGGTATTAAAGCTGGTACTAACATAAAATACTTACCATTAAACCCACAAGTAATCCTATGACTACACAGCAAAACCAATTGAAGAGCAGCATATATAAGTAATCAGCGGGCTTGCCAGCAAACATGCCCGTCTCTAATCTCTGTGAGTAGTTGTACAGGAAGTAGCAATTGATGAGGAAATGGAAGCCTGTCCCTGGACTGATTGGGTAAAAGAATAGTGCTGTGATAGGTCTCCATATCTGTAAACATATTTTTTTTTTAATGCAAAATAAAAATGTAAGCAAATCAACACTTGTGGTATATACACGTAGGTATGTATATTAACCATAATAGGAATACCATGAAATCTAGGGCTTCAAATAAACAACCATATTAATCATTGAGCATTCAAGGCATTTTCATAAGTATATGTAATTAAATGTAATCAAAAAGTATTTAAATACTTATTATATAATCAAAAAAAAATTAAAACCTTTTTTTATAGTTAGCTTTACTTGTAAATAGTAAATATTAAAAGCAATCTTAGCAGTTGAAATTAACCTTCATTTAAATTTCATTTTACAAAAAACTATTGAAAAAAATACTATTTCATCATCATTAATAAATAGCCTTTAATAGTCCTCTGTTGGACTTATGCCTCTACTTAGAAAGGAGGTTAATAAAATACAATTTAGTATGTTGAAATTCATCTAATAACTGAGACAAGAGGTGCATTGTAACACTTTTTTACTTTTTATTCCGATTCCCTTTGAAGATTTTTATTTAGTTTTCCTATTATATTTATCGCGGCGTGCAATGGGAGAGGCCTATGTCCAGCAGTGGACTGCGATAGGCTGATGATGATTATATTTATCTATATACTATTATTTATATATACTGTAACTACTTAATATCATTTTTAAACAATGTTGTTCTTTGACCTGGGTTACTTTGAATTTCTACACAAATTCAATGCAGAGTATTTTACATAGAGGTAGACTAATTATTATTATAAGGTATTATCTACATACACATACACATACACCATTTCATGAAACCTATAGATTATGTAAAAAATGAAAAAATCACTACAAAAAAAAAACGCTACTCTTTACGTTTCTTAATACTATATGATTTACACCACTGTTGGTTAAAACTTAGGTAATATTTGTACCTGTGTTTAGAGTAGTGCAAATGTAAATTGTCAATTTCCACTTACCTGGAACTGATGTACGAAGGAGTTGTAATCTAACGTTAAATGGTAATAGTCCAGTATTCCGAACCGGCCTAATAAACTGAACGCTATCGTTAACGTCAACCAGTACCTAGTAAAGAACGGTACACTGTTGTACCAGTCTCTGAATTCAGACATTTTGATATGTAAACACAAACACCAAAGCCACTATAGAACCAGGTTACAAACAACGTCAGGTTTATACGCTCTACTGGCTGATCTTTTGGTTACAAATAGATGTCGATGATGAAACTATTGTCAATTCAGCGTAAGTACACGTGTACTAAAAGAATTTGTCGAGAAAATTTAATCGAGGATGATTTTGTTGTTTTTGACACTAGGCTTAAGTGTTGCAAACAGTTCAATTTGTTTATTCATGTTAATAATTACATGAAGTCATCTAAGATACTCGTATATATCGATTTAGACAACCGTTTTTAAAAATTATGCCTAGGTATGATGTTTTTTTACAAAAACTAAGAATGGTTTTGGTTGTATTGAATACATTTGTAAGATAAATATATGATATAAATACATAAAATAAAGTTTATAACACACTTTTAAGCCAACTGCACAAACAAAATTACAGACGCAGGCATAAGAACTAGCAAAATTAAACAAACACCAAAAAAAAATAATTAACCCGTTCCTGATCGTTGCCGGTGGAAAGGTGCCCATTACACTTGCTGTATTTCCGAGTTGAATGGCAATGGCCAACTTTTGCACCAGGAACGAACCGGAGCGGGAGCCTCCATTAACTCCTGAGAATTTTCTACCTAGCTCCTTAATAAATTTCCTAGTGTCAGCACCCCAGCTGCCCATCGTCTCCACCGCCATAAGGACGAAGTGGTAATGATGCTCCAAAGCTGCATAGTTGTGCTTCTAACTGACATAAATAATAAATCAAATATGTTTATTAATATTCCGTTTTTTAATTCTCAGAGGTTGCATTATTAAGGTTTCAAAAGAGATTTTTTTAATTTCATCATTGGAATTTTTTCAATTTGACAGTTTTCTAAGTTCATACCTCTTGTTTTAGATGTTAGCCTGAGTCATTTTGCCCTAAATTTGGGGAAACTTACGGGAAATTAATTCAATAAAAAAAAACATGTTTTTTCGTAATTTTAACAATGGATTAGTTGTTTGTCTTTCAACTCACTTGATGAAAAAGTGATAAAGGTGATACACACATATCTAATACTAATATATTACAGTAAACAGCTATCTAAGCAGCTGTTGCACCCACTGCTGGGTAAAGGCGTCCTCTCTATCACTCCACTCCAGGCAGTTTTGTGCCAGCCAGATCCATTGCTCTCCTACCACACTCACAATGTCGTCTGACCATTGGGCAGGTGGTCTGACAAAGTAGTAATGTTCTTATTAGCTTTTTAAAAAGATTGTGGAGGATGATAAATTCCAAAGTTGGCACTGTTGGCAGCACTATTTTAATTACGTCAAAACAATAAAATTGTTGTTTGAATTAGAATTGAATTGAATGAATGCGGTTTCGTTTAAACTGAAATGAGTATGAGGGTTATTATAAGAAAGTTGTTTTCTGTTACAAACTTATGTGCTCCTAGACATGCTGTTCGTTTTGCGGCCAGTGACGCTAAAAAAGAGACCAAAAAAGAAGCGGAAAAAATCGAGCCGATAAAAAGTAAGGTTATAGTTACTCCTAATTTGCTGTTAACGTTTATATTATTTAAAAATAAATAACTATACATATGTAATAGAGTGCAAGAAATAGCGTTAAGCAATTTTTTCGTTGCTTCGAGTGAGTGAGGCTACCGGAGCTCAAACCACCCTCTCCCACTCCTTTCTAGGGTACACGGTTCCCCGTCTACTAGTACTTGATTCCGACATAACCACCGGTGGGTGGTATTCGAGGGGATTTCTGCATAGAGAAAAAAAATAGGTGAAGGGACTCAAAGGGCGAAAACGCACTTGTGAGACTTGGAGATACAAGTGTCCATGAGCAGCAATAGTTACTTATCATCAGGTGACTCATCTGCTTGTTTGCCCTCTTTAACCATAAAAAAATGTCTCCTGCGAATATAATTCATCATCATCATCAAGAAAAGGAAAACTTGAAACAAACCCTATACCAACCCGTCTGGCCAGCGTGATATAGTAAGACAAAACTTTTTAAGGAGAGGTCTATGTTCAGCAGTTGACAAATTAAGGCTGTTGATGTAAATAAAATTAATAAATATTAATTAGTAGTAGTTAGCTCATATTTAGTGTGCCTCATTATAGTTAGACACAGACCACCTGCCCAATGGTCAGACGACATTGTGAGTGAAGTAGGAGAGCAATGGATCTGGCTGGCACAAAACTGCCTGGAGTGGCGAGATTGAGAGGACGCCTTTACTCAGCAGTGGGTGCAACAGGCTGTTTAGATAGTTTAATATTTGAAAGTTAAAATTGATTGATTATATGGGATAGACCAGGGTAGGTTATATTATGGTAATAGAATTCCTATTAAGGTTAAATATTAGATTTTTTTCTAGTGTTTTAATATGAACAAATTGTTTTTTTGTAAATATTGAAGGTAGTTGCATAATCAGATATCAGATTCAACATGTATGCTTATGAATAATAGCGAATTACAGTTGTAATTCCTTTGTAAAGAATTTAAAATAGTAAGCAAAGAAAGGCTTTTCAGACTCATCTCATCTTTGCAGATATCATTCTGGAAATGTATTTAACAAAATGTAAAATTTAACACACCTTTGAAACTATCTGTTGGTATTATTTATTGTTTACTTTACATATAGGATGTAACAAAACCTAGAAACCAATGTTAAACTGCACATTAAGCGGTCACCTTACTTACTGCTCTCAGTGTTGTGGGTTTGATCCCCACATAGGACAACACTTAGTGGTGTTCTTTGGGTTGTTTACGTCTGATATATTCCTAGTACGAGAGTTGTCTTTTAAATTTTAAAAAAGTTCAAAAACTTGATTCAAAACTTACTAAAGAACAGCAAACAGTGTTTAAAAGTCCATTCTAAAATTGAAGGTTTAAAAGATTACTGACATTACTTGGTACAAAAATTCTTTTCAGATATTCTAATAGAGAAATATGGTTCAATCACAACTGTCAGCATAGACCGCCAGACTACAAGGAACAGCCTGGACATATTAACACTCAAACAATTGACAGATGCAATAAATGCATTTGATCAGGATGCAGAGGCCAAAGTGCTAGTAATTTCTGGAGAAGGTGGTACCTTCTGTTCTGGATTTGATATGGACGAATTGGAAGAGAAAGGTTATCAAAATATGACAGATGCGGCAGTAAGTAACCTCGTTTTTTTCTATACTATTATGTTCCTAACCTAAGAGAAATTATGATTATATTATATAATGTTAAAATAATGTCATGTGATAGACTTATGTGTGATTCCACTATTGTTATAGGATTCCTACTTATTCATCTACTAGAAAAAAAAGAAAAAAAAAGCAAAGAATATTTTTTGTAATTGGCAACAGAAACCATAATTTAAAAAATTAATATAAACATTTATCATGCAGGTCATGTTGAGTTTGGATGAATCTGCTTACTAGTATAATATTAATATTGTACATACAAGTAGTATTCTTTAAACTGTAGTTTCTTGTTTTATGATTATAATATTCTTCAAATAAAAAAGAAACGTAGAAGAGAGAGAGAAAAGTGCAGTGGTGATGAACTCTCAAAATGCTTTCAGTTCGTTACATTTAGTGATTTTTAAGGTTGCATTAAAAACATCAAGTTAGATTGTAAGAAAAACCTACTATAAAAATGTTTCAAAGTTAAATTGAGTATTCTATTTTTGATGTCTGAGTAACAAGCTTTTTAAAATAACTTTCAAACATAAACCAACTTGGAAAAGTGGCTTCATATTATCCATAAATTACACAAACTGCACAATTATGGTAAAAGCTAAAAACAAACACCTAAATAATATACAGAACAATATAAAGTTGCAAATCTATTACAGATGGCACACCAGATTCACTGAGAAATTTAATTTAATGTTTTTAGGCTCGGCTCCTCCGGCGACCTCTCTGTGACAAGATCACAATAGCGTCAGTATCAGGTTATGCAGTGGCACAAGGGTTCGAACTAGCGCTCTCATGCGACCTACGAGTTATAGAGGATACTGCTGTTTTGGGCTGTCTTGGGAGGCGTTACGGTTTGTAGATATTTTTATACTTGGTGCGCCTCGCGGTGTTACCCGCTCATCCCACGGGAACACTATATTTTCAGGATAAAATGTAGCCTGTGTTAATTTAGCGTGGTAGCTACCTCAGACCAAATTTTATTAAAATTCGTCCAGCCGTTTGACCGTGAAGTAGTAACAAACATACAAACACACACACAAACTTTCGCTTTACAATATTAGTGTGATTAGCCGACAAATATTTACGTAGCTTGCAAGACTATACAGAAACCCGAATTATATTGCGCGTGTGTAATTTATCAGCCTCAACAAACACCAGTTAAGTAAATCGGGAGAAACTATAATAATAATATTTTCGGACATTTGACACACAACGCCATCTAGTTTCAAACAAACAAAGCTTGTACTATGAAAGGTAGATTGGCTGACAGAATACTTAAATCCTTTTTTTATAATTACATTCATATTAAATATAGAGAACACCCAAACTTCGAAATAAATATTTGGAATTATACAAACATTTGGTCCGACCCGGGAATCGAAGCAAGCACAGCAGTCGCATACGCCACCACCATTGTTCTATAGGCGTTAAATATCATCTAATTTTGTTTGTGCTATCAACTTATTCGATTCTACCAGAATGCATACATTCTGTGACTACTGTATAGATATATATATGCTTCTGTTTATCCTGTTGTCCAGTTTCGTGATATTGCGAACCATTCCTAGACTCAGTTCCATGCCGTGTCTAATTTAATTATTTTTTATGTAGGCGTTCCTCAATCATTGTACGGTGGAAGAAAGCTCACGTCTTTGATTGGTCTGTCGCGGGCTCTTGATCTGCTCATGACGGGACGGCTGATCTCAGGGGCAGAAGCCAACCAGTTCGGCCTTGCCTGTAAATTGACGTCTACAGGAACAGGTAAGAAATATATACATCTGTACTATAAGATTTGCATTAAATTTCATGGTTAGTTTTAACGCAAGACGCAAGTTTCTTTGTTCTTATAATATAAGTAATAAATATGTCTTACGAGTTGACATAAAGAACAATCGAAGCTGATTTCTCTCCCAAGCCCAGGGTGCGAGGGAAATAGAAGGCAATCTGAATTAGGAGAGAGGAAAATATAGAGAAAGAGAGTGATTAGCATATAATTTATAAAGACCAGCAAACCATTAACATTTCTTATGTACATTTTTTCTGTTCTTTATTAGTGTGCGTGTGTCTTACTTATATATTTATTGGAGAATGCCTTTCTGGTCCTAATAGATATCCTATATTTTTGCCATTTTTTTACACATTTAGGTAATTAAGTCACAATTCTCTGATACCTTTTGATTTTCAGCTCTAGGTGAATCTATAAAACTAGCAAAATCCTTAACAAAATTCCCCGAAAATGCGCTCATAATGGACAAGTTAGCCTCCATCAACTCACAACTAAATCCCAACAGTGAAGAGAGTATGAGAGATGAAGCAGTCATGACCAGCCTCCTGGGCAATGCTATTGTGGACATCTCAGCAGGATTAAAGAAATTTCAAGCAGGTTGATCTTTTTGTTTAATATATTAATCACTGGTCTCTTAGAATCACACATCATTTATTTAACAATACATTCAATTCAATTGTCTTTTCTGACAAATAAGGTCAATCATAATTAATCCGTTAAATATATAGTTCGTTTTTTAAAAGTGATTGAAGCTGGTTATTGCAATAATACGGCGAGAACTAGAATCTGCCAAGTTTATTACGCAAATTATCCAGGCATCTATTTCTAAAGGTGTAATAAATTAATCGAAAACCATATCTATACTGCACATCAGACGGTTTACGATATAAAAAGTAATAGATAACAACAAATGAATAAAAAACAATGTCACAATTGGACAAATAAGAATAAATTTAAACTCATCTTACATATACATCATCACACATACACACACACACACAGCTGGTTAATAGATTGCCGGCCGATATTAAACAATGCGATAACGTGAACACATTTAAAAATTAGCTTAAGAAATTTGTAGAAACACTAACTTCTAAGACAGAGCACACACTAATTCTATAAGAGGACAGAGGTAATTGTATTGTATTATTACTTTTAACTTTGTATCCCATTGTATGTATGTATTGTATTGTAGTTCTTATGAGAAATAAATTTCTTTAAACCGAACATATATTTTTATTTCAGGTGTAGGTAAACACGGCAAATTCTATAAGCTGACAGAAGTACCGTTAAAGGACTGGGAGTTGGAGGAGACGGTAGAAGAAATAGAAGTGAGAGAAGGTCAAGTAAAGGCTCAACAACGCAATGAAACTGTAATCCAAGAGGAAACAAAGAAATAGTGATTTGGAATTAAGATTGTTATCATACAGGTTTTAAGTTGTTTTATTTAATTATGACGCACAAAACTAAAGAACTAAAAAGAAAGAATATTCACTTATAATGCATATTAATTACAATTTAATGAATATAGTATTAAAGACAGATTTTTGTACATATTATATAACAAATGAAGGATTCAAGAACTATACAACTTAAAACATTCTGTATTGTCTACTGTTATAATTTATTGTTAAAAACAAGTTTTTTGGAACGAAATTGTTACTTCATTTTGCCAAATTTTCTCTAAATATGTTACTGCTTACAATTAGATTAACTAGTGAATAATTAAACTAAGAACAACCATAAAACATAAATAGTTTTAATTTATCAAGGCAAGGCATAATTACTATAAAGTTTGTAAGTTAATTGTATTAAATGTTCTAGTCACCTAAAAGATTTGTTATTTATCTGTATTTCTATAAACTTCCTTATTCCATTAAAATAGAGCTAGAAATCGTATCTCTCTGCTAGCTATTAGATTATACTACTTACATTACCTAACATCACATTAAGACCCTGAGAACCCGACCAGTAACTATGATCGCAGGCATCAGGAATAAAACAATAGAACTTGAATAGAATTTAAAAGGGTGATAGATTAGCGGAATGTAAAAATAGGCATACAATGCCTATTTTTACTTCATTTTTATCTGCCGCTTAGCTAAGGAGGGAAATGGATTTATTATATTTCACAATTCTCCAATTTTCTTCTTATTATTTTCGTTGCAGGTTCCAAGACAGTTTAATTTTTTTCCGCCGAGTGTTTTGACACTCGGGAAGTCTTAGGACACCAATTTATATAAATTGGTGTGTTTGTCAGTCACTGGACAGGAGGAGTTAGAGTATTAGTCCCATTAAAAAATAAAACAATGCAATAAAAATAATACAATTTATTGAAGTTTATCCTAAGCATCAGTGATACCCTTCTCTGCCTGATATTTGTAGTGGAGGTCTGAGCAGTCCTCGTTGGATATGTTGACCCATCCCTTGTCGTTGATGTGGTACACGCGAACGATACCGCCCGAGTACGCGTCGCGGTGGGTCGCGTGGTAGATGGCACGACGACCGAGTTCTGGGAAAAGAAAATATAAATAAGACGTTACTAAAATTTGTTTTGTTTCCACCAAAATATTTTATTTTGATCTAAATCGGAACAGTAATTTTTACGTATCATGTAATGCTGGAACTAAAAAAGACAACTCCCGCACTAGGTATATTGTTCTTGTGTCGCAGGGGACTTTACAAACATATATGAAACGAACACAAAGAACACCCAGACTCATTTTCTAAAATCCTATCAGTTAATACAACATAATTTCAATCAATATTTGCAAAAAGGAATCAAACTGATGCCACGTTATTAACGAGGATATCTATTTATAATACGAATGTTAGATATTTTCTAAAATCCTATCAGTTAATACAACTTAATTTGAATCAATATTTTAGTTTTATGAAAAATACTAAGGCATAAATGATGAAGTAACCGAGTGTTATGTCAATTCATAACTTTCAGTTAATGATGGGATTTCACTGACACACTAAAAGAACAACCAAACTTAAGTCGTCAGAAAATGTTTATGGTCTGAATGTAGAGCTTAAAAAAAAAAGTGGTAATTACCTTGTGCCTCAACATCAGATAAGTCCCACTTGTACCCACTGTCAAGCACACCGAACGCGTAGACAGATCCTGAACCAACAGAGAACACCTTGCCGGGTGTGCGTGTGCCTTCACTGTCTACATAATACAATTGTGCTCCCTGGAAGCAAACATTTTGTTATAAGAATATGATTGTAATAATATGTTCAATAAAAGTGGGTATTATTACATACTCTGGGGTTTTAAATATTTTCAACTTCTTAAACAATACTCCATAGCCAGTTTGTCTATGCCAAAGGTGGGTATTGAGTCGAGTCAAGTCAAACAGATGTTTGTGCCAGAAGGCCAATTTTCGTAATGGAAGGCCTCAAATTAGTTCCGATCAACTCTCGATCTCAAAACTGTTATAAAAGGTATTTTTGTAGTAAAGTATTAAACATTCAACATTGATTTTAATGTGATTATATCGTATTGTAACCGAAAATCGAATCGGTATTGTTCAGATTGTATCTGCCTTTAGAGACGATTTCAGATATAAGAACGTATTTATCCCGTCATGGCTTTCTACTTTTTTTTTACATTTTTGCACTATTCAGAAACGATAAATTTTGCAAAAGTAACACGGAGAGGTATTGTATGCCTATTACTTGTGTAGGTACTGCAATTGACGAAATGTAAGGAAGAATACGACATTACGATACGGTAATAAATTACCTTAAAAACAAGTACAGTGAGTATTGAATTCCTTTAAATATGAGGGGTGATCAATAAGTAATGATAATCAATATGAAACAGAACTAATAGATTAAAAAAAGTATTTTATTTTTCAACATAGTCTCCTTGCAAGTTAATACATTTAGTGTATCTTTTTTCTAAGCCCATGATTCCCTTAGAAAAAAATTCTTTGTCTTGACCCTCCCAAAATGCCTCTACTGCGGCCATCACTTCACTATTGTCCTCAAATTTGTTGCCCCGGAGGTGTTCTTTGAGCCGACGAAAGAGGTAGAAGTCACTGGGAGCTAGATCTGGCGAATAGGGAGGGTGTTCGAGCAGTTCGAACCCCGTTTCTTCAATGGCAGCCATCGCAACTGCGGCTTTGTGAGCCGGGGCGTTGTCTTGGTGAAACAGCACTCCAGCGCGCAGTTTACCGCGTCTTTTTGACTTAATAGCCTCTCGCAATCTTCTTATTTGGCCTGCGTAGTAAGAGCCTGTTATAGTGGCCCCCTTTTCCAAATATTCCACCATAATAATTCCTTCTGCATCCCAGAAAACAGACGCCATAACCTTTCCCGCTGAACTTGACACTTTGAATTTCTTCGGCGTTGGTGAGGAAGCTCGTTTCCAAGTCATTGATTGTTGTTTAGTTTCGGGATCAAAGTGGTGGATCCAGGTCTCGTCCATGGTCACAAAACGCGACAAAAAAATTCTTTATCGGCCTGGAACTTTTGAAGATTCACCCTCGAAATGTCGACTCGTTTCTTTTTTTGCTCGTCGGTTAACATTCTCGGTACCCAACGCGCAGAGACCTTTTTCATATGCATTTTGTTGACAATGATTTTTTGAACGCTGCCATAGGAGATCCCTGTGACCTCAGCTACATGCCTTACGGTCACCCTTCGATCGGCCAACACGATATCTTCCACTTTTTTGACGTTTTCTCCAGTAAGGGACGTGGAAGGGCGTCCCTCGCGATGTTCATCTTCAGTGGAGGTTCTGCCCAGCTTAAATTCCTTTGCCCAGCGTGCGACTATGGAATATGGAGGAGCAGAGTCCCCCAATGTTTCCTCTAAGTCGCTGTGTATGTCTTTGGTAGACATTTTTTTCAGGCAGAGGTACTTGATGACAGCTCTTATTTCATTTTTCTCCATTTTGATGTTTTCTCTTCGACAGTTCGTATTCAAATGAATGTATCTCCCGGTAATGGTGTCCTATTTATACATTTTTTTGAAGCTGAAGTAGTGGACATATAAGCAAACAGAAAAAAAATAATTTGGGTTTTTGTGCGTTCTAGAAATACTCGATTATCATTACTTATTGATCACCCCTCGTATTCAAAGTAGTTAAAATCATCTCAATCATGAAGGATTTGATTGTACTTTTACTACTACAATAAGCATATTTATCGAAATTCCTAGCAACGAAGTTCTCATTATTATGTTAGTTATTATATTAACTAGCAAAAATTCAAAAGGCTGCAATGCATTCAAAATCAGTGTTCGTAAAAACCTACATAGATCATGTATTTGTTGTTATTTTACTTGTTTAATTTGGTCGTTTCAAAATAATTAATTAATAATTCGAATCAAAACAAAGCCATGGCCGTGACGTAATCAAATAGCAAAAAAAAGAGAGTAGAAAAGGTAAGAGAGTAAGAACTTCATACATTTTATACTGTGATAGTAAACATACATACTATGATAATAGAATTATTGTAATTAATATGATTTTTACGTGGTTATGTTGTTTTGATCATTCAACATTTTCATACATTTATATTGAAGAGTTAAACACTTACCCTCTTATCAATACCAGCCAACATCATACCCATACTGAGCCCCATGCCTTTATAGTTGTACACCATGTTAGCCATGAGTTTGCTGGCAGCGGCCACTGAAATACGTTCTCTATTACGTAGCTCGTAGAGGCGACATTGTTTGGCAAGGACACGGTCCCAGTATACACAGTCAGCAGCACCACCGGCCAATGTTCCTGTGTGATGGACAATTTATGATTTAGAATATAACAAAACTGAGCATATTTGAAAATATTTCAACTCTCTTTGTAAACTAGTGGTTATTTATAAATAGGTATAATTAATTGGCACGCCCTGCTTTTTAAAGAACTGATTTTTAAAATAATTTATTTCACAGAAGGTATTTACAATTCCATTGCATCATTTTTTTTTAAGAGAACTCTGCACTAGGAATATGTCCTGTATCGCGAGGGAATTTACAAATATTCAGTTAAATGTGTACAAAGAACACCCAGACTCACAACAACAATTTGTGTGTCCCATGTGGGTATCAAAACAACACTCAGCACAGTAAGAACTGGCGAGATGAACCCTTAAACCACTATGCTTATGTTTAGTCAATTATTTCCTTAACCTACAACTTGAAGACAAAGATAATCAAATAACTAGTCTAAAAGTAAGTATTGATGATAAAAAATTAATTGTATTTATAATTATTGTAGAAAAACATATTTTTATTACAATGATTTGAAATCAATTTTTCATCACAACTATGTATTTTTTTTTCTATATGGTGTAGGGAGCAAACTAGGAGATGGGTCACCTGCACCCATGCAATTTAAGAGTCACAAATGTGTTGCAGTCCTTAAAGTGCCCCTTTTCCCAGCAGAACTAGCGATATGGGCTCCATTAATTTAACTGTTTAAATTATTTTTACTATTATTTTAACTTTATTTTTAACTTCTAAAGCTGTGGTAAGTTTACTTAGTTTTAACAATAATTATAACCTTACACATCTCATCACACACTCATCTGTTCCCAAACGCCTAGTTTGGGATCAGATGAGTGTGTGTGAGATGTGCAAGGTAGTAGAGCTTGTGCTATGGTAACCAGACTGCTGATAAACTTATATATTTCGAAATCCATACATATCAGAGATAAATTACATCCAGACACAGAAAAAATGATCATAATCATCACACAAATATTTGTCCAAGGTTGGAATTGAAATTAAAAGACAATTTTCTTTCTTGTCATTTTCTTTCAAGTTCCTAATTTTCCTAACTATTATATTATGGTTATTTTGACGACCGAATGGTGTAGTTTAGTTTGTGTAACGGACTGCTATGACAAAAGTTGCTGTTTCGATTCTCGCTGAAGTCAAACATTTGTTTGCATGAACATTTAATGTTTGATTTGGTCCAGATGTTTCTGTATAATAATCTGTATTTACAATAAAAGTATTTATGTATTTACATCAGTTGTCTAGTGACCACAGTACAAGCTTTGCTTAGTTAGGGACTGAATGGTGTTGTGTGAATGTGGTAAAATATTATTATATTATTGTGAATTCTCAATCTTTAATTTATAAGTGACTCACCTAGCAAATAGTCGTTGATCTCTACAATTTTCTTCATAGACTGTGATCCAATGAACTGACCGCCAGTGGCACGAGAGTCTACCGCCAATAGGACTCCACCCTGTTGTACATACGTTTTTATATTATTAAAAAATTAATTAACCCATATATTTTTTGTAAAATTGCATAAAAATGGAAGGCTGATGGTTCTTTTGTTTAATGATTATTATGTTTTAGATAAATAGATGGATAACTCCCTATTGTACAAAAAAATAATAATAATAGTAGTTTTCTATACATCTGTCATGATCTAAGGACAGTAAAACAAAGAAAGGAAAACTATATTTGTATATATAAAAAAAAACGAGTGTGCTTGATACCACAAGACTCAAGTTAAGCTTCTTGGCTAAGAGAGAAAGAAAATGTGTGCTTGCACCTCTCTCTCTTGCCCATACAGTAATATACAAAACATCTCTCTTTCTATCTTCACTAACTTCTCTATCTCAACTTCCGTTCGCCTCGCCCGATCACACTTTTCGTAACACTCTCATCACGCATTCAACAGCTTCCTCCTCAAGTCAAGCGTCCATAAAGGTGTTTTACTTCAAAAAGTTGTACAATTGGTGGCCCAATTTGTGATCTCTTCACGGGAAACGGATGGATTAAGGAGACTTACAGTATGGTACGATTAAGTAAGACTAATAATTGTTATGTACCATGCCTCTTTTCATAATTCATAAGTTGATTTAGATTTCCTGCTTTACAATAATAATTTTCCAAACAATAAAATTGAGATCTTTTTCATTATATTTTTCAAGAGATGTTAGAAGAGTCCATGTTGATGATATAAAATATGCAGTTGAATTTCGGGATGCCATGAGTTTTATAGAAAATCATATCATACCTACATGACATTTAGTAAAGTAAAACCATAATTTTACACAAATTCAAAATGCATAGGTACATGTCGAGATATGTTTGGAGAGAGTAATTTTATATAATATAAAACAGAATACTCACTAGCAATATTTTCAAGCTATGATTCTTAACAGAAAGTTAATTGTTTTGAAAGAAGAAATTTTTATTTCCTTAGTTTTTTTTTAAACCAATTATCTACATAATACAATACAACCTTTTGCAGTATGACAAAAATGGACGAATTTCGTTACATACCTGGTAACGGAAGCCCAGGGTAGTGGTGCCGTGGTCGAACTGAATTTTGATCGCCTTGCCCGTCTCATCTCTCTGATTGAACTGCGCTAAGGTTTCTACAGGCTGTTGAAAGTTTTAAATGATATTTTGTGAAATTTAAAAAGCAATTATGTTTAGGAATATAATAACCTTTACTTACATTTGAAAACGGAGGTGATGCGAGTTGAGCGCTGTTTATGAAGTTCTGACTGTATCCGATTACATCATTTTGGAAGGAAGCTAGTGCATCAGCGGGTTTCAAGTTAATTTTTTCATCTAAACGGCACAGGTCTAATAGAGCCATTATTGTTTTGTGATTTCAAATAAACTTTGGATGAATGACAAGCGAATTCTCTAAAACGCCGATTAGTCAAGCTTGACATTTGTTGATGACAGATGTTGCTATAGTCAAGATTATAAATTATTTTTAATTTGCTTTGAAGAATTATAACTGTTGAATTTTATAATAATATTTTTTTAGGGATACAAATCATTTTAAACATAAAATACATATATTTTCTTATCTATAAAATATATTTTCTTAGTTTAATAATGTCGTTTTTTTTGTAGCTAGTACAGACATCTGTATCTAAAAATCTGAAATACGTGGAACTAAATAAAGCTACGCCACACTAGATGTCACTACAAGCCCTGAAGAAAAATTTGATACTTGCCATCTAGTATGCAGTAGCTACGATAAACATTGTTTTTACTTTCATTTCGCATCACAAACATCATGCAAAGAAAGAACATGGAAGCTACGCTAGCATATATGCTATATATAATATGCTATATACTCTTGTTTGTACCTCTATTTTATTCCTAATATTGGTCCCTAAATTCAGAAACACGAACTAAGAATCATATCTATCGCAACACTAATTCTTTAATGAATAGTTTCGCGGTCAAAATGATCAGTTATAAATTCAAAGAAACGCTTCGGAATAAAATTCGTCGAATACAAACTGTGCCTAATAAATAGCAGAGAAGTTAGGAGACCTATTATTACGCTATGAGTCAGAGTCGATAAAATCTTGTCGATATCCGAAGCCCCTTACTTAAACTCTGTCATTAAAATCTAAGATACGAATAGATAGCGATGTATAATTTATATATTACTTAGTCATTACTTATGTGATCGGTTGGATGTATCAAGATGTTATTTGAAAGTAGTGTTTTGTACTTATTAGAAATTATTGTATTATTTTGTAATTAGGCAATTTTTTTAAATGTTTTATGTCAAACTTTGAAGTGACGCGTAGTTCATAATTTTACACTTGAAATGAAAAAATAAACATAGTAAAGCGTTGGCTATTATTTGCTTTATCCTTATTATCAATTTAGGTATAGGACCTCACAGGTGGCCATAGGCAATCCTTAATTCCAAGGAGCCGAGTTGGAAGCGGTGCATCCAGCGTAGACCTGTGTACTTGGTATCCTTTATCTGTTTACCGTTTTGAAGCGCTGATGTTCTTTTGCTACGCTTTCTGCACTGTGGCCTCCACCTCCTCTTCAGAATCGTTCGGCCCCTTGCGTTTTGTTTTGCTACTTATTGTTTTTAAATTTTAATAGAAGAAATCAATTTGACGGAACAGTGTTCTAAGATGTTTACGTAAAGTACGTACGAAGATTATTAAGTAATAAACTAGCATATGGCAGATTTAAAAATTGATTTTTGTACATTTTAGATAATCAATTTGAAATAAAATGTACATCAGTGTTTTAATCTTTTGTCATCAATCATCAACAGCCTATACTAGTCCACTGCTGGACATAGGCCTCTCCTTAGAAAGGAGGTTTTGGCCTACTATACCACGCTGGCCATACGGCTTGGTATAGGGTTTGTTTCAAGTTTTCCTTCTCTTTGCAGTGCTGTTGTCCTGCTTAGTTTGCTCCCTTAGTCGGCTCTTACGACACCCACGGGATGAATTGGGGTGGTGACAATTTGTATTCCTAATCCGTCACCACACTTCTGTAAATCACGGATACACCAGATCAATTTTTTTTTGATGTGAATGCTTGTTGATATGATATCCATGTAACAAATAAACAAATTAATTTTATTTAGTAATAGTTTAAACCACTTTATTTGTTAAGGGCACACATTTACACACGGTTAGTTAACTTAAGTTTAGGTACCTAAACGAAGTTTGTCTTTTATTGTGGTGTTCAGAAACACGCTAATGCAAGTTTTTGGACCAATAGTGCTGAGAAATAGATTTACCTCCTAAAAATATCTGCTACACAAAGCAGATATATTCATTTAGCCAAGTCAATAAAATCAAAACATTACCTTTTTTCTTTAAATGCAACTGGAAAATGTAAGTACTAGGTATATAAAATCAAATCGCCCTCTCACGGATGAGAAATATAAAAGAACAATACAAAACAAAGCACACCGTTACAGGTTGTTATTTTCTACAAAATTTCCCAAAACTTTGGCGCCATCACCCACATCAAAGAGCTCACGTCAAAAGTTCAGAAATCGTGAAGTGCAACAGAGTCACGACTGAACTCAACTGCATATTAGTATGACGTACCTAGCCCCACAAATGATAGCCCCAAAACTCATAATTGCCAGATATACTGGTAAGTTGGCATATACACCGAAACGTAACATCTTAATTAAGAAATTATCGGTATTCATTTGTGAAAATAACTTTTATTTTATTTTAAAATATAATTTAACTAACATTAATTAGAATATAATATAAATATTAATGCTAATGTATAATACGTAAATCATTACTGATTTGTGCAGATTATCATAATAATCTGCAGATTATGTGGTTGAGTCCGTCAAAGTGGAAAACATTGCTTTAGTTCTGAATGTCCGAACTAGATAATCTGCAGACTTCCTTGGTAATCTGGAGACTAACGACTAAGCATACGGTAATGTTAAGTTTTCTGTTAAGTTAATGTTAAGGCGCGAAGGCGAACAAACGAAGCGAGCAGTCCGCGTCATCGGCCACCATGCACCAGATCGCCCTATTGTTGGTGGTCCTTTGGTTTAGATGAGGTTATAACAGTAAAATGTCATGTTCAAAAGTACTTTTGACTGACCGGAAAGCCTCGCGTTTAAGTGGTTTAGGCGTGAACGCGTAACAAACAAACTCACTTTAATATTTATAATATATATATATAGGCCAAAACCTCCTTTCTAAGGAGAGGCTTATGTACAGCAGTGGACTATTAAAGGCTGTTGATGATTTATAATATAGAGTTTGGCAGTATCGATCTGGATTATCAAACCTAGCAAGTAACAATTGTAATCAGGTTCACTAACACACAACACACTGTTTTCATTGTTTATAAATGCTAGTTAACAGTTACAATCCGGTGTGATAGGCGGTCGGATTTAGGACTTATTATATTGCATTCCCGAGGTGCACGTTGATGGTTGCAATTCGTCAGCTCGTTCTAAAAGGTACGGGGGTTTGATTCCCATAGGAAACAGGCGAGACTTTGTCATGCGACACGCAAGTTTTGGGTAGCACATTGTGGTGACCATGAGGCTTATAGTAAAACGTAGATACATAATATCTATTACTAGGCTTTATAGGTCTTGTTTGCTATAAATGATTACTTTAATTAATATGTAGGTATGGGTTTTTTGGTCAAAGCTACGTGTGGTCAAAGCTAGTTTCGGTGCAAAAGAAGATAAAAATGTAAATACCAATTTTAAATATTTCATATAGTATTTTAATATGAAGCGTCGTTTGGGGTGTTTTTGAATTATTGGTGTATGTTATTTGGTAATAGATTAAATGACTCGAATAATTGTTTATCTATTCTACAATGTTTTGTTCATTTATTTTTCAAAGGTAAAAAAGCCAAGAAAGTTATATATATATATTTTTGCTTTATAATTTGAAACCTAATTTAAACTAATAATGAAAATAAATATGTGTAATTTCACTACCCCATAGATTTGAATACCTAAGTATACAAATAAATAAAATTGAAGTGTCTGTTTCTATTTTCAAAATAATTGTTTTTTTTTTCATGCTCACATGGTGCAAATAGCACGATAGCTATAACTAAAAACCAGTTTAAATATTTTGTCCTCCTGTTTGTTCAGGGTAATCTTCAAAACGGCTGGACTGATTTTGATAATATTTTACTACCAGGTAGCTGTCTATATTAGGAGTAGGTAACTTAGGCTATTTTTTAAAAGCCGTGAATCATTATAAAAGCCATTCAGTCATTCATCAAATTACATGTGTATAGGACTGTCCCAAGATATTATGTACCATATAGGAGTCCTACTAAGTTAGTGAGTCCACCCCGAGGCTGCCGGTAATGCCACAAATTTCATCGGCACGCTAATAAGTTCCACTTGACAATAAAATTGAACCAATTGACCTGAAATGATATGTTACTGGAAGGGAATGTTAGATCGTCCTAGAAAACTGTTAGTAATGAGTTTCAGAACCTAAGGGTGTTTTTGTGAAAAAAGGAACGTATTTAAATATTACTTCGAAGGAGGATGTATTTTATATAATTAACCTTATCTTGTATATTTATAAATAAAACGAAATGAAAGAAAAATAAATAAAAATGTAAACCGTACAAAATAACTTTGTGGTATTGGTATTGGTTGTGGGCTCCGATTTCCGCATTTAGACTCTAGAGTGGTCCTTTAAGCGTCCAGGATTGGTTGGCTAAGTGAACCAACTAAGTTCCTTCCAGAAGCGCAGAAGCTTCCTGGGATGTTCACAAGTTCTAGGAGCGATTTTGTACCACCACTAGGGATTTCCTGTACCACCGTCCCGGCTACTGGTACCCGGGACGGCGTGCGGTTTTTAGGCGGTTCGAGTCCAGTTAATATTCCAATAAGTTTGTATATATATAAAACTTTTTACCCTCGACGTAGGAGGAACGTGACCAGTTTATAAAGTTTATCTGTGTATCTTTTTTTAGTACCTATATAGCTTAGCTATATATAGCTTCTAAAGGGATATACTGATTTTGATTGTTTTTTTTAGACAAGTGACTTAATTGACGCTTTATTTTCAAAAAAATACTGTTTCGCTGTTATTCAAAGGGATTTTCAGAGATAAGGGTATTTTTAATTCACACAACTTCATATTGAGTGTCTACGGTTCTCCGGGCACTGTAGTTCGGCAGATAAAAAGACTTGACTAAGCTAACTAAATGCTGGCCACCCAAACTAAACCCTCCTATTGACTTCTCGACCAAACTGAATCGAATTTAATGATCGAATCGAATCGATTTTACTTTTAATTATTTAGACCATTTGTTTTGAATATAATTGCTAAGTATAAACCGATTAAGTAAATCGGCAGCAAGAGTGTTTTATTGGCAGGTCAGAGGGCCTCTCGAGAAATAATAAGGAATTTACACCGCGCTGTATTCAACTCGATTTCATTGCAATTACTACACTACTACACTACCGTGCAAAGAAATCGTTCAGTATAGTAACCGACGTTTATTTATCGTTATTTGACAGTATAAATTTACTGTCGCAGCTATAAGTGTTGGCATATTTTTGATTGTGTTTTAAAGGATCTTTCATTTCTATCTTTAAATTTAAATAAAACACAGGACGTGTGAGATATTATCGAAGTTTTTTATTCACTTGAATGACCTTACACTAAGCTCTATGTTAAGCAGTTTAGTCATATCAAATTAATATAATACAAATCAATATATACTTAAATTTTTGGTAATAAAAATATTTCAGCATGCAAAAAATAAAATAATTTAAACAAATATTTATTATCTATGACCATGTTGCCAAAGTTTAAGCTGCCGCTGTGACACTGCTTTTGTACCACTTACAACTTGTGCAGACGTTCATTTCTAGTCTAGTTCAGGTGACCAAAAAAAAAATTGTAATACTCGGTTGTAGTGCAAATTAACTAAAGTCTTTTAAAATGATGATGATGAGTGAAGTTATGTGTCAAAAAACATTTTTCTTTAAGTTATATTTGAGCACTGTGGTAATTTGTCCCGCAGTGTAAGCGCACATCACGCGCCATATAAGTTGAGGAGCCTGTGTGTTTTGCAGCTCGTTAGCGATCTTTTATTACCTCTTATGCCGGTAACACTATATCTACCTACATGTTCTGAAGTTGTTATTGTACTGTTCTCTTTTCTCAAATCACTTCTGAGTAGAGCAGTGCATATTTGGCATTTAAAAGTTAAAAACAAAAACACTACAAGCTTACAACTATTACATTACAAATTTGCGTTCGAGTGTAGGTATGTAATGTAAATATATATAAATCTTCTGTACTTGTAACCTAACTCCTCCTAAACGGCTGGACCGATTTAGATGAAATTTTGTGTGTACATTTCAATGGATTCTTGGATGGTTTGAAAACACAATTGGACCCGGTAGGTGGCTCTGCTGTCGTTATAACGTGCCAGGACTGTCGCTGCCTCACCAAATTTTTCACCTAATTTATTAATTCTAAGGCGGTACGAAGTTCGCTGGGTCAGCTAGTGTATGTATATTTCTTTGACACGGTGTGGAATGTAAATGGATTTTTCTAGAGAGGTGTCGTTAGATTCTTTTTAATTGTAAGAGTGACACTGGGTACCTATAAGAAAATTATAAAAATTATAATCGCATGTTTCTAGATTTTATGTACATTTTCACGCAGTCGGGTTTTTGTGTTTTTTTTTCGTTGTGTTTGTTTGTTCGATCATGCTATACGGACGTTTTATAGATCTAGCTTTTTGACTTTTCTGGCATTCATTATGTAACGACGAAGAAGAGTACAACCTCCTTTCAGGAGAGGCCCATGTCCAGCAGTTTACTATTATAAGCTGTTGATGAAGAAGACAGCTTGATTTGAGAAATTCCGTTTCGTTTTTGTTGTTGGATCCACCCGAGTTATCACGAAGGCAGAACCGGCGTATAAACGCCAAGTTCTAGAAGAACGGAGTTAGATAACAGGAATATAACTGTTTTCTTTTCCTGTCGGTAGGTATATAGCGTAATCAAAGCCCTGTCATAAGGGGACAGGATTGAGAATCACAACCACACAATCATTACAAACACACCAGCATAATTTTAGCCAGTTGATTTTAGTTGTAGTGCGATATAGATATTTCAAAGATCTAAGCATCAGTAGCCGATTACCATTGGTAGCTTATGTTGTTATTTGTTATAAGTTCATCATCATCATCATCAACATCATCATCCTCTAATAGTCCACTGCTGGACACAGACCTCTCCTTAGGAAGGTGGTTGTAACCTCCACGGATGGCGTAGTGGTTTAAGCGGTCGCCACGCCTTCACTGCTACGCTGAGTGCTGTGGGTCCGATCCCCACATGGGACGACACTTTGTATGATTCACAAATTGTTGTTCTGAGTCGGAGTCTGAAACAAAAAATAATTTAAGCCAACTTAAACTTACTGGAGCTCATATCGCTAGTTCTGCTGGGGAGAGGGGCACTTTAGGAACTGCAACAAAATATGTTTTTCTACAATAATTATAAATACAATTCCTTTTTTATCATCAATGCTTACTTTTCGACTAGTTATTTCATTATCTCTATCTTTGAGTTACAGGTTAATAAAATAATTGACTGCACATTTGGCGTAGTGGTTTAAGGGTTCATATCGCCACTTCTTACTGCGCTGAGTGTTGTTTTGATAACCACATGGGACAACACTTTGTGTGATCCACAAATTGTTGTTTTGAGTCTGGGTGTTCTTTGTGTCCGTTTCATGTACATATGTTTGTAAAGTCTCCCGCGACACAGGATTTATTCCTAGTGCGGGAGTTGTCTTTTTTTAAGAAGGAAAATAAAAACATAAGTTAGTTACTTAAAATATCATATTTTTTCAGGGTCCCTTTTCAATGTACGTAATAGGTTAGTTTCACATTTGTCATGTCACTCTCTCTCTCTCTCTCCCTTGTCCCTTATACCACTGAATTATACCAATTGCGATGCAGGCTACCATGTATACATATATATTAGTTTTATTTTTTAAATTATAGTTTTCTGCAAATATTAATCCATTTTTTAAATAAAATTGATCAATAAATTCAATTAGTCCCACACTTTTATCTGTTGATGAATACATAATAAAATGCAGGTGTGTTATACATATTAATTACAATAATATCAGCAGTGTTATGACAGTAAAACCAGTAAATTCAGATAAAATATCTCATTACATTTTTCGCTGCATGAGTTATCGCGCAAAGGTAGCAATTATGTTCAGACTATAATATAATACTTATGCAGATATTCAGGTCGTTATAGAACTTAGATAAATCTCCACTGATCTACCATCTTGCACCGAAAAGGTCGTCATTATTCGAAATTCGAACATTAGAGGAGTGCAGAGATATGGATTTAGGATATGCGGGACAGGGAGGAAGTGTAATGATGTTACCCGATGTGAAATACGGTGTAATGCTGCACGCTCCTTATTAATATTCGAAAATAAAGAATGTTGCCATTTGCCCTCCGGGGTGGGGAGTATATTTTTATGATAGTGATGTAGGAGTTCGTGTCGATAAAGATAAATTTTATAACTATTCAAAATAGTAAGCAACCTGTCTATAATTGTTTTACTTGAGTATCTGGCGAAGCCCCAAGCTCGATAAAATACCTAAAATTTCAGTGATTTGTGAAAAACACAAATTTGCTAAATTTTGAACTTACATCATTGCAATTATCATTTGCTACAACGCATCTTTTATATCTCAGAATTTTTCGTAAAGATATTTTTTTTTTTATGTAATAGGGGGCAAACGAGCAGACGGTTCATCTGATGGTACCGTACTACCGCCAGCCATGGACACCTGCAACTCAAGAGTCACAAGTGTGTTCCCAGAATCAGGAGTGCTTGGGCTCCGGTAGCCTCACTCATTTCTTGAAAAACAATGAACAATGAATTGCTTGACAATGGTTTTCTGTGAGGCCGTGATATCCTTCCTCCTATCCCTTCGGTCGAGTCTGGCTCATATGTGGCGAAACATGGCTCATATGTGGCGAAGTTTGTAAAGTGTACAAAACTTCACCAGAGGGCCTAGTGCAAGTTTATTACACATCAACTCGCTCTCTCGATAGCGAAGAGTTTGGTGTAAAGTTCAACGCGGGCTAATCGCAACGCCGAACGCGCTCACCGTGACGATCGAATAGATGTAAAATAAACTCGCACTAGGGAATCAGATCAGCAAAGTGGAGCAAAATCTTTTTATAAAAAGAGGAAACTCATACCCAGTAACGATGTTATTGCTTCAGATGATGATATATATACAGTATGATATACACATTCACAGAAACAAACAATGTAGTACAGTTTACAATATACTGTACTACATTGTTTGTTTCTGTTGTCGATTTGTATACTATGCTGGGTAATTTTGCCACAGGATTTGATAGGTTAGATTGTTCATTAATGAGTAAGTCTCATTGTTCTAAAGGATTTAAAGTCTACATGAGTTGAAAATTATGTAAAAATTATTATGCTTGCGATGATTTTCAGTCTGGTGTCACTCTGGATCATAAAAGATGATTATAATATAATATCACTAAGATTTATAGTGGTGGCGCAAGAACAATATAAATGGAACCCGAATGGAAGGGCCGGGCATAGCTTATAAAGTTATGTGATTTTGATGTGAACTAGGGCGTAGTTTATTGCTTAAGATTTACATTATTCTAAAAAGTAATCGTGGTATAATAATAGCAAAAACACAACATGTTTTACAGTCAATAAGACTGTAAAACATGTTGTATTCACTGTAAAGTACAGAAAATCGACAGTACATAAGTGTCACAACACTAGCGGGAGCAGACTCGATGGTGAGCGATAGTAGTGGTCGCGCCGCGGGCTGCGTGCGCGCCACCCTTTCATTTTCTAATTATATAACTGGCAGCACCGGCCCGTGCGCGACCGACCATCGTAACTTCTTCACTTTTGAATTTAGAATTATTATTGCGCATTATGCTCTCGCACACCGGGATGGATGGACGTGCGTGTCTTTAAGTCGTTATTGTTATATGTGGGATATGTCCTGTAATTTTAAGCACATCTTTTACGTGATAATATATGTATTATGTACGACTTTATCTTAAAGTGTATATTACAGACCTACGGTTGGCTTTAATAGCAATTGTGAATCTAATGATACCGTTTAAAATGAATAACTAATTGTTAATAGTGAATTAGCTTTTCATAATATCGTGTAGTTATTCATCACCATCATCTTCCTACCCTTTTCCCTAATTTATTTGTTGTCGGTACAACGTCATTCTCCTTGATCATTTGACATCCTCTTTCAAGTACTCCTTCATACCATTGCGAAAAGGTTTTCACGTTTTCTTTTATGACCGGAGTCACCTGTTTAACGCCACCTGCAACAAAACAAAAAGTCGTCTACTTTAATTTAAGGAATCCTTACTAATGTTTAAAATAATGTTAGTAATGTGAAGCTTATGGTGTAAGAAGTATTTTGTTACCCCCATTAAAACAATTCAACATTCAAAAGTTTTTATGAATAAATGAATCAAATGAACAAAAGAACTTAAGAGTTTAAAGTCATTAGGTGATCTCAAGTGGGTTCATTCATTGGGGATGCTTTAAACTTACTTTCCTTAATCAACGTAAAAGGCGATAAGGCCGATTATGTCTTCTACAGATGTCATTTTTATTTGTATTTCGAACGAAATTCAAAAAGGCCGTCAAATACAGATTATGTCGGATTAAATTTCTTTTTCTTTTTAAATAGAAAAACCAAACATAATATTGCACGACAGTATTGACATCTTTTGTGTTTTTTGTATAATGATTTTACTAAAAAAAATTAAATTATAGTTACAATTAGTATGATTGTATTAAAACTATATTACATTTAAATAATTTTATCAATCTTTTATTATGATAGACTCTCATTTAGCCGTTACTCGAGCGTACGCTAAACCAAGGTGATATTTATCAAATATCTATTTAATGGATTGTCTATAATAACATGATGGTCGAGATAATAATAATATAAACGTATACATTGGCATGAATATTAAATTGATCTGATTGTATGTAGTAATTATGGTCATTGCACTTATAAACTCGTTTGGAAATCTAAACTTCTACCGCATGGAACGAACAATGATGGTGGAAGGTAGCACTAAAGATTTCTGTGATAGTTCTAAGGTTATTTGCGTCGTTTTAACAGATCCTAATAATCTCAATAGAATGCATTACAACTTTTCAAGCTGGCGGATGCATCACGAGGTTGATAGACAGTTTATTTTGTAAGATAAATAAAACCTAGGTACTTTTCAATGGTAGTAGTTTTCTATGTAATTTCTAGTAATTTTACTTATATGGAAAATGTTAATGTACTTACATAAATATGCATATACAGAGATTTGAATTGACGATATGATTTGAATGAGTGCCGAGCTATTATGTTGCTGTTTATTTATTTATTATAGACGTTTTTTGTGTTTCTTTGTATTATGAAATGGTTTTAAAGTGCAAATGTCTAAAAGCGTTCTTGAGATTTGCACACAAGACAAAATTTATATCACGGTTTTACTTATAATCCACAGTATCTGGTGTATTATTTAAATTGATAGCCGGCGGGAACGGGTGCCAACGTTAAATGCGCGCACTTGATACTGACAGTTTATCCAACATGGCGGATTGGCGGGAAATATTCTTTTTAACATTGTCTGAGACAAGAAAGGCAAAAGCATCAGCATGTGATACTTTATAAAGTGTTCTAATTAACACTCACAAGTAGCACACGCACGCATTAGTGACATTAAATTCACTTAGCCAAATTTTAAGTAGTTACTTTGTCAGAGAACAACCGACTGAAAAAAATACAGTTTGTCCTATTTCGGATCGCTTGTCTGTCAAACTTGTTCACTTGAAACAGAATTGGATAAATTCTGTTCTCTTCTCCAGAAAGGCGAAATGCACCGTCCCGATGAGATGAAGAATAATGTATAGAAAAAAAATCCTTCCCGGGGAATCTTGGTATTTTTAAGAGTTAATCTAAGTCAAAGCTTCGAAGAACCCAATGGGGGTTCAGCTGCTTGTTGTCAGATATCCCTGTTATTGTGCAAGTGACTTTTTATGTTGTTTTTACTTTTAGTATAATTTTTCATTTTATTTATTTATATCTTTATTGGATACAGTTAATATGTACTATACATAATGAAACCAATAGTATTTATAATGTCAAGTAAAAATCCTTCTGTAGCTTTTTGAAAACGGCAAGGTTTTAGCTTATCGGATTGTCAGAGGCAAGTTGTTACAAAGTCTTACTGCTTGCACATTAAAAGTCTGCAAACTAGGTGGAATGTTGTGGCATATTTAGTTTTAAATTCTCCGATGACCTCAGGTCCCTGCAATGTGTGTTGTGTAAGAACTGAAAACGTTTTTTGAGATAAGAGGGTGTGTGGGGATGAAACAGAACACTGTATAAAATAGAAAGAATATGGAGCTTAAAAGATGAAGGTTAAAAGAAAAAGTGGCTTGAGTTGAGTTTAGAATAATACTCTGAGATGAATTCATATTCCCTGCTGCTAGCGTTATATAGTTATATATAGTTAGCGTCTAACTTCTCCAATTTGGGGGCCCAGAATGGGTACCTATCCATATAGATCCCTAAATTTTTATCAAGATACAACAAAGACAACATAGATATAGTGCATAACAACATAGATAAAGTACAACCGAGAAATTGCAACAAACAATTGGTATTTGCTGAAAGTTTATTTTGCAGTGCAGCCTGGGACTGCCGGCAATAATGACCTATGTTTTCTTGGGGTTTACACTTATTCCATACTCCCTACTCCAGTTATATATTGGCATGAAGTCTGTACTAATGGCATCCACTGCTTTAGTTAAATTATTTGGAGTAGCTTATGAGTAAATTCGAAGATCATCAAGTGATAAAACGCCGCCTTAGGTACGCCCGCAGATGTACGCCAAGAGGAATAAACATTTTCGGTACAAGCACGCTGCTGGCGACCGTACAGGTCAAGTAAGGTAAAGACCGTTGGCTTTCCTTTGTCCATGCCCGACCTAATATCGTCCGCGATATAGGCTCGAGCTGTGGTAGTGCTATGACCTGGACGGAAACCTGACTGGACAGAATTACGGAGAAAATTTCTTGAGAGAAATGAAGTTAACTGTGTGTGAATGAGACACTCGAGGACTTTCGAAAGAAAAGGAAGGATAGATATCTGACGGGACGGTAATCTGAGAAGGAGGACGGATTACATTTCTTGGGGAGAGGAATACTTTGAGCCATTTTCTATGCAGATGGAAAAACGTTGACGGATATGGAATAGTTGAGAATATGGCTAATAGTTGAGAATATGGCTAATTACAGGTAGGATCTCATCTAGGATAGGAATAGCCATATTACGGCTGATACTGTCGCTTTCTAAAAAGCAAATTGACTAAAAAATAATATTTTTTTTTATTTTTGAAAATAGTTTTTTCTTCTTAATTTTGTTATAAAGGTGTACACGTCAACGTCACTTATAAATTATTATTTTTTCCAACTATTCAATTATGAGTCATAAAAAACTCATTTATTTAGTAATGTGTCACACTTATAATAGCTGCAATAGTCAATAATAAAAGCTCTTTCTTCATACCAATCTGTTTACGGGCTACTTAAAAAAACGAGCACATAAGTTTTAATGAATACATGCTATATTTTTTTTTGTATGAAATTACAAATCGGACGCAAAATTGTAATGCTTCAGTCTCGACCAGAGTAATAATAGTATTTTCACACATCTCACACACGGCCGCCTGATCCCAAAATAGGCAGAGCCTGTACTATGGTAACCGGACTGCTGATAAACATACTTATATATTTTTAAATACATACATATTATAGAATGATACTATAGCCTCACAGAGAACCAGCGCAATGCATTTCTATCCTTTCTTTTCGAAAAGTGAGTAAGTTACCTTGTCACCACCACTATTCATCCCGTGGGTGTTGTAGGAGCCGACTAAGGGAACAAACTACGCAGGACAAGAGGACTGCAAAGAGAAGGAAATCTTGACACAAACCCTATACCCGGTCACCCCGTCTGGCCGGCGTAGTATAGTAAGCCAAAACCTCCTCTCTAAGCAGAGGACCAGCAGTGGACTCTTAAAGGCTGATGATGTGATGTAAGTCATGTAAGTTACCGGAGGCCCAATCCAAGGCCCAGTTCCACATAAAAGGCGGCATCGCATTTACCTACGTGTCTCTTGAGTTGCAGGTGTCCATGGGTGACGGTAGTCGTTTGTCATTAGATTACAGTTGCTTATTGGACCCCTAGTCAATAAAAAAAATTAGGAAGACGGGGGCAGCCTAAATAAGCCTTACATCATACCATACTTTTCTAATGAAAACGTGAACAACGTTTCCATTAGGAAAGTAGTAGCATTACACTTTTAAACAAGAATTTAAAAGTAAAGAAATGCATGACATAGCGGTACACGATCGTAGGTACCCAAATAATAGACATGCTATCATTCAATCTTGTGTAGGTGTATAAATGCGTAAATTCTTACAAAATATAAAGGCCCTTTGACTCCGGGCGACGTATTAACTATACTATACGCATTTGCCAAGATATATTTATAACTTTCATTGACCTCGGAATAAAATCTCAATCTATGAAGTGATTAATTACTTTAAAGTACTATAATTAAAGATTTAACTCCTAAACACTTATGTATAAAGTTTTATTATATATGACAAGATGGTGCCCACAGCGGAATACTAAATATCATTCTTTAAAATCGGTCAAACGCACCAATCAAGCTCGTAACATGATAACGAGTATATTTAAATGTTTCTGGTGATTACTATGGGGATTAATTGTGATAATTGCTCATAGTTAGCGGATGTGGATTCGCTTTCTATGTAATTACTTAATTAATTGGCTAAATTAATCTTCATTATGTAAAAAGGGTCATTTGGCGAAGATAAGAGCCTGCATCACGCTATGAAAGTTCTTAGGCCGAGGTATATTTTTTTATTGCCGGGAACTACACCGGCCAATGGCAAGTTAAATAAGTTTAATAAATAATTAACATCATAATTTCTTTGCCAAAGTTGGCATGTCAGAAGCACAGTATTTTCACTTTAACATCAAAAAGCGCGCGGTCACAGATAATTTCGCGCGCGAGAGATCTTTATCTTCTCTGTGGTACATGATCACGTGACTGCCGGCGGGAGGTCACGTGACCATGTTTACACAGTAATGCGCCCTTTATTAACTTCCACAGCAGAGGGTACTTGTGATCAAGATAGGGCGGTAAGCTAATAAGAGCTAAGTCTAATAAGGTTGTATATTAAATTCTGACAACTAGTCCCCACCACTTTATTTTATTTTCATATAGGTACGACTACTGAATTCCTTACATGTCTTCATGTTGGCAACATTTAAAGTACCCAGTGTGGGTTCCAAGGGCAATAAAGAGGTATTTTACCTTTAAGAGATATTTTCAAAAAAAAACAGTTTCATTTAAATTTCTGTCTTGATTCTGATAATAGCGACACAATAAATGAATGAAAACAGTTTTCAGTGATGATATTAAAAATTCCTTCAGAAGGCGTTTATGTAGATATATATCTAGATATATATATCTACATATATTGAAGTGGAACAAAAGAAAAAACATGAATTTCTTTACCATAAGCGTTGGTTTTTCAAACCTATTGATTTTTGAATACAACGGCCCAGCAAACATTATAGAAAAATGGCCTTATACTCCAATAGCAAATATAAATATTCATATAGCATAGAGAATAGACTGCGAGGCGGTAATCCCGTACGTCAACAGCGCTACAATATTGAGTGACACTTGACATTTGTATGTAGAGGATTAGATGCGTGCGAGAGAGATGTGGATGCGGCATTTTTGAGTAAGTTCTGTGTTGTTAAAATTAAAGAAATTTGTTTGCTGTCTGAATCATGATGCATGTATGATGTAAGTACTTATTTATATCTTCATAGTAGGTAAAGACGGAGGCATGTGCCTTTTGAATATGTATATAATTAAAATATATTTTATAAGTATGATCGTTAAATAAGACATCCAAGGGAATTAGTGTATCAATACTCGTATACCGTACTCGTAGTTTAGACTTGTCTACAACTAGCAAATTATCGCGTTTAATACTCGCGTTTTGATAAACTGTTAAAAACAAATTCTTATTGAAAACATGGACCTCGGTTAAAAATACTATCAGTTTGTATTTGTAAAGTAAGTTTGTATTTGAATTTAGTTTTTAGTATTATTATCAACTACGTTAATACTTATAATAGTGCCACAATTTAAACATTATCTTAAATAATATTTATCACCCAAGTATGCATATTGCTAGGCATTTTATACCACATCCAAATTTAACCGCTCCACCGTTCCTAAAATGAACAACACGTACCATAGACTCTTTTGTTGATTTTTGTTCTCAACGAGGGTGATCAAGCGATCGCGTATTCTGCCTTGTTCCCAAGACTTATCATCTCTGGGGACGCGAGTGGACAAATTTGGCTCTATCGTAAGCCTGTTAGCACCCTATGCGGTAGAGCAAATTGTATGCAATAATTGAGAATGGTTGTGTGGGAGGTATTTGGGCTTATTTGAAAATTGTGTTGTGGGATTGCGCGGGTGAGCAAAGGATTTAAGCCATAATGTTAACCATTACGGCTCAATTCCTAGGTATGTAGCACTTCTACATTAAACGGTGTCTACAACATAATTTCTCTAATATGATTCTGTCATAGGTCTTGAGAACACGAGCAGACGTTGAACCGAAATTACTGTGTGAGCACTGGTTCTTTTCGGTTAAAAAAAGTAAGGCACATTCACCAAAAGTTAGGTTACTTTAGTTAGGGATCTCTTTGGGTAGGTATAGCACACATAGCATACATTCGGAGTACATATCGTCTGTTGCAATTAGGAGCTTCAACAAAAAGTCGTTTTCCCCTTTATTTTTGAAATAGCCATGTTAACAAAGTATATATATATGCAATTTTAAAAATTGCTGATGTCTACATTCTTAATAGGGAAATGGGCGAAATCCATGTGTGTGTATGTCTACGTATATATTGAACTGCGTAAATTGTTTTACATGTAAACAATGTGCACCTACTTTACAAGATCTGTACACCAATAATAATGGTTCACTTTTAGAGAATGCCCGGCGTTAGTGGAAAGTAATGTAAAAATGTAGTGCGGCGTTAATGTTGTGTAAATGTACCATACAATTCTAACATATACATATAGTTACAAAAGAAGGTATTAAAAATTAAAATACCCTGAATATTAAAATACTTCCCTCCTATATAACCTTTGCATAACTTATATTATTTATACATATAATAAAGTTTATCTATCGTTTCGGTTCCCCAAAAATGCCATCATCAGTATCGTGACGTCATTAAAGAATTTGCATAAACGGCCCTTTGCGATCCCATGCGGTTCCCTAGGGCCACACTATCGGTTGGTAAAATTTTATTGTTATTTGTTAGACTAATACACACTTCCATAAGAATCACGATTTTGAATCCTATTCTTGCAGTGTTAGAGTTTTATGTTGCTTGGATTTGAATTATATTGGACAGATAAATCGCAGAAGTACTACTATACCTCGTTGCAAACTTGTCTCGCTGATGTGTATAAGAATGGTTTTTGGGCATTGACTCAGACTATCTAAGGTTAAAATAGAATGGGTATATGAACTTTGTACTTGATAAAAACATCTGCGTACATAGTTTCAAAGCCACCGATGTTGATGACTGCACAAATGGCGTAGTGGTTTAAGTGGTTATCTCGTCACTTTCTACTGCACTAAGTGTGGTGGGTTCCATCCCCACATGGGAGAACACTGTGTTATAAACGAATTGTTTTTCTGAGTCTGGGTGTTCTTTGTGTCCGTTTCATGGACGTTTGTAAAGTACCCCGCGATACAGGATTTATTCCTAGTGCGGGAGTTGTCTTTTAAAAAACAAATAAGAAAAACGAGATAAGCATGAATAATTAGTGTCTACGGTGGTTAAACAGTTTATAAATTGACGTCAAGAAATAAAAATGCCAATAGTCCTGCTCCATTACAGTTCTTTTTTAAATTCTTTTTCTAATAATATTAATCTTATTCTTATTTTCTTTTTGTTGAATTCTAGTTAATACGTTTTATTTTAGCCATATATTGTTTCATACAGTTCATCCCTTTTTTACTTTGATTTTCTTCTATTCATTGACCCTCCTACTTAATATTCATCATAATCATTCACGCATTTGCAATCTCACGCAAAATACAATTTCATCTCTACTACTTCTACTAATCTACCACATTCACACTACGTCATCTATCCCAAACTAAGCAGAGCTTGTACTATGGTTACTAGACAACTGATATAAATACATACATACATATATTCTGCGACTGCACGGATGCCGTAATGGTTTAAGCGGTCGCCACGTCGCTTTCTACTACGTCGAGTGTTGTGGGTTCAAATCCCACATGGGACGACAATTTGTGTGATCTACAAATTGTTTTTTTTTTACAATTCTGAGCGGTAGTTGTCTTTAAAAAAAAAGAAAAATACATCTACTATTTCTTACTATTTTTGTTACATTTAATCTTCATACTTATTCTTTGTAAATACGTCATCTCATTTCATATTTACAAGATAAAGTTATTTTTATGAATTACTTCTAATATTTGCTAGAACAGCTACACAGATACACAGAGCATACATACCTACAGCTACATAGAGCATTATAGTTGAGAAGAAAACGAAAATACAAAGGTAGATGTGTAAACGGTACGGTCAGTTCGTATCGTCGGGAAAGACAATACGGACTTAACCTTCTGTAAATTCATGCACCTCTCGTCTAGAATATATAACATGTCACCCTGCGTTATTATATGCAAATAATACGCATAATTTAGGGTTGTGCGTGTTTTATCTACTTATCTATGGCAAGGCTCAATTAGTGGTGGAGATAGTCTATTATCTCTCTATGAAGTATGTTAAATGATTTATTACTCGCTTTGATGGTGGAATAATTTTTGTGGGTTGTTTTGTATACTTAACTAATGCGACATTTTGTTTGGTCCCTTTTAATGTTACACGACTATGAATTCCGGGTTCGAATTTTGTCGAATGTTGTTAATTTTTGGCTATACCTACAATCAACGGTATCTACTCTTTCTTGTGGTATAGGGGGCAGAGGACGCGCAGACAGGCTATCTGGGCTTCAATTCTACTATTTTATGTTAACGTACAAGCCACTGTTAAATCATTCACACGTTATTAAGATGCCATTGGGATGCTATTGGTCAAAATATCAATTTCTCATCAATGGTGATATTAACAACATTGCCATATCTGGTTAATTAAATATATCATTTCCTTACAAATTTAAAATGTAACGTTTACCAAACTTTTACAAAAACATCGACGACATTTGTTTTAGTGGCAGTTTAGTGACAAGTCATCGGGAGACCACTGATCTAACATAGTACAATACGAAAAGTGCAAAATTATTCCAAAGACAGTCCATCGACAGTCTATTGAGACAATAATAAAATAGCAGAATTGGGGCCCTGATGGTAAGTGATTACCGCCGCGTCGCAAATGGACACCACCAGAAACAAAAGAGGGTTGAAACCCTTTGTTTGCCCCTTCCCAGAATTAGGGAGGGGGGAGGGGGAGGATTGGTTTGTGCCTCCGGAAACTTACTCACTCGGTGAACAGCGGAGAAAGAATTGTTTAACACCGGTTTTCTGTGATGCCGTGGAGCCGGCCTAAATGTGTCGAAGCATGGCTCTCCCACTAGTTTGCACTACTCTCAAAACATTTATTTATTTTATAATGGCATTGTTTTCTGTACCATATATGTTTTCCTGAGCAATAATACTATTATTTTCTTCTTAAAAGGCCACACACATTAATTTCTAAATATCAAGCCACGATCTCAAATATTATTTTTATGGCGGTCACACATTTATAACCATTAGCGGCACAACAAAAAACTGTAACAAACCACTAATTTTACCGAATCTATAAAAATATATAAATCAAATAAAAAAAGTAAACACACACACAGACTATTAATATCTCTATCCTTATACTTAAGTTCGGAAACGAGGATAATTACAGTCTATGGACGTCGAGCTTAACGTTCGAAAATTAAAAGTTGTAACGTTCGGCCTGCACGTATCATTATGTTTGCATTATTTTGTTCTTATTTGTCGACCTGAGGTTAAGTTGGGTCACGACACATCCCAATTAGGGGTGATTAGGCGTCGTAATTTATTGAGTGCGTTCCAGAACGGTTGTGGCACCGCGGCGCGCTTTGAATCGTGAGTGAGTGTCGTGGCGCCAATTTTGTTTTTTTTTTTTATAAAGTGTTGAGTTGCGAACATGATATTTGAAGCTAAGTGTTTTGTTTTAATGCGAGTTCATCGATTTAATCATCGCCACGAGCGCTTATGAATACTTTTCATATTTAATGAGGCTACTTTCTCTTATGATAGCTATTAAGTATACTTTTAAGATTACGTATTATTTTATACGTAGGTATCTCGTCTGACGTTCTTATATGACATCTAAATATAGGTAGGTATCTTAATTCACTCTTTTAATGTTTATCTTTAGCATTACTTTAATGTTTGCCCGTCTGAGACTCATCAAGGTATTTTTTGACACCCAGGATCGGGCAGGTTCGATTTAAATTTAATTTTTCTTTCATCTGGCAAAATATCTTAACTTAACGAAATGGAACTTCAGAATTTAAAAAACTTGAAACCTTTGCACACGAACAAAAGTATATAATTTATGATAAACTACATTGTGTCTATGGTATAATAAATCGTAATACACGATCCATAAATATTATATTACGCAATCTATGCAAATCATACAGTCATTTATCCCTCGATTAACCTGTCAAGTAAAATTACGCGGCATGGTAATTTGTCACAATATGACCTACGAATGTGTCATCCTGCATAGGCCCTCCCTAGTAATAGGACTAATAATTTACTTAAAACCTATTACCTACAGCTAAAAAAGTACAACTTTTAGGCGATATATAATAAAAATTTATTAATGGAGATTTATCACTATTTAAGAAAACATTATTTATGACAAACACGAGAAAATTCTTTCTAGAATGTATATAATGTAAAAATTTATGTGTGTTTATAAATACATATTTATTATGTGTTAGTATCATTATTACTTATTGCATATTATGTATTTCTTATTAAAGATTAATATTTTTTACATGTATATGTCTTGAAAATTAATAACTAAATATATATATTCTATAAATATTATGATATAGTTGACATAAAATCTCCTTACTTTCTGTGCATCTACCATGATTAAGGTCTGCACCGCCCTAAGGTTGGTTGGTAGATGATGCCTACGGCATTAAGTCCAACTTTATCACGTTTATATGTGCATAAAGAATAAATTTTATTTTACCAAAAGTATCATTATTGTTTTGCCAAAGATGAGCCTTCTAACTTTTGTTTTAACTTATTCACTACTGGCTTCTTCAACTCAAAGTATTATGGAATTAAAATACGAATATTCTGTAATCCAAAATAATTGAAAAAATGCGCTTGTGTCTGGGTACAAAAAGAATATAATAACAATCATCAGCAATAGCTTATCGTAGTCCACTCCTTAGAAAGGAGGTTTTACTGTTTTAGTCAGTAGACTAGTCTTGTAGTCAGTAGACTCACCACGCTGGCCAGACGGGTTGGTATGGGGAATTGTTCCATTGTTTTAATGTGAAAAAATATTTTATCAGTAATATCGACATTGAACTTTATGACAATTCCTATCATAAAATCCATTAAATATCAAATATCGAAATAGTAGGATTATTAGTTTACATATTATTAATTTTCCTATTTAACACTCAGTAATACATTACTATAGTTTTTTACATTTAGGACTTAACATCTAACAAAAAGTAGCCAAATAAATCAAAAGGGCGGAAACCTAGTTCATTACAGTTCACATAGAACTAAGTAACTAATTTAGGCAAAGTAATGCCATTTAGACTCGTCCCTACCCTAATCGACTACATTCTACAATTGTCTACGGGTTATTCCACAGATTAATAAATACATAATTCAAAGAAGGATCCATGTCTTCAATTTACTGAATCACTGTGCGACAAGGTGCGACAGTTTCACATAATGTGACAACCTTGTCACAATATGACATTAGTGCACAAAGGACTAAGGTAACATGCCATTTTAAGCATATCTCTCTATGATTTCCTTCCTTGGCTTGTCATTAGAAAAATTATAAGCATACTCCGTGAACATCGGAAAGTTGGAATAGTGCCGATTCTAGCAGTCTTTTTCATTGTTATTTTTATTCTATAGATATTTGTATGAAATCCTGACTTGTGACGTCATAATTTGGTATCATTAAATTACTCTTTTGTGTAATTGGATTGACGGACCTGGTGCGAAAGTTATTGTAATTTCGTTCCTAATGATCTGACGTTGGCTGAAAGACTCTGAAAGACTGATTTCAATGATACATATGTATATATCATTGAAAGCAGTCTTTCAGTCTTTCTTTCTTTTTAATTTTAATATTTTCTTAATTTGTAATTATTTTATAATGCTTTCTTTTTGCTTTTATTGTTGCATGTTTTATTATTATTTTTGTATCAATTATTTTATATAAGTCATATTTATGCCATTTCAATTATATTTCTCTACACCTCTCCGTGTTTTCAGTCCTGCTTTTGAGACAGGTTTCATAGATTAAATAAAGACTTTAACGGTCCTTATAAAATTAAACCCATACTTTCATACTTACATTATAAATGTAAAAGTGAGTTTGTTTGTTTGTTACGCTTTCAGTAACTGTAAAAACAAACTGTCTATCATAAAAAAAACCTAGCGATTAAGTCCTGATGTACATAAACCATAGATTTATAAACAGATCTTCATTATACGTAATTTCGAATGCGTCGGTTGCCGTCAAGACCTCACTTTTCAAGATGTTCAGCAGTTGACGTAATGGCATCGGACTAAGTGAGCTCTACCCGCTGTGCATAGATAAGTACGAAGGTTATAATACTGGTTTTGTATTTAATATAAAATTAGTGCCTCTGTACACGGAATGATGAGAGTATGAATGAGACTATGATTATTGTATAAACATTGAAAAAAACTCATTAAAATCAGAAACTTCCTAGTACAACCAATCTGTGGAACAAACTATCGAACGACCCCCGAGTTGCAGGTGTTCAAGGGCGGTAGTCACTTCCCATCAGAAGGCTTAGTGCAAGTTTATTTCACTTCAACTCGCTCTCGACCGCGAGCGCGTTCGGAGTTGCGATTGCAGCGATGAACGCACTCACTGTGACAATCGAGTAGTTAGTTGTGAAATAATCTCGCACTTGGGCCTCTGAAATTAACTCGCACTTGACTCTCAGGTGACAAGTCTGATCGTTTTCCTATATTTAAAGAAAACCTATAATACAAAGAGATAAATTACAAAACGTTCCACATAAGTTTTAGTGAGTGATATTAGTCGATCGTTCGTGGAAATTTATATGCCTAACTACAATTAGGTCTAAGTGGGCTAAATTACAGAGATTTTTAAAACCTATTTTGTTTGCTTTTTGACTATCATTGATTCAATTCAGTTAAGGTTTAATTCTCGCTCAGTGCAAGTATTCTGAATTAATCAGTTATTGAGGTTTGCATTTGTCTGAATGTGTCCTGTAGATAATATATAAACATTACCAAAAATAAATCTATTACCGCCTACCATATTTTTATTATAAAACCTATTTATGATTAGTAATAATCACTGAGAAGCGGTTATCATATGCCTGAGAAATTCATCATTTATTTTATAGTTACATAATTGCTAAAAGTATTTTAAATGAACTAAGAAAATATTTAATAATGCAATTAAAATATTTACAACATTTACACTATTTACATACAAGCATCAAAAAATTCATCACCGCCTACTGGTAGGGTTCCCAGAAGACTGGCAGCATTGCCACGTTTAATGACAATGCTAATTTTTTGTGCCAGAAAAAGGCCGGCCTTCTGACCACGAGAAGTGTCGATCAGTTACTTAGCTAGTTGTTTAGACATAGCACGAATGTTATCATTTGGGCCCGCTCTTATGAATTGTGTTCAATGAGACTGTTGCTGATGTCACACAGCAACAATCGAAGCACTCCGAAGCAGTTCGTGTACTTCACCACTAAAGCATCAACTATGCTAATTGTCGTATGTCGTAGATAACGATCAGCTAACGGTTAAGATCGATCGTGTGTCCATAATTGTAGTTCGGTTATAGTTATTAGTGAGCGCGTGCGACGCCCGCAGGCGGTGACGTCACGGCCACAGATTTATGTGTACGTGTGTGTGTGTGTGTTTGGAGGTTGGACAAAGAAATGGGCCTAAATGAGTAGGGTCTTTTGTTTTAATTGCTGTGTTTGAAGTTAAAGGGATTTTTTTATTTAGGTTAGGATTATTATGTGCTTTTAAGTAATGTTGTATTAATGCTTGAAAAGTTTAAAAGGTATTGTAATCAGAATTTTAGCAAATTACATGAGCAGCGATTTTATTAAATTGTGTAAGGAGTACTCTTTTGATCCCTTTAATACCAAATGCTATGTTTGCTAAATCTTAATTTTTCCAATCGTAACATTTTTCACATTTTTCGTCCATTATTATTTATTGTATAGGTGTAGTGTCGTGTTAGTTAGTTTTCGATTCGTGAAAACCTGTAATTGGCTTAATGTGGTATATCAATCTGACCATTATCATTTTCGTAGCTTTTGGTTTTCCTAACTAAAGTAAATAAATAAATACTCTAATATAAAATGGTTCGTTTGGATTGAGGAGTCACTTTTCATATTTTAATGAAATTGATATTATTATTTAGTAGTAAATTGAAAATATTTGTAGGCTTGATCCTCGATTTTGTAGTATAATTCTTTTAAAGTTATATGAACATAAAGGTGGCTCCTCAATCTAAATATTTAGATTGAGGTGCGAAATCAGAACTAGGAACATAATGGATGTATATTTATCATAATTTAGTATGATTTTGCAGTATTTGAGAGTAGTTAGTAGACACAATCTGAGCTCGGTAATGTTAAAATTAGAAAAGTTAGCATTCATTATAAATGTGGCTCCTCAGACCATACATACAACTATCATTTTTAAAAGAAGCAGTCTTTCAATTGATGCGCAATTTTTTCATCATTTAGTAGTAAGTATATTTGCAGTGTAAAGAGACAGTAATTAAAAATGAGTGAATTGGGAGATATGGCACATTTTAACTGGCTTCTCAATTAAGATGCTTCGGTAAATAGATTTGACTCTAATATACTACTTGTGACGAAATTTGGAACATAAAACATCTCCTGTCATAAAAAAGTACAGTATTTACGAAATTATTGGCTATTCTTTAATTTCCTAACAATTTTTTTGTAGTGTGTCTATGAGTAACTTATATAAAAGGTGTTTTTTCGTTCCGTTTCGTACACAAATCTACTTTATTTTATTTCATCTAATTATCTAGACTATCTATATTATTTTTATCTATATCTATAACATATTTACCTATCTACCCTCAATAATATTTATTTTTACACCACGGCACAAGAGTCAGTATCTCATCACTGATAAATAGTTATTGCAGACGTAGTGAATTATTACTTTTATATTTAATTATTCTGATCTATGCAAAACGCGGGAAAAATAGGTGGCAAAAAATTAAATTTCAATAAAAAGTCCTTGTGATTTCACATTTTGACATGGTCACCCTAAATAGCGAATTCATAAGGAATATCAAAAAGTAATTTATTTTTGAGATTACACATTGATCTACACATATTTATTTAGTAGACATTTATACTAAATGTTAGTGTCTCTGGTATTTGTTTCTGTTGTGATTTGAGGTAGGTACAGTCGATTATTTATTATGTAGAACGTCAGGATTGAGGAGCCAAATAAAATGCGGTTATTTACAAAATCCACTCAGTTTTACTACTTTCTCATGATGCTACAAATAAAAACACACTTGCTACTAAATGTTTTTGAAGTGGAACATTAAGTTTGACCTATTACTTTCAAGGCAATTCACACTCTTAAATATAGATTGAGGAGCCACATTAAAAGTATTATATATTCTTGAATATCAACAATACTGGATTCAAAATTTTAGTAGGCACCATACGCAATTACTACTAAATGATACAAAATTTTCAAAAATATTCATTAAATACCTTCCGTGTGGCTCCTAAATTCAGATGTTTCGATTGAGGAGCCACTTTTACATTGATACAACTTTTTATATATCTTACTACAAATTTCAGAATTTGTCCTACAAAATTATTTGCTCACTCCTATACGGGGTGAGTTTCCGTTTAAAATCCGTCTAAAATCTAAAGTGGTTCCTCAATCCATACGGACACATATAAAACTTATGACATTGTTGCTTGCAGTATTTCTGGATCAATTAAATCTCTAAACCTTTAAGAGTAGAGCGTGGTCCCTTGAAGCGTAACAATAAAACTTTTTATTATGTTAATAAAATACCACAGAGCTATCTAAAAAAAATATTCAGTCCCCTCTTTGGAATAACAATTTATGGAACAGATATGCATAATGACGTTATGTCGACCGCAGTGCACTAAATTGGCACAATTATTGGGACCAAACGTGTGAGGGTGGCACTATTGTGTAACATATATTTTCTGTGGTTGGTATTATAAGAGTTTGGAACACTTTTTGGTAACTTTAGACATGTAGGTTCTGTGACGTAAGGGATAAGATTAATCACGTGAGGCTCGAAAGTGGGAAAGGCTCGAAAGAGGCGATATAATGAGATATCACGTGTATTTATTTTTCATTGAACGCACGATTTCATTTTTCATTCATATCATTTCTATGTACAAATATATGTTTTTATATGTTTTTTTATTTTTATGCCAGTCAAAAACAACCTGCAACCTTAATGTCTGTCTGTACATTTTTATCACGGTGATTAATGTTCTAAAATTTAATCAGATTATACCCGTATTTAAAGATAATATCCTGAAAATTTCAATATACTTTGTACCAAAAAATACACGTGATTTTAGGTAGGGGGTAGTCTAAAACTTCACCACATATCACCAGGGGGCGAGAGGGTGTTAAAAAGTTGCTAAAAAACATCACGTGATTAATGGACGACCCCTAAGTAAGAACTTTCTAGAGTCAAAGTTTTATGTTAATCCTCCTTGCTATGAAAGCAATTAATTTATTTTTTAGTCAAAAAGATCTGATAAAATATCACAAAATAAGTTTGTAATGAGTCCAATAACTTGATTACCTCCGTCGGCCCGTGACCCCAGCTGGTTAAAATGAATTGAATCTCAAAAACAAAACTGTTTTAATGACAGGCCCTTCAGGTCTTGTAGATCCTGACTGTTGAGTCAGAGGTCGTGGATTCGACTCTCACCCATCATCATTATCAATCATCAACAGCCTTTAATAGTCCACTGCTGGACATAGGCCTCTCCGTAGAAAGGAGGTTTTGGCCTACTATACCACGCTGGCCAGACGGGTTGGTATAGGGTTTGTGTCAAGTTTTCCTTCTCTCTGCAGTGCTGTTATCCTTCGTAGTTTACTCCCTTAGTCGCCTCTTACGACACCCACGGGATGAATAGGGGTGGTGAGACTCTGTATTCTTAGTGCGTCACCACACACCACACCACACTCTCACCCAGGACAGATAAAATTGCTATAAGTTCGACTTGGGTATTATTATTGCACTGTCACTGCCCACACGGGACTCCTGCTGGCAAGTGACTACCGCCACTCATGGACACCAACTACCAAAGAGTGACCGTAGCTGTCGCCCTTTCAGCCCCCCCTCCAACCTACAGTCATAGGGCGCGAAGGGTTTCGGGGTCCGGTAACCTCACACGCTAGAACATTCAAGACGTGCAGCTGTAGGTGTTAAATGTGATACAAATTTTAACAGATACCTGAAATCCAACTCCAATTTTTAACAGACTTCAAATAGGAGGAGGTTATCACTTCGGATGTTGATATTTTTCTTTTTGTATATGTTCGGTCATAACTCCGTCATATATAAACGGATTTTGAAAATTCTTTTTTTTGTTCGCAAGGGGTTTGTTCCGAAATGGTCCCAATTAAATTTCATAATTGATTATGATTTCAGAGACAGACAACAAAACTCTTCAAAAAATGACAGCAAATCAACCGCGATAGCTGTTAGGTTTTTAGTGCTCTTTGTTAGTATTGTTTGAAGTCTGTTCAAGTTCTTTTTAAAAAGTATTTATTTTCTTTTATTGTCTTCTGATTAATTTAGTAGCGGGTTCCAAGACACTTTATTTTTTCCTGGGACTTCCCGAGTGTCATAACTCGGTGTGTTCGTTGGTCTCTGCTGTTTATCCTGGTGTACAGGAGGTATAGAGGTTGGAGGGATTAGTCCCACCTGAAATCCATTTCCTATTCTTCACGTAGTCGTTTACGTAGACTACCGTCTAAGTATATAAACAATTTGAATACACTTACTATCTATATAAATGTGTTAAAAAATTAAAGGCTGAATTAACTAAAAACATGAGATCACGGCTTTCCTTATGCTATAGGGGTAAAGTAGCAGACGGGTCACCTGATAGTAAGTGGCCACCTGCAATTCCAAAGTCCCAATTTGTGTTGCCGTTCTTTTGTGAGGCGTTCGTATCATTCCTGTGGAGAAAGACGGCTCCTACGGTAATAATAGTTTTACGTTCGTTTGGTTAAGAGTTATTTCTTAACCGGCGACCACTTAAACTATTCTTATTCACTGAAATATATTATTGGCAAAACTTTACGAGTGATTCTGCTGCTTATTCAACAAGGTATTAAATTTTAAAATGCTTTTATATGAATATAATTTTAAAGACGTATATGTTAATAGCTTTTGTAATGGCAAAAAGCCCTCAGGGGCTTATTGTCTGATTAGGGGTCACCGCGCTATTGATTATTTAAATACTCTAGTGATGTGACGTTTGCCGAATTGTTTTTTATTTATTAAAAATTCTAATTTTTTTCAAACATACGAATATGCTTTACCTATAGGATTTTAACATCATCATCATCACCAACAGCCTTTAATAGTCATCTGCATTTATCTTCTTGGAAAGGAGGTTTTGGCCTTTAACTGTTTTCTGTTTTAATATGATATAACAAAAAACATGACATAATCTTTAATTGGTAAATGATTAACTTATATTATATGTTAACTTAATTTTTTAATTAGAATAACGTTACGGTACGGTTATGAATTTTGAATAAAAACGTTTTGTGTTTAACTCTCCTAATAAAACTCCGAGACTTTGCATTACTAAAAAGCAACTACCCGATGACTGAGTAGTAGTTAAATGTTTGATGGTAGCAGTATGTGCTTTGTGATGTCTCCAAAACAAAACTATACGAGTAAACAAATGAGTAGGTAGGTATGATCATAAGCATTTTTGTGCCTAAATGCCGCGAAAACTTGAGTAGAACTGTAGCTTTAAAACATTTGATTCCTACATTTTATGAGAAAAAAACCAATTTAAATCTAAGCACATTTTTAAAAATCAGATAGTATTTGACAACGTTGACATTATAACCGAAATACGGCTGGGAAGTTGACATAGGCCTCTACTTAGAAAGGAGTTTGGCCTACTATACCAACCTGGCCAGACGGGATGCTATAGGGTTTGTATCAAGTTTTCCTCCTTTTTGCAGTGCTGTTGTCCTGCGTAGTTTGCTCTTACGACACCCATGGGATCAACAGGAGTGGTATTCCGTATTCTTAATCCGTCATAACATGGACAATCCTTAATTTCTGTCAAGCGGCAGACCCCTAATACTTAACATTAGACCACAAATACTTAAGTTATGCTGTACAACAGTAAAGTTTCAAAATGGAAGCGTTTAACGCACTTCTATCTACCCTTCGGTGATAAAAGACGTGCGTGTATGTATGTATTTTACAAAGAATCGAATCGAAAAATAACCTCATACATGTTTTATTCTAAATTTAAATTATTTTATCGATATAAACGTACACCCTCACTAGTTTAAAAAATTGAACAGTAATACTATTTGGACATCACTTAATACTTTCTTTGATCTCCAAAGGGGCTGTTTTATCCTCAATGAATTAGAAAATTATTTCACTTTTCAATTAGCTTAAAACTTGATTTTTTATTTTTATTTAATAACTTTATTGTTCACAAAATGTACAATGGCGGACTTAATGCCATTGGCATTCTCTACCAGTCTAATGTAGAGTGGTGTGGAAATAAATTAAAAGGTGAACTACACTTTGGTTGAGAGTTTTAAAATGAACTTAAAAATAACTAAATATTAAGAAATACTGTCTCGCACTGAAGAAGAAAAGAAGAAATGAGAAAAAGCAGTAAAATAATATAAACCAAACAACGTATACACACAAGAAAGAAGAGGAAAGAATACATACATTCATGTTCATATATAATGTCTATACACATATATATATACATATATATATATATATATATATATATATATATATATATATACCATAATATATAAAGTATCATATTTGTGATGATTCTGCTGTATTCTGCGATTTAGTAGATATTGAATAGGCAGATGGTATGCTAGAGTGATAGAGCTTTTCTAAAACCATACGGTGTTCCGTCACATATGAGTCTATTGCAGTGGACCTTGTATACTTTAACAAGTAAGGCATCTAGAACCACTGCAGACTATTACAGATATAAATTAAGTATTAGTAATGACTCATCAGCAGTCTATCGCAGTTCACTGCTGGACATGGGCCTCTCCCATTGCACGCCACTTAGATCGATTTTGGGCTTCTCGCATCCAGCTCCTGCCAGCAATCTTACACAAATCGTTACTCCACCTGGCCTGTGGTCCTGTGGAACTCGTTTTCCCCAACGGTTGTCGGTTCTGAGGCTAATATGGCCAGCCTACTAACACTTCAGCTTGCTAATCCGAAAGGCTATGTCGGTGACCATGGTTCTCTGTTGGATTACCTCATTCCTGATGCCATCCCTTAGAGAATCGCCGAGCTTAGCCCTTTCCATAGCACGTTGAGCGACTTTGAACTTGTGGCCCAGCCGTACCGTTAGTATAAACGTTTCGCCTCCCAAACGCACTCCAGAACATACCAGGTCTCGATCGAGTCGAAGGCCTTCTGATAGTCCACGAATGCTAGACACAGAGACTGCTTTATATTCTTCGGTTTTCTGTATAATCTGCCGCACTGTGTGGATGTAGTCTATGGTGCCATATCCGCTCCGAAACCCAGATTGCCCCGGTGGTTGGAATTCGTCAAGTCTTCGCTCAAGACGGTTCGTGACGACTCTCTTGGTTTAGAGTCCGCTTTGCCGACAAAGTGACAGGTGGGTTTTCACGTCGTTTCTTCATTAGCCCTAGTGTCTCTCATTTCTCTTCATTCGATAGGGGATCTCATTTCTTGTCATAGCGTCGGGGCTTTGCCACGTCTACGTCCTTTGGGGCTGTTTCTTGAAAAAAGAGTTCATCAAGAAGAGCCCCTATGATTCATTCTTCCTGCAATCCATCGGATCCTACTACCGATTCGCCGCAATTTTGTACTCCCATTTTAGCGTTGAAGTCACCCATAACAAAGTTGTAGTGGGTCGTAGTTGTGAAGTGGAAGGCCCTCGATATATCATCGAACATTTCTTCCCCCTCGTCGTCCGAGTGTGTCGAGGTCGATGTGTACACTTGCACAACCTTGAGGCTATACCTCTCGGTGAGTTTGTTAATGAGGTACTCTACCTTGTTCGACACACTGGCAATTTCCACAACGTAGTCAGAAAGGGACTCATTTACCAGAAACCCAACGCCACCTTGGGATTGTTGGTCTCCCTCGCGGAAGTACATTTGGTGGCCTGACTCGAGGGTTATGATGTCCTCCCTCTCTCTTCGTACTTTACATAGCCATAGCCCATAGAGAATGCAAAGCCATAGAATCTTATTATAGAGACGTATCTGACCCGTATCTCAGTACAGAAAGAAGTATTAGATTAGAAAGAAGTATATGACTGCACGGATGGCGTAGTGGTTTAAGTGGTCGCCACGCCGCTTTCTACTACGCCGAGTGTTGTGGGTTCAAACCCCACATAGTACAACACTTTGTGTGATCCACAAATTGTTGTTCTGAGTCTGGGTGTTCTTTGTGTCTGTTTCATGTATGTTTGTAAAGTCCCCCGCGACACAGGAATATATATTCCTAATGCGGGCGTTGTCTTTTTTAAAAAAAAAAAAAAAAAAAAAAAAAAATTTCTAAGTTAAAACTGGTTAAAAACAACTTAAGAAGTAGTATCAAGCAAATCAAATCAAATTTAGCTGCAAGAATTAATTACAAGTATAATGCAAGCAATGCAAGAATTAATTAATTAGTAAAGCAATAAACCGAAAAAATTCCTATGGTAAGACATTAAAATCACGCAAGTTTTCATTCACGTCATTTTGCCTCCGCGCTTATTTTTTACAATCATGAGTAGGTATGTCGTGTCAAAGCATGTTTGGTAATATAGATGTACCTACCTATTGAGCAGCCATATCCTGGGAACGAAAGAAAAGGGGTCTCGCTGATGTGACTTCGCCCACGCCTATGTTAGTCTACGCTGCGCCTCTGATGTTCAGTAGTGAACTATTAAAAGCTGTTGCTGTGATGTGTGTGATGTGTAGAGTGATTTTTACATAATTTAAAATGCATAATTCAGAGTTCAAAAAGTTTAGTCGAAACATTAATTATATCCAAGATCATATTCCTCCAAGCTTGAAATATATGTAAGATGTTATGTTTTAGTTTCTTCTACGATAATATTGATTACATCAACAACGTTGGACTAGATTGTTTGTGATAAAATTTGCACAAAACTCCAGCTGGTAGACCTAAACAACTTTGATTTCTTAGATTCCCTAAGTTTATTATAATAACGAAAGATAACAAAATGATCGAAAACAATTCAAGTTTAATCTTAGAACTTAACACAAACTCTGAATTGAAAATATTTATTTTGGTTAAACTATTCCGCATTATTAATAACTGAGCAGTCAGGATTTTCTGTACAAGATTAACGGGTATAGTAGCTGTATGAAGTAGGTACATCTGTTGTGGCGATTTCGTAATTAAATTTCTCGCGCTCTTCAAAATAAGAAAATTGAAAACTATTAAGTCAGTAAAAAATCTCATAACACATAAGACCTTCAAATTAAGGCGTGTTTTTAAAACACGTCAAGACTTTTATTAACTTTAATTATGTCACACTAACTCAGCGTATTTTTATTTTAGGAAATGATGTTCACAGTAGGTACCTATATAAATTCTAATTTGTAAATTTGTCTGACTCTCTGTTCGACGGTGCTTTAAGAGATACTGCTGAGTCGATCCTTAACGTCTCCCTTGATGAGCACCAGTGGATCAAGGCAGCCAATAAGATACGGAGGTCTCGGATTACGGCGTGTGCTGGATGTTGGCTTGCCGGCCTTCCTAGCGTCGGCACATGGGGGTTGCGGACCTTGTCGCTGTCACACTTTCTCCAAATGGTGATAGGGCGAGCATACATTATGTGTCCGAGGCGGTATCGGCATGGTCGGCCGTCAACGCAGGTGAGCCATTTCCAGTGACCCTACACGTCCAGCGAACATGGGATGACATTGGATCTAAGTTACTCCTTAAACAAATGGTGGATACTTCTGGGGGTACCGATCTGGCAAGACTGAGGGCCGTATCGCAGTCAGAGTCAGGGGCATGGTTACATGCACTTCCATCGCCTCACTTGGGCACCTTGCTAGACGGCGACTCTTTGCGTGTGGCAGTGGCTCTCCGTGGTGTGACTGGTGGAGTGGTGACTCCCGCTCCGGCTCGTTTCTGGTGCAAAGGATGTCCGTTGCAATTCAGCGAGGCAATGCTGCCAGTATCATGGGCACCTTTGCACCGGTTATACCTATGATCTGACTTGAATAAAATAATAATAATAATTGTAAATTAAATGTATGTAATCCAAATACAAATATATTGATTTAAATTTGTAAAAGTATTTGTAAATTCGAACTCAAAATATTTCCAAATTTACGTTACCAAACTTCACACAATGTAAGTACAATTCTTAACAAAAATAAAACACCAAAGAGGTTTCGGCTCTTAAAAAGGTTTTAAGCCAGGAAGAATTCAAAGGAACACCCATAACACGCCAATGATTACACGCGAAATGTCTGAAATATCCGAACACAGTCACTTGGCCGCATGCATCGAATACCTTTAACAACCGAACGGGCTAAAGAAAAGAATATTTGGAGCGAAAAAGTCGTGATAGTTATTCAAAAAAGGAACGATGGGCAATTACTGGCACGCGAACGGCCAGTCGCGCGCCCATTACGGATGTGTTCACACTGGTCGTACTTACTTGAAATTATTAATTGTCTGTTTATGTTAGAACTGTTTCAATATTTTATTTTATGTGATATGAGTACTTTCAGAATACAGGAATTCTGAATAATAAAGTTCATGTGAACGAAAAACGAATCTAAAGGTATCTTTATACGATCTTGTCACTTAAATAAACTCTTTTGACGAAAATGTTTGAAAGGACAGCAATGGTGCTCCTCACGTGTTCCCTCCATAACTGAAACCCTTCTTATTTCTCTCTCATTTTTACAGTAACTTTTCTCATTTTTAAAGTTATGGCTTCTCTTGCAAAGATCAAATACCTGAATAGAAAATCATCTTAAAGAAATAGCGGTTTATTTGAAAATGTGTCCCTTGCCTTAGGTCGTCGGTCGTCGTGATCGCCGCGAGCCGTTGACGGATCGCTTTCCCCGTCCCGCGCACCTCGCGCCTCCCGCGCATCGTTTACTCTACCTCCTTCATCTGTCTGGTGGCCTGGTACTTGACCGCTTGCTGATTTGCTTCTGGCCTAACCTATTGTGAAACCAGGAAGGTTATTTGTTACCTAGTTTGGTAGATACTTAAGTGTGTATGCTATGTTGTAAGATCTTGGTAAGGTTTGTGAACAAATTGTTTTTATTCAATTATTTACCTGACTAGCGAAATGTCTATCTTTCCTCCTCCTTTGCCTATCATTTCCAATGTTCATAATAAATTAGTACCTAAGTGCCAACTCACTGTAATTGTCAAATCCAAATTAATAGTAAACAATTTGACGATAGCAAGACGTGACGTTCCATCGATAATGATTTTCTTTACAAAAAATCATCTACCTTATTGATTGCATCTGCAAAGATTCAAAGTCACAAATAACGTGTTAGTTGGTTTTATATTAGTCATTATCTGAAGTAAATATCGTGCCTCAAGTTGTTTTGCATGACTGGAGTTATTTATCATTAATCAATTAAAGTTTTAGGCCGAATGAAGTTGTTCCCGTGCCTCGGATGTGGTTACGTATCATTATAAAACTAATAAACGTTTGTATTGAAGTTTTCTTTTTTTTTACGCTTTATATTAACTTCACTTGTATGTTTGTTTGTAACCGACTCCTTTGGGCGTGATTTTGACTGACTTTAGAATTCGTTCGGTCTTTGTAGATATATCGAGGACCGATGACAATACACTAATTAAAAAAAAAAGTTTAAAAAAAATTGTTTTAAAAAACTAAATACACGTTTTTTTATAGAAAACCAAACTAAACTAACAAACTAATTTGGGCGCCTTTTGTCAATAGTAAAAAGCACCCCACGCTTTTTTTTCAAATTTATTAAAAATTATTTTCTATTTTTTAGTTTGGTTTTCTATAAAAAAACGTGTTTTTTAGTTTTTTTTAACTATTTTTTTTCTTTTTTATTACTTTCAAATTCTACTTGTTTGTTGATTAAAAGCTAAGATTAAAATTCTTTTAAAATTTATTTTTGCTTGTCTATCAAAAGTTTTCATAAGTCAGGTTTCATAGGTATTTTTTGGATTAGTTTAAATATTAGTTATATGTTGTACCATGGCCTGTTTTCTTGCAAATTGCGGTTTACTTGCCATAATAATATTTAGGATGCATATAATAATGTTATTGTGGTAGATCTCTTTGGTTTTATCTGAAGTTATAGAGGACGTATAAGTAGTAATTAAAAGGAGCCAGGAGACACACATCTTTAAATTGTGACACAGGCACATAACAAACAATATACTACGTCTCAAATAGCAAGGAGTAAGATTCTAAATCACAATGGAGTAGAACCCCGAGTCATCATCATCATCAGCCTATCGCAGTCCACTGCTGGACATAGGCCTCTCCCATTGCACGCCACTTAGATCGATTTTGGGCTTCTCGCATCCAGTACCCCGAGTATTTATTGCATATTCTATCGAGAACAATGTAGATAGGAAACGGTAACTATAGCAACCGAACGCATTGTAACTAAGTTATTACGAGGAGAGATTGTCTTATTCCAATATGCACTCCAAACCAAATAGCTGGCGGCGCCCCACCGACTGGCCCCCTTACAGAACAACCCTGCGCGGCGTGCACTGACGCGTCTGCCAAATATGTTCCAATTAAAAATAGAACCTATTCTTTTTTTTAATCCTGGCAGGCAATTGTTAGAACGCGGCTAAAGAGCTATAAAAAATGTATAATACCTTCTTGGAATGTTTTTCTTATAATTGAATAAAAAATCAATTAAACTGATATAATGGGTAAATCTAGGTGCTTACTTTTACGTGACTTGTCATTTTTTTATATATTATCATGGTCGATTTCCAGAAAACTTGATACCTATATGTCTGTAAATAGTACATGTACTTTTGTTATTACTACTTCTAATAACGGTTTTAATTTATTTCTTTCTTTAATGTAGATAATCTACTATTGTTGGGTTAGTAGTATATAGTTGACTACATAAAGTAGATATTTAATTTTCTATTAAAAAAATGAAAGCTTTTTTCTACCTACATCGCAAAATCTTTTACCAACAAAAAAAAAACAAACCAGAATTTCGAGCCCCCGTTCATAGTACGTTCCGTTTCGCCCGCGGTTATTTGTACTAGCAGAACGCAACTGCATTCTCACCCATTCTATAGATGAGGATTATACCGATCCTTCATTATTTAATAGTACCATAAGAGGGGACATGTCATGATTTAGTTTTGACAGCTAGCTATATAGATTGTTTCGAATATAGCTAAATAATCAAACGGTGATGTAATATGATAACGGGGACGGGTAATGGTGAAAACTTATTTGTTAATTAATTTTGCTGTTGCTACGGAAATATTATGCAGAATAAGAAAGCTGAATTAAAGCTGCTTGAAACTTAATAGCATGTTTGTTTGCCTCATATCTTGAAACACCAACGGTTGTCCGTCTATATTAAGCCTAGAGTAACGATCATGAATCGCTAAATTTAGAAGAATCTTCCAGGCGATTCACTTTAATGTTTTTAAGCTAAAATAAATTTCTTACTTTTTTAAGTCAATTAAAATTTCCATAAATGAAATCCATTTTTATTTTCAGTCGAATGGAGACTGCGAAATGGTTGTTCATTTGTAATTGACTCCTGTCGAACTGTCATAAGGAAATTAAACGAATGGACATAGAAAATTGTCATTGTCATTAACTCCTTTTTGCCATTACTTACATTAGGTAAGAAAAAGAAACAAACATTCAAATACTGGAACATCTTAATCGTACCAAAATAATCTTGGCAATGGCAAGCAACGCAACAAGCTTGTTACACGCGCGGCGGGCGGCGACGTCCCGTGGCGCTCTACGCTACCGATGACTATTCCGTTCGAATTTTAAAACGACTTATCGATATGGACAGGCAAAGGTATATTATGCTTCTGGTTTTAAAATAGTTTAATTGTACAGCATTAATTAAATTAAATATAATATAATATTATGTTATAAATGTACCTACTGATGTACCTAACCTTCTTTATTTATTAGTAAATTGTTGGTTATTTCTCATAGATTCTAGAGTTTATCAAATGATAAAAAACAAACAAAGCGAAAAGGAGAGGATTTTTTTTTTGGTTTGTAATGTCCACTTAGAATTGAAAAAGTAGTACAAATAATTCCGAAAACGAGAAGCCAAAGAGGGATAAGAATATTTTGAAATCTGCTGCAATTCTGATTTCGATGATACTGCTACCTGTTTCGACGATTGATAATTATATTTTTACTGATCTATAAATTAATATAATATAAATTTAAATGAAATTACATAATTTACTTTTTTTTTAACCACCAACACCATTTGGGAAAATTTGGGACTAAAATATTTCTTAATAAACAAACACTCAAATAAAGAAACATTGACAAGTCATCATGAACACATGTTCAAATTTCGAAAGCGATGCAGTGATTAAACCTCTTTTGTGTAGTGTTGTTATAAAACAAAGAGCCGCAGCCCGCCACCATCGACAATTTGAACTGTCTTTAATAAATAATTAAGGCCGCGTCCATGAGGCATGAGAGCAAGCAGACTAGTTTAGTTTTTTTGTACTTTTTGGTTGTTTATAGTTATAAAGACTAGTAAAAGTATCTAATATAGGATAGGTAGATACTTTTACTAGTCTTTTAATATCAATATAAGATGATAACTTTAAAATAGTTGTAATTAAGATCTGAAGTAACAAATTAAATTTGAATATTTGAATGACATTTGAATCAATTACTGTAAGAATATAGATTGTACTTACATCTACTTAATATTAACCGTTTAGTTTTCATTCGACTTTCACACCAAACCGAAACAAGGATCTTATCAATAAATTAAATAGTAGAAAGAAAAAAACCAGTCAGGTACGAGTCGAACTCGTGCGCCGAGGGTTCCGTACCTACCCAGATTTTACGTAGATTTTCGCAAAAATTTGTAAGTACCAAAATTTATCTTCATTTTCAACTTTTTGAAATTTTTGGAATTATTCCTTTATTTGTGCTGTAAGATGTTTATTTTTGCAAATTTCGTGATTCTAGGTCAACGGGAACTACCATATAGGTTTTCGACCCAAAACCTATAGGGTACTTCCGGTTGACCTAGAATTGTCAATTTTAGTTAAAAACAAGGTCTTACAGCACACGTAAAGAGAAAATTCTGAAAAATAAAAAAAGTTGAAAATTAAGGTAAATTTTGGTACTTACAAGTTTTCGCGAAAATCGAAATTAGCCCATATCTTTTTATCGTGTTGACTCAGAACCTTGATTTCTATACACCTTATAGGGACCATAGACCTCAGTATCTGGTATAAATTTCAACTTGCTAGATCTACCCGTTCCAGAGAAAATCGGTGTTAACACACGGACAGACTGACAAGAAAGTGATCTTATAAGGGTTCCTTTTTTACCTTTTGAGATACGGAACCCAAAAAAAACAGTGTAAGAGGCCTTCTGAAAAGCTTTGACTGTCCCTACACATTATGGAAGTGTATCGGAAAGTATGTCCCACGTATTTTTTATATTTCGTCGCAATTTTTTTGCTTTTGTTGATATAAAAAAACATTTAATGTTTACTAAAATATTTCCTTAAGGCGGTGATTTACATTGGGACCGTAACAGGAGACGGAAACAAGGAGATAGTATAATAACTCAAGAGAAATTGCTGTGAGGTAGTCTATGAGCGGAGAGGCGCTCGCATTCCTGCAAGCACCAGTAGAAGTAACAGTAGTATCAGTGAAACTACTTCTTCTATATTTGATACTATAGTGAAACACAACCTACAAATTCCATCATGCAAATAAACAAAAGGCCAATTCTCGTAAAAAAAGTTCGGACTCAATTCAGTTTCGATCAACTTTCGATCTCACAATTGTCATAAAAGGTATTTTCGTAGTAAATTTTCAAACATCCAACGTTGATTATAATGTGATTATATTGTATTATAAACGAAAATTTAAGACCGCTTAACACTACGTTTGCCAGTCTGCCACTCTAGCTCCGTTGACTCCAGCAAACATCAGTCCGCCTGGAGACATGACCGGCCCACTTCAACTTCACCGTACTGATTCTCTGTGCGATGTAGGTTACTCTAGTTCTCTGTCGTATATTACCGACTAGAGGAATACCCCCTTTAGGATAATTATGATTAGACGTATAGACAGATCTCTACAGGGTCACTCGTATGTCTATAATTGTGTTTCTTAATGCCCTTATATCTAAAACTACTGAAGGTAAAATATTCAAAATATGTCAAAATTTTCTTTACTTTCAGATTATAGGCAAACCCAAAACGCTTTGGTCTTTGAATAACTTGTTTTTTTTTAAATATTGTAAGGAACACTGTCCCTGTATGATGAACTGGTAGTTGGTCCTTTTTTTAGGCGGTGTTTATAGGTCCTTGGGAGGGGAGGGGTTGCTATTAGCAATCCTACCAATAGTAAGCAAAATCACTGATATTGTTAGCATTTAGGATCATTGTGACCATGTACCTACTGTCAAACAAGTTCTATAAAAATATAAAACAGTTGGTGTTGGAGTGCAAAAGAGAGTTGTCAAAGCTGCGTTTATTATGCATAACGCGTTCATTATCGCGACGTGTATAATCACCGTGATCACCCCTCTAGGCTAGTATAGGGATGTCACCCCTCGTAGCGCCCACCTCAATAACGAGAGAATTCAAACCGACCCTATTATTTTCAAATTACGCGTGGTTATATTTGCAAATTAAATGTGCAATACTCTTTTGGTTATTTTTTGAATTCAGATTTTTATTTCTTCTGTGTCTTCTAGATATGTATCTCTCACCGTTAGGCTCAAAATCGCCTTATAAAACTGGTTGTTTGAAATACCAAAATTCCCTGCTGAGGAGAGAACAGAACGAACACAACTATGATAAGAAAACCGCCCTTTAGTGGACTTAAATAGGTTTTCCAATGAAAAAGCTTGCCTAGAGACTTACAAAACCGTTAAAATGATATATCGTATCCTGTTCGATGAAGCCGATGGAAAATCGCTTCTGCACATTTTGCAGGCTCGACTGGAGTGATACAACGGCTTCACAGAAAGCCGGTGTTAAACATTTCTTCGTGGAGTGAGTGAGGTGGCTGGACCACTTCTCCTAATCTTCTCCCCCTCTAGTCTGGGGGAGAGGCACTTAAGGAGCGGCCATGTACCTGTATCTCTCGAATAGCAGGTATTTAATGGCGGCTGTATTCACTTTCCATCAGGTGACTCGCGTTCCTATTTGTCCGCAAAAAATGCGAATAGTATGTGCTGAGAAGCGGTCATAGTGGGCAGAACGAGGACGAAGAAGATACGAAAAACAGACTTTATGTATTGAAATACCTTCTCCAACGAAAAAGCTTGCACACCACACCGGCCTCACTTTACGAAAAACGCAGCTACCAATAAATTGGGACGCATTTATTTTAGATATTTATAGGTTTCGAATACATACGAACCTATGAATATCTAAAATTGTAGGATGTACCAAACGTATGAATATTGTGAGGCGACGAAGCTGTCGCCCCCGGCCTGCAATGTGTCACCATTTTAAGATCTGAATTTAGAACACCGATATGTAAACAAGCATCTCTAGTAGCATTATACATGATACTATTTAATAGTGCTTGCTGCTTGTTGTCAAGCACTATTGAATAGTCGAAATTCGACTTCATCTGATTAAACTATTTAAAAGCTCCGTCAAAGTTAGAAAAAAATTACATCAACCTATTTATTATTTAATTGAAGATCATCAATGTGTACATATTATTATCAGGGGTGTAGAAAAAGACAGGTAATTTTCATTCATAAAAAAACACTGTTTCCTGAATTTGGAAATTAGTTTATTTCAATTGATTGTTTTATTTTAAAGTTATCCATGTATGTAATTATCATTTACCTTTTTAACGTGCTTTCTAACATTAAATAAATCAAAAACATAAAAATTAAAGAAATATTTTCAATTTAGCGAAGCTTTACTACAAATTAATAATAGGGCCAAGTATCGTCAGAGTGATGTATTTTAAATAATTTATTCGGATACAGCTTTTTATGGCAAAAGCGACAGATGGCAGTGTTTACAATAAATTTACTTACAAAATGGTGTGTAAAGAGATGGAAGGAGTGGAGTTAATATTGACTGAATAATAATTAACAGTTATTAGAAGTAGATGGGTTAGTACACTGTAGAAATATGTTTAGTTTTTCATACTGTAAATATGGGTTTGTCCGTGTGGTGACGGATTAAAAATACGTAGTGTCACCACCCCTATTTATCACGTGGGTGTCGTAAGAGCCGACTAAGGGAGCAAACAGGACAACAACACAAAGAGAAGGAATGGAAGGAAAACCCTATACCAATCCGACTGGCCAGCGTAGTATAAAAGGCCAAATCCTCCTTTGTAAGGAGAGGCCTATGTCCAGCGGTGGACTATTAAAGGCTGTTGATGTGATGTATGGTTTAAAAATAGATGTGTCGGTTAGCCTGTTGTGTTTGTTACTCTAGTAGTTAGTTATTTCTAAATAAACACATATTATTGATAAATTACGCCCAGACACATAACAAATGATCGTGCTCAGCACGAAATTATTTATTCTGGGTGGGAATCGAACCTACGATTTCAGGTTTAGCAATAAGTTACTGCTAAACCGGAACACTATTATTCGTTCTGGGTCTGGGTGTAATTTATTTATAATATGTATGTTTATCAGCAGTCTAGCAGTCTACTATAGTACAGGCTGTGCCTAGTTAAGGATCAGCCAGCCAATGATTATCTGTTTTTTGCCTCAGTATTTCCGATTACCGCGATTCATATTAGTTGTTGAACAATGACCAATCTCAGACACAGATTTTTATAAATAATAAATTGTTAAACAAAATACAATAGGAACATTGTGAGAATGAATTAAGAAGAATTTAGAACTAAGTTTACGCAAAAATGTATGTATTTAATGAACTAACTTTTAAAATGTTTTCCCCCCATTTTTTTGTTTATAAATAACATAGACCTATGTGATCATGCAGTGTGGCACTGAGTTTAGAACTAAATTCTTTAGATAATAATGCAAAATTGTAACATTATTGTACTAAGTCCTACTTTATGTACCCAAACTTAATAAATAAACATACCTAATAGAAAACGTATTTCTGTTTTAGATTTGTAATTTAACCATTTTTATAAACATTCATCCATGAAGCCATCGTCAATATTTCTTGGTAACAACTTTTTTATCTATAAAGGCCCTGTGTATAGCTGTCGTGTCTAAATTAATACGAACATTAAAAGTATAATTGCGGGAATTCAATTATTTGTTCGATGGCATCGCGCAGCGTGTGTTGGTAGCGTGCGAGCGGATACAGATGTCTGAACAAGTGCATTTTTGTGTTAAAAACGAAGTGATTTATTTGTAATTCGAAATAAGTTTACAGAAGGAAAAATGTGTCAAGTATGATACTGCTTATTGTTTTTTTTTTATATTGAATCAATAATTGTTCCTTTTTCAACTATTTCACTTTAGAATTTCAAATAGTTCTCACGTTTAATCCACATTCCTAAATATCCAGTAATACAATCCTAAATATGCAGTATTTAAAAGATTTTGCATACGTGGCGTTTGTACGTCCTTTTTATCATAAAATAAAAATAACTCTAAGAACAAAATGAAAAGCCAGTAAGGTACTTAGATATCGAAAATCATTTGGGAAAGGATTAATAAGAATGTCATTATGAGGTATGTTATATTGACCTAGGAAAATGTTGGGCAACCCGCCAAAAGAAAATAAAATCTCAAAAAGAGAAAAAAATGTTAAACTGTAAGTAATCTAAATGTCTAATAATGTCAATGGTCAAGCACTAAAAATTTTTTTTTTTTAAAGATCTTTGTCGGTGTGCGACCACATCGCCCTGTGACAGTACAAATACATTAGTTAACATCTAACATTGACACATCTCTACCAATTTATATAACCAGTTGGCCAGAACACAATTACAAAGGCCGATATTCATACCTCTCGAGACCCCTAAATGTTTCCTGTAAGTTCTATTCCTTACACATTGAAAAACTTACACATTGGAAAAATCTTAAAACAAATAAAATCTTAATATTAGAAATTCTACTATCATATCTCTGCAAAACGATGAGATCTGAAAAATTATATCATTTCAAGTGAAGGGACACAATTTTGCAAATTTACAAGTGTTCCCGCAACATAACTGAATAACAAAATGGTTCTAAATTAAGCATCGCGCACACACCTTCGTAAAAGAATTAGAAATAATGAAAAACATTAAATGAAAAAAAAAGTTTAAATTTTCTTCTAGAAGGATTTCTTGGACTGGTTGACAGACAGGATTGATATATATTTTAATCGCCTACGCAGCATAATAATATCATTACTTAATGTTTTTAAGGCGTGAAAATTATAATTGAAATTGGTCTTGCGTGAGTATTGATAGATTTTTAAGAAAAACGTCATTGTAAATAATACATGTTTCATCACTTGTTTATACACATATATAGAAGTGACTTGTAAATAATATAAACGACTACAAAAAAATTAAAGCCATTTTTGGATAGATTTTGTAAGTACAAGGTTTTTATGTGAGTTTATTTTGTTCTTTTTTCTTGGTTCATGTTTCTTTTCGAATAAAATGTTGTAATCTTCGATATTATATTTGACATTTCTAACTCAACAACTTCAAATTTAATCAAAGATCTATACTTATTTAATTTTAAATTTAAAAAACACATCTTTGTTCGGGTGTAAACTAAAAGTAAACGTAAAATCTCTTAAATAAAACCAGTATAATAAAAACAAAACAAATATAACTTTATCATTGAACTCTTTTAAATTATTATTGTTTGTACATTAAAGAGATATCAACGTAAGTTATAGTTTATAAATGTATTTAATATTATAGTATTTATTGGATTTGTACAGAAAACCTTACGTGTGAATGCCATATTCGTGTCAAAATCTTGTCGATCAAACACCATAGCTTGTTCGCGGTCCATATTCGTATCTTGTAGAAGTAAAATTAAGCTGTAGGCACTATTACATCTGACATGCTTTTGTACGAGTAGTGCCTTATTCTGAATGTTCGAAGCGCTATCGTGTCGACATCGAATATATCAGATGGAAGACACAGCAGGGAGTCCCGCTTGCCGTATAATGTGGCTACTTTAACATATCAGCAAGGAAATATACCTAGATTTGTCAGGCGATCGCCTAAAATGGTTCTGTGGAACCATGTCAGTACTAGGGGCTCATAAAGATTGAGCAGGTCAGGTACATGTTTAACTGATATTTGTAGCTGGCCGTTTACTGTGGTCTGGTTCATGTAGGACAAGCTCATTGGGGCTTTATATCGTTGTTTGGTTACGTTCATAATGCTTTCTTTATATTGAATCTGATGGTATGTAAATTTCTAAGAGTATTTGCGCTTGCCAACAATATGAGGATTTATTCTGAGTTAAAAATATACACCCTTTTCTGATATTCAGCCTTTTTAAATATAGTTTTTAAAAGTAAGTTATTTTACAGAATGAAAGTGGAATGAAATAGTAAAATACTAGCATATAAAATTTATTGCACAAAATACGTAACACTTAAAATCCCTTAACCTACATAAAAATAGATTTACGTTATTTTAACGGCAAACAGTTTTTCTGATTGACATAAATAAAAATGACAAGGTTTTAATAAATTTATTAAATAATTTTATAATAATATATATAATTTATTTTAATAATCTTTGACGACGAGCTGTGGTTAATAGCTTAGTAGTTATTATCTTTTCCTTTTATCTTATTTCTTTTAATTATCCTAAGATCGAACCAATTAATAAATATGGGCATTTCAACTTTAACAATTATGCCAGGTTTCGGGACAGAAACGAATGAAAAAAACATTGTACAGTTTGAAAACCATAAACACACATTTTTATCACAATAATTGTCATGGCCAAAGAGCCCTTCTTGTTCTGAATGTTGGTAACATAGGGTAATAAGCGGAGTAGTCGTAGAACGGACATAGCCGTACTCCCGCGGTAGGGCCATAAGCTCACAAAGTAATGTCAGGTACAGACACTGAGCTTTTGATCCCAACAAAGGGTCTAATGCTGTCAGGACTGTAACAAGTAGGTAATTAAATTGAGTGCTTTTAAACGAACTTCTTGTAATGATTTTGCTTTTCTAATAACATTTACGCACCGATGTGTGTGTATAAAGGTTTTTTGTGTCTCTAATTAAAGCTGTTTGTGAATATTAAAAAAAAAAAATACTTTTGTATTGTTTTATATACTTTTTTTTAAATTGAGATTCAACAAAACATGCTGATCAAAGTCGCGGGTAAATTCGTAAAATATCTTGACCAAGTTTGCTTTTGTTTGTTTGATTTTTATTAAAAGTTATTACTAAAAATATGTTGTAAATAGAGATGACGATGTTTTTTTTATCTTATAAGGGGACAAACGAGCAGACGGGTCACCTGATGGTATGCAACTGCCGTCGTCCATGTACACCTGCAACTCAAAAGTCACAAGTGCGTTGCTGCCCTTGGAGTCCCTCCCAGTCGAGTAAGTCTTCTACGAAATCTGTGAAAAATGGGGACATTGCACTATGTCGGTATAAGCTGTTATGTTTAATAATAGATTATTTATTAATGTTGAATTTGAATTAGTATAATTCCTTGAATCAAGACTCCAAGCGATCAACTGTAGCTGGTTTTTATCATCATCAACAGCCTTTAATAGTCCACTGCTGGACATAGACCTCTCCTTGGAAAAGAGGTTTTGGCCTACTACACCACGCTGACCAGACGGATTGGTATAGGGTTTGTTTCAAGTTGTCCTTCTCTTTGCAGTAATAATAATAAACACCGACAGGATGAATAGGGGTCAACGAACGAGGGATCATTCTATCGTTCATTCCGTTTGGTCAATGATCTTGTTTATTTTCTTTTCCCGTGTGACATGTTAAGGTCAAAAAAAATCAAATCACCAGATCTATCTTCTGGATTGAGGCTTTTCGAAGCTTTATCAGACGATGTAGTTTTGAAGATTCGCATGTCTTAAATACATCCTAATCCTATCATTTCAAGAAATATCTACCAATAACAAGTCCGAAGACGGTGAATCTTGTACCTTTCAATGTTAACAACACAAGAATAATCAATAATTAACCAAACTAAAACAACCAATATTGTTTACACATCTTGCAAAATGAATTACTTTATTGCGTATTATTGATTTACTGTCGAATCTATCGGTGAAACGAACAAGCCTGTATCTGTTATGTTGGCAGCATTGGCTCAGCGTGTGTTCACAGCATGGCGCGAAAATTATAACCTCTTGTGGATCGCGGCGCACAAATCAATTTGAGCCATTTTATTTTGTGCCGTTATGGCGATGTTAACGCACGCGCGACACGAGCACGAGGCTCCTTGGGGCGTTTGTTTGTATTTATGTCGTTGTTGTAATGAGATTTGCTGTACACTAAGAAGTATTATGAACGTCTAAAATTGTGTAGTGATTAAATAAGCCCTGTTCTACTTGCACGGTTTTCTATTATTCTTCTGTTGAAAGTAGTGGGATCAAATTTCATTATCCAAATTACAAAACAATCGGTTGCTATATGAATATTTTTTAATTTATGAGTTCATAAGGAGATAAGTACCTACCTACTTTATACCGCAGATTTTAGTTCAATCTCTTACTGATGCTGTAAGCATTCACAACATACTTATGAAAGTTGTATTAGTTGTGTGTTGTCTTCTATAGCCCTTAAAGAATAGACGAGATAAAATTAAAATAGGAAATCTGTCTAGCAGCTGTCTTTTGTAGACCTCTACCACCCTACAGAAGATTTCTCTTCCAGGTGGACGCTGCATCGACATCTGTTGTGTTCTTACCAGTTTTTTAAATTCTAGCATTCTACAAGAATGGTCGACGCACAGAAATTGTAATAATAAGACTTATTATTAAGGTTTCTATGGTTCGAAGGAACTAATAAAATTGGTGTTGTTAAATGTGATTGAGACCTGGTGAGAAATTTGACCTGAATGGTCAAATTTCAAATTCAATTTTCAGGTATCATTTACATAACCAAACTTGCGATCACGGAATAACTTCAAGGACGACTGAATATCCAGCTTTATTTAGTTTGACACCAAAGTTTCAATCTTATATTCTTCCGATTTAAAATTTAATTATTGTATATTTTAACAATGTTATCTATATTTCAGCGACACTAAATCTAATCGTAAAAATGAGCTATATTTAGTGAAAAATATTAAAATGAAGTAGCTATGTGTTTAACATCCGTGCGCATACAGCAACTGTTTGCCGTCCACACAGATACCAGGCCATCAGAAAAGACAGAAGCTCGTCTGGCAAACAATGATGTCTACAGAGTACAGCGTGGAAAGGAGCACTAATGACTTCTGAATAATTTAACAGAGAAGCGGAGCAACTTGTACGCCCTACTCGGGAACAATTTTCATCTTTAGTTTTGAACAGTTTTGAAATTCATAAGTTACTTGTATGATGTTATTGAAAGATCATTTTGAATCATTATCGAATTTCTCAAATCGAATCATTTCGCCCCTGTCACAATTGTTACAATACTAGCTGACCCGGCAAACGTTGTTATTAAACGATTAGATAGTGGTAATCGTATTTTACTAGTCAAGACCTTTCATTTGATTCCTATATTGAGGGGGTTGATAAAAAATATGTGATTCGCCATTTTGTGGTGGCGGCCATCTTGGATTTACAATGAAACTGAATATATGCGTTTGTATTGTCATCAGAACTAAATGTGTGCACCAAACTTCAGGTCAGAAACAGCTTTGCGTACAGCACTGCCACAGCGTCGAACTTCAAACTAAGTTCGTTTAAAAATTCAACGCTGCAGCGATGTCACGGTGTCGAATTTCACACTAAGTTTGTTTGAATTTTGGCGCTACAGCGATGTCTCAGTGTCGAATTCCAAACTAAGTCTTGAAGTTCGACGCCGTGGCAGCGCTGTACGCAAGGAAGAGTAGCCTGCTGGTCGAGCCCACCCATTTGTGTCGAAGACTGACTCTCCCACGATTAATATTCTACTCTCGTTATTGTACCGAGACAGTTTACGCCAGAGGGGTAAGGCTTTTCTGAAAACTGACGTCCACCATATTCAGTATACATTGCTACACTAATTATTTTGTTCATAATATATACTTAAAAGTAATATATACCACTTAAAAGACTAGTTCATATATGTATGAGCATCTGTTCCTGGATACCATTCAATAAAGTTGTTAAACAGTAATTTTGTCGCTCATTCAAGTTATTATTAAGGTATAGCGCTTCGAATAACTTATCATCATTGTACTCCCCCATCTTGAGTAGTTACGACACCCTAGAGTGATCTTCGCTGCAGCTTTTACAGTTCCTTGAAACGCTAGGGCGAGGTGATTGGCATCGTTCCTTTGACTATACTTACTTACAGTTTATTTTAGAGAGGGGTAGTATGTTCCAGAAAATAATTTACAGCATCTATCAAACCTATGAATTATTTATATATTTAAAAAAAATATTAGTTGTATGAGGAGTCTTAGACATATGTCAAAAAAATATTTCATGAATATATCGATTAATTGATAACTAATTTGATTTAAATCTGGCACGTATAATTTCCTTAATTTATACCTATTTAATTTCTTCAATTACACCTTACATACTTATTACGACAGCTATTGTATGGTTCACAAATTTCTACATGTTTTCATATATTCCTAAGTATATTAATTCAGTTTTTTACATATAGGTATTCTTTATCTAAGTATTACCAGGGCTTTATGTGGTCTTCGATTGGTTGGTCTACTTAGGTTGTGGAGGTCTGATGGCAGTCGCTCCGCGTAAAAAATCGAAGTTCAGTCGTATGACTGACCTTCGATTGTATTATTTAGTACATGTAGTACATTTTTATATCTGGACTTTTATTGTCGATTATTGATTACCTTAAGTCATTTTTACATTACCTATCTAGATTTGAGTGCATAAGAATTTAATCAATATTATTTATGAAGACATCCTCATCAATATAACCTTAACGAAAACTAATTGGCATAATTGAATTTCAGGCTAATAACAAAAAGCGCTAAATGTTGTCAAGTGCTTTATCGAGAGCCAAGAATAAAACAGAGAGACAGAAAAAAAATATGAAGAGGCAATGTTGTGCATGTTAGCGGTAGTGTTCATTCGTCACGCTTTTTGCGTTTCAACATCACAATGAACCACTTAACCTACCACAAAGAAAAATATCCCAATAAAAGAAAATCTCATTTTGCAAAAAAGGCAAGGCAAAGTTAAATAAAGACATTCTTCATATTGACAAAATACACACCCGCGCAAATTCACAGAGCATTAATAAAAAAGTTTTATTGTCGATGATATTATTGTATTCGTCCTATTCGATGAATCGAATCGACTGATCGAGCATGAAATGAATTATCATGCACTTAAGCTACCTGAGTTTTGTTATTTTAAAATTATAGTTTGGAGTACTTATATATTGTAGCGAAATAAGTTAAGGGGTTTAGTAAGTACACTATGCGTGTACACAATAAATGTTTAAGTTCAAACTACGGTCAAAAAATCGCTGTTTAGCCAAATAGCAAAATTTAACTGTTTAAGTACACTAAATACACATTGTTATTTTGTACTATTAACATAAGTAAAACTTCGTGATGTTAAAGGCGATCATCATAGACTTTTCAATCATCAACAGCCTTTAATAGTCCACTACCGGACGTAGGCCTCTCCTTAGAAAGGAGGTTTTGGCCAAGTTCGTGTCAAGTTTTCATTGACAAGTGACATTCCGTATTCTTTATCCTTCACTACACGGACATTTGAACAACACTTTTCAATTGCAAAATTGTAATGTGTATTTCTGAAATTTCTATGAATACTTGAATTTAATGTTTTAAAATACCTAGTGAAGGTTACACAACACACAATGGTAGAATATAGAATACTTTCCAAGGTCTTTGACAAAGGTCCTTAATCTCATACCTAGTGGTAGCAATAATAAAAATAAGCACGGAAATCCTAACTAAAGAATAATGGAAGGATAACCTAATGATGTAAGGTTATATAAAATAAATATTCCGAACAATACCCCTGACATTTTGCACAACTGTTTTAAAAGAGCTTCGTAGTACTATTCGATAAAAACAAGCATGTAATCTAAATCCTCGTGGTAACTGCATGTTACAGGTTGTCGATCGGCATTATTTTTTATTCGATTCTTAAATCCGTTTTGTTGATAAACGAATGCGTGACGAATTCGTATCCGAGACTAGCGGTGTTGTATTTATATCATGGAGAGTGCTCCGAGGAATTGTTCGGACTAATACTAGCCGCAAACTTCCACAAGGCAAAATTTTCATCCTCATTACCTGGATAGTTGGCGCTCCACTACTGTGCGCTTTTCGAGACACTTTTTGCACTCTTTGCCCCGCACAACCAATCTGTGGAACGGGTTATCGTCTGCGGTAGGTATTTCCGGACCGATACGACCTTCAAACCTTCAAGAAAAGGTCGTACTCCTTCCTAAAAGGCCGGCAACGCGTTTGTGACTCCTGAGTTGCAGACGTTCATGGGCGGCGATAGTCACCTTCCATCAGGTGACCCGTCTGCCCCCTCATTGAAAAAAATAAAAACAAACCTGATTTCTTTCGTTTGCTGCTAGCGGGTAATTTGTAAATAAGAGTGCACAATTTTTATAATTATATTATTTCTCGCTACTGCCATTTAAATAGGACTGGAAGCATTCGAAGTTTGAAACTTAAAAAACAATGTACATCTCGGTTTAAGTTATAGTTTTTTTTTTTAAATGAGGTTTACATACTACGTAGAAATGTTTTACTAGTTTTACAACCCTACATAACCACAGGGGATAAAATACCATAGCTTCATTGTTTAATTATTAGGATTGAATACCTACATTTGTATCTATGGATAAGATCTTTCAAAAGTAAAAAAAAACATAAGATATTGTTTCAAACAATACATACAGCAAAGGAAAATCAGGAGTACCTCAGAGAAGAAAGAAAAAAAAAGCAAATTAATAAACCTGTCACAATCAAACCTAGGGATTTCGAATAATATTATCATAACCTTTTCGTAAAGCTTATTTTCTAAGGAATAAGGTCTTATTTTGTAAATACAGCCCCGAGTTATACAGATTTCTCTTTCCAATGTTTCGTTTCTATTAAGGACTCGAACAAACATCTTCCCCTTGTGAAAAAAAATAATTTGCAATAACAAATCCGCGGTCCCTCCCTCCGAAGGCTCTGAATACTTTGAAGGCAAGATAAACAATAAAAATATCGCATAGACATGATAATTTTGGATTTTTAAGCAGTTCTTCATTTAGATAGGAAGATTTAGCGAAGGGTGGTAACGACACCGTTCTGAGGGTGGAATTTTTGATGGTTGATATAAGAAGCATACCTATGTACCGTTACATTACTTGCGAAATAGGTAAGTAGTTTCTTTTTTTTGTTTACATCTTACACACGGCCGTCTGATCCTAAACTAGGCAGCGCCCGTACTATGATAACCAGATTGCTGATAAACATACTTATATATTTCTAAATACAAACATATCATAGAAAAATTATCTCCAGACACAGAACAAATCATCGTACTCATCACATAATTATTTGTCCTGCGTGGGAATCGAACCCACGACCTCCGGCTTAGCAGTCAGGGTCACTAACAACTAGGTCAACGGGCCAGTTGTTTAGCAAAAGTTAAATATTTGTGGTCCTGGTCCAATGATCCAGTCTGTTGTATATGTACATATATGTTGGGTGTCGCGTTGTGTGGGAGGAACGAAACGCGTGTGGTTCAGGTGCCAACCGATTGTCATTTATTGTCGTATGGTATTTATAGGGTACATAATATATTTGTATGACACATGTGTATCTATCCCCATAGATATATCTATTTGCGAATACCTGTGAATGACTTCGTTTTTTTATAATTTTAATGTTTAAGTACCTTATGCTATTTACGCTGTTTGTATTCCGAATAAAATAAAACTAAAATACCTAAATAAAACTAAAAGTATGCAAAGCGGTATGTGCACACCTACCTCTACTATTTTTTTTTAAATTAGGATTTTGATCTGATGTCCTGAGGTTTAGATAAGGTGTCCCTGGGCCGGTAAGTGACTAGCGCGGCCCAGGGACACCTGTGCCGCTGTAGTCACTTACCGGCCGTCCCTTGCTGCACTTTGAGTGCTCCCCCCTCCCCCCCCAGAAGTATCTACTAGGTACGCACTCGATGAAAGGTAGGTACTATACCTATATGTATACTTCCATGACAGTGTTGATACTACGGTAGGTATGTAGAACGTAACGGAATTAAACCGTTCTAATCAAATAAACATCGTATCCGTGTGACGGATTAAGAATACGGCATGTTACCACCCCTTATCATCTTGTGGATGTCGTAAGAACCGACTAAGCAAACAAACTACCTAGGACAACAGTACTGCAAAGAGAAGGAAAACTTAAAACAAACCCTTTTTTTTTTTTTTTTTTTTTTACGTGTGGAAATCCCCTCGGACCGTCACCCCTCCGGGGTTTGCGGCGGGGTGGTGTGTCGGACTCGGACCGACTAAAACCACACGGTGTGCCACTCTGCGCCTGTAACAGGAGGGATCCGGGAACAGCTGTTGTTAAGACATCCGGACCCCTCCTAGCGCCAGCCCGCTCCTGGTGCGGGCTCCGTCTCAATGGTGTTCCTCTCTTTAGGCGACGTCCGGCACACGCGGACGCCGCCCCCTCGCGGCTGGCCAAACTAATGCGGGTGGAGGGGAAACCCACCCCGTCCACCCGCGGCCACACTCAGGGCGGCATGAGGCTGTGGTAGGCGGGCCTCCGCCGCCCGGTTCGCCGGCGGCGGATCGGGTCCGAGTGGAGGTCGTCCTCCCGGGCCCTCTCCGCCGCCTCCTTCCGCGAGATTACTACCTCGCAGAAGGTTGCGACCGCGGTAAAACAACTGTCGCTACCGGCCATGGAGCGTACTACGGCCGGTAGCGAGAGATCCACTCCGATGACTGCAGTGAGGGCCCGACGCTGCGCCGCCCATGCGGGGCAGACCGCCAGCGTGTGCTGGGCCGAGTCCTCACTGCAGTCGCAGTGGTGGCAGGCGGGACTCAGTTCCCTCCTAGCGACCGTGTGCAGGTACTTCCCGAAGCAACCGTGCCCGGAAAGCACCTGCGTCAGTCGGAAGGAAAGGGTCCCGTGCTGCCGCCCTGCCCACTCGGCGATGACCGGCTGGAGAGCCTCCACGGCGGCGAAGCCAGCGCGTGGAGTCTCCAGCCGGAACGACCAACGAGCCATCGTGGCTCGGCGAGCGGCTTCGCGCCACTCGCGCACATCCTCGGGCGGAGGGCGAAATCCGCTCTCCGCCCGGAAGTCAGCCACTCGCCGATAAACTTCGGCGAGCACTTCCGCCTCCAAATCCCACGGGGGAGTTCCGGCCAACGCGCACGCCACCTCCGTCGAAACGGTGCGGTAACCGCGTATGGCTCTGACCGCCATTACCCTCTGAGGGCGCCAGAGGCGTACCCTATTCTGGGCGGTCAGAGCCGCCGCCCACACCGGTGCACCGTACAGTGCCATTGACCGGACAACCCCCGTGTACAGCCGTCTTGTCGCCACGCTGGGTCCACCCATATTGGGCAAAAGTCGCCCTAGGGCAGACGCAGCGCCGACCAGCTTTGGAGCAAGCTGTCGGAAGTGCTCGTCGAAGAGCCACCTCCCGTCGAGGATCAGGCCCAGATATTTCATCTGGGCCCGAACCGGTACGAGGACCGAGTTGACCACTATTGAGGCGCCAGGGGGTGGACCACGACGGGGCCCATGGAATAACAGGGCCTCCGTCTTATCTAGGGCCACCCGTAAGCCCAGCGCCTCAATGCGCCCGACCACCAGGGAGACTCCCCCTGTGGCCAGGCGCGCCGCCTCTTGGAAGTTTGCCCCCCGGGCTGTCACGAGGGTATCGTCTGCGTAACAGATTACACCCAGCCCGGGGGGGAAATCGGCGCGAAGGGCCCAGTCGTACCCTATGTTCCACAAGAGGGGTCCAAGAACAGACCCCTGTGGAACACCGCACGACATGGGCCGACACCTCAGATTACCTTCTCGGTCCTCGTACACGACGGTACGCTCCTCTAAATAGTCTGCCACCAGCCGCCTCAGGTACTTTGGCACCCCATGATAGTGGAGTGCTTCCCTGATGCAGCTGAATGGCAGACTATTGAATGCGTTGGCGATGTCTAATGACACCGCCAACAGCACGCCGCCACAGCTCACGGCCTCTTCGGTCACGGCCCTCAGGCGCAACACGGCGTCGACTGTCGAACGCCCCGCCCGAAAACCAAATTGGGCGTCCGACAGATCGGGGCCCACCTCGCAAAGGTGCCGGACGATGCGGGCAGAAAGAACCCTCTCAAACAATTTGCCCGCCTCGTCCAGCAGCACGATGGGCCTATAGGCCGCGACCGAATCGGCAGGCCGTCCCGGCTTCGTCAGTAGGACCAGCTTCCCGCTCTTCCAGCACTCAGGGAAGCGTCCCGACGCCAAGCTAGCGTCGAACACCTCCCCGAGGCGGTCTGCCATGTGGTTGAGGGCCAGGGCCAGCACTCGGGCCGGTACCCCGTCTGGCCCAGGGGCGGTGTTCTTGGAACGGATCCGTAGAACAGCCGCCCCTACCTCCGATTCCCGGACGGGCGGAACATTGTCCTCCCCGTGCTCCCCGTCGTCTCCGGCCAGGGAGGCCATCGACGGGGGAGTGTGTTCCGCCCGTTGTGGGAAAAGGCCCTCAACCACTTCTCGCAGGAAGCTGGGCTGGAGAGTCTCCGTAAGGGGGGGGCCCGACGCGCGGAGCTTTTGTCGCACCGCGCGGTAAGGGCGACCCCAGGGGTCACGATTAAGACCCTCCAGCATCTCCTGTCTTTTTTCCTCTTTGGCGCGGCTAATGGCCAGCTTCAGAGTTTTCCGCGCCCGTCGGTACTCCTCATGAAGCCGGTCCTCCTCACCGTCTCCACGGTGACGCCGCCGACTGCGCGTGTAGGACCTCCGGGCACGTGTACAGGCCGCACGGAGGTCCGCCAGCTCCTGGGACCACCAGTAGACCTCCTTCCTTGGAGGCCGACGACCTCGAACGCGGGGCATGGCCGCATCGCATACATGCGTAATCGCATCGCGAAAGCGGCCAGCCCCCACGTCGACCTCCTCGGTCGGAGCCTGAGGAGACAGCCACGAGTGAATTATGGCTGCCTCCTCTAGTAGGTCCCGGTTCAGCCTGGCAACAGCCCACCGCGGAAAGCGGGATAAACGCCGCGCCACGTGACCCCTACTGGAGTCCTGGGTCCGGGAGAGCTCAAATCGGATATACAGGTGATCCGAGAGCGTCTCAACCTCTTCCAGGACACACCAGTTCCTTACTCGTGCGGCGAGGACAGGGGTAGCGAACGAAAGGTCCACTATCGACCCCCCCTGCTGTCGCACGCACGTGTTGGTGGAGCCTCTGTTTAGAAGACAGAGGCCCACCGAGGCCGCCCACTCCTCTACGGCCTCGCCCCTGGCGTCCGCCCTGGGGGAACCCCACGCAGTGGACTTTGCGTTGAAGTCCCCCAGCACAAGGACGTGCCCAGACGCTAGTCGCCGTATCGAGGTCTCCAAGCTGGTTAGGAAAACCTCGAAGTCGTTCAAACTCCGGTTGGGGGAGAAATAGACACCATATATGATGATCCCCCCCCACTCGACGGCAACATATCCAGTGCCCTTGTCTCTTAGCGACAAGGGCGGGGAATGAGCCGTCGTGGAACCGACGACTGCCACGGAGCCGTCCCAGTCACCCATCCAGTTTGGACGGGGAGGGACAGAATAGGGCTCCGCGACTACGGCAACACCTATCGACCACTGTGCCATGGTTTGCAGGAAGAGATCCTGCGCCGCGGCACAGTGGTTCAGGTTCGTCTGGACCAGGAGGTTGGAGACTTGATCCATTACTGGATCGTCTCTACAACCTCCTCCATGGGCGACGACGTCGACGCACGAACTACATCGGAGGCAGCCTGGGTCGACTGGCTAACCCCCGACGTCTGCCGAGAACTGCGGGGAGGCTTGCAGCCTCTCTGCCCCATCTGGTGATTGGCGGGCTTATTGCCCGCCGCACACACTGGGCAGTGAGGGGCGGCAGAGCATTCTGCCGCCTTATGCCCCGGTTGACCGCAGCGGAAACACAGTCCGCCGCAGTCAAAGCAACTGTCGCACTTGACGCGCGTGTGTCCCGATGCTAGGCATTTGTAGCATCTCATCGGTCTCGCCGCCAGGACTGTGATCCTGGCGCTCACGAAGCCGATGAGCAGCCTGCCGGCGTCGGCCAATACTTTGGCCGACGCTACGGGACAGCTGACCCACACGGCGCCAAGCCCTCCTGGACCGGGGCGGATGGTGCCGACCCTGACGTTGTCCGCGCTGCACCCCGTCTTCTCCCGGATTACAGCGCGGACATCTTCGGCCGTCACTGAGTCGTCCAGGCCCGAGATGCGCAGTTCCGCGCACTTGGTAGGCCTGGCGACCCTGACACCATCTGTGGCTGCAAATATTCCCCGCAGCTTCTCAGCGAAGGAGTCCGCCGTCTTTGCGCCTTCGGCCCCAGGGAACTCGAGAACTCGAGCTCCCGTCTGGGCGAGGCGCATCCTGACCCCCACCGTCCCAAACTCGTTGGCGAGGCTGTCCCGGGCCTTCTTGAAGACGGCCGCATAGGACAGCCCGCCGTCAGCCGCCTCCGGGGACACGGTCACCACTACCGCCGCGGTTTTGGGCGGCTGCAGCTTCCGCGGCCTCTTTGCAGAGGCCGTTGCCACCGGTGGCGAAGGCAGGGCTTGGGCTGCTCTTTGGGCAGCCTTTTTGGCCCGCCTTCGGGACTTCTTGGAGCCCCTCGCCTCCTGCCAACCCTCGTTGGAGGGGGCAGGTGCTGAGGGGCCCGGCAGGGGTGTCGGAGTGGGGAGCGGAGGGAATGCCACTCCGCTCCTCGGCGCTGTTTTAGGCCCCGTCTTGGCCGGCGCCTGGAGATGTGCCTTGGCCGGCACCTTAGCCGGTGCCTTGGCCGGCGCCTGGGCCGGTGCCTTGGCCCCCCTCCTCGGCTTTTGTGGAGCCGATGGAGTAGGGGCAGACGCCGCCGCCGCGTAAGAAACGCGGCCTCCCACAACGGGGAGCGCGGTCGGAGCGGCGGCCTTAGGCCGCTGTGCCGACGCGAGCGGGGGGCGCATACTCGGCGCAGGGGGCAGTCTCGCCTCCAGGCCAGCCAGGCGTCCGTCCAGCATATTCCCAACTGCGATGAGGATTTCTCGCAGTTGGGAGTCAAATGCCCCTGAGTTGGTGGTAGGGGCAGGCTGGGACGCGGACGGGGCTTCCCGCTCGGGGAGGTTCGCCTGGAAGCGGGCGAACTGAGCGCTCAGCTCGTTCACCCGCTCCGTCAGCTTCTCGTTGGCCACCTGCAGGCGAGAGACGTCGCCCGCTAGGCCCTCCACGACCTCCGATAAAGCGGAGGAGGAGTCCTTAAGGGCCCTCACAAACGAGCCCTTAAGGTTCACGGATTTGGTGGCCACCTTGTTGATGACGGCCACCGCCGCTTTCGCCCTCTCCTGCACGGACACGGGAGCCTGGGGGGCATTTCCCCCCACCGGCTCCCGAACCTTGAGCAGGAGATCCGCGATCTCCTCCTCCGCTACGGCCTCGCCGTCCACCCGTACACTTCTGTAGGACTCCGCGTTTGAGAACGCGGAGCCTGACGGGGTCGAGACCGAGGCCGAGGCCGGTTTACGTTGCCTCCCTCGGCGGCTGCTTGCCACCTTTGGTGGCATCATTTCTTGGGACGTATCCGTTTCCTCGTCCCTGGAGCGTCCTCGTTTCCGGCTGTCGCTTCGCTCCGCCTCCATTGCGTCAGCGCCATCCGACGAAACGGCGGATCCGGAGCGCAGCCGATCTGATGCTCTTCGGCTCCCAGAGACCAGCGTCAGACTGACTTCTGGGAGCCCCATCGAGATAGGCGTCCCCGACGCCACCTCACCCTCAGTGGACGACCCATCCGCTCCACTGTTCCTCTTTTCCCTTGCACATTTCGTTGCAGTGTCCGTTTTGCTTGCCTTTTGTTGTTGTTTTAATCCGATCGTTTTCTTTGTGTTAGTTTTAATACTGTCCATAATTGATCCCACGAGTGGGGGAGAACTAAAGGTCCACCCGGGCAGAGATCCCCCATTACCCGGGCAAGCGTAAGTTTTTAACCCAACCGAGGGGTCCGCAGGTACCTCGGCTTGGAGTGCGCTCGCGACTGAACTTCCCATCAGCCATGCATCCCCTGGCCACGCACCAGAACACGGGATTCGGGGAATTTTTTAGAGAGGTTATCTTCCTCGCGGTCCGGGCGGTTAAGCCAAGACCCTCGCCCCCGATCAGAGCCGCGAGACTTAACCACAGCGCTCTTCTCGGGATTACGATATGCCGACGGTTGACAGGGAGACTACGTCCCCCTGCCTGCTCGGTGGTAGTGTGAGTACACGCCGAGCCCGTCCTCCTTTCTCCACCGCTATCAGCGGAGAAACTGTGGCCCCTACAGGGCCCCGCCAACAGGTTTTTTACCGAGGTTTCCTCCTCCATGCTCCGAAGAGCGAAGAGCCAGCAGGGCAACCGGCAGACACGCCCACCCTGCTGGACCAGGCCTTGCCCGAGAGCCGATGAACGGCTACCTCTTCTGCTAGAATATTGGCCGCTGGCGATAATCCTCTCCTCCAAGAGGACAAGGAGGAAACAGTACCATCGCCAGCGTTTCCAGGGTGCACCACGAGGAGGTTTTCTAGCCCAACACCCCAAAACCCTACGCCAACCCGCTTGGTCAGCGTGGTTTCAAAATCTCCTTTTCAAGGTAATGTTCTGCTGTGGACTATTAAAGGCTGTTCAAATAACAAATCAAACAAATAAATAAAAACTGGGTTATGAAATACCTATAGTCTGAAATGAAAATCCAGACTCAAAGCGATCTGTGTATAGGTAGGTGCCACACGAAGATTTAGTCTACACGAGCTCGGGCGCATTGAACCCGTAACACGTGACACGGTAGTAACCTACTACTACAAATAATTTAAATACATGGATGGGTACCTACCCATCCATGTATTTAAATTAATTGTACCTATGTAATTCACTTTTAAAATCCTGTTAAAATCCTGTGTTAGCTACTGACTATTATTTTATAAATCCAAATCCTTTTAAACCTTGAAATAGACAGTAGGTAAATACCTACTTCGAAATCGTTTTGATATAGGTATTCCCATTAGTTTTATAGGTATATTCTTAAATAACAATATCTGTAGTCTATCTAAAAAAAATAAAAAAGTTTTTTAAACCAAATAAAAACATCGTTCGGCGGTACGGCGCGGCGTGTAGGTGTAGTTCACAAATTTTGAACAAAGCTCCCTCCGACAGCAATTCCGTTTTAGAGCTTTAATCCCGACTCTAGTACGAATAAAAGGCATATTTCGTTCGCCGACGCTCGCAAAATTGTCATCGCAAATAGCTTTTGCCTTGGGCGTACGAACCATACAAAACCATAAACGACTAACTCTTCAAAACATCCAAGTAATTCCCAACTTTAAACGCAACCGTTACAGTTGATAATCCCTTTTAACTCAATTCCCTCGAGTATTGTAACAATGAAAATGCCAGCACTGCACACGTAAATACGATTCGAGAATACCAGCCAACTGTTTAAGCTTAAACTCTTAAAGAATAAGGTTGACAGTCCTTTGATAGATAAATCTGAACTTGAAAATCGTCGCCAGCCTGACGCTCGATATCAAATAAACATTATTACGAATGCGGAACGCTTGAAGCGACGCATTGTATTTGAACAAAAGTAAACTCTAGCACTGTGAAATAAGATTGTTAATTGAAGACTAACGAATTATTGCTAGGATTTTCGCCGGGGGAAGTGAAAGAGATAGGTGGACGGGAGTAGCGGTGGCTGTGAAAGGGACAGTGAAATAGCTCGGAGCACTGTGATTGGTCAGGAAGGCCGCAGGCTGTGAACAGTAGCCCGCCCTATGTCTTCTGTGAGCGATGACGCAGCTGCCACAAAAAGACGTAAGTAGAGTGGCAACTATTATTCTTTTATTTACTTCTGTGCTTCATTGAGGAAATTATATGATCATACCCGAGGTGAAATAAATAAATGTCAGTATTAAATCTTCGTTATTAAAAATTGAAATTACTTATAATGCAAGAAAACTTTGCTTTAATATTGGCTACATTGTCATCTACATATATAAAAATCGCTCATGGAGCTCAAATTTTGACACGATATACAACACGCTTCAAAAATCGTTTTTATGTATTTTTCGCATCGCTTTTGTTCTGATTTCTCATCACTGCAACCACAATGTGCCACAGCGAAGCTTGGCAGGGCACCGCTGGTGCTGTAGGTACCTACATGAAATGTCAATTTATATATTTTTCATAAATGTATAGATCCTTTTTTTATTTTTTATTAGCACTGAGTCAAATATTACTGTTACCGGCAAATATATCTCTACATAGTATAAAATATAGTCACGTTTTTGTGTTGTACGCTTCGATATTTTTAACTAAGCAATGGATTTTAGTGCGGTTTCACCAATAGAGAGTGAGTGATTCAAGAGGAAAGTTTATAATAATACATGCATATTATAGTAGAGAAAAGCCGAGAGAGATATAAACTGTTAAAAGAAAAATTATAACACTAGAATCCTGGATTTAAAAATGGGGTCTTCGAAACCGAACTTTTTTCAGCTTCTTCTAGCCTTTGAGCCCCCTTCAAATATTCTGCCTCCGGTAACTTCAATAAATATGTAAAACGGATCTAGAATTGCTTCAAAATATTTTTTTCAGTGAGACCTTGTTATCACTTTTGTCGAACCGGCCCATACTATACCGAAACATGGCTCTCGCGATTACAACTGTGTCTAGTTTCAAAGGTCTTTTATTCCCATGAACACTATTAAACACCATACATTAAACCCTCTGGCTGGCCTAATCATCATCACATTACAATACTAATACTAGTTGTTTTCTTCATTATTTAAACATTCTAAATGGACTACAAACAACTTTCTAAAGTACAGTTACTCCACAGTTTTCTTATGTCGTCGCCCTCGGCGTTACCGAGGGCTCATCGCTCGGGGCGGGGCTCGCACACATACATCATGTACCCTCAACACCTTGTACATACGCGGAAAAGCCATTTATACGTATGTGTGGGTGCGAGGGAAACTCGTAGTCACAATTTCAGCACAATCCAAGTTGAGGGAAGCTCATTAATGTGTGCGAGGGTCAAACTCACACATACATACCTAATAGAAGAAATTTTTGCACAAACAATTCCTGTAAATACCTATACTGTCATACACACAAAGACACTTTGAATTTTTTCTTATCTATTTTCCTATAAGTAAACAGGCTGGGTGAATAATGTATATATTCTAAGTAATATAAAACTTTGAACTAAGTATGTGAATCCAGTAATAAGATTTTTTACTTACATCTTTACACTTTTCCTTATTTGTTTATTAAACAGTTGCCTCATATATTATGTTTATTAATATGTAAAACTACTATCACGGTTAGGTAAACCTATATCTAACAAGATTTTGTCTTGTTAGGTAAAATAACCTTTAAAATCTTGGTCTCTTAAAGCTTGCTTCGCAAATTATTGTGTAAGTAGATAACAATTAGGTAATGATACTAAAGAATTAAATATTTGTTACAAGTAATTAATCCTAAAGTTTGTACTTTTGTTGTGAAAATGAGCACGACAAGGCTTTTAAAAAGAAATAATTCAATATAATCTAAATTAGTTTAGGTAATAGTATTAGTACCTACATGGGCTAATAAAAGTTTGTTATACTGTTTTTTTCCTTTTTAGTTAAAACGTCTAAAAATTCCATTTCTGTTTTTATAAAAATCTCACATCTTCGCAATATATAACGAATCCGTCCATGATCGTCTACATCACCCAAGTCCACAAAACCTATCAAGACTAATCCAACAAGCTCACATACGACGGTGTTAAGTTGATAAGCGTCTCTGATATTTTCGGGATTCATGATCAGACTTTCATGATGAAAACTATAGAAGTTAAATAGGATTAGTTAGAGGAACTGACTGACTGCACGGATGGCGTAGCGTTTAAGTGGTCACCTCGCCGCTTTCTACTGCGCTAAAGTATTGGGGGTTCGATCCCCACATGGGACATCCATTTGTGCGATCCATAAATTATTGTTCTGAGTCTGGGTGTTCTTGGTGTCCGTTTCATGTATGTTTGTAACGTCCCCCGCGACCCAGGATATATTCCTAGTGCGCTTGTCTTTTTAAATAAAAAAAAAGAAAAATAAAAAAAAACCGTTATAAAATTCAGTTGCAATCTTTGACCCAAACCAATAAGCAAAGTTAAATTGAAGCTTGTAATAGAATTAGGTTTGTTTTGTTTTAATTCCCGAAATTCACTTCAACCAAACTCAGAAAAAGTATGATTCCGCTAAGAGTTCTATAAAGTAGTTTCTGTTATAAGTTTTAATAAAGTGGGTTAAGTGGAAGCAATGAAGTAAAATCTGTCTTGTCTGTCTTGTCAAAAAAATGTGCAATAGTGAAAAAAATGTCCACTTAGGAAATTTTGTATTGATGTTTTTCTTTATGTAAGAAGTACTAAGTCAGTTGATATCTTGATATATTTATAAAACATTGCTTATTTCGTTGAAATGTGGTATGCACTAATTTAACTTGATATAAAAAACGGGTGCTTGAAACGCACTTACCTGGTAGGTATGTGACTTAAGATTCTTAAATAAATAATTCTAAAATATTAATTATGTGCAAACATATGACTTCTCACGAAATTTCAGATAATCCCCTCAAAGGCCCCTCAAAATAATTACACATTTGAAAAACAAGGAGATAATAACTTGTTTCGTTTAAAATAAGAAGAATAGACATTGTACCTAACCACCCAGCCAACAATCTCATCAATCAAACAATACTACTATACCTAGTTAGTTATACACTTATTGTTATTCTTTGTTAATAATATCATAGGATGATATAAAAGTTTTGTTTATTAAGAAAACCAGTATACCCTACGCGCCAATAAAGTTATTAATAAAGGAAAACGTATCCATTACCGTTACGTATCTTCTCTTCGCGGCGGACCTTTAGCAGCGTCAATAACTCTACGTAATCAACTCAATTCAATAAATAAATTTCTATATTTTACAGAATTTCTGTATAAAATCATATTATCGCACAATACAGTATGTATGTAGTTGTATTGCATTTGTTTCATCTCGACGCCGACGCTCCGTTAGTTTCAGCCGGGACGCCCTGAAACGCGGCCATTCTTGCTAGACTAGCGCCATCTTTTATTCTATATAATTAAACAGTTCTTTTCTTTTTAAATTAAATTTGTAATAAAAATAGCAGTTGCTTTTTTATTGATTACGGGAGTGAATGTGTATATACTTAAATTGTTGTTTGTAAGTTTGATTGTTGATAAAATAGTGCAGTGCAAAAATATAGGTATACATTTTAAGTAAAAAAAAAAATTCAGCTTAGTCATGGTTACTTTAGTTATTTGGACAGTGAAAAAAAGAACAAGAAGGAATCCTGTTCCCTTTAAGTAAAAGACATGTGTGAAATTTAATGCGTTCTGAGGGTTCCGTAAATAAACAAACTTGTATGTTATATAGTTCGTCTTACTTGGGTAGATCTTCGAAGATTCTTACCCGTTTGGTTTGTGAGGCAAATTAACTTTTGTAATTCTAAAAATACTCTCCAATACATCAATACACACATTACAGTCGATTTACAGCCTTTGCCGGATTTACATCTATAGAAGCTGTACTCTCTATAAAATAAGCTATTTTTGAGACTACTAAGGTTTTTCGCATTGAGGCGTATTTTGGCTTCTTTGAGCCTTTAAGTTATGGCGAATCCCCCTAATATTCAGTTTCAACTAATAATTACACGTTAAAAATTATTTATTTTGTTATAAAATTTAACCTTTCATTTAGAAAAAGTATTGTTCCCCAGAGATAGAACAATAACTTTTACTAGGACATAGCCACGGCCCCAGTTAGTATTAAATAAAGCCAAAAGGTAATCACCCTCTGTAATCTTGTTACCCAAATATTTGCCAAAATAAAGAAGTATAATTATTTAAGAAAATTCAGAGGTACAAAGCCCTCCTTTGGCGGTGAAAGGGAGGGGCGCTATTGTAATTATTTTTCTTGAAAACTTTCCTGGTACAGGGAAAAAATGTTAAAGAATTGTGTAGACATGGTTTCTTTTATGTAATTTTAGTTTCTAGAATGTATTTTTTTACTTTTGTTAATTCACTAGCTTTTACAGTCGGATTCATTCGGAATAGAATTAACGTAGGATTAAATCCCTTTTATAATATTACAAATGCCAAAGTAACTCTGCCTGTCTGTTACGCTTTGACGGCTAAACCGATGAGCTGATTTTAATGAAAATTGTCAAGTAAATAGTTTTTTCTTGAGGAAGGACATAGGATACTTTTTACGGTTATAAGTATAAGTATATATATAGTATACGCGTGGTCAAAAGTATAAATACTAGGGACGTGATGTTGAAAAAATGTTTAACTGGTTTTCTAAAGGACTTTCCGATTTGACGTTTGTTCAAACGCACTGATTTCAAGAAGTTCTAACTATTTGTTAACATATTTTAAACAAATTTTAACACATTTGCCGTGCGGGAATCCATCTTGCCTCCTTTTTGCTGACTCTCACGAATCCTTTAAATAATGTTATGATACCACATACTTATTATCCCATATTCAGACTATTTAAAAAAGCTATTAAGCTGAATTCAGATGTCTAAAGAGTAAGTATTTATTATGTTAATTCCAAAACCTTATTTAAAAGACCCTGCATCTCGAACACCACCTACTTTAATATCAATATTTTCTACGTGTTGTTAAAGACATAGTAGCATAAATAAATGTCAATTATAAACAAAAATAGCTAAAGTAATACACGAACATCCACATAATACGGTCGCTAACAAGGCCCTTGTTAAGAAACTTTGGATAACAAATACTAGGGGTATTCTCGAGGTCCTCCTCCCTCCGAGGGAGGCTCTGGCGAGTAACTTTCAAAGACATTTGCCTAAATTGTTAAAAGTACCGTGTGTTGTTTTAAATATTTTTGTATTCCAGAACAAATGGATTCAAATGAGTCTTAATCTTATAGTATTACAACGGAATGCCGATTTAGTGATCGTGTAAATTTAAGTATAGTGTTATTCTGCTGCTATGTCAATGCCTAAAGCATAGTATATTGATATTGTTCCTCACAGAATGGCTTATTACATAATATAATAAAGCTAGGCCGGGACAGCTCTTCGCTCTTTACAATCCTTTTGGATAGTTTTAACTTTAATCTTTTAAAACCTGATTCTATTTAATCTTCCTTTCAGCACGAAATGTGGAAATGTATGATACGCTGCATAAAGTTAAGGTCATTATCAACAGCCTTTACCTAATAGTCCACTGCTGGACATGGGCCTCTCCTTAGGAAGGAGGTGTTGGCCTACTATAACAGGCCACACGGGTTGGTATAGGGTTTGTTTCAAGTTTTCCTTCTCTTTGTAGTGCTGTTGCAGTCCTGCGTAGTTTGCTCCCTTAATCGGTTCTTAAGACACCCACGGGATGAATAGGGGTGATGACACTCTGTATTCTAAATCCCTCACCACACGGACAAGTTAAGGTACCTACTATAGAAGGTAATATTATTCATTATCAGCCTTGTATGGTTTTCAATTAAAATAACATATATCTTATGGTCATTTGACTTAGGGAATTGTAGGTAGTACATGTACTTATAAGTAAGCTTAAAGCCAAGCTTTCCTAGTAGGCTTCAATCGTTTGTTTTTCCACCAATTTTTTAAATATTTGTTAGCAATTGATGTGTTTTAACTTTTTTTAATAAGAAACACTTTAAAAATATTTTTTTTGCCTACCTTGGGACTACCCCATAGAATTTCGACCTCACGGCTACGACTAGAATAGATAACGTGATCATTTAGGAGTCTAATATTTTCTGATAAAAGGACCACATTGTGTATTAATAAATATATCGTAATATGACAATATGTACAGACAAACAGTTCTCATGTGAAGTGACGTGACAATATAATACCTACATATATGTGTTTAACTCGATCTAATGACGCATTTGGCCCTGGATCCTAACGCATGGCAGGTAAGTTCATTCTTGTACAATTCTAATTCTTTATTTTTCAATTTAATTATTTATATTATAAGTGTTAAAATGTAAGTGTGTCTGTTGCATCATATTATCTCCTCAACGTACGTACAGACCAGGTCCGAGGAAATTTTCGGCCGCAATTTGCCGCCATATCACTTCACATTCACTTGGATAAATGTACTCTCTATCGCTCGTCCTTCAAAACTTCAAAGAGCGTACTTCTTCCTAAAAGGCGTTCATGAGCGGCGGTAGTCACTTTCCATCAGGTCTGCTCGTCTGCCCCTCTTCCATAAAAAAGACCAATTTGTATTAAGTATTTTTTTGTTTGCTTTAATGTACATACGATTACACTCAACTGGCGTATTTTGGATATAACTGACTAGGTACTTTCAGATCCGACAAAAACCATAAATCTCAATTAGTTATAATACAGGGACCAGCAAGCAACAGGTTTTTGGTGTGCAAGTATGTCCTGGAACGCGGATAAATCAAATCTATACATCTCTTACACGGCAATCTAATCTCAACCAGACAGAGCTTGTGCTATGGTAACCTGAATTGTTAAACAGGCTTAAATACTCCTAAAAACGTACATAATATCATAGATAAATTACACCCAGACACAGAACTAATGAGCTCATCACACAATTATTTGTCCTGTATGAGAATCGAACTGAGGACCTTTGGTTTAACTGTCAGGTTCACTAACCGCGAAACTAACTATATAATATAATCAAGGCCAGCAAATATAATTAGATGCTTGTTTAATGCAAACAAAACTAACATAACTAATATAATGTAAGAATCAAAAAGCTCTAAAATGGTATCGTATCGCTGTAAAAATAATATTTTTCTGACAAAAATGTAAAAAAAATATCATAAGTAAAAAAATAGGTAAAAAGTTTTTATATGTAGCTCTTCTCTACACTTCTAAAGATTCTTTTTTTATGAAATCAAATTTCCCTATCTGAAAATCTTATTTTCTCCGAAGGAAGTGACGAAGCAAACTAAATAGTGGCACCACCTGGCCGCACCGGAAGTGGGCTTTATTGGCGGAAATGGACCGGCCGACCGGATATACCAATTTACAGCGCTCTCGGCGTTATTTTGTGAAGGAAACAGGTTTTATTTGCACTTCGTTGTCCGATTTAATACTGTAAGATTATATTGTTTAGAATTTTAAGTATTTTTGTGGTTGAAGTGTTTCGGTAAACATTTTAGGTTGTTAACGAAGTTTGCAGTACCGAAGTATTATTAATTAATGTTGTTGACTTGATTAAAATAAAAGTATCTTATGCAGTCTGTCCATAAATAGTAATAAATATTATTACATTTCAATTAGGAACCTGTATAACTTTCCTATAGACAAAATGCTTGTTTTAATACACAACTGACCACACCGTTCAAATGATTGCACTAAGGTCTATGGCAATAACTTAGAATAATCTCTTTTAACGAGTATAATATTATTGTACAATAAACTATCGCATACTTCAGTAACAAATGTCTCAGCTCGTCGAAAAAAGAATGTTTTGTATCTAAGTACTTACAATATTTTTGCCATGCACCGCAAGGAATGAGCTTCTGATCAAAATGAACGGTAAGCATTTACGGGTTTTGCTTGTGAAACGACTTGAACAATATGAGTGTTTTGTTAATGTTAAAATAGTTTAAAATAGCGACTGTTACAACAGGAGGTATAATTAAACGTTTAAAACTATTCTTTGAACATGTTAACTACTTCCCTCTTTAAAAAAATCAATTTTATTTAGTTTACCTACAACTGATACACTTTTTCTTACATATTATTAAGAATTTAGGTACGGACTTAAGTAGATACTAAGTTACGATACAGAGAAGGGACAGATTTGAAATACTTATAAGTACAATAGTAAGGATGTATCTAGTCTGTTAAGAACAAAAGAGTTGAGCACGTAATAAGGCGTCAACTTCTGGACTAACATTAGTAACTTTCAAGAAGACAGGTTGGAAGGGGCCCGCTTACAAAATCAAATCCTCACCAAGTTCCCCTTGCTGTATTAAGCTACATATATCCATCACTAAGATCGTAATCACAGATAACATAATCACATATACATCAAATGCTGCGCTAAACGGTGTGTTTGCTCCAGATCAGATAGCGCCCCCTAGCGGTCACTCCCCGTGACTAAATGCTCTGTCGCCCCTCGCCGACATGCGTGATTGATCACCAATTGAATTGGTATTTGCGACTAAACTATTTTGTGATCGTCATGTATTTTGACTTGAAATTTCAACGGGTACTACTGAATCGTCAATATAATAATAATAATAATAAAGCTTTATTTAATTCCATTCAGCCTATTACCATACATTCTGATAAATAAATATAATTCTTTTAAAATAATGTCAATTACATTAAATTAATTTGTCTATTGTTATTATTTTGTCTTGGCTGTTATGGACCCCCTACGGGTAAAAGCCTCCTCCAAGGATTTCCATCTTTCTTTGTGTCTAGCCAAGTGTATCCAATTTTCTCCAGCTACCTTTACCAGTTCATCTGTCCATCTAGTGCATGGGCGGCCTCTAACCCTACGACCTGTAGGGCCTTGCCAGTTCACCACTCTAAAGGTCCACCTATCGTCATCGTAGCGGGCTACGTGTCCTGCCCATCTCCATTTCATTTTCAGCGAGAAAATTAAAGCGTCGGTTACTTTGGTTTTGTTGCGAATGTGCTTATTTTTAATCTTGTCCTTTAATTTTACACCTAATAAGCTTCTTTCCATTCTTCTTTGTGTAGTTTGTATTTTGCTTCTGGTTTGTTGGTCGAAAGTCCAAGTTTGAGAACCGTAGGTAAGACATGGTAAAATCACTGAATCCATAACTATTTTCTTTATTGGCGGTTTGAGATGTGATTTGAGTATTTCTTTGTGTGCCCAGTATTTCTTCCATGTTATTGATATTCTGCGATCTATTTCCTCCCTGTTTCTATCTTTTCTAAAAGAAATTTGTTTGCCCAAGTAAACGTAACTCTCTACAAACTCTAGAGGGATGTTATTTACGAAGATGGATGCGGTGTGGTGATTAGTCATTATTTTCGTTTTAGCAAGATTCATTTCAAGACCGACCATGATGCTGGCTCCGTGTAGATCGCTAATCATATTATTCAGTTGTGCAGAGCTCTCGGAGAGTAAAATTATATCGTCAGCGAAGCGGAGATGGCTTAGGTATTCGCCGTTTATGTTTAATCCCTTCCTAGACCATTGTAGGTTTTTCATTAGATGTTGTAGTACAGCTATGAATAGTTTTGGAGAGAGCGGGTCGCCCTGTCTCACGCCTCTGTTTATATTAATTCTCGTGCCCATTCTGTCTAGTTTTATTCTACTTGTACTTTTCACATATAAGTTTTTCAAAATGTTTATGTACTTTTCTTCAATGTTTATTGACTCTAAAGCTTGCCAGATGCTATCGTGCGATATAGTGTCAAAAGCCTTTTTGTAGTCAATGAACGCTACATATAGAGGTCTGCGGAATTCTTCATATTTTTCGATTACCTGGTCTAGAACTTGAATGTGGTCATGTGTGCTAAAGCCTGATCTGAAACCGGCTTGTTCTATCGGCTGATGGGCGTCGATCTCCGCGGATATTCTTGCAAGCAGACATTAGGCTTATTGGACGATAGTTTCCTATATCCATTGGGTCTCCTTTTTTATATATCAAGATTATTTCTGATTCCGTCCATGAATGTGGCACGGCTTCCTCGTCTAATATTTTATTAAATAATATAGTTATGGGTCTCAATAACAGGGTTCTTGCAATTTTAATATATTCGTTTAAGATTCCATCTTGACCTGTGCTTTTTTCAGACTTGAGCTTTGTAATTTGAATTAAGATTTCATATCCAGTAAATTCGGGAGTTGGGGATGTATTCGTGATGCGGTGGGTAATTTTCCTGTGATGTATACGATTAGACTGGCTGTAGAGGTTCGCATAAAAATCTGTAGCAACATTTATGATATCCATCCGGGTAGTAGCTTTCTTCGAAAATACTCCCTGGCAAAAAAAACTAACCATTTACGAGTATAATTGTGTACTAAAAATATTGTTTGTCTTTGGTTTCAAACCTTGGTTTCAAAGCTCTTATGATAGAACATTATGTTATATGAAAATTAAAATAGTTGCCATAATTGGAATTAATGGCATGATAATGTGTAATATTTTCTACGTACATAAGTTTGTACATAATAGTAATAGCGTTTCAGTTAAATATTTTATATCTAAGCTTGTTATAATTAAACCCAGTTTTTAGAAGTTAAGCCTGATAAATTCAAGCTTAACATCTAAAAACTGGGTTTAACTTCTAAAAGCTTTAGCGCGCTTGTTAATGATGACGAGCAGCAATGGTGGTAACAACCATTCGCGGGTTTAGAATGACAATTATTTTCTATAGTCTCATATATCATACCTATATATATATATATATATACCTATATATATTCTTCAATGGTTGCTACTTCTAGTTCTAAGAATTAGGAGCATCTATCAGACACGTACTTATACAAATACATGCTGTTCACGTAGAATTAAGTTTACGTAGTCAAGTCTCAGTTATTGGAGTCCACCCGTGAACTTACGAATTTTAAATTTTCTACCTTCTTTTCTATCTCACGGACAAACACGGCGGGATAAAATAAACAAGTAGACGGAGAAGTGCCTAAAGATTATTATTGGAATAGTCTAAGATAGTATTTCTTATATGATACTTATAAAATTTGATCACGTTACTAACTTAATACAGCATTATAACGAACTCAAGTCCAGACAACTCCAACTCACAAAGACGAAGCTGAAATCAATTTGACAACAACTTAGTTACACAGACATCGAATTTTCATTTCTGCGTGCAAGAGGCATGCAGAATAACCTCAGGGTAAACCAACATATCAATACCCTTTGCTAGCACAATAATAGTCATTATGTCTGTTGTCTTAAGGTTGATATTTTAAGATATAAAGGTCCTGTGTGGTGTTTTTGGTTGGAAAACGTCATCCAAGTGCGTTCGCGGTAGTTTTGGCATTGGTGCGGTTGAAGGGTTCCGCTAAGCGTACGCAATGGCCGTAGCAATTACGTTTCATGGGCTTTGGCGGCGACGATGACTGATTGATTTTTGAATGGGACGTGTAAATCGGTGGCCTTTACCCACGTTTCTATTTTAATTCACGTTTATGACGTTAAGTGCTTTCAGTTGTGGAGTGTTTTCAAATTACGTCTGACGACACGCACATGTTTAGCGTCAGTGTTTACGAAGTTTCTTATAAAATCCCACCACGATTTTGCACCTTTAGGGGTCGAATAAAAAAAAATCCTTTCTTAGTGTACACCTACGTCACATCATCAACATTTGTATAAAATTTTATGCTTTAAGACCCAGCGGTTGCAGCTATGTGTTGATCGATCATTCAGTGAATCCGTCTCTCAGTTTCTTCTTTTATATATCGTTAAAAGTCTAATATCTTGAAATTGTTTAGGTTTGGGACATGGTATTTCATAGTGATATCTATTTGAAATGATGGCAACTACAACCCCTTAAAGTGTCTACGACGACTTACCCAGTAACCCTGTATATGGAGGAGATTAAGATGATTTAGAAGTAGAGTTCCAATATTGTTCTAACTTACTGGAGATAGTTTAATCAATACTGCGTTTGGAGAGGTTGCCTTACGGCTATATATGTGTTCTAAGTAATGTTTGTTACTTTCGTATTATAAATTTTACTTAAAGAAGGAACTAATACAGAGAGGGGAACTCTTAATTATAATGATTGTTGTTTTAGATATATATATATCCGTGTCCTTCATAAATATATAATAATAATAATAATAAGTTATTTGACCAATATTACGTTACAGTGTAGAACATTTTTATTGAAAATATTTCTTTAACAGTAGGTAGTTTCGTTAATCCTTAAGTAACACTAGTGTAAAACTAAGGCAATACTATTATTTCTTTTACACATAAAGGTATATAATAAAATTTAGTTTCAAAAACTTTCATCGGTGCCTGCCTGAAACCTGTATTTCAGGCGATCGCTTGACTTACATTTTTTAACAGATTATTTCTAAAATTAAACATCACAGATTAACAGAGAACATAAAAATACTACATAGTGTACAAGTACAAAAACAAATCACATTCAATATTATTTAAAAAATTATTTCAGTCTTATTTAACAATTTCTATATTACTATTTTTTTTATGGTATAAGGGGGCAAACGAGTAGACTAGTCACCTGATGGTAAGCAACTACCGCCGCCCATGGACACCTGGAACTCAAAAGTCACAAGTGCATTGCCGCCCTTGGAATCCCTCCCGCTCGAATCAATTTTTTATTTTATTTTTATTTTATCAATTAATATAATATTAGTAGCAGCATAAAGAGCACCTATTTAACGTGGCTTTACTTTGATAAGTTATAAATAGGAGTAGGTTTTAGCAGAATTGTAAGGGGGTTGTAGCGGTTACTCCAAGATGATCGGCTGCAAAAATCACAATTATTGACCCCAGGTTAAAAGACGGAACAATGTCAGTATCTTTTAGTACTGCCATTTTTTGAGGTATTGCGGGGCAAACCAGCAGACGGACGGGTCACTTGATGGTAAGTCATGACTTGCCGCCCTTTCAGTCCCTTCCCCAGTATCAAGGGGAAGGAGAGGAGGGGGTAGGGTCGTCACTTACTCGGTGAAATGCTAGGAAAGGACTACTTAACACCGGTTTACTGTGAGGCCGCGGTAACAGCCTGGCCCATAGTTATGTGCTGAATTTACATGTATAATTCACAGGTAGATATAATAGCGATTTTAATTGTAATATTTTATTATGTAGTTGTAGTTTTAGCAATTTTCACTCACAATGCCTATCTAAACCACTTTTCTGGTTTAAAAAAGCTTACCACACATGTTATGACAGTTATAGATACTTTCCCCAATTCGTTGTTTGGTGACGTAACTATATTAAATATCAACTAAACAATTTATTCCCCTAAATGATGCTGCCCTGGTACCTCAAAATTAAAAATACGATCATTGTGTTGCTATTTCGGTCTTTGGGTACACAGGCAGGGTTAACAGAGGGTAGAGCGAATAAACGAACGAGTGAATGAGTGATTGTTACTTAACGTAGCTTCTATTGATCGGCTACAATGCCCCTTCGTACTGCGATAGGATCATGTAGAGTAGTGGAGGTTTAGAAAAGAATTTATAATTGCTTTATTGTATTGAATGAGGAGTATTTTCCATTTGATTGAAACGCGAATTATTGACAGTATTCGTAGATGTATATCAAGACAATCTGTCAAGTCATTTAAAGATTTTTTATTTATTTATTAGGCTTACCAACAACTTCTTATACCAGTATAATTTTCTTTTACATTACAAAGCTACATAATAGTATAATAGCCTTTTACAGGTAAGCACAGCATGCACCAATTATTTACAGCTGATAAAGTGAAGTTATACAGTTACAAACAAACAGTGATTAATGCAGTAGCCATAGGCCACTTTAAAACAAAAATAATAATTTGCACATTAGGGTTCCTATAAAAAATTGATACAACCATTAATTGGCTGATAAATGATTACAAATACAGTATTCATATTTCAACACACTCATAATACTTCGCGGAATATGGCAAGCGACTCCGCGTGTACATCTATGACCGCAGAGTAACTATTTATGGTTCTACAAAGACGAGGTATAGTTGAGTTAGCACCAAGTACAGTTCAACGAAGTGGCGGATACAGCGGGGTTATGTGTGCACGTTGATTTCTAATGGGAGTACGAATTTAATTTTACCTAAAAGTTCAGGGCAAACGATTTTATTTCGCGATAACTTAAACACAAACATAGCGTCAATTATAATAACACGTTTCGGAAACGAAACGAAGTCATTTTGAAATTTGCAAATCTGTTATCATACGACTTTATTTTATAAGCTATTCCTGCTATTGCTATAAGATCATCAGCTCTAGTCTAGTTGAAAGCAAATGATTGGTTCTCACAAGTCTGTAAGAGCACTTTTAATTGGATTAGGCATTATTACATTTACGCCTATATCCCCAAAGGGGTAGGCAGAAGACTAGTAAACGTCCACATTTTGCCAACTATAATTTAAGACCCACTTATTCTACTATCGACAGCTCTATACGAGTTCTTAGGTCTATATTGTAACAAAGGGTTGCTCAACCCTTTCCCTTTCACAGGGATGTTGCACAGCTTACGTTGCCTCTGTACCAAACTGTAGCAATGCTCTTCTGTTCACTGGGCTCCTGGTACATGTGTGCAAAATCTTTATTTAAAATAGCCTATACTTGAAGGATAGAAACGGCATAGGAACATTCTAATAATTTGCGATTCTCAATATAAAGTTATCCCTTGTATAAAGCCAAAACGGTAATTCCGAGGACAAATGAAAAACAGCTTAGTATACCCGTATATATAAATCTTTACCTATCGTTATAGAAATTGAGACAAATACTTACGCATTAAGAAGCGCAAAGTGAAAAATTATATAACAGGAGCTCTACGTTGGCATTAAAATAAAAATTAAAAAATTATAAATTTTGATGAATATTATGCTTATATTTGTATTAATTTACATCCTTTGAATATAATAAACGCGTACATAAGTTTATGTCAATAATTAAGATAAATTTGGCACAGAGATTAATTGAGACCGGTTTTTTTTTAAAGACAACTCCTGCATTAGGAATATGTTCCTGTGTCGCGGGGGACTTTACAAACATACATGAAACGGACACAAAGAACACCCAGACGCAGAACAACAATTTGTGGATCACAAAAAGTGTCGTCCTATGTGGAGATCGGACCCACAACACTCGGCGTAGTAGGAAGCGGCGTTTCCGCTTAAACCAATACGCCATCCGTTAAGTCGAATAGCACATGGGTGACTTTTCATCCCTGTAAAATTGATTGTTAAAATCGACAATTTCCTTAAATGTAGGCGAAGCCGTGGGTGAATAGAACCTAGTTTACTACAAATGTAGTCTTCTAACTTCAAGTTTGTTCTAACTTACTGAAACTCTAAAAGACTCCGGTCTCTTAAAACTGCGTGGGGTCTTGGAATTATTATATTTAAAAAATATATATAAACCTGTATGACGTACTGGAAATCGCAATAGATTTATTTTGCGTGAAATTGGACACGACACGACGAGTTAAGTACATGGTGGTAAGGGACAGCGAAACGTCGATCCTCTTAACTCAATAAGCTCTACCCTACGCTTACATACGAATTTATTAGCATAAGTATTAGATCTTGGGAATAGAGTATATAGAGAATAGGCAATGATATTTTATACAAACAAGAGGTAGATACGCTACCAACGAAAAAAAGGCGAGGGTCCTAATTAGGACCACTGCAAGCAAGCGCACGTACTAATTAATTCTAGAAAATTCATAAAATGCCTTCCTGTGTATTCCGAAAGTGCACAAATTACGTGAAAAGGTACATAAAGATAAAGGAATATCATAACATGGGTGAGTGTATGTTTTGTTCTAAAATGCATTAATAAATGTATGTACGGTTATGGTGCAGTATGAATATAAGGTATCTTCCTTAAAATATCATTGGTCATAGGTTTAATATTTGTCGACAGAATGGACAATGCGCGGGAACAGTGATGTCATAATATAACAGTATAATAAATAAACACACAGATTCAAATTTAGAATTCAAGCTGCTGTCAAACTCCTGACAAGTATATTACTTTTTTAATCCACAATCTTCGTATTTTCAAAATAAGGTTATACATAAGACATCTACATAAAACTGAAAGTCGTCCAAAGTTGTCCCGTTTACAAGTCGGGCCGAGCAAGTGCGCGTCTCTTTTATTTTTTACAAGAAATATGATTGTGTGGCGCTGTGTGCCGCGGGCGCGGATATTTTCAAAATAATAATTAAGCGGATACATTTATTATAGCGCACGAATATGTAATGTGCTCTGAGAATAAAACACATGGTGTTTGATAAAGCTTACTTTATGGTTAAATCATGTTCTGAGTCATGTAGATCATCATATAGCCATAAAACTTCTAGACTAATTGGAAAACCTATCATCATTGTGACTTATGTGAGATACAGAGTATTAAATAGGAGTAAAACTGATATCGTGGTTTATCTAATTATCTCGCTAATTAGTAGCTAATCAAGGGTTGTGTTGTGTGCTCGATACAGGCATGGGACAATATTTATATCGTTTTCGAACAGTTTTTCTGAACTTGGGTTAATCTAAATCCGCTTGTTGCATGTTGGTAAAGAGGTAGACGGTTCTAAAAATGTGTAGTATAATAATTAGTAAATGTCAGTAATATACTTAATTTTAATAACATCGATCATATTCATCGATATGCTGATACGATACGTTGATATTCATGTTTGATGTTGACTTTGACAAATATATTTTTCTAGAATAAATTTGTAAAGCAACCTGTAGGTGAGGTATCTAAGCCGTCAGCAGTGTACAGGGTGCGTTCATTACCGGAGTGCAGCAGCTGCGCGCGTCGCCGCCGGCCGCGTGTTGTGCGCTGGCGCAGCATACCGTATCGCACCGGTGCCGTGCACGACGTGGGTACAATCGGGATCTTCTAAATGTTGTATTTTCTTTTACCACATTTTTTTTTATTAATCATACATTCAGAAAAACAAAATCAAAACAGCATTTTAGTAAAATATAATAAGTATTCTCTATATTTTCGCGCGTATCGGTACAACCAATACGATATTCGTTTAACTAAACTTATAACATTTATAAGTATTTACTGTCGTACGGTACTTACTGTATTGTAGCAGCATGCGTGGTAGCGTGATTTAGATTATAATCCCAAAGTATCCTGCATGAACTGCACATCTACAGCCACCCCTACCACCCTAAGGAGAACCCTGCTGGAGAAAACTCCTGAGGTATTAAGTCCGTCATAGTGCAATTTTTATTTGTGTGTAAGGAAATAAAATGACAATTTTTTCCACCCGACCATGTCGTTCAATGTGGCTTGGTTCTTCTTCTTAAACAGTTAGAAAAAAGTGTCTTGCGTAGCAGTAACCTTGTTTGGTAAACCAGTCTCTGGGAAAAATAAACATAGCTTGTTTATCTTTCCAGGAATGCCCTTAGAATTTTGCACCTATGTGTACCCCCTTGTCCTCATTCAGTGCATTATGATGTTCGTCTTATTTTGATACCGATAAACACACCGTTTTAGTTATTCATATAAAAACGAATCATGGCCTGGCAGCCCCAGGGCAGCGCATTTTAAACATTTTTTATAAAGCCTGATGTAGACAGGTCGATTGTGTTCGCGGTTGTTATGACTTCGGTTCATTAACAGCTGGTAAACGTAGACAGGTGCATTGAGATCGAGAGGGAGAGTTTTAGAGGCCACTTTCTCAATAGTAGATAAGCCTAGGCAGAGCACAATACAATGATAGAATCACAGAACTAAGGCTCTTCAAAAGTAATGTTCTTCTAGTACCGAAATGTAGATGTGACAATTTAAGATGTAAAAAAAAGTAAAGGTGATTTAATTTTTAATGTTTGATTTAACAATTAAAAAAGCAACAATATACTTATAACACACCACCATCTTACAACTGCAACTTTAGTCACATTGATATTTTTGTAAATAGTGTAAGCGTTTACAGAAACCTAGTAATTAAGGAACTGAACATTTACAAGTGACAGTATTTAGACTTTTTAACCGATGCCAAAAAAGGAGGTTTTCCTCATCGCTTGTATTTTATTTTCATTTAAATTTGAAAAAAGTTCAAGGCTGAAAAAATAAAGCAAATATACAAACAAATAAAGCAATAATACCGTAATTCATCATGATGTAGGCGCTTTAAAGTCGGTAATATTTCTTTAAAAGGTAAGTGTGTAATGAGGTTTTAATTTTTTAACTTAAATGTATTCATTCTTATAAATAATTTTGTTCAATAAATAGATAATATGCCACGCTTTATGAAAAACTACATAGTAATTAAACTTAAAATCTAAATTTAAAGTGAAGGACAAAAATTCAATATCACAAAATATTGTCGATTGATTAATGACATTTTATTCAAATCGATAATAATAAAATAAGTTGTACATAATATATTCTCATAATATATATATCAACATTTTATTAACTAAATAACACAGCAAAGCAGTACCTCACTAAGCACCAATTATTTGTTCGATAAACCAACTTAACCTTCTTATTCGTACCTATTTTATACATAAATGTAAACAACATAAATTGCTGTTAATTTAAACGATATGCAACTTTACTAAAATGTGTTAAAGGCTTTTGTGTATACAAATAAAATACCTAGTTGTTAGTAATCATAGGTTATAAATACAAAATCATTATATTGTTTGCGTTTGACAATTTACAATATATTATTTTGTTGTCACGACTGTGATATTAGTCATAATTATAATTGATCAATATTATTGGACGTTTGAATGAAATGTTTGATCTCTACGGGATTAAGTATTGTTATTTGTTGGTATCGATACTATATTATATACCTAATTAATTATTTATGGGAATTCATGCGACTTATAGATTTTACATACAGTTAAATTACCTGATGTTTTCACCTGGTTGCACTAGCCGTGATTTTGCGGATTGCACACTTATAACTTACATACTGGAACCTTATATTACCACTGTAATACAAGGTTCCAGTGTATGTTGACTTGTAATTGTACGGGAGGAATAGTTGGCTATACCACAGCACAGTGAATTTCACTGTTCTGTGGGCTATACAATCACGGTTTAAATTAAACTGTCCCATGAAATAAAACAAATGATTCCAGTCGAAATTAGATCACAAAGCGATGTTTAACACCAATACTTAAATACAGGTGCTCCACAGTCTGGGCACTCTGTTATCGCCGCTGTTAGACCCGTAATGGAGGATGGGATCGAGAGGAATCACGGAACCCTCTCATACCGGTTGACGCAGGTAATCAACAGGAAAGGAGATCACCTGTGTCTGATCTGCAAGAAGCCAACGCCTAAGTGTCACCACTGCGATGGCCGGACCGTGGGCACGGCACTCCACACGCTGGCAGAATGTCCGGCGTGGATTGAGCAGAGGCGCGACCTCGTGGCGGCCATCGGAGTGGGAATTCTTTCGCTCGGTAACATGATTGCTGCTATGGTATGGAGCGAGAGTGTGTGGAACTTTGACGTCTCCTTCTGCAAGGGAGAAGCTTCTGCTTGAGAAGGAGATGGCGGAGCGAGACCGGGAGAGTTTTAGAACTAACTTAAAACTACCGCAGACTACTCAGGCGCAGGAGATCGCAAAACGATCTCCGTAATCCATAAGCGTAGGCCTGTGGGTGGTAGGTGAGGCCATCTGTCACCCTAGCAGAATCAGGCCGGGGTGGTAACGAGACGCGCTGAGAGCACGTCTTTGCCGTAGCACAAAGGCGACATATTGGTTCCCACACAGGAGGGGTCATCTACACGCCGTAGATGGCCCGAGGTACGTCGGGGTACCAAGGATTTCCTTTCTAGGGTACACCTGGTTACCCGGCAACTGGTACCCGAGACGGCTTGCGGTTTTTGCTCCAATATCAACGTTTCTTTTGAGATTTACAAATTTTTTTTTATTTACCGACTGAAGTCAGTCTTGGTCGATGGAGACTTTTTTTTATCGCGATGTTATGCATTGTATTCTCCATTTGTGAACTGATTTTTATAATTCTTTTTTAATCGAATTGGTCAAACTCAATCCATCGGTCGTCGGTCCCATTTAAATTTGAGGAATATATTTCACTTCTAACGGTAGAAAATTAGGAGATGAAGAAAACAGCTAATTAAAATTTATAATAATTAAGGTATATTGAAGTAGGTCACATTTTTTTAAACTTAATCATACAAATAAAAAACACTACTGTTTTCTTTGAAATTCGTATGTGTGTGATCATGGGTCATCTTGTAAGGTATAGACAAGGCGATCAGTATATCACTATATCGCAATAAACATAAGTTGCAAATGCTGCTGTGTTGTACTGACAGTGACCATGCCCCGCAAGGTATACCAGTGTGATGTTTTTCTTTTCTCTACGTATGCTCTGTAGCTATAAGTAGTTAAATGTATGAAGACTTGTAAGCAGCTACATATCTGTGTGTGTGCGTGTGTCGTGAAACTTTAGAATGCAATTGTAGAACAATTTTAGATCAAAAAAATGGGCATACAGATAGTTTAAATAAATCTGAAAGTGTAGGTATAGTCGCATATTATTCGAAATGGTGTTAAAAGTCCGTATGACTGGTTTGCAATAAATGTTGTTTTATTATTCTAGTTACTGTTAATTAGAGGCTGAAATAAAACTTATAATTTATAAAGCACTTTATTGTAGTTATGTACAAAAAAAAGGATGCAATTTTTTTTTTTAAATACCAAAACTGCTTCAAAAAAACTTACTTGTTTTATTATGTGTTCTAAACTTACCTTTAATTGTGTGAAAATATTAAATCTACAAAACATGGAATAAAAATTTTGTTACGTTTGGCAATGGTGTTCGCTTCCTACTACAAAACAAATGCTTTTATGTAACACCAGTAGACATTATTACTCTTTTATACAATCTACTTATTAATTATCGCATTTAAAAAATCTCGTATCAAGAGATACGTGTTTAAAAACATCAGATAGATAATTACGAATTTAAAATCCCATCAGATTCATTAGTAATAACAAACTTTCAAAACTAAAGTATTACATCAAAATTACTGACAAACTACCAACATTACCAGATAAGCGGTTACTACCAACTGCACCTAATTGCGCCCTACACATTGTCTCGGGGCCATCATGAAGCTAGACCCACGATTTCCCTAAGGCCTATACTAAATACACTACCTCACATTTCGAAAATTTTAATTTCGCATTTCGTGAAATTCTTAAACAGTAAGAATGGTTTCCATCGTGAGAATTTTTCGTCATATTCGTGAGATTTTTTGTTAGCCTTAGGGAATAATTAGGTGTTCTCTGTTGATTCATCGTGTATGTGTGAACTGGGATCACGAACTCGTGTTCAAATGATGTCAATTGTAGAGACCGGGATATTTGAGTGGCGTTTGAAGAGCAAGCGGGCGAAGCTGTTTGTGTTTCTGATATCCTGGTAAGCGTTTCTGATTTAAGTGAGTATGAGTGATTTGTTTTCTAACACTACGAAGTAGGTAAATACTTTCTATGTGTGTGTGTGTGTGTGTGTACTTTTAAGACGCGATTTACCGAATAAAAGCAAGTAATAAGTACGTTTTTATTTTAAATTAATAAAGTAAATACAATATGAAAATTTAGTTAGAATAAAACCTTACCAAAAATAGTATTGAAAGCATGAAAGTCTATTTTTGTAAGTAATGCCTTCTTATCTATAATACGTTTCTGAGGAGGTTCTTAAGTTTTTCTTTTGTAACTAGGTGTCTTAAAACTGAGACGAAAGAAAATAGATTCAATTTCTTTGTTGAATATTGCGATAGGGCGAGAAACATAGTACTTTGTGATAAGTTTATTTAATAACGCCTCTTCATTTTAATCTATAAGTCTATCTTTGGATTAATATTGCGAAAAGGTTTAGGTGAAGGCAAAAATAAGATGAAACTAAATGCGAGACGATTATTAATTCTTTGAATGGAACTTGCGTATGTCAAGTGGCCTAATTGAAAATTAATCACAATTGTTGAGGAAGTTTCATCAACAGCCTTTAGTAGTCCTCTGCTGGACATAGACCCTTCGATATAAAGGAGGATTTGGCCTACTATATCATGGGTATAGAGTTTAATTCAAGTATTCCTTCTCTTTACAGTGCTGTTGTCATGCATAGTTTGTTCTTTTTGGTCGGCTCCTACGACACCCACGGAATGAATAAGGGTGGTGATACTCCGTATGCTTAATCCCTTACCACAGTATAATAACATTAGGTAAATATAATTAAAATTAGAATAACATGTGCTAATAAAATAGCTTAAAGCTCTAGCTCACAGTGTATATTATAATATTATGTTCAGTAGATTGTCCAAGACTGCTACAAAATAGAAAATAACCTAAATCACTGGAATTTGAATTGGTACACAAATTACATACAGTGTCATACTAACTTCACAGGGTGTCTTCCTATGAGCAAAACTGAAAAAAATATACAAATACCCTTACGGCCAAACGACATTAGATGTTTTTCTAATTGGCAACACTTTTCTTAGGAATTTCCCTTTAAAAACCTGTTAATTTAGTCTTTTTAGTTCTAAGGATAAAAAACCCCATATAAAATGGATAAAAGCCTCGTTTTATTAAAATGCCTTATAAAGACACAAAAGCGAACCACATGATATCGTCCGCCGATGTTTGCACCAGACTCGGTGACACATCAAAGACACGTTTTCAATATGCCAGTGCAGCGAGGCACACGAAGGGTTGCCCTCAATATCATCGTAAGAATGTTTTGAGGGTTACGTTAGTGCACCCTGTTCTAACAAATTTGGTCTTTGTCCTATATTTTGATAGAAAATATAGTTTTCGGTATTTTTTCATATCTTTAAAACATACATACTAAAACTGAATGTAACGTCTACAAAGGTTTCATACTAGTGTCAATTGTGTTTTGGTTATTTATGGCCTGCTCACATTCTTACACTATATTTATGGCAAACATATTTTTTCAAATAAGACACTTTTAAAATTCGAATGCATTCTAATAGAAATTTGTTTTTAATCGACCTCAAATTGGGCGCGAAATGAGTTCGACCCCTCTGTTAGGGTGGGATAGCTTCATTACAGAATGAGAATTAATTTCTTTGTAACATTTTGTAAAAAAACTTTACATGCAGTTGCTAAATGACCGAAGCGTGTGGACTTATAGTGTGGCCTGAAGTTTTATGTTCATGTGGTTGTAGTCAGTTTTTACAATCAAAGTAAAATTATTAATTTGAAAAAAATCGTCTGTTTAATAACAATAACCATTAATATGTCAATTTTAAAATAAGTATTATTTACTTAGTAGGATAGTTAGTTGTTTACTTATTTAATTAGTATATCTAAATTAGATCCCTAATCTCGAATACATAATCTCTTTTGTTCCTACATATAGAAAGTACATTCAAAATCTACATCATTATGATAGTTCTAGTTTAGTACATAGTTCTATTCTTTATTTGTAAGTAGGAACGTAGGAACAAAGTTGAAAATGATAAAGTCACATTCAAAAACAAACTACATTTTTTCCCTCCAAAATCTGACAGCTCAATTACTTTCACCGCGATTGGACGACATTTGTTCAAATTGCTCTTGTTTTATAGATATCACTAAAATAGTTTTACTAGTGACCCAAATTTCGTTAATGCTTATAACAATTAGGATAAAGTTCATAATAGTGTCATTATTGTGTATTGAACAACAAATTTAAGTTTGTGGAGAGGTTCTTTTACGTTTCATTTCGCGGTTAACACAGCGTGTAAATGAGTTCTTTATCGCTTCGTGTTTTAAACGGATGTTTATATATGTAGTTTTGGGGACAAAAAGGGTGAATAAATTAAAATACAAGAGCTAATATAGAGGTTGTAATGTTCAACAAATTGGTGTGTAGCCGTAACGAAGTTATTTAGACCAATTTGTTCTATATGGGTGAACAAATGTCTAGTTGGTACTGTTTTAGTTATTTGTGATATACTTAGACTAAAAACAGTTTGTAAAGGAGCACTTTCTTGCAATTTTTTTTACGCTTACCAGTTTTTAAAACGATATGTGGCCACGCTTTCCACATATCGTTTTAAATCTTAGCAAACGGTTGCCGTTTTATGAGTAACTTTTTACTGGTACACTTACTTTACACTTTTTACTGGTACCCAGTCAAATGTTCCACACTATTCCGTAAGTAATTTTATAAATCCCTACAATATTTTCAATACACATACAATACAATATTTTATAAATATTTACTTTTTTTGACTGGATAAAATGAAAATTGGTGGCAGCTTCAGTAACTTTTGAGCACAATACTTTTGAGTGACGATATACATCTCTGTACTTTCGAAAACTTAACATTTATTTAGAGAACTGACGTCGAAAACCTTTTATTCTGGGTAAGATTGGTTCATGTATTGAATATTTCCATTTTTAGGAATTTTGTCTGATTTTTATTTGGCCATGATTCGGCGTCTATTTGCTAGGAACAAAATCACTGCAAATATGAATTAGACGGCAAGAGAGGTGGCCCGCTCTTTTTATGAAGAAAGGATATTTGTTCACTTCCCTGCAAGTTTACATCCAAAACTAAATAAAAGGCAGCCGAACATGTCTTTAACAATCTCTTTTCAAATAGTTCTTATATTAAAAGACATTGTGCGATTTTAGTTAGTCCTACCGTGGCCCTATGAATTTTGATTTCGTTCATAGCCTACATTTAACATTTAGATTTAATTGTTTTAGTTAAGAACTATTAAACTGTTGTTAATGTTATAATCTGTAACATTTACGAGTAATAAATCAGTAATAAGCAGAACAATAGATATGCCTTTTCAATGCATTTAATAAAATTTAACAATAACACGTTTCTATATTTAATTATACATCTATAACATAGACAAAGACTAATCCTTAAAACAGAGCGGGAACTACTACTGTAGTTAATGGATTATAATACCGATAAAATATCCAAATTTCAACACTCTACCATTTTCCGAACGCGAGTTGTCAATTTTCCAAGTTATGCAAAAAAACGAGGTTTTCTGCAAATTTCGGGCTTTCTGATGGATTTCCAGGAGTTCATTCTCTTTGTTTTTTTATAGCACACATTTGTTGCATTCAACTTATTTTCGTAGGAGCTTTAATTTTCGCTCCAGACGTGAAAAACTTGTTTTTACCATTTTTGATATTTATTTTGGTACCTTAGCTGACAATATTTTGCTATAATTTTTATTGCAATCAATTCCTGATAGTTTCATCTTTAATAAAATATGTTTTTCGCTCCAATATGAATTTCGGATTTTTCAGCAATTTTTCGCTAATTCTACCTGTCTATTAGTCTAAGAGTTTAGTGAGACTAATAATTTATTTTTCAAAATTATTTTCGTCTTTCAGTTAGAAATAATTGCTTATTTCTTCAATTGAACAACACATTACATTTGAACTTTAAACATTCAAAATAACACCTTCCTCTGTGCGTATATGTTAAAAAAATATTGCCGTTGTTTTGTAAAACGGTACTCAGGGATGTCAGAAATATAAATATTTTGTAGGGGGACTGATCAAATGTCTAGATCGCACAATAGCTCATTCGTCAAATGTTTGGTCTTATTTTTTCTGTTCATCTTGTGCAGCTGAATGGTTTAGACTGAGTTGAATATAGCTAAATGCTTGTAAATGTATTCTTTAACCGACTTCAAAAAAGGAGGAGGTTCTTAATTCGATTGCAATCATACATAATTTGTTTGTTAACTGAGAACTCCGTCAATTAATAACTGATTTGTAATATTCTTATTTCTCATAGTCCCATTGAAGTGAAAAAAAAGGAGTTGGGGCTTCTAACTCTCTTGGGTGTCATTATCGACACAGTCCCGTCGACTGTTTACTCAAAAGACGTTCATATTCTCGTAATAAAAATTCGATTAAAATTCAGTTCCGATCTACTTTCGATCTTACAAATGCTATAAAGGGTATTCTCGTAGTAAAGTATGAAACATCCAATGTTGATTGTAACGTAATTAGGTATTTCGTATAGTAATAGAAAGCTAAAAAAGTCAAAATCGGTATTCCGCTAGTGTTAGTAAGTGATACTTTAAAGCGAATGAAATGTAATTCGTATTGATATGTCTGTTTATACGTTTTTTTCCTTTTTTTTATGTGAGAGGTGGCAGACGAGCAGACGGATCACCTGATGGAAAGTGACCACTGCCGTCCATGAACGTCTGCAACTTAGGAGTTACAAACGCGTTGCCGGATTTTTAGGAAGGAGTACGCTCTTTTCTTGAAGGACCTATCGGCCCGGAAATACCGCAGACGATAACCCGTTCCACAGATCATGTCAAGTTTGACATGAGATTGAATATGAATGCACAGTAGACTGCCGGAAGGTGAGTATCTATTTTCATTAAATTCATAATTCAGTCTCAATTTAATCACTTTTCGTTCGGTGAGGTTGTAAGATTACAAGAATTGGCCTTCAGCCCTCGTTCAAGAACAATTCTCCTATAATTTCCCCACTTATATACGCAAGTAATACATAAAGACATTTCGCTATACGTTCACTATGCACCTGCCATTCAAATCACGCCTACCATACTTATTCAACAACTATAATATTTTGATATAACTGCTCAATATTGTACCTTAATCTCTTGTAATAAGAATCTCATGTGGATATCGCTTTAGTACGGTATTTGTCTTAGTGCAACGAGTTATGGCCACAGATTAAGATAAAATGATCTAGATTTATTCTGCTAAGTATATATCTGTAACTTATGGTAAATGTTTTTAATAGCTGTTTGGAAGTTTAGAATTTGTATAATTTAAATGTCAATTATGTCAAATTTAACCGAGCACATAAAAGAAGATTCTCGATTCGATTGTTTAGTTTTAGTTTTTTCTCACAGTGGAAGGAACGACTCGGGCAACCGAGCGCCGGGCACGCCGTCATCGCGGCGGTAAGACCCGTTATGGAGGATTGGCTCGAGAGGCGTCACGGGACCCTCTCATACCGATTGACGCAGGTGATCACTGGGAAGGGATGTTTCGGGGATCACCTGTGTCTGATCCCCAAGGAGCCAACGCCTGAGTGCCACCACTGCGATGGCAAGACCGTGGACACGGCTCTCCACACGCTGGCAGAGTGCCCGGCGTGGGTTGAGCAGAGGCGAGACCTCGTGGCGGCCATCGGAGTGGGAGTTCTCTCGCTCGATAGCCTGATTGCGGCTATCATGCGGAACTCTGCCGTCTCCTTCTGCGAGCAAGTTATGCTCGCGAAGGAGACGGCGGAGCGGGACCGGGAGAGGTTTAGGACTCTCCCGGCCCGCCAGGCCCGGGAACTAGCAGAAGCAGGCCGGGGTTGCGGCGAGCGCGTTGCGAAGCGCGCTCGCTTCCAGGGAGCACAGGGAACATGGGGTTCCCACACACGGGGGGGGGGGGGGGGTCCTCTACTCGTCTGTAGATGACCCGAGGTATGTCGGGGCACCAGGGACTTCCTTTCTAGGGTATACCTGGTTCCCCGGCTATTAGTACCCGAGACGGCGTGCGGTTTTAGTAGGTTCGAACAAATTTGTTTGTTTTTTATTACGATGGTGTACTTTCTGTTTGTTCTGAAATGAAGAATGCAATATGCATCATGATATCGTTGATATCGGAATCGTGATACTTTTAAAAACAGGTATAATCAAAAGTACAGGCTCTGCCTAGCTCCTATTTCATCCATGAACCACGTTTTTTTAGCATATCTTCTGGTGAAGATTCTCACTCAGGTCGCCCTTATGAAGACATAAATAATGATGTATTATTTTTATAAATAAACAAATTTACTTGATTACATTGACTATCCGTACAGTGACGGATTAAGAATACGTAGTGTCACCATCCCGTTGGTGTTGTAAGAGGCGACTAAGGGTCCAACTACGCATGATAACAGCACTGAAAAAAAAAGGAAAACTTGAAAGAAACCCTATACTCGTACTAATCCGTCTGGCCAGCGTGGTATAGTGGGCCAAAACCTAAGGAGAGGGCTATGTTCAGCAGTGACTATTAAAGTCTATTGATGTGATGATAACATATTGACTATAACACAGCAGCTTTCTTTCAGTTGTATTTGTTCTTACTGAATCTATAATTTGAAGTATAGGTCAAATAGGGATTGAATGGCAGCCTGATCGAACTGAAAATCTGATCAGGCCGCAATATCAGGATAGGCTGATAGGCAGGGAGAAGCCACTGGCTTTCACAGAGAAAGGGCCTAGTTAGGTGCGGCGTCGATCTGGGGGAACCTGAAATCACATGGCTAGGGTTCTCTGGCCGTCAATAACCTTTATTGAAGAAATTTAAAAGAAACATCTTTAAATAATATAATAATAATAACATCGGCAAATGTTGTGTAGGACGCCCACAGGCCAAGTGGAGTGACGATTTGCGCAAGATGCCTAACAGGAGCTGGATGCGAGAAGCCCAAAATCGATCTAAGTGGCGTGCATTGGGACATGCCTATGTCGAGCAGTGCACTGCGATAGGCTGATGATGATGATCTGTAAATATTGTTAAACAGTGTTTAACTTTGGTCCCATAAGAAATAGGTTCTATGAATGAAAAAAATCGGTTTCCATTAACAACTAACCATCCTACGATTTTATAAGGTGTTTGTGGTTTTCATAATCTGTGATGTTAAATTCATTTACTATCTACATGTTGAATGGTCTATGTTCATACCCATGGCATACAGTTACCGAAGTGGCACAACGCAAGCGGAGCGCCGTGCGCCGCCCGCGGTCATCACGGCTGCGCCCGCGCATCCCCACTCCCCCGTACTGGCCGCGTGTACCCGCCCGCCTCTACGCAACGGATGTGTTTTGATGTTTCGAGTTATGAATATGCGAAAATTAAATTCAATTTTTTATTATATATGCTTATTTTTAGCGTAATCGTTAAAATTTTGTGATGAGGGAGGATGAAGTAGACTAGCATTCAAATTAGAGTCGCCTTATTGATAAGTTATCTCACCTTTTAATTCGTTCACACGTTCTACGGGAAGAGAATTCTCTGAACCCATTTAAAGCACTTTGGGCACCAAGAAGTAAAATTAATTGAAGTAGTGTCAGATATTTAAAATACTTAAACAGTTTACATATACAATTATAGAGGTTTATGATTAATATTAAGAATAACAAAAAAAGACTAAGCTTTTAATAAATACGGGTAAGGAAGTTAAAAATTACAGAGAAAGAGCTACAAAAACCAGAAGAGTTCTTTTGTATATGTTGCCCTGTCTTGGTATCGACATTTGAATCTGTAACAAAGCTTTATAGTTACCAAACTTCGATCTGTAAGGTATTGTAAATTGACGTCAGGAACTTTTGTCATTCATACTACACGTAGGTGTACTCAACGTGCCGCAGGCATGTGCTGGTGTTCAATAAGAGATGATTTACAACCGATAATAAAGTCATCAGATGGTATTCACAGGGAACAATAATTATATGCATTGTGATTATAGTTACAAATTGTTAGAACATTTTTATACGTAACGGCTAATAATGTAATGTCTAATACTCGTAAATAAATGTGTTTTGTTTTTCTAACAAAGCTTTCTTTTTCTTTACAAACGTGATCTTTGCATCTACATATATTTACATTTATATAATTATTGTTTTGTTTCTATGGAATATAAAGCTCATAAATATCATGGGTAAACTTGATGAGGTATCTATTACAAAGCGGCATGATCGTGGATGACGTAGTTCATCCTTGACCATAGCGCTTGCAACAATGCTGGAATATTGGCAACTAATTCCCGAAAATAAACATGGTACCTATCCCGTTTATAATAACTAATTCAGTGAAAATTACTATGGTAGTGAAATCAATAGGTACATCATGGGTAAATTATAAATCAAATTCATTGTAAAAATAATTTACCGTCTATCTATTAATAGTTGTCTTTAGTCTAGGCGTTCTTGTGCCCATTGTTTAAATGAATATTCATTACTAGAGTAGAAATTGTCTTTTAAAAATGAGGAGAGGAAGTGAAGAACCATTATGTCCGAGTCGTTTCTGGCAGCTTACTACAAGTCCCATGAAACAACCCTCAAAACTGCTATACGACCAGTTCTGTCACTAATTCCTGATGAAGGTTTGACATAACAATACAGCTCAGCAAAGCTCTGGCAGCCTTCCTCCAAGAGAAGGACATAGGAAAATAGTTGGTCAAGGTTCTGTGTCCCATCCCGTAAAAGTAGTGGTGTAAAGAGTGGTATCGCACTCCGTAAATGTATTAGTATGTAGGAGGGTTATAGCGGGCTTTACAAGAATATTAATAATAAAAATCAGTTTCCATTACGTGACAAAAATGGACATTCTATTTACTATTTTACTTACTAAATGGCTGAAGGTAATTTTACAATGGCAGAATCGATTATATACTTATTTAAGTAAATAGCACAGATACAATTTACGTTCACGTCGTACCATGAAACGTAATAGCTTCGTATAGGGTGACCAAAACAGTCCTGCCATCATAAAGAGATATATCAGTTTCACAAGAAAAGATTGATACCTACGTGTTTTTTTAAAGTGATTTCAACTAAACTAAATATTGAAGGTTGTCCTGGATTTTTCTTAGAGACTATATTTTTATTAACTAAGTAAATGCCATATTTTGTTAAAATTAGGTTTGATTACTTTATTCACTGTCATTCTTAGTGTTTAAATTCTTCGTTCATCAAAATAAAATATTTTTGATAAATTCGATCTGATAATGCCTGTGTGTCTGATTCTTGTATTTATTATAGACTTTGAAAAAAAATTATAATGTGATAAATATTGAATTACTATTTGATTTTATAATTTTACAAAATTATGTTAGTCAGTCTCAGTTCCGAGTATTAAAATTGTAGGATTGACAGGCAAAACCACGAGGATTAGAATGTTTTTTCCTTAATTTTCTTGTCGAAAGTCCAAATGGTTTGGAATAAGAAGAACCATTTACAAAACAACATTTAAACTCAAGCTTTTCTGAATTTCATTTTTTTGTAGATATTTCTTAATATGAAATGGCTTATTTAAACATGTAGACAGATATAACTTCAAGTTACAAATACGTAGATAAATCTATGTTCAAGTACATTGCTCGGTCGTTAGTTTGGTCACCCCACAGTGCAATAGTGTACTAGCGGGCAGTAGGTACGGCGCCTGCGGGCGTCACGATAAATGACCAGCCATGCCGCCCATACACAATTTCACCGGTCCGGTCGCCCCGCGCCGCTCATGAAAACACCCTTTTTTCTTGTCCAACCTTTTTTAGAACATGATGTGCTTCTTTTTTTGAATATTGTTTGGGCTTTAGTGAATGTGTGTAGGGGTTTAAGAGTAGATGTGTGAATGTGTGCGTGTGTTGCATTTAATTGTTATAATAGACTGCGTTTAGTGTTTCTTTATACTTTCTTAAGAGTTCTTAAACGATACTTAATGTGAAGTATTCTAAGCAAACTGATATATCATCGGATATGGACACGGAAATATGAATAAAAGCACCTCGGATTACTTATCCATTTCAGTGTGGTTAGTGATATTATATTTTTTTTACATAGCGATAAGAAAACAAGGATATGATTGATTTGACCTCATTTCTATATTATAATTTGGTAGTGAATTTATCACTCTTTAATTTAGATATCCACCATCAGCAACATGATGTCATACCACCAACATGCCTTCTGCCGAGAAAATGATGGTATTTTTGTAATACATACATTTAATTACTAAGTGACAACTAGATGAACTGCTATTAAATACTTTGTAAAATAAACGACAACATGTCAAATTATAAATCAAATTGACATGTTATCTTTTATTTTTCTTCTTATTCACATTGAACTACTTACAGAAACCACACATTTCAAATTTCTAAAATATGAAAATTAATTTCTATTAACTTTTTCAGTTTGCTTAAATATTTAATCAAAGACATTTTAGGCAGTTCGCGTTCTCCATTCAAAAATCAATTTCAACTGCGCCAGAAAGTCTCGAAGCACCACAAAAACAAAACAGCATCACAATACAATAAAAATACAAAAAAGAAAACACAAAGGGCTCGCCGTCACAGACCCTCACATTACAGATGGCCTCTATAATCACCTTATTTTTTATCTACGACCCACAAATCTAAGTAATGACAGGATTGGGTATAGACTATAAAACGATGTGTAAGCGCCTATTTGGACCATTCGGAACACCCCTTATGTCGCAGACAATTCATTTGTAGTTTTAATAACAATGTTTGAATGTAATGAAGAGCTTAGTAATAGCTGGTATTACATTGATTTTTATACACATCTAATATATTTTAAGACATTACTAAATATATTGATAATATGTTAAGGTTACCATTACCTATCTACGAAACCCTTGCTTCACAAGTAGGACAAATATCTATACACACACATTTTCTGCGTAAATTTTTTTTGTAATAACAAAAGAAAATGTACAGGGTAGGTAGGTTCCTACTTATTTTTATGTTGGCCGCCGTCGGACACTGTACATATGAAGTACCAGATCTTAATTAATAAGATTAGCGTTGTTTCTTCTGCACAACACGAGTGTGCTTAAATCCGACCAAATAAATAGGTTTCACCTATTGAAAATACCTGATAATGACCCATAAATAACCTGAAAATTAACCATTTACATTTATTTACACTAACTACCTCAAATCACTAAAAAAAGTAATATACATTCTTTTTAGTCCTTCATCAATCAGCCCTCAATCAATTAACAACTGCATACACGTCGGTGACAGCACTGCGGGTCGCGGCATGCGCGGGCGCCGCCACCCGCCGCGGGAGGCGCGCGCGTCGCAGCGTGACGCCTTTGTCTTTGCTCACCTACTTGTTAGCGGACGGGAGCCCATTGTACTACTTGAGTTTAATGACGAAAATATGCGTTAAATTTATTTAGTAAAAGAACCTTCTGTTTTTTTTTCCGCTTTAAAACCTCTCTCTCTCCTTTTGTCTTTTTCAAATGATTGAATTTTTACGTATGTTTTCGACTTTTCAAAGACAGCTTGACCGATGTTGAAATTTTGTTTTTGTTTAAAAGTGTATATTATTCCTTGTCATCAGGTCATGATCTAACAGTATTATTCTGAAAAATCGAGGAAATTGTTTAAATGTTTTAGGCACATTATTGCGATTTGGCTTTTTTGTAGTAACTTATGTACGAGTATTTGCTCTTGGCACACACAATTGTATGAAGTAGAACTGATGATAAAAGCTGTAGATGACAGTCAAGAGTAATAGGATTTCATGAATACTCTAATAAGGCTAACACTTTAATTGACTTCAGGAGGAAGAAATAATCCTAGAGCCCGGTCGCTGCCTATCTGTAAGGTCCAATTGCGAATCCTAAGCGTCCTTCCTGAGACCACACGTAAAAAAGTTTATCAGAAAACATTAACCGGATTAGGAGGTCGGACATCGGTAAACAGAATATGTACTTATAGGTATCCTGTATCGCACAAATAATATATTATGAGATAGGGATATTTTGCAAGAGAAATGAAGTCCTTATCATTACTGGTATCGTGAATGTTAAACGCAAAATTATCCTGTTCGGGACCATTTAGCACCCATTACGAGTAACATTTGTATGCGATTATATTGGAGTTACAATGCTAATAATAAACTCAAAAAGAGGCTGAAGAGAATATAATTTTATTGCCAATGTTTTTAATTAAGATTTCAAATTTAAAATAAGTAATAATGGCCTATAGTGCATGGGTATTGTAAACGTGGATTTCAAGTTTAGGTACTTACTTAACCAGCTGCAAAGTTTTTAAATTGGTAAGTATTTTGTATCAACAGGAAAAATTAGACTGGATTTTTAAAGTAATTTGACGACTGGATGGCGTAGTGGTTTGTGTAACGGACTGCTATTCCAAAAGGTCGTGGGTTCGATTCCCGCTCAAGTCAAACATTTGTGTGCATGAACATTTAATGTTTGATTTGGTCTGGGTGTTTCTATGTATAATATTTATGTATTTACAAAAAAAAAAGTATATATGTATTTATATCATTTGTCTAGTACCCATAGTACAAGCTCTGCTTAGTTTGGGACTAGATGGCGTTGTGTGTATGTAGTAGAATATATTATATTATTATATTATATTATATGTGGGTCTGCGGAAGACGATTTGAGGAAAGTGGCTTACACTGGATTGATGCGGACCGCCTAAAACCGGGATAGTTTGGGCGTTTTGGGAAAGGCCTTCGTTCAGCAGTGGACGGCTATAGGCCGGTAATGAACTGAGATTGCAGTCACGGATACCGTGGTTCGCTTTCTTGAAATCGCTTTCGACAAAATATGGTTGACAAAGGACACCGACAGCTTTGTATGGGACTTGGGCCAAGGGGTGGACATTTTTATATTGAAATAAAAACGTTACTAGCTAGTAGCTGAAGCTATGTAGAAACCAATAATATAATTAATTTAGTATCCAGGCCTATAAAAAAAAAGCTTTGATTTTTGCAAACATTTAATTTCAATTGTCGTCACCATCACTTTCATACACAATCAAAATATTATCCAGAAACTGAGCTGGAGGAGTAACATTATCATACCTTGCCCAACTTAGATACCAGATTACGGACACAATGTGAGAGCAACAAACCACAGTTCTTCGACCAACAATGCAGTTACAGTAATACTCTTTAATTGCATTTAAATTCTCTATATTACTGTCAAATAAAATATGTTTTCCTACTTATGTGTCTGCTTTGTATCTTGGCCCCTAATAATGTGCAATTGTCGGCTGAAGGAAGACTTGGCAAAAGGTTGCTGGCTCTTTTTATACAAACTTCGACTGTATATGAACCATCACTTCTTATGTGTTCTCCAAAATATGGTCTAGCCTGTTTTATTTGATATGTTCCACATGCTAACATACATATATGTTGTATTGAGAAGAATTATTTAAATCCATTTTGAATAGAATATCCAAAAATAAACAAATAACAAATAGTAATACCGTGCGCGCCTAAGCCAATGCCAGACATGACATTAGTCAAATGTTGTTAGAGTAAGAAAAAAATATACCCATGTGGTGTTTAATATTCTTCATTACAATTTATTTTTAGACATATATTTTGTCTTAAAAGGAGATATATTTATATATATATATAGAAAATAGAAATAATTATATCTTGTAGGTATTACAGACTTCAAAGTACTTTGTAAGTGAGACTATTATTTATTAGTGTGTTTTTTTAATCACTTTTACACTCCATATTTTTTGTATGCAACACTTACGACACGTTTCGCTCACAAAATGAACGGATGTACGTCATAAATAATGATAAATATTTTGAAATACTTTTTTTATAAATGTTCACTTGATACTACCAAATTGTACTCATAATTATTTTATAAGAAAAGAAAATTATGACCATTTTCATTTATTTATAAAACTGCTGTCCGCACCTTGGCCCAAATCGGTCAGCCTCCTTTGATTTTAACGAGAGCAAAGGACCGCACTCACTCGGAAAAAAAACGGCGTGAGGGGTCTATGGACCCCTGGTCGAAACGAAGTTCTTTTCACTTTTTGGTAGACGTTGATAAAACTATACTTCAGGAGATCTTTATAAGCCATCACAGACTTTTTTAAGATAAATTACATTATATTTATACATATATAGCACATTGGTCTGGGTACATTTTGGTCTATCTCGTAAGGTTTAGCCAGCGTTTGCAATGTAAACGCAAAAAACTTGTTATTACGACAAATCTTTGAAATTCTCGGATTTTCTCTACTATAAAATGCTTGTATTATACATAAAAACCTTTCTCTTGGATCACTCTTTCTATTAGTGAAAACTGCATTAAAATCCGTTGTTTAGTTTAAAAGATCTAAGCGTACTATAGCTAGAAGTGTCTCGCTTTCATACGCTCAGAGCGTGCAACGCACGATAAGGAACTTCGGTCCAAACTTAAATATGTATAATATACACAGATATTTCTTACTAATTGATAATTCGAGGTAGCTTTTTCCATACCTAAATCTCTTTTAGCTGTATTTAATTATTAAGTAATACAATATAAGTTTATGCGAATGTGATGCTTTCTGCTAAAAACTAACCATACCTATGACTAACCATACCACCACGATTGTCGAGGCCACAGGTTAAGACTACCAAGCTTAGAAACAATTACCTAAAATCTACCTACAAGGTAGATCATTATGCTGTTACGTAAACTTCTCTTTAAGTATATAAAGTTCACCATAGGTTAGAAACACTTGCAACACTAAAGCTGTTAGTTGCCGACCTGTAAACATCCTTTAATGACTTTTTTTTGTAACTCAGCAGTTAATTCATTTATTTATTTAAAAAAGACAACTCCCGCATTAGGAAGATATCCTGTGTCTCTCGGGGTACTTTACAAACATACATGAAACGGACACAAAGAACACCCAGACTCAGCACAACAATATGGGGATCGCACAAAGTGTTGTCCCATGTGGGGATCGAACCACTTAGCGGAGTAGGAAGCGGCGAGGTGACTGCTAAAACCACTACGCCATGAGTGCAGTCAGTCAAGTCAGTCGTTCATTAAGTAGTGGAAGGAAATTAAGAAACAACATACCAACTGTTATTGGAATCAGTTTCAAATTTATTTTGTGTTAGCTGTCTGTCTGTCTTTTAGTTCTTTCCCAGGATAAAAGTAGTCTATGTTAGCCCTGTCAGTGAAAGAAAGAAGACTTTCACTGGCAGGAGATTAGCCGGAACAAAATGGTAATCGGTGTGTAAATATACACATATACTTTAATTCTATTTATTTGTAATAATAATGATGTAAACTGAACTCTCGATATCGCATATACTTGACATGTTTGTGGGGTAAATACAATAATTATATACACATCCTTTTAATCAAAATATACTCACGGTAACCAAGTTAACTAACAAGCTAATGCAATAAGCTACCAAAATTAATAAAGTAGAGGTATCAAGTGTCGACGCGTGTCAAACAATGGACTAGCGCTTTTTATTCAGCCTCTAATGGCGGCCGCGTGGCTCTATGAGTGGCCATGCGCGCATTGTGACGCCTGAGAGGGGCGCTCCACTAGTTATGATACCGTAACTGAGTAAGTACGGTTTTTATAACACGGTTATAACACGGTTTATAACACGGTTTCGGTTTTTGTAAAAAGGTAGGCATGATAATGTAATTTTACGGTTGAAATGTTTAGTTCGATGTCAGTCGTCATCCATATTTTGTAATTGGATATTCATACTTTAAACATAAAAAAGTAAAAATAGATCATAAAAACTTATGATAAATAGAAGAATAATAAACAGAACCCTTATTAAATAAAATAATATACCTATTGCAAAAAAACAATGAATGAACCGATTTGCATCGTTTTGCATTAGTCTCTATGGTTTCTCAAGTGATTTTATAGTTTATATAATTCTATTGTTATGTAATTATGTAATAAATGTATTCTCATATGTAGTAGTTACAGTAGAAAAAAAATGTCCAAAAAATACTAGAGAATAAACGTACAAATACATAGGTTGACACAAATAGGTACACGTTGAACGAAGTGCATATACTTATTAAAACCGTTTCTATCGGAATCTAAAAATGTAAATTCAAACAACAAGATAAGGCACTCGTATTGTACAATTTTGCATATTGCTCACACGAAATCCATAGAGCACACGCCACCTGCCAGTTAAATTCGAATTTGAATTTCGAATGCTTTCGAAACTTATCTGCTTGATGCGATTTGCGTCACGCAAGAGATGCGGGGGTGCGAATCGGAGGGAATCGATGCTTGAAATCACATTCGACTCATAATTTAAAACGATTTTGGGACCTTTGATGTTTTTTTTTTAATTTGCTTTTTTAAATCTAACTAATATAAAAATGAAGTTGATAATGCTTTTGAGATAAAATTAAAGTCAAACTATAAAATAAAAGCCAACTACAGTGCAATAGAAAAAAAGATCTATCAAGTTTAAATATAGTACGTAATGGGCTTTAAATAACTTTGAATCTGAAAACATGTTTTTGAAGGTTTACATTTATGCTATAGCACTGTTAGCATGTTAGCGTATCACGTTAGCTTTCCAGGAGACTCAGAGGGATGTGAGCGTGACATACTTTCGAGTCTCTTATGAAGGTTTTATATTGGTATGTAAAATCCAGCCTTACATTTTGTAACAAAGTATCTACTGACACTTTTTAGAAAATACATTAATGTTCTAGAGTTATAAATTGCTATTGTATACAAGTTGAATCCTAATATCAGCATCTTCATCATCGTCAACAGCCTATAATAGTCCATTGTTGGACATAGGCCTCTCCTTAGAAAGAAGGTTTTGGCCTACTACGAGTATACCACGTTGCTTGGTCAGACGGTTTGGTTAGAGTTGGTGTCAAGTTTTCCCTTTCTTTGCAGTACTGTTGGCCTGCGTAGTTTGCTCCCTTAGTCAGCTCTTAAGACACCCACGGGACACTCCGTATTGTAAATCTGTCACCACACAGACAATCCCAATAAAACATGTAAAATAATAAAATAAATTACTTTGAAAGAAAATCTATAAAACTACTACTAACTACAAATGTTTAAACTCATTAAAACATAAAAGACTACATTACGCGTTAAAGTTCATCTAAGTAGCTCTTTAAACTCAGAGCTAACACGGCTAGGACTTCTGACTATTTGCGTTCAATCTCAGTGATCGATTGTTAAGAAATTAAATTATTACAAAAGTTGTAGAATTTAAAAATAAAAACTAATCACAATTAAGTCTAAAAGGTGTATAAAATAATGGAACTATAGGCAAAGGAAATAATTCACTTTGTAAAATAAAACTTTTATCTCCTAAATTGTATTGTGACACATGTCATCATATCATATGAGGTTTATGAAACAGTTTATAAAAGGCAAAAACATATTTTTACAAAAAAGCTTTATTTGATACCTAGACATTCTAATTCTCGTTTTAATGTTTATCAATGTTTTTTGACCCTAGGTTTATTCCTCTTTTACTATTGTTATATTCTTATAAAAGCCACAAACATATAGCTGATAAAATAATATTAATTGATACCATATTGAAATGAAAAAGAATAAGAAGTTATACATCAATTCGCCATTTACATACAGTGCATAAAACATTAACACGAATTGATTAACTAAACCAGTAGAAGGATCCAATCCCCTTTCTCAGCGCGGTCTGATGCACCTGTTCCAATTCAAATATGGAATTACCATAATCGATATCACGGCAAGCGAGCGATGTGCAATATGAACAAGCCCCTACTTGAGTTTTAATTTCATGGACTTTTTTTAATAAATGCATATACATAGTTCTCAAAATTATGGTGCCCGTAAGGGTTTTGAACCCTCTAATTTCATTTAGGATTTTGAGCGCTCTGTTTTACTTATAGTAACATTATTAATGCGAGGCATTATGGCCTCTTTCGTAAAGTGGAGTAGCGGAGTAGAACATGATTGTGTTTAAAATAGATAATCACGGTAAGTCTTCCTCTATTTAATAAGGCTCTAAGCTGTTAACGGTGACACCATACGCCATTATCTTTTTAGGCGGCTCGTAATATTATATGTATTTCACCTGGTTGTCAATTCAAATTGGTTTAAAAAAAATAAAAATAAAGAAAAACATTTATTTATTGCTTATACTATGTGTACATCGTCTTGTAAAATTTAGTGCACGAAGAATCTTTATTTACGTTGAAGAAAGTTAGAGAGAGATATATACGGGCGTATGATTTTCTGATGTCCAAAACTAGATATAGCAATAATAAAACTTATAGAATATATGTACTTGATAGCTATGGAAAGATGAATCTTGTTGATGATCTTATGTGAATAATCTCTCTAGTCAACTTCTATTTATACCATGAACTCTGTTCAGTGATACCAATTTAGCCTTAGATGACTTATATTACCTACTAGCTATTGCCGGCGGCTACGCTCGCGTAAATATTTTTCTAACTTGGTAAATGACAGACTTCACAGCCATTCATCCCTTATTTTACCCCTTAGGGGTTAAAATTTACAAAAATCCTTTCTTAATGCGTGATTACAATATAAAAAGCATTAGCTGAAAAAATTGCAAGTTTGTAGCCCTAGTGGTTTAGGCTTTGCGTTGAAGATTCAATCAGTCAATCACTCAGGGCAAGGAATTTTATAACTATAGATATCTAGAAGTGTCGCACCACAAAACACCAGAAAAAAAACTTATGCTAGTGTGTGTGCAAATCTAGTTTTCACACGATAAAAAAATGACACTGGATCAATTAACATGTATAAAATAAAGTTTAGTATACCACTACCTGCGTTTGAGCCATCAATCACTCTCCTGAACCCGATATGTTTAAATTGAAGCCATATTTCAACGATTCCATTTTACGTAAATGGGTTATTTGGTACCTTTTTAATTTGAACTGTTGGAGAAGATTTATAGTATTGTATCATCAATAATATATCTATAATCTTCTTGATTTTTATATTCTAGGTGAAGGTGACTAGTCGCGTAGTACCTGTACTATACTGAAAAGAAGTATTTTGACAATTCCTGTTTTTAATAAAAATCACAACGATTTGTTCATAAGGTAGATGTTACAATCTAAAAAGTTTTAAAATTCAGTATTTTGAATTATAGCTTGAGTTCAATATAACTAACAGTTTATACATATTTCCACGATTGACATAACAAATAACATATTTCTAGTTACCTAATTAAAATATTTATGGAGCAAACGGTAATTTTCATACGCATATTTTTCAAGGATATTTTTATAAGTAGTATAACAGATTTCATATTATTATATTGCCAAAAATATCTATATAAAAATGCACCATTAAATATTTAGAAAATTAAACCCACTAAATAGTTGGGACGCCATTAGTCTTTATTTTTTTGTGGCAGAAGGCCATAGACAAGTTGGGCTTAGGCCTCGGCCTCACATAAAACTTCACACATTTTGAATTCTTAATTCTAATGTTATTTGTTCACGTTATTGTGTATATATATTATACTAGCTTTTGCCGCTACTCCGCGGCGGTTATCGCGGTATATAGTAGCCTATGTTACTCACTGATAATGTAGATCCACTAGTTAAAGAAGGTTTAAAATCGGTTTGAGCGTGAAAGCGTAACAAACAAACTTACTTTCACATTTATAATAGATTTTTAACCCGTTACTATAATTTACATTAACCTGTAACTTATTTACTTACACCTGTTGCAGTAATACTGATTAGTAACTTAATATAATATATACCTACAAAAATAATAATAATTAAACGGATCAAATGCATAACTCAGTCATATCATATAATAATAATAGTATGTATATATACACGAAGCAGGGGACATAGATGGCTATGAATCGGTAGGATCCATATCCACATAAAGTAGTAAATTTTAATATATATGTGTACTTAAGCACATATTATGTTTTTTGTAAGAGCAAGAAAGAGTCCATATTTGCCTCTCGCTTTTCCCTGAACATCTCACATTAAACAACAATTACAATGAAATTTTCGAAATTCTAAATTCTGTAGTGTTGCGTGCGCGCACGACGGACGGCGGGCAATCAATCAGTCAAATTATATTGTCTTAGAGATCGGGCCCAATTGTCCCGGTCCAAATATACCGCGGCCATCCGACGGGTTAAATTGTTAATGGTACGTAATTGTAAATAGGATTTAAATTGTGCTATATGCTTTATGGAATCAGGTTAAACTAAAAAAATGGATAACAGACGAAGTGAATAAGCAGAACTGTATAAGATTATACGTTTTCTAAAGAAAGTATACATCAACGGGCAACTTGTATCATTTTATACAACTACATTGGCACCAGATCACAAGGGACGTCTTATCATACGTGGAAAAAGTTATAGTCTGCGGTATTTCCGGAGCGATACGACCTTCAAACCTTTAAGAAAAGAGCGTACTCCTTCCTCAAAGGCCAGTAATGCGCTTGTGACTCCTGAGTTGCAGATGTTCATGGGCGGCGGTAGCCACTTTCCATCAGGTGACTCGTCTGCACGTTTGCTCCACCTTCCATATAAAAAAATTTAGCTTTTACCGGCATCTACACTTATTGTGTGGTTTATGAGTTACTAGTCCTAATATTTTTCTCGTTTATTCCTTTTATTTCATTTTTGTCGCGCTAACTGATTATTAAATAGAATTAAAAATCTGGCCTTTGCTTCTGTTCGCCGACAAAACCGGCCTTAGATATACCTATTACAATGTACGAATATATACTCGATTAAAGATAGTTCTGACCCGTGGCCGATCAAACCGAGATGTTATCTTATTCAGATGAGGTCTACGCCACGTGGTGACGAGCTCTGACCCTATACTTAGGGGAACATTAAAATACCTGTTTTATTGTAACACATAATGAGGTTGAACGGTGTTGTTTTTGTACTAGATTATGATAGTCATGATATTATGTTATCGCATTAGTGGTAAGATTTTGTGTTTTAAATGAGTTGAAAAATTACATTAAAAACTCTAAATCTTAGAGTAGATAGGGTGAGGCTTTTGGTGAATTAAGTCTGTATACTCCAAAGAGTTTGAATATTTGTTCTTATTTAGATAGGAAACTATCTTTTGGTTTATATCGTAAGTACTAGCTCTTGCCCGCGGCTCCGCGCGTGTATGTTAGTTTTCGCGGTAAAAAGTAGCCTATGTTCCTTGCCAATAATTTAGCTTACATTATTGTATAGTTTAGCATGGGTAATTTTTAAAATCGGTTTAGTAGTTAAGTCATGATAGCGTAACAATAATAATAATAAACACATATTTTGTTATTAATAATTAATAATAACTAGCAACAATGAAAGCAGTCGACGTTTCTTTTACATATTTTCGAAACAAACAGATTTTACAACAATTTACAATATCATAATATAAGCTAAACAAATTAAAGAACAATAAAATGGATGCTTTATATAAAAATATCATAAAAAATGCTTAAAATAGATAAACCAAAAATAAATAAAGTAAGACATGACGTCTAACGTCATGTCAAAATACATGAAAGTGTTTTTCCACCCAAGAAAGACTGTAGAATGATAACAAGAGCTAGGTCGAAAGCACAATTAACATCCCCGGACTCGTCGCTTCGCTCCGTCTTGCCGTCCACGGAAACCACAACAGAAGCTCCGGCCGTGGCTGAGGCGTCGAGCTCAACTTCAAGTGACGAGTTTTTCTCTCCGCCGACGTCGCCAACACCTGTACGTCGGCAGGGGAGAGGCCGGCCACCGATCTGCTTAGGATCCCGAGGACCACTGACCTCGAATAGGGTCCCCGCTACCGGTGGTAATGTGCGCCGCATGAAGTGGACAAATTCTATCAATGAGAATATCATGCGGGCATATTATCGGGCCACAGAGATGGGAACAAACCTTACTGCGTACCGTGTTCGACTAGTATCTTTGTTTCAGGAGCTTGAACCTGCTGTCAACGTATCAGCACAACGATTGTCGGATCAAGTACGAGCTATACAGCGCTGTCATCTGCTGGATGATGCAGTATTTGAGAGGATACGCTCTGACTTACGGAATAGCTTGATTATCCCTTCTTCGTCACACACTGTGGATTTGGTAGCTAATAGCACACCTCAGTTAGTATCACACACCAATGATGTTGATGAATTAGTGGAGGGTGAAGTTATATCTGTAAGTACCCAATACAATGATAGGATAAGGAGCGCTTTGGAGGATGCGATTCTAGAGTACCGGTATGTGAATTGGAATAATAGACCCCGATTGTCCCGTTTGCCCATTCATAAACGAAATTTAGCGCTTGTGGGTGCCCTGGATTCGTTATTGCCTGATTATTTAGACAATAGCGAAGATCTTGGTGATACACATTCTATTCTGTATTGTGCGGCTGTTGCAGTTTGTCGAGTAGCTGGTGTTAATATAGTTGAAAATGTCACTACTACTCGACCTAAATCAACTGTACCAGCTTGGCAGTGTAGAATTGAACGTCGTATTGCTGAGACCAGGGTGCTTATTGGTAAGCTAATTAGTTTTCGATCAGGGAATACGCGGCCGAGAGTGATGCGCTTTGTGAAACAGGCATTCTTGGGGACTACCATTGGTCCTCAACAGTACATGTCATGTGTCACAGAGCGCATAGACTTTCTAAAGCAAAAAATTTATGCATGGGCAAATAGGTTAAGACGGTACAAAAAACGAATAGATCGGTATAATCAGAATCGGATGTTCCAAAGAAATGAGAAGTGGGTGTACCGGAAATGGGAGGAACCGGATCCATGTGTGAGTCATGGGCATTTGCCAGATGAAAATGTCACACATACTTTTTGGCGAAACATCTGGTCGGTGCCTGTCACTCATATAGAAGGTGATTGGTTGCGGGATGTCAGACGCTCATGTGAGTCTATAACACCTATGGAACCAGTTATAATTGATAAAGATGATGTAAGCTGTGCAGTTCGTTCATTACCGAATTGGAAATCACCAGGTTTAGACGGACTGCACAATTTTTGGCTTAAGTGGTTCCGAAGCTCACATGCGTGTTTGGCATCTCAATTCCAGGCAGCTTTGGATTCGGGTTCATTACCCCAATTTTTAACCACTGGTATAACCCACTTACTCTATAAGTCTGGTAGTGTCATGGATCCCAAAAATTTTAGACCTATTACATGTTTACCAACCATGTACAAACTTCTTACATCTATTCTGAGACTCAAAATTACTTTACACATTAATAATAATTCGATTATGTCAGTTTCTCAGAATGGATGTAGAAGTGGGAGCCGTGGCACTAAAGACCTCCTTATTATAGACAGGGCCATTAGCCAACAGGTGCGTCGTAATCGTAAGAGTTTGGCGACATGTTGGATAGACTATAAGAAGGCTTATGACTCGGTTCCACATACATGGCTTTTGAGGGTGCTGGAGTTGTATAAAATTGATACAACTCTGTGCACTTTCTTGAAGTCATGTATGGGGCAATGGAGAACAGCGCTTCGTTATCCAGGATGTCGGCAGACGACGGTAATTGATGCACCAATAAAGATTGAGCGGGGTATATTTCAAGGTGATAGTCTGAGTCCCTTGTGGTTTTGCCTGGCTTTGAACCCTCTTAGCACTTTATTAGAGGGTTCAGGGCTAGGCTATAGGTTGCAGAAAGATGATCAAGTTATATCTCACCTTCTTTATATGGATGATTTGAAACTACTAGCCCCCACCAAATTACAATTGTCAGCGTTACTAAAGGTGACGGAAAACTTTAGTAATTCTATCAAAATGGAATTTGGTGTAGACAAGTGTGCAGTCATGTATGTAAAGAAGGGTGAGATAGTAGAATCTGAAGGAATAGAGCTTTCCGATTCAACAAAACTCAGATCTCTGTCTGCCACTGAAACTTACAAGTATTTGGGTATATCACAGTCGTTAGGCATACCAGAATCTGACATGAAACAAACGTTGCAGGAACGCTTTTTTGGCCTCTTGAAAAAAGTACTTAAAAGTCTTTTATCAGGGGGCAACAAGGTGCGAGCCTGCAATGGTTGGGTCATGCCGATTCTGATGTATTCCTTTGGTATACTTAAATGGACTCAGACCGAACTAGATGCCCTTGATAGGAGAGTCCGTACATTGCTGACTGCATTTCGAATGCACCACCCACGTTCATCGGTTATGAGATTGTATATCCCGCGAAAGCTACACAATCGGGAGATATGCAATCTCAGAGAATATTTTCTACATACCGATGTGGGAATGCATCGCAATGTAGTTGCAGTGGATATCGGATTCACCCCGCTCGCTCTGGCTAAAGAGAATTGGCGCAAGCCTGTAGTATTTAGTACTAATGATCGTAGGGAAGTATGGAAGGGCAAAGAGCTCCATGGTCGGTTTTATCGGGCCCTAAACGGGTCCGATATAGATTTTAAAGCATCTACGACTTGGCTACGGTATGGTGATCTCTTCGGAGAAACTGAAGGTTTTGTTTGTGCGATTATGGACGAAGTTATCATGACGAATAACTATCGGAAATATATCCTGAAAGATGGTACGGTTGACATCTGTCGGGCATGCCACCGTCCTGGGGAATCAATCAGGCATATCATTTCTGGTTGTTCTCGTCTTGCTAACGGTGAATATTTGCATAGGCACAACCAAGTAGCCAGGATTGTACACCAACAGCTTGCCCTTAAATACCATCTTGTGAATCTAGAGGTGCCATACTACAGGTATGTGCCCGACCCAGTTCTCGAGAATGGTCGGGCCACGTTGTATTGGGATCGATCTATTATCACAGACAAGACTATTGTTGCTAATAAGCCTGATATTGTAGTGATAGATCGATTAGAGCGCCGCGCAATGATTGTTGATATCGCCGTTCCTCATGACGAGAATCTCGTGAAAGTTGAAAAAGAAAAACAAATAAAATATTTGGATTTATCTCACGAGATTGTCGATATGTGGAATGTCGATTCAGTGATAATTGTTCCGATAGTCGTATCTGCTCACGGATTGATAGCCAAGAGCCTCGACCAACACCTTAAGAGGCTCACGTTGGACGGCTGGATCAAGGGTCTGATACAGAAGGCAGTCCTCCTTGACACGGCTCGTATAGTGAGGAGGTTCCTATCTTTGCAGTCCTAACCACTGGTGTCTTGGTACCTGTACCCGATGTCGGTGGTCTACTATTTTTTATATTTTTAAATGTATTTTTATTTATTTTGTAATATATTTAAAAATGTAATTAATATGTATGTATAATTTAATAAAGAGAATATTAATAATAATATATTTATTTGCTTCAAACATGTGTATCATAACATCAATACAATAATATAATTGCTAGGAATGTCAAAAATGACAAAAATAAAATAGAATGTCAGAATTAAATGTCAAAATGAAAAAAAAAAAAAAACTATAATATGTATGTCAAGATAAATAGTTACAGCTAAAGAGAAAACCTTGTAAAAATAATAATATAATTAATTAAGAGTTATCGTTTAAGTAGTCGTGAATATTATAATAGCATTTCTTAACCAACATTTCCTTAACTCTGCTTCTAAACAAATTATGATTCAATAACTTAAACTCTTTTGGTAATTTATTAAATATTTTGGGTGCCATACAGATTACACTACTAGCCAAATAAGCAGTTTTGGCACTGTGCATACGTAGTCGTTGATTGTCTCGTCTGTTGCGCTGAACTGTATCAGATAATCTTGGGAAAGATGTAGTATTATTTTTCACAAAGAGACACATTTCTAAAATATATAATGATGGAAGGGTTAAAATGCCATGATTACGGAAGTATGGTTGACAACTATCTGTAATTTTTAGTCCAAACATAGAGCGGATACATCGTTTTTGAAGCTTAAATATTGAAGATTTATTGGTTGTATTGCCCCAAAAAATTATTCCATATCTTAATACCGAGGCCACTAATCCGTGATATGCAGTAAGTAAGGTATCAACATTTACCTTGGGCGCAAGTTTATACAGAGCATAAGAAGATCTGCTTAATCTATCACTGACAGTATTTATATGTTCCTTCCAATTTAATTTTTTGTCTATTATCAAACCAAGAAACCTCGTGTTAAATACTTCTCTTATTGCAACATTATCATAGTTTATATTCATTTCTGACGGGGTATCTATGCGCTTGCTAAAATACATTATATTCGTTTTATTTAAATTAATTTTTAAGTTATTGTTATTTAACCATGTAATCATTGATGTCAAGGTATTATTGATGTCATTTTCATATAAATTAGGATTTTTGCATGTCACTGTTAATGTACTATCAACTAACAAACAAACACAAAGCAATATACTTAACAAACAAACAACTCACAAATGTGAAAACATTTATAACGAATTAAGTATGGCATAAGACTGTCAAAAACTAGATACGTTATAGTTTTCATGATGATGGATGACCGGTTTTTTTTCTTTTTTTTTCTTGGTAAATTTTCTAAAAATGAAACCTAGCTAGATCGAATAATCGCCTTCGAAACCTCCTGCATACTAAATTTCATGAAAATCGTTGGAGCCGTTTCCGAGATTCAAATTATATATATTTTCGCTTATACATATATATATATTGCATATATATACATATTATATCCAAAAATTACTCGTTTAAAGTTATTAGATTAGATGTACGTTTATATATTGTCTATGTACCTATACTTCTAGATCTCTACATGTACATGGTAATGAATATAGCCATCTTTGATTAATCAATTTATTATATTATTATAAAAATGTAAATATATTTGATCTCTGCATCTACCGCATCATATTTCTACATCACCCGAACGTCGTCTGGGAGAGAATGCCCTAGGCATTAAGTCCGCCTGTGTACAACTTGTGCTTTTAGTTAAAAAAAAAAACAGAATGTCCCGTTTTGACGTTTAAGAAAAAGAAAGTGATTTGACTTGACAGTTGTAGTTGATTTTTTAATTAAAACAGCTATTCTTACTCCTTCATAATTATGTGTAATTCTAATGGACAAGCCTATTGCCGTCAACGAAGCATTACAGGTTTTAGATTGCGATTCCGATTTAGATTCCGAAAAAAAACGGAATATAAAAGAAATGTAGAAAATACCGTTTTCTTCGATCTTGCGTCGTTTTACGTCGATTTTCGCGGTAAAAAGTAGTATATAGCACTCAGGGATAATATACCTTTCTCACAGAGAAAATCGGATCAGTTGTACTGTTGTAACTGTTGTTGTGATTGTAACTTTACCTCTTCATAATATTGGTATAGTTATACAGTTACTTGCCCTGACTGACTGACTGATTCATCAACGCAGAGCCTAAACCAGTGGGGATACAAACTCCAAATTTTAGCAGCTGGGCTTTTTATGCGTCCACTAAGAAAGGAGTTTTAGAAATAACACCACTAAGGGACGGACGGTAGGTGAAATGACGGACGAACGGTTGTATAAAAGTTCGTCATGTAAGAATGGTATCAAAGTCGGTTAGTTGTGTCACAGTAAAAACATGAAATAAGAAGTAACCAGCAGAGCTAAGCCACGGGCAATAGCTACTTTTGTATATTTATTTAAAAGAATTGGTTTACTTATTTGACTATGGCTCATATTTGGTACGTCGCGTCGTTTAGATGCATGCAGATCTTTTCATGAAAGACAACTACAAAGTTCTTAAAGTAAAGCACACGGTTTACTAAACACCATCAGGATTTCTGCAAATTGCAAACCTAAAAATTAAATCATAAACTTTCTGTAGAACAGTTTCTCTAGTCGCGTGATACTGATTCTTCTAGAAATTTGTGGCACACTCCTTAGGTTTTCAAAGAATTTATGCCCAAAACATAATGGTTATGTTTCGAACAAACGCGTGAGATATTACGATCGCTATATTGTGTACAAAATTACATCTATCAATCACAATTTACTTTTTAAAACGATATAAACGTTTTGAACAACAGTGATTTAGTCAATTATTACAAAAAGAATCGACTAACACGGATCCAAATTATTATAATTCGACTAAAAGAACATTTGAGTAATCCGATAATCGTCAGATTGACTTAACCTTTCATATTTTGATTGTTAGAAAAAATATGGGGTTACATTCAAAACTCAAGAAAATAAAGATTCGCTTAACTTTTTGATGCTATGATCTTGATGTCATACTTTTCAAATGACTTTATAAAAAGGATAATTTGTATAATTCATCACTATTAAATTATTTCGTTGTGAAGCTGCGTATGTGTCAAAATTTTGACCACTGATTTCAACTGTATTTTTATGTTAAATTGTATATCTTATAGTTTCACTTTCACTTAGTCAGCATAGAAGTTTTTCCATACCTACTTACATCGACTGTAATCAATACAAAATGCATGTGTCATTCTCCACAGTCTAGTGAATGACTATGACAAAGTTTGTCAAAATTGGTTCTGTATTATAAGCATAAAACTTAACAAAAGAGACACTTACTATTACATGTTTAGTATTAGCAAGTGCACATATATAAAGGATCATAATTGCACCTGGGTATTACCACCTATTTTATACGTTACAAAAACACATGGGAATAAAACTAATGGGCGCACATCAGTGTACTTTTGTAGATGGTCCTGCAAATGCAGTCGCTTTGACTGTTGTGAGTTCGATTCCAACATCGGATAATTTACTTATAATTGTTTACTGTATAGATAGAGGTAGGACATTGTCTCTCTAGGTTTTATTTGACTTAAAATTTCGGGTTTTTGAACAGTACCCGATAAAATATTGATGCACGAAACTGCATATGTGATTAATTTTTTTACTTAAAAACGTTAATAATAGTGTCGATAACTTAGATTATTGGGTTTATGTATTAGGGTATTGAGTATCTTTTATTAGTGACAAAAACGATTGTAAGTAAAAAATGGGTGTCAACAGGAAATTAATCTGACTCATTGATTGAATAGAAGTATTTTATTACGTACTAGCTTTTGCCTGCGGTTTTCCTTGCAATTACTTATATATTTTTAATAGTTTAGCTATTTTTAGAGACAGTAATATTTTCTAGACAAAAGGTAACTAGTCAATGTCGTATTCTGTAATAAATAATGTGTTAAAAAATACATACAGTGGAACATAGTACCTCCTCCTTTTTTTAAGTCGGTTAAAAATATCATGATATGCGGTTGAGTAAAGAGATAAATAAATAAAACAAAGACTGGTTAGTTATAGGTACAATTAATAACTCAAGAAGGGCACGACTGATTTTATTATCTTTAATTTCTCGGATTTGTTTCTACCCGGAATAGTAGAATAACTATTTAAATAATAAACTATTACACATTGTTAAAATCATACAGTACCAACTTTAAATATACATGAGCAATCGTGTGTACACAATTAATTAAAATGTTAAAAAATCCATGTAAAACGTGACAAAAACAATGTTATTAACTTGTACCTGAAAACACGTAAACAAACAACAAAACGCCAGAACCTAACATTATCGCAAAATTAATTTTAAGCAAAACAATCATGAACATAAAATAACGAAAATACCTATGTTTAGCTAACTCAGAGGTGTGCGCAGGCGCAATTATTAACCGTTTTGTGCTATACCGGCCTCTAATAACTATGTTGTGTTATTTTGTAAATATTTTATTGATTAAGTGACCTCTATGCAGCTTTACAATGCACGGGCTAAAAATAAGCATCAATTTATTTTTATTTTAAAGATAAATATTATAGTTTTATTAGAATTATGATTTCTGGAAGTTGTAGAGCCGCGTTAATGTTAAAGGTTTATCATCCTCATTCCATTCCAAGTCGCTACACGCATTGATAATGTCCACTATTGGGCCTGAAATTATTAGGCCTTTCCGAAGCAGACACGTGAGTGCAACAGACAAATGAATCTTGGATAATCTCTCAGGGCTTTGAACATTACAGTTAGGTTGTTTTGCTCCCAGTATACTCCTAAGCTGAATGTTATTGACAGCAGCTTGTTTAATCAGTATGTTTCTAATACTAAAAAAATGTTTGAAAGTTTTATAATTTATGAAATAATTATGAGGATTAGATATACGCAAGGCAATGGGCTTGTAATTGCTCCGGGGTTGCCACAAAGTAACTAATTAAGCTCCGATTTACTTATAATTCTTTTTTGTCGGGATTATATCGATTTAAAATAGAAAAAAAATGTATAGTAGAAGCGAATATATCGTTATCTGTATTCGATTTTCGGGGCCCCCGTGTGCCCTTATGGTAAAGACGGTACCGATTATTCGTAATGCCTTACTGGACCAATGCCATCAATAAAAATAAATTAGATAAAACATTCTTATTCAAAACAAGAGAATTTCAATGCAATGGTTTGGCACATATTATGGTCCGGCTCGACCGGAGTGATATCACGGGTTCACAGGAAACAGTGTTTAGCAATTTTTACCTTACTTTTCACCGAGTGAGGTAACCGGAAGGCACCTCCCCTTATTTCTAGTGGGAGGGTGGGAGGCTAATCAGCAGTTGGCAAAACAGTTGTGTCTCTTCGATTGCGAAGGCCATCTGTAGCAGTGTGCCATTAAAAAAATTTTGCAAGGTATACTTAAAGGATCGTTTACATTAGAAGTTCACAAATTTCAAGCAAGTACTTACCTAGGTTTTTGTTGTAATTTTTACTTTTAGTATGTAACTTGACAGTTCAAATTTGAATGTTTTTTTTACACATGTGGACGGTCCCTTTGGGAAACTATTTCATTGTCATATAAATGTAACTTTCCAAGTATCGTCATTATACCACATTAGTGAGCGTGTACCACATGACATTAGTGGAGGCCTAATAGAGTATCACCCGATAGCCGAATAATAGAGGTGCGCCTCGCGTGCCTCCTCGAATACTCAAGTAATTGCAGTGGACACGGCGGACATGAAATATTTCAAATTTTTACCAAATTACATACTTCACAGAATTATTTCACGATAATTTGAATTTAGAAGTGTTGGTTTTTACTCTTTTTTTAATGCTGGTAGTAATAGTCCACATTCCTAACGAAATTGTTTATGATTAATCAACGAAGGATTCGATTTCTGAACTTTGAATTTATAAAAAATGCCTATGATTTATTGGTAACGATTTAAAGGTGTAATTATTTAATTAGTAAGGGAATGAAATGAAATTATTTAGGTAGGTTTTTTATTAGGTAGGTACATCAGAAGAAAAGGTATTCAACAATTTTGTTGTTAGAATTTTGTAGGTTATCTGACGTCACTAGGAAATAAGTATTTATATGTTAAAGTCTAATATTTGAGAAATAAATATAGAAAATAATAACTCTTATCATTTACTTACTTCATTCATATTGTGTTGTGTATAAAACGATCAATTATTGCAGAAAAGTGAGGGATGTAGTGACAACATAGATTGTTTCATATTCGTCTCAGAGTTAAACATCCCTTTTTTAAACGCTGATATTAACTAAAAATAGTCTAATTAGATGTCAAATAATGATAATTATAACTTTATACTTGTCACACACCCCCGACTGGACCCAAACTATTCAAAGACTGTACTAAGTATAACAAGACTGCTGATACATTAAAATATATAGATGATAGATATTTCTAAATACATTAGTTGCAAATTTTCTTTTAAATCAAAGCGAATAAGAAACTAGGATATTAAGTAAAATCAAATTATGTAACGCTGATGTTAAAAATAGCAACCAACAAAAAAAATACAAATGACAATCTAACTGTCAAACCATTTTTTTCTTTCCGAAATTCGATTTAAAAATTAGAACACCGTTACATATTTCTAAATTTGAAATATCTAACGGAATTGTGTGACTAATCGGTCGGTAAGACAAAACGACATAAGTAAGAAAATGTGAATTTATCAAATTCGACTGACACTTTTGTAATTTTTAATTGATGACCCGTGGGTCGGGTCGCCGCGGTGAATTAGACATTAATGAGCTGATAATGTGTTCGGCCATTTTTTTGTCAGAAGTCTTTGGTAGTTTTTTAACCTTTTGTAATATGAAGTTTATATTTGATTGTCTTTGGCCGCCACTGGCGCAAAAAACGCAGATTGTAACTTCGGTCGTTATTATTGGAGCTCAGTTCAAAGAATTACCTACTTACGTACTTACACATATACATACTCTATACGTGTTTTAGTTTTATTCCTTATCACGAGTCGCGGTAAAATATGCTACATGTATTTTTTTTTATTTGAATCAGAATACGTTTATTGTCGTATGAGCAACGCAGGACACCAGCACTGCAAAAAGAAGGCAAACTTGACACAAACCCTATACCAACCCGTCTGGCCAGCGTGGTATAGCAGGCCAAAACCTCCTTTCTAAGGAGAGGCCTATGTCCGGCAGTGGACTGGTAAAGGCTGTTGATGTGATGTGATACATATATAACAACCTAATAAAAGCATGTTAAATGTTCAGGATCTTCAAGATTAAAGGTTTTTTCCATACCTAAAAATACGGTAGTACATACTAAGAGACGTGTGCTGAAGTATATGTGACTTACTTACCTACTTGTTACTTTTTTAGTCTTAATGTGAAAGTAATCATTATAATGACTAAAAAAGCAAAAAACACGCTTTTGTAACCAACCGAACCAAAAAAACAGAAAAACATATCTATAAGTTGAAAAAGGAATAATAATTTTATCGTAAAAAAGGGTCAAGATTTTTAAAAAATTTAATTTTTTCTTTATAAAAATTATTTTAAAAATAAAATAGAAAATCTATTTTATATCTTTAATCAAAACGTCTTTTAGCTTTATGATGATGCTTTATGATTTGTTACATGAAAAAAAAGGTATTTTGCCCTTCATATTTGCTTATAAAACAAGTCATATCTGTAGTAATATGCTCGTTATTTTATAACTTTTTTCGGGTTTTTATATTATTTCAAATTAGTACTTCAAAAAATATATAACATAGTACCTAAGCTAGTAGGTGGATAGTAAAATGTTCAAGATAAATTAAATTAATTAATTTGAAGGTAATAAGTATGCAGGCAATGACGCTCGTAATATTTAAATTAATAAAATATACGCGAATTAAAATAAACTTTAGTACAATAAATTTAATTCTTAGTAAAATAGCTTAGGTAGTAATAATTCTTAATTTAAGGCAGGAATTTTATACCATAGGAATGCAACATTTTGAATACTTTTGAATGAACTTTAAAGTGAAACATAATTTTCAATTTATATTTAAAACAAATAATAATTATAACTCGGGTAAACCGTGTTAGACGCCCCTTTATTAAAAATAACCCATACTTACAAAAACATAATAATTTAATTACCAAGATATTCAAATCAAGCAAATGAGCGGTTACCCTTTGTTAAAAAACGGGGGTTACGAGTATTTTGAAAACTTTCCATATAATGAGAGTTTCCGAAAATTTCTGGTGCGCCGACCAAATGTCCGACACCTCAGGGTGGTTATTAAACATACACCGACTCAAGGGTGTGTTTCGAAATTAATTATCTCAAATTATCTCAATTGTTCGTGACGGCCAACCCGAAAAATTGACAATATCGCCACCGCAACTCAAGAGACCACACAATGCTTTGACAGCTGTCATTTGATTATTTCTTTTTTATAGCGCTAAAGGCTACGAAACAAAACAAATTGTTACCAACAACAAATTACTTGTTGTATCGCTATTATGTATGTACTTCCTTATTTCAATGAAGCTTGGTGTTGAACTGTAATAAATTAATTTAAATTACACCAAAAAAAAAAAATATCAAGTGCAATTACTATGCACTTGTACCTGTTTAAACAACTAAACTTTTAAAGAAATATGTTCATATTGTAGGTTAGGTAGAACCAGAAATGTATCATTTGATTTCACCTTACATTAAATTAACTGTTGCCTGTTTTAAATAAGGCTAAGCCATTTATTTGTAATAAGTGAATTTTAGTAAAATGACAGTCGATAGAAAAGTGTATCAATCACTTATAAAAGAGTTTACTCAATACGCTTATTCTCGATAAAGTAAAATAAAAACGCAAAAGTACGTTACGTACTGCAGTAAATAGGTATGTGGTAAGAAGATAATATATTTCTTTTATTTAGTAGGCAACCGCTGATTTGTTTTTGGGGCAGTGTATTCTATCAAAAATATAACATATGAAAAATCCTAGTTTTATAAATCGCAACGCAATCCTTTTGTCGTATAAAGTTTAAAATATTAATTTTTACTTAATTAGTTAGCTGACAACATTGTATAGGGACCGTGTCAGTATAAAATTTTTGTGTTTACAATAAATAGGTTAACTTAGCCTCGCAACAAATTCACATAAGAAAAATGTAGTATTTGCCATACCTTCTAGACCTAATTAAACATATCGCTGGCGAGCCTTAATGCATCTACAAAACTCTTCTGCGATTGCCAAGTCATTCTTATTGCATTTGGCACCACCCTACTGGCTAAGTTCGATGAAACGTTAATAAATGTATTTATGAACTTAATCTTAGAAAGTATTAGTAATAAGTTATTTAAACATTATAATACATTGTCATACATAATTTCACTTAAAATTAAAAAGAAACTTTAGTAAAAAGGAGTATCCTAGAAGATCTTTTCTGTTCTTTTCTAAATATATATCTGTGTATAGGAATAGGCAACTAAATTAATGACTGACTTAAACTACCTTTGGAGAACCGTGCTTCGGCAAATACTGACGGCAACTACCTCGTAGGTGCCGTAGTAGCGTATGAAACTTTGTATGATCTGCAAACATTTGTTTCCGAGTGCATTTATGTACAAAAAAAAAATAGGTAGTCTATCAGTCAATCTAACTTTCATTTTACAAGCTCTGCTTATTTTGAAACTAGATGGCGTTTAGTGTCAGTTATCCGAAATTTTTATTAAGTTAAAAAAAGGGGTCGCTAAGGGCGCAAGCACTTTCGGGGGTAGGGGGTGATTTCACTCTAAGGTCATCAACACGCTTGTGTCTCTTCAGTTGCAGGTTTTAATGGGCGGTGGTAGTCACTTACTATCAGGTGACCAGTTTGCTTGTTTGCTTCCTGTACCATAAAAAAAATGACTCATACTCGTTAAAAACATGTTGTTTATGACTGCATTTGCCAGTAGAGAACAAACTAAAAGATAATAGTAAACTGACATAACTTTCATCCGTAGCTCAGGATTATGTATTTTTAAGTGTTTAACTCCCGATGCAAAAAGGACGCGGTCTGTGTATCTAAATGGAGGGATCGATTTTGATTCAGTTGGTTTTTTTTTGTTTTAGAGGTGACTTAATTGAGAGTGCGGTTAGCTATCCTAATTGTAGGAAATATGTTCAGCCGTTCGAAGAGCGCCACTTTTCTTATCGTTCAAGGGGATTTTGAAGCTCGGGGTTTTTACTTGTATCGTTAATCTCTAGTCATTGTAACTTTTATATAAGAAAAGATCATCATTTTCGTCAAAGTCTTTAATAGTCCACTGCCGACCTAGGCCTGTCCGCAGTAAGGAGGTTTTGGGCCTACTACACCACGTTTTCCAGACGGGTTGATATAGGGTTTATGTCAAGTTTCCTTCTCTGTGCAGTGCTGTTGTCCTGCGTAGTTTGCTCTCTTATTCGGCTTAGGGGCTTAGGTGCTTCGGAATAGGGGCGGTAACACTCTGTTTTCTTAATCATACGGACAAGAACAGATCATAAATGAGTGTTACATTTGTTTATGTTTCGTGGTACGAGTAGGTACCTGGGTATATTTTTGGTTCTACAAACCTTGTGGATTGAGGATTACTTATGGGAAGATTATTTACATAAACCATAAATGTCAAAACAAATATTCACAATGGTCCACCTTTTATAGTAGATATATTGTAAAAATTTAATATTCACATTATCTATACTGTAGTATGTGTGTGCAGTAGTAGGCCAAAACTTCCTTTTTAATGAGAGGCCTACATATGTCCAGCTGTGGACTGAAGCGGTTAATGATGATGATTATATATGCACCTCTAATAATTATTTTTTGTAGGTACCTACCTAAACTTAATCCCTGATACTTTCCCTGTTACCTATTGCAAACTCTATCAGAATCGGTTCAGTCTTAAGGCATGATTAAAACACAAACATTTACGTTATAAACTTTTATGCTTGGGCCCACTGCCCTGCAACTGTATCCTGGTTTCCGTATTTATAACTATTCATTTGGAAGAAAAACCATCTGTTTGATAAAGTTTATTTACTTTATTATTTATTCTTATGAACCAGGTATAATTTATAATATCAGCTTTCGGTCGCTTACATAAAATCTGCGTATTTCATAAAAATAACATCAAACATGTTCTAACACAATAATAAACTCTTACCTAGGTGTATATAAACTAGGGTACTGTTTTCTAATCTAAAGTAACTTTTGAAAAAGTATCAACGACTTTAAGTCGCGAATTGTAATAAAATGTATTCTTCATTCCTTAATAATGAATTAATCCAAACAAGAAGGAGATCTTCAAACAAACTCTATACTTACCCGTCTCGCCAGCGTGACATAGCATATCAACTAATAGCAGGCCAAAACCTCCTTTCTAAGAAGAGGCTTATGTCCAGCAAAATAATTTAAATTGATTCATAATTGCAGAATTCGATGATACTGACCTTGATGGACAGTGTCCTAGAATTCTTTCAAGAAAAGAGCGTAGGTACTCTTTCCTCAGTACTCCAGGCCGGCAACTCGCTTGTGACTCCTAAGTTGCAGTTGTTCATGGGAGTCTGCTCGTGTGCCCTCTAAAAAGGTCGCAAGTCAAATGTTATCAAAAAATGTATACTCCTCTCTGAACCCACTGGCTTAGCAGTCGCTATGCACTGGCCCACTAAACCATTCAAATTATTGAGATACTAGCAATCCGCCCCGGCTTTGCACGGATGCAATGTAGATACTACTAATACTACTAATGTGGTGTCAGTTTGGAGTAATTAATTATATCATTATTATGATAGGATATGCTACAAGACATCTTTTTATGCAATATTTATTAATTCTTGGATTTTCTCTGATATAATATGCATGTATTATACATAAAAACCTTCCTCTTAAATTACTCTCTCTATTGGTTAAAACAACATTAAAATCCTTTGCTTACTTTAAAAGATCTAAGCGTACAACAAAAAAGCGAATATATTTTATACTATGTAAAGATGTCAGATCTATTCCACATTCAACATCAATATATCTTGTGTGTATCTTAAACATTCAATGCTCTTAAAAAACTCAAATTGCCTTATTAGCTATCGTAAACGTTTAATCAGAAATTATTATTACAACTGAATAGTTGCTGTAACTGTTATTCTATAGAACTGTAAAGATATGTAGGTGAACATTCGTTTGGGAAGGTTCCAAAAATGGTAAACGGGTACAGAGCCGATCAGTAATACCTTTTCTCAAATACCTATAACAAGTACAATCTTATTTTAAGGATAACATTAAAAAGAAAAATAGGAACCTTTATAATCTTATTATAACATCACTTTCTAAATGGATTGTCCACTTTGAAATTTGAAATTAAAAGCAAAAAAAATATATCATTGTACATCTCTTCTAGACGGATTTAAGTTTTAAAATCAGTGCAATGAAAAGTTGACGCCATCGATATGTTTTAATTCTTGAAGAGAAACTTCTTTCTCTTCCGTTTCGTACCTCAAAATATAAAAACGGAACTCTCATAAGATCACTCTCTTGTCCGTCTGTCTGTCCGTGTGTCACTACCGATTTTCTCAAGAACGGGTGGACTAAGCAAGTTGAAATTTATACCGGATGCTGAGGTCTATAGTCCCTATTAGGTGTATAAAAACCATGAGTCAACACGATAAAAAGATATGTAAAAGATTGCCACAATGCGATAAAGCTGAAAATGGTACTAGCTTTATAATACTGCTTTATTCTCCCTCCATATCTTTGGTGGTTTTCAATTAAGAAGTATATTATCATTTTCTCATACATTTATTACAGAGTATGATTAATGATAATCTGATATGTAGCTATCCAAGTATTAGCTAATGTAGCTATACAAGAATCTGATATAGCACTTAAAAAAACCTCGCTGGTCAGACGGGTTGGTATAGGGTTTGTATCAAGTTATCCTTCTCTTCTTGCTGCTGTTGTCCTGTGAAGTTTGCTCCCTTAGTCAGCTCTTACGACACCCACGGGATGAATAGGGGTGGTGACATTCCAAATTCTTAATTTGTCACCACGACATGTAGTGTAGTGTAATGTATTTAGATTATGTATAAAAATTTAATTTATATTGTATTACAAAGCGAGTGATGAGTGCAGTGAAATATAACCCCCCTGTGGTTTACTTCACTGTCACTGTTTTTATATGAACTGTAACCTTGTGTCATAATTAAAATAAGAATAAAAATTGTAGCTGTTATAGCTACTTTTGGAGTTAAGCACTCCTAAAAATCTTTGCTTGTTGGTCGATCCTAGCTGCTGAGTCAGAGGTCGTGATTTCGATTCCCATCCAGAAGAAATAATAATATAATGTACCTCACACATTTCACACACGGCCGTCTGATCCCGAACTAGGCAGAGCCTGTGCTATGGTGACCAGACTACTGAAAACATACTTAAATATTTTTAATTACATACATATTATAGATAAATTACACCCAGACACAGAACAAATGATCATGCTCATCACACAATATTTGTCCTGGGTGGGAATCGAACCCACGACCTCCGGCTTAGCAGTCAGGGGCACTAACCACTCGACCAACAGGCCCGTCAAATAATTGTCAAATAATTGTGTAATAAGCCCGATAACTTTATCTATGTAAATATATAGATAAGTAGGTAGGTATTCTTAACAGCTGGTTAATTTCTACAATACTGCAGGGATGGCGTAGTGGTTTAAGCGGTTGCCACACCGCTTTCTATTGCGCCGAGTGTTGTGGGTTCAAACCAAAGTCCCCCGCAACACAGGATTTATTCCTAGTGCGGGAATTGTCTTTTTAAAAATAAAAAATAATTAAATAAATACAGGTTCTGTCTAAATTAGGACCAGACACCCATGCAACAGATATGCCAAGTTATTGGGAATATCATTCATGTAACAAACACATAGAACCAACTTACTTATTTTACTTATTTATTATCGTTACGCAATAATATATTTTTCAAAAGAGATTTTTGTTGTTCCCTTCGCAGGCTTCACCCCTCAACAGGAAAATCCCCAAATTTATTCCCCTTCAGTTCTGTAAGACAAACATGGATGCCTTCTATAGTAATGTGAGATCTGTTTATATTTACGTATATTATATTCGAGTGTGTTGGTCCAGTGATTCTGACTGCTGAGCCGAGGTCGGGGTTCGATTCCCACACAGGACAAATAATTGTGTTAAGCACGATGTTTTGTGTGTATAATTATTATGCAAACCATACTAGGGACTAACAATTATGTCGATAATTCTGTATTCAATTCAAGGATCTATTCGATTCTAACCTCTACCTCATTTTCTTTGTCACACTTTTTTTGTTTCATTAACAGTTACTACTTTTTAAAACTATAAGTCCAAATCATGTTTAGGTAAAGGAGTTAATTATGTAGGTACAGTTAGCCGACTTCTTTTGACTATTTCATTAAAATATTTTTTTTAACAAAATATCTGAAACCTAATAGGTATTAAAAAAATCAATCCAATTTTTTTTTATTAAAACCAAAAAATCTAAATTGCCTACAATACTTTAGGCAATTTAGGTTACAAAATTCAGTCAGTGCTCAATGACACAGTAAACTTTTAATACACACATCGATTAATTCTTGAACTTGAAATAGAGACGTTTTTAAGATACTATAAGTATGAATAGATTAGGATTACTTTTGTCAATATAAAACAGATATAAACGTACACAGAAAAGAAAACTAAATATGCATACCTACCTATAACAATTTAGGTAATGCATTTTTGAGACAACTCTTAGGCCATAAATCCTTTTGACTACACTTCAAATGTCTTAGGACACAATTCAAAGTGCTCTTTAAGTAAGAGATTCTACAACTCACAAAGAGAAATAAAGATTTTGTAAAAAATATTCGAATCCCGACCTTCAACATAAATTCACCTTTTGAGAGAACAAATACCAATACAATCAGACAAAGGCGTTTTTAATAAAAACGAAATGTAAACAGGTGGTATTAAAAATAAAATTGAAAAAAAAACGTAAAGAATCCAAACACGCTGACACAAACGAACCTACACAAATAGCAACAAAAAGCGAACAAAATAGTGCGCCCGCGCAAATCTTACACAACGACGTATCCAATACGAGCAAGCTATTCAAACATGGAACACAAACGTCACGTATAACTGCTCACTTAACCCTACAATAGCCATAAAGAATTACAATTAATCGCTGCGACGAGAAATGCCACCGCGCCGGTAAAAAAACGTCAAAATATTGTCTGTAGATGCGACACGGTACCCCCACCGGCGGCTACCGGGTAACCAATGGGGAGGCGCGGTGGAGGCTTGCTACCGCTTTTTGGCCAATGGCGTTCCCCGGGGCGGAGCCTCAAGCTACGCACAACGTTTCGCCCCCAGCTACAAACCTTTTCGCCTGCAGTCGTTTACAGATAAGCCCGCGGGATGGTCGATTATTATTACATTTCGTACGCGTGATTCTGTGATCTACGCGCCCCGGGGCTAACCGAATCGATAGCTATGTACCAGAGTACAAAGGGAAGTGCTATACTAGAATTAGTTCCGAAGGTATGATACAACTGACGTTGTTGTGATATTGAAGACACATATAGTGCGTTCTGTGATATGTTTGCCTTAGAATAGATATAGCGTCCGACGGTATGAACCTTTATATGCAGTGTCATCGTGAGGTATGGATGTATCTAGCTTGTATTATGTTATAAGTGTATATTGCTGGCCTCTTGAAGGCTGGAAGGTAATGCAATGTCTGGTAAGAGAGCGATACGCTCACTATTAATATTTACTTTCGACAAGAACAGTGTTAAACGCCTTTAAATGTGTTAAATAAACAAAATGTGATTTAGATCTCAATAAAAATTGTGTGAAATGGGCAGATGTCTATATTTGTACATTTAAAAAAACCAGTGAGTACCTAATAACAGCACTCTATTTATAAATATGATTAGGTAACTCTTTAATGGAATTACAACATTTTATATGTACCTACTTACTATAAATGTCCAAATTAAATTATATCGGAATAATTAACATTATAAACATGAGACCATTAGTAGCGCATTTGGAGGGTTAATTTTGAAACCAAACTTTATTGATTCATAAATTCATTTAAAAAGCATGAAAATATAAACATATTTGTTAAAAATATTAGAAATTATTTGCTAATATTAATTTAACATAAAATTGAATGAAGAATAACATCACCTAAGTAAATCACGGTTTACAAACATTTTACCGCGCGTTTATTTTGTATCAAATCACAGATTTGTCCTATATAGACAAATAAATAAAACGCGCGGTAAATATTAAGCGTTAAAAGTTAAGTATTAAGCTGGCCTAATTTTTTTTTAAATTTAGTTAAGTATTTTATATGGCCATGACGCTGTGCGGACAGGGCCTTACAATAAAATAAACTAAAAATAAATATTTATATGAATTAAACTGAAACAAAACCCAACAAAACCATACTTAAATTATATATTTTTTACAAAGAATGACAAAATACAATTAAAGTTATTTTAAAAGGTTGTTGTAAAATAAAAGATGTTTGTGAAAGCGAAGCGGGGAGAGGCAGAGCGCGTCTGTTGCTACATTTAAAACATTCTTTCAAAGGATATAATTAAACAAGCCGAGTATTATCTCCAAGTTATACTTTTTAAACTTATAATTGGCGGTCGTCGACACAAATTACATAGTGAGACATCCTTTTGTGGGCTCATCTATAATAACTGGATCGCTTTTATAAATTATACAAAAATGTTACAACAACAAGAAAAAAAAACATCAAAGTAAGAGCCATATTTTTAAGTATTTTAAATGACGAATACTTAATATAAAATGAGTTAATAACTTTAGTTTTATCGTAAAAAGATGAAAAAAGTAATAGGTAGGTGCTTTCACTATTATGTAACTTATTAAAAGGATGTACTTACCTATATTTTGTAATAAATTAACAAACCTATTAAGGACATATTGTGTGTTTGTATTAAGTATACTTAATTATTTTCTTACATAAATAGATATTTTATAAATTATACAAAAAAATGCTAAAATGACAATAAAATAATTAAAAGTAAGGGCCTGTTTTTAAGTATTCTAAATGGCGAATAATATAAAACGAGTTAAAGGATAACTTCAGTTTTATGGTAAAAATATTAAAAATGTAATAGGTAGGTGCTTCACTATTTTGTAACTTATTAAAAGAATGTCAATTTTGTAATAAATTAACTAACCAATTAATTACATACTTATTGTGTATTTACATTATAATATTTTTGTGTCCTTTTCTTGCAAAGTATAATTGTATTCCTACTTACGTGATAAGCATTAACGGGGGGCAATCTATCTATCACCATCAACCACAGGTTTGGGGTCTGCTTACCATACTCACGCGGTGAATAGCAACGAAAGAAGTTAACACCGATTCACTCTGGTAGAACTCTGGAAGGTGCTAAAACATGACTCCCACACGTCAAATCAAAGTAATAAAATTTTACGTTCCATGATATATAACTATTACTGACGAACGGGACTGACGGGTTTAACAGGTATTCATCAACAGTCTACTGCTGGACATACGAGTATACCTCTCGTTAGAAAGGAGATTTTAGCCTACTTTACGACGCTGGCCAGACGGGCTGGAAAGGGTTTGTGTCAAGTTTCCTTCTCTTTGCAGCGCTGTTGTCCTGCAGAGTTTGCTCCCTTAGTCGGCTCTAACGACACTCTAAGGATGAATAAGGGTAGTGACGTTCCATATTCTTACTACGTCACCACACAGAGATGTAGGTTGATTAACAGGTATTACCTATAGGTATTTTATTGAATTGCCCGACCTTTTGATCGGGTTGCACTGGCGATAGTTAGAGGCAGACTGCCTCAACGCTTGATGCTGTTAATCCACTCAAACGAATCTTAGAGCGGTACTGATATTGACAGTCTCTGTCAGGTATAATTTTTTTTATCGTGCACTACCGGTTCCATTTATTTCGTCGTGCCTATCGACGTATACTGTCGGTACTGGACTGGACGTATTTAATTTAAATTAAAAACAATATTAAACCTACTAAAAATGATTAAAAACTATTGTGAATTTAAATTACTACAAGAATAAGTCAGGGCGCCAGTAAAATCAGATTAAAGTTAACTTTTGAAATAGATATTGTATATTAACGAGTAGATACAGTACATACCAATGAAGATGGCGCTCAAGAGCTCGTTTAAAACTGGTGTACAAACAACTTTTTGGCTTTTACCCTATCTTCCTTTCCAATGTGTAACCCACTTTTTGTCAGTGAATCTTTCCACTTTAGAAAATTCCTGCCACTTCATATTTTAATTGTGGACAAAAGTAATGAGAATCAACACTGAAAGATGGATATAATTACAATAATATTAAAAAATGAATCATTTCGCGCTCTTCAAATGTCAAATCAAAAGTGCCTTTATGACAAACCTATTGTTTTTTTATAATTCATAAAATGAAAGTGCCGTAGATACATTTTAGTCATCAACAGCCTTTAATAGTCCACTGCTGGACATAAGCCTCTCCTGAGAAAGGAGGTTTTGGCCTACTATACCACGCTGGCCAGACGGGTTGGTAAAGGGTTTGTGTCAAGTTTTCCTTCTCTCTGCAGTGCTGTTGTCCTGCGTAATTTTTCCCTTAGTCGGCTCTTACGATACCCACGGGATGAATAGGGGTGGTGACACTCTGTATTCTTAATCCGTCACCACACGGACCACATACATACCTACATTTTAGTATCGAAATGAAATTAATATAAAGATTAGGTGAAACGCTCTTGTCTCCATCTGTGAGCAAGTTAAGCTTGCGAAGGAGACGGCGGAGCGGGACCGAGAGAGATTCAGAACCCTCCCGGTCCTCTAGGCCCGGGAACTGGCCAGGTACCGCAGTCGACTCAGGCGCCGGAGGTCGCAGAACGACCTCCGTCCTCCATAAGTGCAGGCGTTGGGGTGATAGGTGAGAATCCTTTTAGGTTGTAGAATGGGAACACCGTGTTTCCCACATACCTACGAGGGGGTCATCTACAGGCCGTAAATGGCCCGGAGTCCGTCGGGGTTCCAGGGATTTCCTTCCTAGGGTATACCTGGTTCCCCGGCTACTGGTACTCGAGACGGTGTGCGTTTCTTACTTGGTTCATGTCCGACATAACCACCGGTGGGTGGTATCCGAAGGGATTTCCGCACAGACAAAAAGAAAAAAAAGGTGAAACGCTCTTAAGGTGCGGTAAAGTATGGCAGTGTTTAATATAGCAGTATTTTCATTTATTTATTTAGTAATAAATTGCAATGCGAATGTTGTTCGACATCATAAAATATTTATTTTACAAACAAATGTTTAATTATCTTTAAATCTATGCAAATAAACAAACCTCATCAACCTCTCACCGGCCTCTATTTGTAATGTTAAAATAACAGCTTTTCGTTAATTAAATATGATTGTTAACAAAATACTTATACCAAAATCTCATTTGCATTAAAATATAGTATTTCTAGCTATTTGTTTATTTATTTTTATGATCTCCGAAATGAGTAATAGACCTATTTTCACTCGCAGATAATTGTTGTTATAAGAAGAGATTTGGGCTACTTTTAATTTAGGAAAATAATAAAATTGCTATTATTTTAACATAGATTTATGACTCAGAAAACAATCAAAATAGTTTATACAAATAAATTAAAACCACACATACGTACAAACCATTGTATTAAAAAAAAGGTATCGTCAGCAGTTTCGCCTCATCGTGATCTTTTTTTCGAACGGTTTATCACTATATTTCGGTCAATTTACATATAACCATCATGACCACTTAAACCTTCCACAGGAATCACACTATCTATTGGTGAAAACCGTACAAAAATCAGTTTGGTAGTTCTAAAAATCTACAACCAAATAAAGACTGTCTCGGCGGTGCAGTGCATCTGCTGCCAGCCAGACTGCTGACACATGCAACTCTAAAGACACCCTTACCAAGTGTGTTCCGGCCCTTTGTCGAGATACTCCGGCACAGTTCCACCGGTGTGATACACAGCAAATCTGGGTTAAGCAATTCCTTCGTTGTTTTTCAAGGAGCCCAAACCCTCCCTCCCGCTCATTCTAGAGCTCGCAAGTTACAGACGTGTCCATGGCCAGCGGTATTCACTTACCACCACCCGGTGACCCGTCTACTCTTCACCCCCTCCCCTTTACCACAGAAAGTTCTTTCCATATATATTTTTTAAATCATAATACATTTTTTTGCCTCGATGGTGCAGTGGTAGCGTATTAAATGCGACTGCTGTGCTGAGGTCTTGGGTTCGATTCCCGGGTCGGACCAAATGTTTGTATAATCTGGAAATATTTGTTTCGGATTTTGGGTGTTTTCCATGTATAATACGTATGTATTTACAAAAAAATTATATAAATAATCTATGAGTCAATCTAGGTTTCATAGTACAAGCTCTGCTTAGTTCAAAATTAGATAGCGTTGTGCGTCAGATGTTCAACACATTATTATTATTATTTTATTTAACATAGACAAATAGGTTAAAAAAAAACAAATCGGTCCAGAATAACCACTATTGTTTTAGTGTTAGTTAACAGCTGTCTTCTGTAGGTTTTCAATTATTCAGACATTTCCAGTATAAACAAGAAAACTCTTTATGCCTACCTTGACAGATCCGACCGCAAAGGGCCCCCGGTGTCTATGATCACAAGTTTTGATTTGGCGGTATCGGATAGCTTCATATTATCATAAACTTTTTTTCAAAAGATAACATACTCATCTCCCTCGAATACCTGAGTACTTATGAAAATGGCACCATTTCTAACATTTTATTTTAACGGATTGAAACAAAAAAGAGGTGCAAAATTGTCAGGTACGTGAAGATATACCTAGGTATAGCGAATGAAATCATGAACGCGCCTTAGAACGCTACAAATGTGGCACGAGCCTTCGATTTTATAGGATAGACATTTCTGTAATGCACCTATAAGGTGAGCCTTTCTGAGAGCATTTCTCTCGAGTTTCCTATAAATATTGAAATTCACGCTGGAAATTTACGACGAAAAATTATATTTAAGAAATAGTTGAACTTTTAGCGTAGAGCCATGCACAGACAACTTACTTTAGATAAATGTCATATAATTTACAAGTTTTTTTTTTGCATAAACTTGACAGACCTCTTTCAAAAAAACACTATCTACCCAGTCTGTCTCCGTCGTACTAAAGTAATTACAGAATTAATTTACACAAACAAAAGGAAATTAAAATTTAAAGGTGAAATAATTCAAACGAAATGAAAGGTATTATATTTTTTATAGCTGTTGTTCGCGATCCCATTAAGTCGCTGTCATCGCTCCCTTGATAAGATTTAAATTAGCCGCACAATAAAGCTCCTGTCAAATCCGCCATTAATTTCCAATTTTGAATTTAGAACGGGAGCGAAGTGGCAGAGGTCCTTAATCCATACAGCCAATGTTTTTGGTGAGAACCGCCAAGGAGTCTGTATATATCTTTAATAAATTAATTTTGCTTCGCCTGTCTGCTTTTGTATAAAAGTATTTGGACTTCAATTGTTTGAATGTCAAATTTAAATAATGACAATTTTGATGAACCAGAGCCACAATACATTCAGATTCAGTGTTGCTTATCTTTTACCAAATTCTTATACGAGGCTACAGTTTTAGAAATTTAAGGACAAGGTATATTTAAAAATATTAAAATAATTTTAGAAAAGGATCGAAAATCATACATTTATTCATTAACATATAAAATGCTACATTTATTAGATATCGCTACAGCACATTATGATAATATGACTGGTTTGAAGAATAGTAAAAACGAATATGTTATTCTATAATTGCGTAACATTATAATAGATATTGTCAAAAAACATTTAACGACTTGTCACTCGGACTCCGCCCACCGCGACCGGCCGACCGACAGTAATCGATATCGAAGACATGATTTGAAAACAGAACTAATTGGCTATTTCAAAATTCGAATTTCAATAATCATTGCCGATATTATATTTTAATAGGCAATAAGAACAAGAATAAAGTCCTTATTTTCTTTAATAGTACAGGTACCGCACCGGACCAAATGGACGTATCGTTTATTTTCAATGTTTTGATTTACAGCCAATGAATGGTGAAGCAATTAATGAAATAAGCATTGGATAATGTCGCAAGTAGACTACGACGTGCACCACTTTTAATGTTTAATATTCGACAATAGTAATAATTTTTGTTATTTGCGCTCCTTTACAAGCGATTAAATTATTCGTTACAATGGCAATATTTAACTAGAAGATCATCAATATACTTATATCTTGAAGTTTAGTTTTAACTTTCAAATTTCGTTATATCAACAAAGACCCCTGTTATATGTACCAGTAATTTTTCACCGTCCACTTTTTGTAATAGAACATTTATTATAGCAAATACGAACCTATTGTGTGGTTAATACAGAGGTCAGGCCGAGTGCGGCCATCGCTTTTCTAAGCCGTAACCGGAATTTATACCTGACATTATTCATGCGATGCCGTTCGGTTGTTTTCCTCTAATTAGAATCCATTCAAGCGTACCCCATTAAAACTCGTCTAAATTAAAATTCAAATAACTTACTAACTAGACGTATAAATCACAACTGTACAGAAAGACAATAAAATATATTGTCCAGTCGGTCTGAGGATACGGCCAGTACAAGAATAATTAATACAACAATACACTCACCGAGTAATTAAAATAAACTAATTTCTAAACCGGAATGGCTCTCCTTTATGAATGAATATTCTGTTTTTTTTGGCTGCCTGGCAACATTTCTCATTCTGTGTCTCGCGTACTGACAGTTGGGTTGACGGCGTTCTTTTTTTGAAGCGCGACCTCGCAGCGGGACGCTCATACGGCGCATCCGTTGCGCGATACAATTATCTCATTTTAATTTAAGAATCGGCACTTCTAGCGTTGTTAGTGAGGCAAAAGTTGATTTTGATTCCAAATCGATTATCAAAATATTTAATGATTTCGTGTTATTACCTACTTTCCAGTAATCCCTTTGTTTCTTTCTCACGCTAAGCATGAGCTGACTCCCACGAGTTAGGCTGCTAAGGATTTTTATTTGTAGGAACATCGGATCGAGATGAGCAAATCGGTGTTCATAATTACAACGTAGGAGTATTTGGGCGAGAGCCGCGTGCACAGTAGCAATAACGTGCAATTTAAATGTTTCACATTTCGAACACAAGCTTTTTTTCGAATGCGAATCAGTTGCGTGTGAGCACGCAGTCGAAATATTTGGTTATTGCTGCTTGGAAACAGTATTTGCTGCAGATTGGTTTAAAGGTTGTAACATAAATAACTAAATATTATTTTTTAATTATGTTGACAAAGACGGAGAGATACATGAGTATCAAAACCATTGAAAATATTGCAATAGAGGATATAGGATTAATTATCTGTAAATCGGAATAACTCAAGTACAACGCAATCAAGTACATATTTTGAGTCTGTGCAATACCTATGTATTTTACATCTACATACTATAGTTGTCATCAAAAATCCTAATAACGCAATTAACAGAGACAGACAGAACAGTGTCTTGAATTTCAATTTAAAGGAAAAATCTGATATCTTACCTTTCACTATTAAATGGCTGTGGTAATCGTTAGCCGTATGTATGTTTATAACCGGCGTGGTATGAAAAAAAATGTTTTAATAATACTTATTATAGATTTAAAAAAAAAGATCGTAGACTTTTGCTTAAATAAAAAACTAAAACATTTTTAAATATCGAAGCGATCATATAAATTCTACTGAAATTAATGCTGGCCATACGCGCCAGCAAAAACAAAACAATCTCAACACATACGTAACCTACCAATACGCCATTATTTTTTTAACTTAAAACACCGAAAACAGTTCGCTACTTCAACAATAATAAAATAAAATAAAAGGCATAGCCATTACACGACTGGCTATTATTAAAACGCGCACATGATTGCAGGTCTCTAATATCGAAATTGTCCATACATCGCGTTGTACCACTGTGCTGGCCATCACGTAGCACAAATAATACCTTGATTGTTCCTGCCGACAAAATGGGCCCATTTTGTTCAAAACATCAGTTATCTGAGCAATGATATAACCAATAAAAGATACTATATGAGAAAAAAATATAGAATTTAAATACGTGTCTCATTTTCATCATCACGTCCTGCTCTTTTCATCAACACATTGTGTAACGCAACTAAGGGTGCAATATGTAACTAATTTGGTCACCTTTCGAATGTAATGGATTTTAGACGAGATACAGATAGAAGGTAAATCGGAGTGAGCTAGGAATCGGATTGTACTCGTAAATGGGTGTGCAGTAGCTAGACGAGTTTAGTGTCTCTTCTGAAGTTTGGATTCTAGAGCCTTCTTCTTGTTAAAATCCTTCTGAGGTTGGGATTTGTTATGTGTGTTAACAATATTAATTTAAAAAATATAATTACTACATTTCACCTAATTTTTATCTATGCTTAAGTTTTTGATGGCATTTATCTTTGTCTATGACTAAATCCCAGTAGTGATTTATCACAGATGAAATCGCAAGGACTATCGATAAGGATCGACTAAGGATCGGATTACCTAAAATGTTTTCTTTAAGTTTTAAAACTGGTAGGAAACACAGGAATTTGGTATCAATTATTTAAGTGATGGAAATTATTCTGAATTAGATAAACGTTTCGCCGCATTGATTATTATGGAATGGTCTCTCTCCGACGGTTCTTCATAAGAACTACGGAGTCATCACTTAAAAGTTAAAATAATTTCAAACTAAATAGTTTACATGGTCGTTCGAGTGACGCTCTATTTTTGTACCTAATTCTTAAAAAAATTGGAATACTTTTCACCACAATACCCGAAGAAAGTTTTTACTCGAGATTTCCACCAGGTGAAGAATAAAGACTACAATGCAAAACGTTGGCTAAGAAATAAAATAACTTAATATAAATGAATACTTACCCCCATTTTTCTTAATGTTGACAGCTCATAGCCCGCAGTGATCACCAATCCTTTACCCTTCCATAGACAAGCACTTGAGACCATCGACATTAACTTTTTAATATCCAAATACCGGAAGACATGACACCTATGGATTTACAACCATCAATTATGGTAATAGCTATTGTCTTCTTTTTCAATCATATACATCTATTCCTTTCTATTCATTTTGTTGGGGCGATTATGATAAATGAGTTTGCCTCCTTTTTGTTGGAAAATAATAACATGCAAAAAGGCCTTTCTATAGAAATCCTTTTTGGAAGTAACTATTTGTTTTGGCGGCTTATACCTATTTAAATTACTTTTAAGTTTTTCTTAACAAACAATTTTAATCCTCAATACCTACTAAAAATATTTAGATAGATAGATAGATAGATAACTCTTTATTTGCAAACTAAATTACAGAGTTACAAGAAAGGAACACAGCGATCAAATATCGAGTGTACAAAGGGCGGCCTTATTGCTAAATGCAATTTCTTCCAGGCAACCTTAGGATGGATCAAAAGTTGCAGAGAGACATTAGTAGTTGAATATCTGCATTTGTAAACCTACTATTAGTTTATTATTATCTACTATACATATTACATATACTACACATACCTATTATATTATCTACAAACAATTTCAATTTAATGTTAGACGAACATCCCATATTCATGTAGTGAACAAAATGGGTATGCACTTTACGTAAAATAAGTAATAAAAAAGGTACATTTTGTGCTCCGGATCCAGCGTCTAGTTAGTAGATTCCTAGTTCAAGATACGGCTACTTTTTATATACTAGATATAGAGGCTATAAAAAACTTCGAGATTAAAAGTGCCTGCACTAAGTTTTTTCGTTTTAACTTAGGTTAACATAAATACCTACTAGCTACTCATAAAGGATTAAAATCCTAATTGTCACAAAATGATCGTTTTGCATTTTACTAACAAAAAAAACTATAATTTTTTGAATGAAGAACATCTTAAGCCTTCATAATTGGAACGTGTTCCTTACAGCCAATTACATGTTATATTGGAAGATCGTGTACACCGCGGCGCAGGTCGTGAGTGCAGCACGCGCACGCGTCCGGGCGTAACACGGTAATGACTTTTTGTACCCGTAATGATTGTGTGGGTGTTTTCCATTTTCAAAAATATTACCTAACTAATAGGCTGAAATTTGATATTATCGGATGGGTTTTTATGACTTTAAACGGTAGAAATCAATAAACAAAACTGTACCCACTTATCTTCTACATACTTAACATTTAATAAGATCATGATATAGAAAAATATAGTTATTTAAAGATAATAATTGATAACATTGAGATTTTCATAAGAATTCATATACCTACCAACTTAAAAGCATTATAAACAAAAAAAGAATAAAGAATGAGCGATTCTACATTCCATTTATCTGATAAAACAGTTTTATAGCCCAGACATTTTAGCAAAATAGTTAAAATTATAAACGCTTGCAACACCATTACCACTGGTATCCCTCGTAAGTTGCCAAAAATGAAATTCGTTACCTAGCAGAAGGACTATATAAGACAGCTGCCCACGGACACGGACGACTACATCGTCAGTGCCTATATCTATGGAAATTAAAAAAAAACTTCCTATTAAACTTTTTACATAATAGCTTTTTAAAGTTATAAAATTAATGGAAGGTCGTGACTATTGACCAGGCACCGAACTACGCATCGCGTAACACCAGTAATGACTTTTACGAGCCAGTAATGGTTTTATAGTGTAGGCGTTTCTGTATTCAGGTAAAAGATTACAATGTTAACAAGTTGAGAGGAAACTAATTAATACTGACCGGTAAGAAAGAACTTAAAATTCATTTTGGTTTATGAATAGTTTGAACGATTCTTTAATTAGGTAAATATTTTTCAATAAAAAAATTAGAATATTTTTAACCGACTTCAAAAACATAAAAGAGGAGGTTATCAATTCGTATGTTTTTTATTTTTATTAAATAGTTATCTGCTTCGGTTTCGCAAACGTAGCCTCCGTAGATATTGTATACTAAACTAATTGCGGTTGATATATATTTTTAATTTATAAATACCTACACTTGAGTTAATTTAAAAACACATAGTATCAATTACTATCCATTATTTTAGTAAAATTTCCTATAAAATTTAAAAACCTATAAAAAAAGACAATCAATGGTAGATCTAAACTTTAATAACCAACTAAATCAGATCTGCGTAGGTCACTATAAAAATTTTCAGACACGCACAAAGGAAACAAAATATTCTTCCAATTACATTGTATTATTTTTTTTCAAAATACTCTCCATCACTCTCTATACAAATTTCCATGCTCCTAAACCAGTCATAGAAACACTTATTCCAGTCTTCCTCCGACAGGTCAAAAATAGCTTTCGTAGGTAGCCACCGCTTCTTCGGTGCTTGAAAAAAATAATTGCCTTTTATCTTATCTTTTATGGTGGGGAATAAAGAAGTCACAAGGGGCTATTAGGTCGATGAGGTAGGGTTTCAATACCCGATTCTTAAAGAAACGCCTTTGTTTTGAGGGAATCATCTGAAGACGCATTGTCCTTGTGCAACATCACAACCCCGGAGACCGGTGTTTGGTCGAAAACTTTTGACAATGCGACTGTAGTGTACCATTCTGAGTAAACAGACTTACAATTCTCTAGCATTGATGTTGCAAGATGTCTACTCCATAAAAAAAAACTGGCCACCATTTTTTTGCCAATGTTCCGCGGTCCTTGCAATTTTGTTGGTAACTGGCCATCATGAAACACCCATACCGAGGAGCACTTCTTGCTTTTATTTACATCTACATTTACACGTTTATTAAGCACATTTCCAAACTTCGAATTGCTTTTATGAATTAAAAAATAATCAATTAGTGGGCTTTTATCTCCTGTGACTGAGTGCATTATAAATACTTACTTAAGTAGTTTTCTATATGGAGAGTAGAGGTAAGGAGAACCGTCTCCGTACATGAATAAGTGTCAGTAAAACGCGTCCAATAAGGATAGCGCTGCGGTATCCTAGGATAAATTCTAAAGAGAGCGCCAAAAGTATTTAGAATAAGACGAACTAATAAAATCACAATTGCTCGCAGCAGTGTTTTGGTAATATTTACTTAATTATTTTAGACTGCATAAATAGCTGAAGTTTTGTATACCTACTGGTATTTTACTAACTACTCTAGTCATGAACATTTTTAAATATTTGAACTCAGCACACTTTACTCCGTCTTTAACAGCTATGATCATATCGTTGTTTTCGCCAGCGACCTCTATTTTCAGTATGCAGCTTGACTTTTTTTCTACTTTCCCCCATATGAGACGGTTCTCCTTACCCTCCATAGTTTTCCACACAGTCAACACGGTATAATATTTTTTATTAGTTTGTAAACCCATACATCAATGTCAGAATATGAGAAACTAAAATAAATGCATGTACTTAGAGCTTCCTTCATTAGCAACATGGTATTCGTGGTAAAACGTAATTTTCTTTAGTTTCTGAGTATTGTATAATTGAACGCACTTACGGGTAAGTAGGTAACGCCTAACAATGATAAAACTACAGATTTCTTACAAATATTTTTTGTAATATTAACATTATAAATTAAACAGAACGGGAAGACGTTTTACGTTCATTTTTTGAAGCTTTAAGAACTTAACATTCCAGATATATTGGTATTTTCTTAAATTCCAATCCAGATACTAAACCTCACAATGGTAACATGGCGTTTATTTTTTAAAGTCTAAAAAAGTATCAATTTAGAAAGGAAAGGAGAAATTCTAGCAAGCTGTCACTTCTGTCAATCATGAGAGTTCTATTTTCAAATCAATCTCCCACTCAGGCTGCACGTAGGACAGTGTAAGGCACAGACATCGATCACCCAGCCACGCCCCGCAACCGCCGCGCCGCGACAACCGGCTTGCGATGTAAACTTTTTGAATCAACCTTTATAAATGTCTGTTGTGGAATTTGTTAATCTGTTTTTAGATTATATGTGGAATTAATGTTTGCGGAGGCAAAATGGTTTATAATAAATTTAAATAGGGACCTAAATTACAATATTACCATACCGCCTACTAATCAAAGAATTAAGTATTACAGCAAACAATCTTTGTAATATTACCTATACGTGACACCTACTTGGATAATAACTATTAACTTGTCAAATATTAAAAGTTAATGCTTCTCATTTTTATTTTTACAACTGCGAACTTATTTCTATTCTTTACAACGATTTATCTAAAGTATGTAATTAATAACATGCAGTACAACAGCACTGCAAAGAGAAGGAAAAATTTGACACAAACCCTATACCAAACCGTCTGGCCAGCGTAGTATAGCAGGCCAAAACCTCCAGAGAGGAGAGGCCTAGCAGTGGACTGACACTGACAGGCTGTTAATGATGAATTAATAACACTGTAAATGAATTTCATAATCTTGCTCCACATCTACCGCCAATAGCGTATAATACCTATGGTGAGAATGGCATATTTTACTTCGTCCTGTCATTGGCAACTAAGTTTTTGTAGAGATATTTACTTCTGAAAGAGAGTGCTTACAAGAAAGAAGTCATCAAAAATTTAGATTACTTAGAACAAATTCAAATTTTGTAAGAAATTCTCGTTACGTTCATCGAACAACTACTAATATTAATATTTTAACTGCGGATATAAGCGTATTAAAAAAAAACAACTCAAAAATTCTTAAGACAGGTAGTACAGAATTTAAAAAAGAGAACACGTGGAATGTTGAAATGAAATGGGCTACCATTTAAAATACGCTTTCCCAAGTGTATAGAATTTTAGTAACTATATTGCAGCTTATAGAATGGATTCTTAATTAACTTACGTCTGAGAGTTAGGATGTTTTTCGTTCGAAGGCTTTTAGTAATTTTTGACTTCCGTTTTATACGTTTCGAAAAATTATAATGAATTCCATAAAGTGGATGTATTGGGTTTTAATTTAGTAGAAGAAAGATGAAGATTGATATTATTATTCATTGCTCTTACATTATTGATTACAAGGGTACATTGTATGCTACGGAAGTTAATAATAATTTCAATTAGGTACGTACTTTAGCTACCGGCATTGACGTGATTTGATTGAACATATAATATGGACATATTTTGTTATGTCAAGCGCCTGAGAAAAATAAGTAACAATAGTGGAACAAAACAGAAGACAGTAACTCAAATGATGTTCATCAATTGAGTTACTGTCTGTTGTGTGTGTTTAATCATCTAAGTAATTTAAAAATATACATAATTATTGTTTTCTTTTACAATCAAAGCAGTAAGGTATCACACATTTTGTTTACCACAATTTACAATACTGGGTATCAAACAATCTCAGTGTATAAAGCATTTAAAAACATCGTCTCAAATAAAAATATTTATCACCATAAACTTACTAAAAAGATTTCATAGCATTTTGAATTTGCTTAAATCCAGGGCTTTGGGTTCCGTATTCAAGTTATTCAATTTGTTAATAGTAATTTGAATACGAAATGCAAAATCCGTTGTGCAAAAAAAAGTGTCGGAGGAGTTTGACCTGCAAACTATCTAATACAATCATAATTGTTTAATAGTACGTTACATATCAAAACTAAATCTACTCTGAGTGCTAACACGAGCTACATACCTCAAGTACATTAATTAATCTTTCCGAAACGCAAAAACACTGAAGATAATGATAACTCGGTGTGTTCCACAATGAGGCATAAAATTTCTGATGTCTGGTACAGTTAAAAAGAAACACTAAAAAGCGACATCTATTACCGAGAAGTCGACTTACACACTTGAAAATAGAGTACAAATTTGTATTGGTGTTGTGATTTTTCCTTTTGTTGTTTCTTTTCTTCTCTGTGTTGTAACTTATAAAAAATGTTGAGGAGCGCGCGATGCCCCGGGCATGGCACGGGCCGCGCCGCACTCTGCCTAGAAATATTCACTTCGAATCTGTGCTTAATGATTGCGTACAAGTTAAAATTACCTGTCAATATTAACCGAGAGCCATTACTTTTATGTATTATGTATTTAATTTAAACGTTAAACTACGAAATAGTATTTGGAAAAGGACTGAATAGGATAAGAGCTTCTTTTAGATTTTTTGTTTTTTTTTACCGCAAATGGATAAGCTACAAACGGATTGAAATATCGTTTTTGTGTTCACCTGTTTAAAGTTGAGAATTACACAAAATTTAAATACGGTCACCCATAATGACCTAAAGCCTTAAATGGGCATACTATTATACGCATTTTACACAATTTAAGCAGTCATGTCGGAAAATATTCTTAAATCAATAAAAAAACAGAATCTTCAATTCAAAAATCCGATCCAGTTTAAACTTGCTCTACGCTTGAATGTTTTGTTCCCCCAAATTGGTTTAAATTATAGTGACCACTCTTATGGCGATTTAAATAAAATTATGATTGCTACAATAACGCTTTCTTAAGACCCCTGCACATAAGACGGTTCGCTTAAACGGTATTTTTTAAGTTAAATAAGAGAATAAGTCATTGTGTAAGTAAAAGAAAAAGCCAATCTACTTACAGTATTTAATCTAATAAAAATACAGAATAGAGAATATGTTATTTTTCAAACGTGTGCTAATATAAGCTGCACCCATATGCGACTTTATACTACCTACACAATGGAATCGCCATTGCATTTTCTCAATTTGGTTGTAGTTTTTTTTACAATTAAAAACTCAATCATTTATGAACCGATTTCGAAAAATTGTATTTTATTCGGAAGACATTTGTTGACATTAAAATTTGAAATTTAAATATTCTAAAAATATTTCTAGGAATAGGAATAAATTAAGTCTTTAGATTAAATAAATTACTTGTTTTATTTCCTAAAATTCTTCAGTTATTTCTTTTCACGTTTACATTAATAAAACAAAGAGTTCAACTACAACACAACTAGTACCTATTACACATTTTTATACCTACACTATAAATATACTTATTTTTACTTTAGAATAGTAAATATTTAAGTGAACCTACCGACATAAGCGTTAAAAAAAAAGGAATTTAAAGTAATTAATATTATTTAACGGGAATTAACGCGATCTCTTATTTAGGCTGACTGCCTGTGACCACGGCCGGTGCAACCTGGTCGAAACGTCAGGCAAACCAGAGGTATGTAATACCCTAAATAAGAGATCGCGTTAATTCCCGTTAAATAATATTAATTATCATGGAACGCGAAAGTTTAAAAGTTAGGAATTTAAAGTATTTACTATAACGTTGATGAATTATTCAATGTTTTACTTGCTCATGATCGACCGTCAATCTGTATGGTCTGTTGGTGCCTTAACACTTTTCTTGAAGCTGTCTACAATTGATGGACGTGATGATGATTGCCGTCAATTAACCCGTCACAGCGCTGTAATCTATAAATCAATAGAGCTTTAAGATGATTACCTTATTCGATCATCAAGAAGTCTATTCTAAAATAATTTATTTCATTGTTTTATTCACAAAGAATATAATAACGGCCAGTGAGCTTAACTATTTAATAGTAATTCAACAGTTTTTTTTAAGGAGATTTTAGTTGATTTGTATCACTAAGTAAGTGTTTTGTTTTGTTCTAGGTAAGCTGTGAGAAGAAGTCTTTATTTAGAAGTTGACCAACATTGTGATATTTAGTGAAAACATGACTTTCCGGTGTGTTCCTACTTTTCAAACGGTATCCAACGACAGTAACGCCACCTGGGTAAGTTTTTTCAAACTTAGTGAAGTTGTTTTAGTTTTACTAGTCGTCAAGAGAGAGCGCTGTAAAGTATTTCTACTCTCATTCGTCTTATGCGGCAAATTTAGGAAAATTGTACATTAAATTATGTTTAATATTAATAGGAAAGTAAAATAGTTCAAGATAGTTCTTGTTTTTCTTGTTTAAAACTTAGATACTTTTGTTTTTATAGCGCCATCTACTGTCATTATTTTGCATTATACTAGTATTTGGTGTATGATGAATTCACTTTGTTATGCTATTCGTCGGAAGATGTCTATGCCTCTCGATGTCAATTTAGCTTAAATAAATGTAATTGTATGGTCTCATTTACGTCGTAATTTTGTTTTAAAATAGTTAAGAAATTATTAATCAATAAAATATCCGTTTAATTTATTCTAAGAGCTATTTATTCCAACATTTTTATTATATTTAATTTTTTTTAAACAGTCAACGTCTTTCCCAAAGCAGTGGGCGTTACACACTGTACTCTTATATATTAGTTTGACGATTTTAATTACCTTTTAAAATTTTAATTAATATACGCATTTTAAATATCTAATGCATGTGCCCTGGTCCACGTAACAAAATTTTGCACATCATCCTCTAGTAATCATAAAAGCAATTATCGGCTTAGAAATCAACCTCTCATTGTCCGAGCGCGAGCCATTGGCACGTGAAGAGTTGTCTTGTTGACATGCCGATGAACTGGAGCTGGTGACCTCACTTCCGCCCACACGTTGTTCTCTAAGAACTCTACTTACCATTTCACGAATTTGACCTTGATTTTTATTATCTGTGATTGCATTATATGTGAAGTGATTTTGGAACTGTCAAAATGAAGTACATTGACAAGTAAAGATATCAGACTGTGAGATTCGATTCGCTAGCTGAAGTAGTCATCACTAAGTACCCTTGTATATGACTTCTAAGGTTTAGAGCTGGATTGGACGTATTTAAATTTTCGATCATAACTTTTTTTTACTCTATTCTTAACCGTCACCACACGGACAGGGGAGCGCTATATAAAAATGGACCTGGGTCTCAATTCTGTCTATCTGTCTGTGTATTCTGACTGTCGGATAGTTTTGCACTTTTCTTATTTTACTAACTATTTAAGACCAATTGCCTCCCGATGACTTGTCACTGATACGAATGTCGTCGAAGTCGTCTTTGTAACAGTTTTGTAAACCGTACATTTTAAATTTGTAAAAAAGTAAAATGTTTAATTTTCCAGATATGGCAATGTAGTTGATATCACCATTGATGATCTACTCATATATTACTATGTTGACAGTCTATTGACACCGTGAATTTATGTTAGTAGAATACCGATATTTTGACCGATGTCAATGGCATCTCAATAGCATGTCAATGGAATAACAGTGGCTTGGTGTTAGTATAAAATAGCAGAATTAAGGCCCTGATCAACAGGAGCGACACCACACTACGGCGGCGACGGCGACGGCGACGGCGACGTATAACCCAAGTTAAACAATTCTTTCGACGCTTTTCACCGAGTATAAGTGAAATTCTAAGAGTAGGATTCAATCGACGAGAACGCACTTAGGTATGGCTCTTGAAAACCAAGCTCGTTTAGCCCCTTATACCACGAAAAAAGCTTTTGTTAAAAACCCATAAATATATATTTATAATTCCTATAGCTCTATGTGTTCATCTCTTATATTACATTCGAAATATTTATTTTAAGGAACACAAACAATACTGTCTTAAAAATCCTGAAATTACTAATGAAGTGAAAGCATAAATAATAATAAACTTTAGCTAAAGACCATGGAGTTTGTACCTACTTATGTTGTTTCTGCCGATGCGCTGATGGTATCACAATGGCCGCTAATATTAATGATATATTATCACGTCAGTGATAATATATCATTGTTATATTATTACGTCAGTCAGAAGGTAACGAATATCTTGAGGGGACTTTACCGCCTGAAAAATTTACTCCCAGTGAAAACAAAAACGATGCTGGTGCAGACCTTAATTTTCCCAATCATCGACTATGGTGATGTGTGTTACCTCGACCTGAATGCAGATCTGCTCAATAAATTAGACCGACTTCTCAACAACTGCATTCGGTTCATATTCAACCTTCGAAAGTACGATCATGTATCCGTTTATCGCAGTCAATTGTCATGGCTACCTATAAGACAGCGCCGCAGTTTGCGGGCGCTGACTATGTTGCACTCCCTTCTCCACACACCTACCTCACCTACTTACTTAACATCCCACCTGCAATATCTCTGCTCCAACCATGACAGAAGCCTTCGCTCCGCTGATAATTTCCTCCTTCTTTGTCCTTCACATAGCTCCCGTATCATACATTCTTCCTTCACTGTCCAAGCGGTAAATCTTTGGAACGCCCTTCCCCTAGAGATCAGGACATCCACCAACCGAACAATCTTTAAGACCAGAGTACGCAAGGTTTATGGAGACTTGTTGACGGAGTCATCAAAATAACCCCTTGTGTGTTCATCAACGCAGGCATGTATGTATGAATGTATGTGTGTATGTTTACGTTTTTTTTTTTATATTTATAGTATTATATAGTACGTATAAATGATATTTGCATTTATATATGTATCCATCTTGCAACCGACTACAATTTAAATAACTTACCTCATTATATACCTGCCATACACAAATCTCTGCATCACCCCAAGGTTGACTGGAAGAAAATGCCTATGGCATTAAGTCCGCCTTATGCAATGTATTTGCAGGAAGTATAAATAAATAAATAAATAAATAAAATATTGAAACATTAGCTTTAGACGACAAGAAAGGTAATAAAATTTCTTTTTATGGTACGCATACTTACTAGAGGGGCTAATTCAAATGGTTATTAATTGTCTTCTATCGCCATTATAGTCGGCCACCAAGACTCGCAACAGAATTTAAAAATCAAATAATTTAGTTTATTTTTTCATTAAAGCATATTTACAGAGAAAACACAAATACACTTTACGAGATCAGCAGATTAAATTATATATATTATAGTAAAATTTTAGCACATTCAACAAAATTAAAAACCATAAAAATAAATTAAAAAACTAATAATGTGGCATATAAGTAATATTATAATTGACGTCGCCTTGTCAACATATGAAAGTAGATCTCAAGTAACTTGAACCAAATCTATTGTCATAATGGTAGAATAACGTCGGTTTTGAAAAAAAAAAGGAATTTTTAACGGAAAATAACATCAAGAAAAAAATTGTATGTATTTGAGATTTTAAATTATTCAGTGTTTGTTTGATAAGCGCCCAAAGTAAAATTAAGCATGTGTTTTTTCTAAAAAATTGTGTAATTTTCATATTAGTTGTTATTTTTATTGCCTTTTAAAACAAGCCCTACTTTTCACTTGGATGCCAATTTTCATAATTACATATTTACCTAAAAGTGAAGCGTTTAAAAAATTGACTAACAGTAACCTTTCTAAATATATTTTTTATGATTTATCATTATACCGCCATGTGTTGTATAAGTCTAATAAGAGATTCGATATTTTTAAAGATTTTATTTGACCTTAGTACGTAATGTCAGAATCGCCATCACGAACTGACTAGGGATGCGTGATGACATTATTATATTATGGAACGTTTTATCGATAATCCATTGTTATAACTTTGGCTTAAATATCTATCGAAGGTTCACCTATTATGATTATGAATTTGCTTCTGCCCACGGGTTTACTCATACGCTACCTTAACTAGTACTGTAGTGACTAAATCAACCTAATTAGAAATAATTTAGAATATTTTTGACTCTTTTTAAAAGATTTTTGCTACACCAAAATAAATAGAATATAGTTACGTTATTTTCCTTCAGAAAAATACTAAAACAATATACTGCTTAGTGTGATGAGAAAAAGACATTGTAGGTTGGTAACGGCATATAAATAGACATGCATCGATATTTTTCAAATGTCGATACGTCGTCGTCGCACTTACTATAACCCGGCAATCTCGTGCGCGACCGTCCCGCGGGGTGACAGACAGTGGCGGGGGCGAGGTAGCGCGTCATTCTAGCACACGGCTACACACGATTCCCTTCCCCGCTACACCACCCGCTACCCGCTGACATCGTGAGTACCTCGTCCCCGCCACCGTCTGTCACCCCGCAGGACGGTCGCGCACGACGTTGACGGACTATAGTCTTGTCGTTTGACACTTACACGCATGACTTACATACCATTTCTCACAAGGCAATCGTAGTTTATTTGGTTGTTTTACTTTTGTTTAGTATTAAACTCTCATATATATTTATTTTAATTTTATATAGTGTTACTCCATTATGCATGATGTGATGCCTTAAAATGTTGTGCATTAATCTCAATATAATGGATGCATGCTTTAGATTTTAATAAACAATGTCACAACTACTGACTGTTGAATAACTAAATAATTAAATAAATGCTCCCGCCTTGTGTAAATGTGTATTGAAGTACATTTACTCAAATTATTATTAATAATTTATGTATTTATGGCTAGTATTACACCTGCTATGTAAGCGAAGATTTTTTTCTATTGTTTACTAATACATGCCAAGCAAATACCCTTCCTTCCTTCACCCATTAAGAGAGTCGGCTAATTTTTTTTTTTTTTTTTTTTGGGATTTATTGACCTGGTAACAAAGACCTTTAAGTCAAGTCTTATTTTATTTGAACAAATATTGCACTTTCACTTTAGTTCATTTTAAATTGTTTTAATAGTGTTTTTAATATATTTATAAATTGGTTTGTAAGTGTTTTTGTCTTTTAGTAACTGTTCTAGTGGCGGCGGGCGGGATGAAGGATTACACTTAATTTTCACATCACTGAGTTCACTAGCCAACACTAATCTGTCAAGCAAGAATTTTTGACAGTCAAAAATCAGATGTTCCATGGTTCCTTCTTGGGATTCGCAATATGGGCATGTATTGTCTGTAATAATGCCAAGTCTAAAAAGGTGTGACGGTGCAGTATTATGGCCAAAGCGCAATCTATTTATCGTAGTTATAAAGTCTCGGCTGGCTTCTTTCACTCTATTGTACCAGGGTGTAACAGGCAATCTTTCTTGAATATTTCCATACCACTTTCCTTTTATGTCTTGGTCTTTCTTCCACATTTCTAGCCATAACTTACATACATTTTCATTGATAATTTGCAGAAAATCAGTCATAGGAATTTCCATTGCATTTCTAACATCAACAGCATTATTACCTTCATATGCGGTTTTATCAACTATTTCATTGCCCAAGATACCTCGGTGAGAAGGTACCCATAGAAAAGAAATTTTTATGTGCTTAAGATAATATTGATAAATTATTTCTTTGATAAAATACAGAATATAATTTGACTTAAATGAGAGTGTAAGGTTAATTAAGGCTTTTATCAAACTCATTGAATCAGACACAATCAAAAAGTATTTATAATTGTTGATTTGGCGAATATGTAATAAAGCCCGATAAACCGCATATGCCTCTGCTGTAAATATAGTACATGTATTGTGCAGAACAAAGCTTTGAGAGAATTTTGTATGTGGATCATAAATAGCGGAACGTACATAATCATTCCCCTTACTGCCATCAGTGTAAATAATATAATGATTATTATTATCTGCCAAAAACTGTAGCATATCTGAATTATTATTAATAAGATTTTGTAATACTTTGATGGGATGTGAAATACACTGATAAGAGAAAGAATAACATGGCCATGGGCACTGTTTTCTAATATGAGTAAAAGTATTCTTTATTTCTAGCAATATTTTGGACAATGTTGGAGATTTGGCATTCAAAAGATTGTCTCCTGTTGTTAGAGGCCCAGGAGCTCCACTTACAGAAGGTACAATTTTGTTAATAATTCCCCTGTGATTTGCAGCAATTAATTTAAGACAAAATCTCTCTGCAAGTAGAATGCGTCTCAGTATTAAGGGCATCAATTTATTCTCCACTTCCATGGCCCTTATGGGAGTAGAGCACATAGCACCAGAAATAATTCTCAAAGCCCTGTTCTGCAATTGATCCAGTTTATTTACATGGGTACTGTTCATATACACTAGTGAACTATAATCAAAATGACTTCTAACTATACTTTTATATACATTTGACAATATTTTAGGGTCTGCTCCCCATGAAACACCTGCAAGACATTTAATTATGTTTAAACCTTTTAAAGCATTATTTGATATATATTTAATATGTTCCTGAAAAGTTAATTTCCTATCTATTACTATGCCTAAAAATTTCTTTGAATTTACTGGGTTTATAAATTCGCCATTATAAACTACTTTTGAATTAGAATTCTCATTGCCAAATATCATGATACTGCTTTTAGAGGCATTAATTTTTATATGTAATACATCATTATAATATTGAAATAGTTGAGACAAGGCTCTGTTAATATTGTTAATTGCAATTTCTATATTATAATTACTACTGTACAAAACAATATCATCAGCAAACTGCAAAATATCTACATTACTATTCACATATTTACAGATTTCACTTGTATAAATATTGTATAGCAAAGGAGATAGTGTAGCACCCTGCATTGTACCCCTAGATGCACATTTTGGACCATATAGTGTATTGTTATATCTTACATAGAGTGTTCTATTATTCAAAAAATTATATATCCATTTACATACTTGGCCAGGTATACCAAGCCTAAACATAACTTGTACTAGTATAGCAGGATCTAAACTGTCAAATGCACCTTGAACATCTAGGAATACACAAACAGTGTGTAACTTTTTTTCCTTTGCATGTTTCAGGTCCGAAATTAAAGAAATGAAACTGTCTGCACAGCTTCGTCCTCGACGAAATCCATATTGTATATGCGGAATGATGCCATTAGATTCTATATACCAATCCAAACGATTTTTAATCATGTTTTCAAATATTTTACCTAAACATGAAGAGAGTGATATGGGCCTATAAGAGCTTGCTAGCTCTGTAGGTTTATCTGGTTTGAGTATTGGAATGACACATTGTGTTTTCCATGATTGCGGAATAGATTTACAATGCCAAAGTAAATTAAGGATATTGAGAAACAATTTTTTTGCAGATTCGTCTAAATTTTTAATAATACAATAGGGGAAATCATCGAATCCAGGTGTAGTGTCTTTGCGAGATAACAAACTAATTTTAAACTCGGACCATGTAAAAGGATCTAGCAAAAATTTAGACTTTAGACTATCATTATTTAATTCGAAAATATTACCTAAACTACCAACATCATTTAAATTGCTATTGTCGGATAATTTGTCTAGAAATGGAGAGATAAACTCATGTTTATGCGATTTATTGCCAGCTTTTATACCTTTAAACATTTTAAGGAGGTTCCAAATCTTACTAATAGGAGTAGTTCTATTGAAAGAGTTACACAAGTTATCCCAGCCTATTCTCTTTTGCTCTGATATAGTCCTTTTTTTAAGTGCATCTTTTCTTTTGTAATCTAAATAGTTCTCCATAGTAGGTTCACTTCTATAACGTTTCAATGCATTGTAAGAGGCAATTACACTTTTCTCACAAATGTCATTCCACCAGGGAGCTGGAGGTCTGCTTTTAAAATTTTTTGGTTTAGTGAGTTTAGGGATTGTCATATCTTTTAAAGTATTTAATCGAGAACAAAAATCATTGTAGGTTGAGATAGGATCATGCAATTTTAATACTAAATTGTTAAATATTGTTTTAGAAATAACTTCATACTTTGTCCAATCTGCTTTTTTATATATAAACCTATCAACAGGGGGATTAATATGATATTTATCTATACATAGTGATATCTCTGTTATTGTAGGGAAGTGGTAGCTGCCCATGGCATCATCGTGAACCGACCACTCGCATATTGAGGCGAGGTTAGCACTAATAAAGCTAACATCAATTGCAGATGGGTTTCGTCTTGGACTAGAACAAGTTGTAAAACTACCATCATTTAAAATACATAAATCCAAGTCATCAATGATATTAAATAAATCCTGACCTCTACTCTTAGTGGATAGACAACCAAATGCAATGTGGTGAGCATTAAAATCACCACTGACAAAGATGGGTTTTGGCAGATCCTTAATTATATTATGTAGTCTATTGAGATGTATGTGTCCACTAGAAGGAGGACAGTATACACAAAGGATAGTCAAGCTACCATGCACAGTAGATAAGGACAAAGCAACAGTTTGAATGTCTTCATAAAATCTGGTATTTAATACTTTGTACTTTAAGTTTGGCTTAATTAGTATTGCTACACCATTATGAACATTATTGGAATTTTTATTGTAAATATTATATCCAGGTATTCTAAATTTATTGTCTTTAAACCATGTTTCGTTAAGTAAGCAAATGTCTATATTTTGTTTTTCTAAGAATTGAATCAATAAAGGTTTCTTGCTATTAGCACTTTGAATGTTATACTGAGCAATACGTAACTTAGACAGTGTATAACTTGGATCCATTAATTTAGATTTTTAAGTAGAGTTTCCTTAATACTATTTATGGTAGTGGGCGTACTATCTCCCTTATTACCCAGTTCCACCAACGTCTGTACTAGGGCCATAAGTACATCGTTGTTGGCAACTATTTGGGCTTTGATGTCTACCTTTGTAGGGACGTCTTTAGGTTTATTTACATTATGTACAGGATTATTTACAGATACAGGTTTGTTCACAGATAAATGTACAGGTCTATTTACAGATGTATATACAGGCTTATTTACTGTGGAAATTTTCATTTTTGGAGGTGAAAGAGGTGGAAATTGTGTATTATCTTTAATATTGTGTTGTTTCTTTAATGTAGCACTTGCATAAGTTATCTTATTTTTCTTTTCTAATATTTTATTTAACTTAATTGGACATAATCTAGAAATTGCAAGATGAGGCCCACTGCAATTGACACAGCAGATCTCTGTTGGTTTATCACATTCTTTATATAAATGTTCACCTCCACAAATGGAACATCTTTGTTTGCCGTTGCATATTTTAGCCGAGTGGTTAAATTTAAAGCAACGGAAACATTGCTGTAATGGTGGTATATATTCAAAAACTCTGTATGAGAATAAATCATATTGTACATTGTCTGGGAGTATATTCGAAAGAAAAGTAATACTGACTGTTTGTAGTGGTACTCGCTCTTCTCCGACCTTCTTTGTGAATCTTCTTATAGCTACTATTTCATAGATTGATGATAGTTTTGTATATAATTCTTTGTTTGAAATATTTGCTGGTACAAATCTAATTATACCTGTTTTTTCTATTTCCGCAGCTGGAATGAATGCCTTCATGCCATGTTTGTTGAGAAAAGCCGTGTTGTTAATAAAATTGTTGGCTGTATTATACTGTTTAAATATTACTGCTATTTTATTTGCATTAATGCGTTGTATTGCCGTCACCCCTTTTATTTCATTAGAAAATATATGGTTGAGGTAGATAGGGCTCTTATTGCCTATTCTATCTGTATTGTTGGTAGCTTCAATATACACTTTAAAGTCTAGATAGGTGCCGTTTTCTGGGTATAACCTTTTGTAGTTAGGTTTAATATATGGTGAGTAGTCAAAACGCTCACCAGCACCGCCGCCATCCCCACAGTCCATCTTAGTTCCTCCGTCTCTGGCCTCAGGCCGAGGACGTTTATGCGAGGTGGGCGGGTTATCCCCGCCCCCCTCGTTTCCCACCATTTTTCACTGTTTAGACCACTATTTAGTTGCTTTTAATCGACTTAACGACGAAAAAATTAGCGAATATTTAATAAAAATTAATTTAATGTTTCTTAACGCGCGCGCTTTTTTGGAAGTTCCCGCCAAGCTCTCCCAGAGTCGGCTAACACTTTCTACAGCAAAATAGGGTTGCTTATAAGTAATAATAATGATGAATAATATTTTCGAATATATGACACACAACGCCATCTAGTTTCAAACAAAACATTTACAATATTTTAGTACTTAACCTCGAAACGTTCAAAATCCAATATCTTTTTTCCTAGACTTCTTTCGCTAGTAATTTTTTTTTGAGAATGTTCAACAATAAATTCGCAAGGGTTATAGGCATTTTTGATATTTAAACGCTGTCATTTCACTTCAAATAAAATTATGTATGGGGACCTGCCATTGTCCTTTAGAATTACAAAAGTTTTGTCAAAAAACTAAGATAATTATTTGCTGCCCTGCAGTAAAGTTCAATAAATGTCAGATCCGACGCTATTCTACGACTATGACGGGTTCGAATACAGTTTTATATCCTTATAGTTACCTAGGTGTAAGTGAAGTTTGTAGGAAATAATAAGTTCACATCACATCACACATCAACAGCCTTTACTAGTCCACTGCTGGACATAGGCCTCTCAACAAACAAACAACAAAAGGCCTCTTACAAAGGAAGTTTTGGCCTACTAAGTCATTAATAATAAGTTATTATTATATAAGTATACTAGATGACCTGGTGGTCACCTTTGTATGGAAAAATAAAATGGTTGTTTTTAGTATTTTCGTAGCAATGTTTTTTATCTTTTCTCACGGATTAAACTTTCCCTGGACTTCCATGTGTATTTCAAAATTAGCCAAATTGGTCCAGTCGATCTCGAGTTTTAATGAGACTAACGAAGAGTAATTAATTTTAAAAGATATAACAGTTCTATGTGTGTGTTTGTAATTTCTTTTGTTTCAAAAGGCTTGAAAGATTTTTTCACATTTCACATATGTACTTAGCTACTTGTCCTGAATGTTACAAATTTTGATATTATGGATAAAGTGAAAAACGGAGATCATATGTATCTGTATGTTGTGTGTTCATTTTCTTTTAGTACATATTTTTAAAATATTCAATAGCAATAATGGGTAAAATAAGATTTTAAAAATAAAATCACACACTTGGTTCATCAGAACTGTTAGACGAAGCTAATACAAGTTTGCAATAAAATAATATTTAACGTAGCAAGACCTCTAAGGTGTCACAATGAACAAACTGAAACGCTAAAGCTCATTTTCCTCTTCCATTATCAAGCTTTCAAAATCTCACTTACCAGAATGCGTACGCGCATACATACATACTCATAAACACGCACACACGCGGCAGGTTACAATCAAACTGGATATGAAAGAAACAATCTTATAGATTCGCGTCCGAGTGCGAGCGGGAGCTTTCGACGTAGTAAATGTTTGTATGTCAGATAATCATGATAAAAGTATCATCATGATCATAAATCATCATTATTTTTTTTATATCGGAGTATACCTGTTCGATATCTGACTGATTCATAAATGCAGAACCTAAACCGCTTTGGCTACAATCTTGAAATTTTGGCAGCTGATGCTTTTTATACTGTGAGCACTCACTAAGAATGGATTTTTGAAAATTTCCCTCTAAGGGGTTAAAATAAGGAATAAACTGTTGTATGGAAATTCATTCATTCATTTTCATTTCATTCTTGTCTAAGTTAGAAACGTAGTAGTCGCGGACAATAGCTAGTAGGTTATGAAAATACAATCTATGGCAGAACAAAGTTAACTAATTTTAATATGATTTTGTCGAATTTCGTTTCACAGGAATGTGGTAAACTTACAACCCAGTTCTCGGCAGCTTTTAGTAAATAAAACTTTATGTAAACAATTAACAAACTTAATATTACATCTTCTTCTTTCCTTTATTATCATTTAAAAATATTAAAAGCAAAATTTAAAAAAGTATCACTGAATTCAACGAGAACTTGTAATAGACGTATTCAAGAAAAATGGTTACGCACGCTAAGAATTTACGTATATTTTTAAAGCATTCTGGCCAGCTATTCAATTGAATTTCTTGTGTCCCATGGTTGTTAAACAATATTGTTATGATAATGACATTGAGCGATAATGATATGAACATAGTGTTTTTTTTTATTTAATTTCCTTATTACTTCTGTTTTGGATAGGTAAAATGGATAGTAAAAAGTATGTGTCGAATCAATCTTTTTATAATGTTTGAATAAGTAGATCACGGAAAATAAATTCTAAACGTTCGAATTGTTTATTTACATAATTAATCATTTAATTTGTCAAATATAGTCCCATTGATCAACCCGTTATCAAATGTTAATGTATTCGTTGATCTGCATATTTGCGGTGTACTACACCACTCCCCGTCTTTATCACGTCTGGAGGCGGCGGCGGCGTGCGCTCACCACTCCATGTGATAGCCCCGAGCGACACGCGCACCTCGACCGGCGCTCACGTGGGCCCGCGAGCCAACACTAACGCGAACACGCGACAATATTCAAATTCAAAATTTAGATTATTCCAATTTTAAATAATTTAGTGCGGTTACAGGTGTTCTTTTTTATCTGTGGACAAGTGTCAATAGTGCATAGGTTTTTTTACTTTTTTTCATTCTATATTTCAATAAAGATATTAACCACACAAGCATCCCATCAGAAGTAATCACATATTGGTCGAGCAATTTCCTATACCATCAATAATAACGGGGCAAGTAAACAATAACATTATTTGATGTTAGAGCGAGATACATGCATACAAAAGAAAGGGATAATCCAAATCATCGATCTAAGAAAATAGAATTCTCATACGAAATGTAATGTCGGCACAGTGATCGTGTAAAAGTTCACGATAGTTGCCTAACGCTGACTATAACAATGCAATATCGCCAGCATATATAGAACTTGTACAAATTGATTTTTGTATAGCTGTTGTGCTAAAATTAGGGATCTTTGTGAAGTGGTCAGTTTATAGCGGTCATCTGGTGGTAGATAATGATCTGTCGATGATTTACGGCTGTTATACCGACAATGGCAAGACGTAACCCCCACCGTGGCACTATGTGACCAATTAGAAGCACCTAACATTAGCCACAATGACTAAAATGAACGGTGTCAACCTGCCCGATATGACCAACCGAGACCTCATAGTCGACGATATTTTTAGCCAAAATTTTAACACCAAAAGGAAAAGGGTCCAAATTGAATATGACACCAACAAAAAATCGAATACGTCCGATTCAGAATTGATTAAATTTGGAAACAATAATAACGTTATCGATAAAATTGAATCACCTCAGAACCCCAAGAGAAAGTCTAAGATTTTTGACAACTACGATATCGATAAAATCGTACAATCGAATATGATTATCGGTAAAGAATCGGATAAGACTATGCGACAATGCAGTAATGACATCAATTACAAAAGTAACGGGCATTTGAATAGTAATATAAACGACGTTTTGCCAATGGATGACGGTAATGAGTATGCTTTGAAAAATGGCGGTAATATGGAGTCTGAAGGTGATGACAAGATGCTGAATAATAATGAAGGGGATTACAATATGAACAGGAATGATGATCACGGAATTGACGTAAGTATAGTAACCAAAGATATTCTTAAATAATAATAGTTATTTTCACAGGAGACGAAGAAAGAGCGACTTCAATTAATATTATTTGACCCTACCAAACCCAAATGATTACGGTGTTTTATCTCTGTTACCGACTGTAAATTATTCAGTAATTTACTTTCTTAAAGTTTTAATATACATATATTTATATCTACAACCCGACTTTTGCAATCAAATGAACAAACTATCGGTTAAGATAATTAATAAACTATAAAAATTAACAATCTTTAATTCGAAGACTTGTAGGGTCATCTGACATAAAGAAATTTTTAGAATTTAGGAACCTGTCGACGGTGTTCACGTTCTCTTTTGTCCAGGAGAGATCTTTCCAACTCCCTCTGACATTACTTTTGCTACGAGCCGGGAAAGAGGTTTAACTCCCTCTTTACTTTTCTGTTTCCTCCTTTTCAGAAAAGGCACTATAATCTCACGTACGTAAATTCGTTCACTTTAAAACCTTAAAAAAAATCTCCTCATATATCCTAGAGCAAGACACGTCACAAGGAATACAATAATGTCAGACTATCAACCTAGCGCTATTCTACTTAGTCTTGTAAAAATAATTTACTTACAATTTAAAGAAATCACGGTGAAAGATATTACGGTTCGATAATATGGCGAAATGTCTACAATAGTTAACTAATTCTACAATAGTTGAGTCAGACCGTTATTCGGTAACAATAGGGTTATAATGTGGAAATAATCGATATCAGTGCTCGCTTGATTCGATTACAAGCGTGGAGTATCATATCTTATTGTCATCTGTGGTTAGATTCTATAAAAAATGGAGGCCGATTAAAATGTTTCGTTTGTGTGTAAACCAAAAAGTGTTTAATCATGCATATATTTATTTGTAAGATATTAAAATTCGACGGTGACCCTGACTGCTAAGCCGGAAGTCGATGGTTCGATTCCCACCCAGGGCAAATAATTGTGTGATGAGCACGGTCATTTGTTCTGTGTCTGGGTGAACTTGATCTATAATAATAATGTATGTATTTAGAAATATAAAGGTATGTTTATCAGCAGTCTGATTACCATGGAACAGGCTCTGCCTAGTATGGGATCAATCGGCTGTGTGTGAAATGTGTTAAAATATTATTATTATAATTATTAAAATAGCCAAGAAGAACTTTAATATGGGCTATAACTAACGGCTGTAAGATTTTTACCTGACACAGTTCAGATCTTAGGATGGTTTTTTTCATTTAATTTACCCACCATTTCACTATATAAGTACTTCAGGGGTTTAAAGTCTAGACCAATTTATCTAAAAAGCTGAATAACCTGAAAGGTCATCAACAAAATTTGACCTAATTCACATTTATTAATTTTAACTAGCCGTACCGCGCCACGCTACGTCGTGACATATTGTGTTTACAAAAAAAAATGATAAAAACTATCTTTGAAGCGTGTCGTCTATCGTGTCAAAAGTTAAGCTCGAACGGTGCATAACTTTTGTGTTTTTAAAGATTATGATTTAATAAATAAATAAAATCAATGGATTGAGAATCACATTTATTATAATGGACCTTATGATTAATACTCAAAGTAAACAATTAAATTATACAGAAATAATATGTTTTCGCCCACGTTAAAGTAACGGTGCATTTTGAACTACCATCTTAGAAGGATTTTGTGTTCTGGCGTTTATGATCCCAGGTCAAAAGTTACGTCATACAATATTTATGTGTCTACATTACCCTACCGTTGACTGGTAAAATTAAATTGTCGGCATTAAGTCCGCCTACGTACATTAATAAGTTTAAAAATTATGCATAATCTACATACTACCTTGACTGGTCTAGTTGGTTAGCGAATCGTAACTGCTTATCCAGAGGTCGTGGGTTCGATTCCCGATTATGGACTTCGATCGCAAATAGTGATATTATAACTGGCAACACTAGTAAACAGGATAATATAGTCTTTTAAAAGCTATAGAAATTTAAAGGAATGAAGACAGTTAATTTAATGTTTTTGTTGCGAAATTGACATTGTTATGGATAACAGTTATTAAATTGTATATTGCTCATCTTCCAACTGCAGATTGATGGATTTTGAATTTGCTAGCTGACGGAAGTAGAATGTTGAGAAACCTACCATGCTAATAGGAATATTCGATAATGTATTGGAGGGGTAAAGATTATAAGCGAATAAAAAGACAGTACATGTCTACAATAGCAATTAAATCAAAGGAAATAAATGCAGTACCTCAAATTTTTGTGTTTAATTATATATAATGTAATTTCTTAAATTCACAAACCTTAAGGTTTTGCACACAGGAATATTCGACTACTAGGGAGAGAAAAAAATCTAGCATTAAGATTTCCTTATATCTAGAATATGCGTAGCTTAAGGAAAGTGAATGGACGACCAAATGGCTAAAGTAATACTACACTGTTGCTGTTAATTCGGTTCCCACTCGAGCCTTAAATTTGTCTAACCCACAAACTGTTGTCCCGAGTCCGGATTTCATTCGTATTATCATATATTTTTTCTTAATACGAATCCGAGTAACAATATATGAAAAGCCAAAGACCAGCCATTATTCAAATTTCGAACAAATAAGTAGTTTCAAGAGGTTGTCTTGTTTGTTTCCCACGCAGAGTAGGAACACTTGACGTAAACCTACTGCAAGTGTAGAGATGTGTGTGGAGCGAAGAAAATGTAAATAATAATCAACTGTTGAAACTTAACTGTAATTCCAATTATTTTGGGCATTTTATATCCAAGGAATGACCTAATAAAAACAAATTTACGCATTACCCTTAGCTAAATATTTGCACTAACAAAGTATTAGAGCTTAATCCAGTTTCAATACTTCCTGCAAAAATACTTACACTACGGCCTTACTTTTTACAAATGATTGTGAATACTGAATATTTATTAGACTCACAGTAAAATTACAAACATAATGTGACGCTGATGACACATGAACCAAATCCATGAAAAAAACCACACAAATATACATGTTGTCTGTATCTCTGATTGTTAATAATTCACATATAAACAAATAAATATTTTACAAACTACTAAAAAATATTTAAATTCCGAACTCACCAAATATAACCGCGAAATGTAAAGGTGTGAATACCTAGTCAAATGTATAAAAAGTTTAAACCCGAATGATCAATTAGCAGGTATATTTTCACCATACTCTCAACATAATATATTGTTTATGGTAGCTTTTCGAGTTTGTCGACCTCTGGCCAATAAGTAAATGTGTCAAGCCTGTCTTGACGGTACACTTTTTGCTGCCAAGAAACCAGAATACAATGAGCTTTGTGTCGTGCCGCGATTGATATGTCGTGGTATGAATACTGCTTTATTTATTGTACATTTCTGTTTTAAACGGGTGCTGACTTTCACAAGTGGGTTAAACAGCCACTGTATCGTAAATTATGTATCCAAAAGAAAAGGATAGCTAGTGTGAGTTACCTGTTTAGCAATCACTTTTAGGAAAAAGAATATCGCTCGAATCAGCTGAGAAGTTTAACTTTTTAAACATGGTGTGCCATGTACTTGATCACAAGTCGTAAGGCAGCTAATTATTTTTATAATACACTTTAGAATTTTTTGTGTTACAACACGATTCTGAAATTTTCATCTTTCATCGCACTTTTCTGCCATCTGTGGGAGTAATTTCATGAAAGGGACGGAAGTATGTAACATAAATTCGGCGGAGAGCGTGATATTTGATTTGACTAATGAGCGCGTGCATTGATATCAGATGTTATACACGATTGTACTGTAACACTACTGTAAAACTAGTCCTTTTTTTAACTGTGAATAACATAAATTATATTCGGGAATGCTTATGGTTATCTACCTAGAGGTAAGTTTAGCGTAGCTACCTACATACTCTATGCCTTGACTTTATTTATAGACGTATTTATTTTTAAATTACGAAGACAATTACCATATCTCGTCAGCTGGTTGTTGTCCCGTGATACATTCGCTAACGAGTGCTTTAAACCAAGCTCTAATATGAGTATGTTATAAAACCTTTTTGAATACAATCGTAACTGGACAAAAAATCTTGAACTAGACAGTCTGTCTGGTCTAGACATTAATGATGTTATTATCTTAATAGGAACATTGCTTGATCAGTTTGTACCTTAGTTTTTGCACGTAATATGAGATTTATGACCAGAAATATTTCTAATCGCGGTGCTTTCGGCTAGTTTTGTACGTATGGCGGTTGATTACAAATTGCATTTCTAGAAACATAATAAGTTTAAGTTTACAAGTTTAAGTTAACATTTAAGTTCAAGATTTATATTTTTAAATTTTTATTATATTCTGATTTACATTATACCTATAATTTAAAATGTAACTTTTTTACATTAACTTATTAAAAAAAGTGTTGATATCAATTTTTAAATTTCGAAACATAACACTAACCGTTTCCATAGCTACCTTTGTCTATGCTAAACAAATTGTGTGTGTGACTATAGATCTAGTTACACTGGCCTCTAAACTGTGTACGACGCCCACGCTAGCACGCCCCTCTAATTTCTCAACAGGTAGGTGCTGCTGTTTGTTGCCGATGGTCATTTGATACTATCGTATCAGTGTCAATAATTTATAAAAAAAATAAACAATGTTTGTTTGTTCATATTTTATACGCCGCTGTACCATTAATCCTATCAGCATGAAATTTTGCAGACACATTGCCAAGGATGCAGCAAGGGACATGGGCTCTTTTATTCATAAAAAAATGTTCCTGGGAATATGGAGAATTTTCTTTTAAGCAAGCGAAGCTACATAATAAAGCAAGCCAACTTTAAGTCAATACCTCGTAGAAACCAAGAGATGATCATCACCACCATTAGTGATGAAAAAGTTGGGTAATGATATTCCACTAGAACTCGTTTCTAGAGTAGTTGTCAGTGGGCGGCAGTATTCATTTCCCACCAGGTGACCCGTCTGCTTGTTTGAGACCTATTAATAAAAACTGCGCGAACTTAAAAAAAATCTCACCAAATTAATTTAAGTTTTTAACCCATTGAGCCATTTGCAAGCTTATAACAGAAACACTCGTCTGTTTTTAGACGAACCACAAACGACTCTATTTGTTTTACAAAATTAAAACGTAATTTGTCTAAAGTGAAAGGTAAAAAGACTGTCTGATTCATAAAACATTATACACTAATTGGAAGTCGGGTTTAGTCATTTAACTAAAATGTAAACACTACTGTTATATTATCTGTCCTGATTTAAGTTTAAAATTCTTCTCAATTCTGGACAGAGGTCTCCTAATATATCGCAAAGAATTTGATCCATTGACTTCTGCATCCATTACATCCAAGGTCCCACACTAATTCGTTTTATAAAAAGAAATGTTTTTTTTTTTATAAAAAGTAATCTGTATTTTATATTTATTTTGAGAAAACAAATAAATACTCCTTGAAGTTAAGTCTTTTAACAATTAAAAAAAAATCATACGGTCATACTTGACTGTTGACAGGCACGTATTCAAGCTAGCTTTCGCCACAGAATAAATAATAGTGCTTTCGGCCAGTCTGTATATTGCACAAGTTTCTGTATATTGCACAAGTTACAAGTAATAAAAAAAACATCCATAAAAGACGTATTTCGAGTAGGTACGTTTTCAAAATCGTTAAAGCTAGTCAGTAATTTGAAGTGAAGTGCCGAAAACCGCAAAAATTTCGTTGCTGACACACAAATTATGTTCACAGTAACCAAAATTGAATAAGTACTTCGGTGATTACTTATGCCATAATTCATAAGAAGATACACACACTGTAATACAAGTAATTTAATATCAACAAGAATGTATAGATGCCACGAATGTAATAATAATATATGCCGTTTATATGAATATAGATAGAAAACTATAAACTTCTTTGTTTCGATGAAAGAAAGGAAAACAAGCAATTTTAGACACTGTGACAAAAGTCATCCTTTGTTGCATATAGAAAAGCTTTACTATATTTACTATGCTATACTATAAGTGTTTGCAGTATTTTAAAAAATAGCTGTTACTCAACTTTGTTTGAAAAAGAAGCTCACCACGGTATGTACTCGTATGTATGTAATGTAAAACAACAATAATTGCTGACCAACTAGAAAGGTTATCCAACATTTTGTTATTTATCGTCTACCCACATGCTGTATCTCATGTACACTGTACAATAAGTTAATTTTATTTCAAACAAGCGTTATAACCACATCGATTAATCAAAACGTTCCGTTTTTTTTTTTGAGGACACGTCATTTTTTTTGCAATTGTCTAGAGGACACTCTCCTAAAAGTCGCACTTACATTGAGTCTTACGACCTTTAGCATAATTATAGCGATTTGAGTTCATCAAATAATAAATAGATTTTAAATTAATGAAGTTACTAATCGTCATGTGTAGAGTGAATAATTCACACACAATACGTATGTAATACTTCCTTAATTGAGGCCACGCGTAGGGTATTTTGATCTGTTCCTATAATTTAAACTCCCAGTTGCCACATTGTGAAACATTACATCAGCGTTAAGAAAAAAGGCCAGATTCTCTTCTTCTCACGAAATTATACTAAAATTCATATTAAGCAGATTTCATGTAGGTAATGGAAATGAAGCTAGAAAACTGATTATTGGTATTCAATACAACGGTTCAGGTTATCTAATTGACAAATTTAAATTATGTCAATATTTATGGAATTAAAGGTTTCTGTTTAGTTTGTAGTTATTCAGTAGTATTCATAAAGTTGCACATGTGAGTTATCCCAAAGTCATCCACGCGTCAAATAATGTTTGTACATGATAATAAGTAGGTACCAAAAAGAACAAGAAAAAGTAGGTTCCTAATTTTTATGTAAAGAAAGAAATTGGCATTTGAAGTTTGATTTTAAGATTTTAATTTAACATAAATGTTATCTAATTCCGGTGTTCGTAAAAAAATATACATAAATATATTATAAATACAAATAATTCCATCTCTCCGTTATCATCTTATCTTTATCTATATCTACGCTAAGATTGCGAATATTTTGGACCTAAAAGCTATAATTAACGATTCCAGAATTGTAATTAAAAACTATAAAAATACAATAAAATAAGTCGTTGATTGAGAAAGATAATGGCGTTTATAAAATCGAGCTAAAACCCATAAATATAATACTTGACAGGCACATCTGGTAACAGTCACTGTCTAACGGATTTAGCTGAAATTTAAAAGAGAAATACATAACAAAATCGGAATAGATTTATTTATAAAAACTTTATGCACATTGTACATTGGTGGACTTAATGCTTAAGGCATTCTCCGTCAGTCAAGTTGTGGATGAAAAAAAAATAATAATATCATAGGTGTGAAGGCATAATAAAATGAAAAAGGAAGAGAAATAGAGATTTAAAAATACGTGTTTTACGAATTGAAAGATTTGTAGTAATACATTGCACACATAGTAAAATATGTACGTCATTGTGGTATTTTATATTAACAGATATTTATGTACGTTAAGCGTATAATTTTTAAAATTATTCCTGCGTTAAATAGTCACTTTATCTTTACAAATAAATAAAATTGAAGTGTCTGATTGTAATGTTAAAATAATAGGTTATTTTTATGCTCACACGGTTATTTGCACGATACGTATGCCTACCAGTTTAAATAAAACCAGTTGTTTAAATATATTTTTCTGTCTGTCTTTCTGTCTGTTTGTTCCGGGTACTATTCAAAAGGGGTAGACCGATTATGATAATATTTTACCACCAGGTAGCTGTCTATATAAGGAGTTACTTAGGCTATAAAATTTTCGAACCCACTAAGGCAGCGCTTTTTAAATTGCACGCGAACGAAGTCGCGGGCACCAAGTAGTAAAGGTATGAAATACTATAGGTACATAAAAACATTGCGTTTCGTCAGAGAAGAACAACAATCATTTACAACTGAGGCGTATAAAACCGCTCACTTAGCTACTGAGTAAACCTTAGCAAAAGTCGATATCATTAACTCTGGGCTATGTTTTTAAAATTAGAACATAATGAATAACTGTCATCAACGTTTTAATAGTTGCTTTTAAAAGATTTCACATCGCTAGTCAATCCAGTTCGTTTTCTAAATCATCAGGAATTTAATTAGATATTATGATATCCTGTTTACGAAACGAAAATGTTGTGTATTGCAGATTTTTATCAATAATTTCATATTAGATACTCATTAGTAAAAATGCTGTTATGTTTTGTAACAAGGTCATTTAATTTATAGACGTATCAAAAAATATTTTAGTTTTCTTTTTCTAGCCTTTGAAAGATTTCAACGCGTGCAAATGTGACTTCACATTTTTTCAATTACTTTTTTGTTAAGTATTAGGGATCTCTCTTGAAGTTGCTGGTATCAATAGCAATTTATAATTAATTTTAACGATAACAGATATGAAAATAGGTGAGTAAATAGTGTAAAAAGTACTTACTATAAAAATAACATCGATCTGAGCATCACATATATAAAACGATTTGAGTATATCGTAATAAAATCATAAATTAATTATTTAATCAAGTCTGCTTACCTACTTTCTTAGTCAAGGCCGACATGCCTACTTCAAATAGTTTTTTTAAATTATTATTTATGGCTACCGGACTCGAGCTTCGAGTTCACGATAAAATTAAAATTGAATTGGTTATTATGAGACCATATTAGTTATAGCCTTAGTCTTATAACATATCGATGTCATCTGCAACTGCCAAATACTATAATTAGTTTCCGACTTATGTTAGTTGCATAACCATAGAATATCAGAGCACATAATATATCATAGGCCCAATCTAATCGCTGCCCTTGTCTGTCGACGACAACTTTTTCTGTCTTTTAATTGACACTTCGTGGTGAAATGATTATGCCACTTCCGATGTGATTCTAACATGGAATGTGTGAAAGTTTGAACTAAGATAGATAATTAAAAAAGCTTTCTTTAGCTCGATATTTTGGTTGAAAAAGTTGTTTTTAATGTTTTTACTCAAAAACCTGAAATAAGCCTGAATATTATATTTAATTATTATCAAGAACTTATTACCAAGTTACTAATTTTCCTAAGCTCACTCTCTTTATATCTCAATCTTTAATGGGTGGGGAATGGGTTTCTACCCATTTGGAGAAGTTAATTTATTTATCTTTAATTTAATTACCACATGATAAACGGTTTTTGAGCTAAATTATGACTATAAAAGTAAAGCTGACTAATTTAGTCACTAAAAAGCTTTGGAATTAGAAATGGTTTTAAGTTAATTTCCTTACCCCGTATAGTCATATACAGTCCATAGATCCTTTTTCGAGTGATTTATTAATACCTTTTCATTCCTGAAAAACAAAACACGAGTTTACACACGTGTACACACCACACCCAAAGGCTCGCTTCAGTGGTGATACCACATCCAAATTTCGACAGTGGTTACGTATTCATATACATACATACCTACATACACAAGCTCGTTTATACTTATAGAAAGTTGCTCCCAAATCAGCCTGCTTGTCAACATTACTCAATATCCCAACCAACTAAAAATACTCACAAGGAACAAACTTCTGACAATTTAGACCTTATTGTAATTGAAATACGAATCAAATGTAATTTATAAAGTGTAATATTAACTTTGTTAAATACACCTTTGATTGGGACACTCGCGGTTTTTAGGATTTGATTTGAATATAATATAGTGCACAATAAGATTCGAGACGTTGATTACATTTTTGATTTAATATTTGAGTTATGTTTTTTGTAATATGTAATTTGATCTGTATCATAAACGTGTGCAGTACGTGTGGGTTAGATTTTAAAATTAATATTTTGGCGAATGGCGTCTCCTAAGCTGTTAAATACTGGTAGCAATTTATTTTTGAATACTTCTCACAGTTCTCACTAAAGCAATGATTTATGTCTACGATTGAACTTTTGATATGTTTCGAAGTTCCTGTTCGATTTTCTTTAATATAATCTAATTTATTGACTTTGGCAGAACTTTCAGAGGTATATAAATATTAACTTAACTTTTAAATTAATTACACGATACTACAGTCAAATATGTTACAGTGTCATGCTCTTAATGGTATTGAGTGAACATTAACGTATGTATGTATAGTATTAATGTATAAATATAGATTAGTAGGATTTACGAATGATAAATATTTCACAGGTTATTTATTACTATAATTTCTGTTTACCTATCACCAGTTCGAAACCAGTTTGGGATCAGACGGCCGTGTGTGGGATGTGTGGTGTATTATTATTATTACATCTGTTGTTAATTACTTTATAATATCTGTAAAACCCTGGTGTACAAATAAAGTATTTATCTATCTATGTATTAGTTAGAACAAATTAATTTGAAAATGCTACCTACACACGGACATGAATTTGTCAACTTTTGACTAGTATGAAATGTAAGAAAATTATATATTACTCTAAGACACTTTACATAACTTGCTTTAAAACACCCAAAGTCAAAATATCGTTATTGCATAAATTCTTTTAAAATTGTTTGAATCAATTTGTTAAATTATGACAGCACGCAGGCGCTGTGCTTGCTATCAATTTAGTTCAAAACAAAAGAAAAAAAAACTATATTTCCAATTTTATACCAATCTTAATTAAATTAAGTCTTCATAAATCTTTACTTTTCTGTCGTATTCCAATTAGTTTGGGATCAATTACCCTTTATCCTGCCTTGCCGGATTTCTAATATTTCGGGTCTCGCCTAATAAATAAACTCATATCTATCATACATTAAAATCAAATCAGTGCAGTTAAGATGAAGCTGATTCTATTCACTCATTTTTATCGCCTTCTTCCATGTGTTTGTGTGTTGTGTATGTCTGAAGACACAAAATAAAATTTATTTTATTTTGTATCTTCAGACATACAATGTTCTGCCACTGCAGACATGCCTTCAACCACACATCAGGGGCAGTAGATATGCCGCAGGCGACTCAGGCGCTGGAGGTCGCAGAACGACCTCCGACCCCCATAAGCGCAGGCCTGAGGGTGACAGGTGAGGCCATCTGTCACCCTAGCAGAAGCAGGCCGGGGTGGCGGCGTGCGCGTTGCGAAGCGCGCTCGCTTCCAGGGAGCAGGGGGAACATGGGGTTCCCACACGGGGGCTCGTCTACTCGTCTGTAGATGGCCCGAGGTATGTCGGGGCACCAGGGACTTCCTTTCTAGGGTATACCTGGTTCCCCGGCTATTAGTACCCGAGATGGCGTGCGGTTTTAGTCGGTTCGAGTCCGACATGCCACCGATAGGTGGTATACGAGGGGATTTCCGCACGGAAAAAAAAAAACAAAAAAAAAAAGAGGGGCAGTAGATAGCAAAAAAATACTAGCTCCAACTTCGGTGCAGCTAATTCATCTTTTATGAAGTACAACAGTGAACGTACTGAATTCAGAAGTCTTAAAAAAAATAATGACTCACTAGTGAGGAGTCAAAAATTATCTAAAATTGACATTATGGGATAAAAGTATGGTAATATTATGATTGATTGATTGTCAGTCAAAAAAGTAGGTAAATGAAGTAAATATAAGACTAATTCAGCATGTTTACACAAATAAAAAAAATAAAATATAAATACACCGATCACGTAATAGGTATTACATGCCTAAGAATTGACTGAGGTGACGTTACGACCAGGTTACACCGAGCAGGTTTTGGACAGGCATGTTTTATGTACCTTCTATCTATTACGTGATCGCGTTAATTCCCATTACATATACATATACATTACATATAATTATATCTCATGGAACGCGAAAGTGTCAAAGTTAGTATAACAAACAAATTTAAACTAAATCCAAAACTAACTAAAGAATGAAATTCAATTACATATAAGTACAGTTATACTGTTCTATTTATTCTTATAAAAGCGGTTATTTTATATTACGAAAAGTCATTAATTAATTTGTTTTGGAATGACAGGATTGAGTTGTAATAATACTCAAATTAGAATAGTATATTTAATTATCATTTAAGTACCATAACATGGAGTACAAACGTAATTAATTTTCATACTTATCTACAGCACAGCTATGTTATATTGGTCAAGGCATGGCGTTGATCAAACAGCTGAGCACAATGGGCGGGCGCAAGGAATCAATCACGAACTTCCACGAACATAACGGTTGCATGGTGCGCGCGCCTTTTTACTTTCTTTATTACGTTCCTTTTTCGAAATTTCGTAATTAAGACCTTTTTTGTGAACGAAAAATATTTTGTTAAGAACGCGCTTTATTTCCTCGGTCAGTTGATTTACTAAGCTATTTTCATAATACGTGCCCTTTCGGACAAGGGTATTTTAATTACATAATTTTAGACGGGTTTGGGAGTATTCTGCCCTTATTATAATCTGTGGACATAACGAACTGTTATTGCTACCGAAACAGCATTGTTTGAGACAAAAAAATATTAAATACTTTATACTTAATTTTATCATTTACACTTCAGTTTATGAAAAAACTTTTTTCTACACACATTTTTTATAGTGGGTTATTTTGCAAAATATCATCCAAGAGATGTTATCCAGAGACTTACATTCAGGTTTCCAAATTAGAAAATTCACCTGCTACCAGGATGCTTCTATCATATTTGTTCGTGTTCGGCTGTTTTAACTTCTTTAAAAACTCTCCGAATATCTTAAGGTTCGTATTGGTTCGTCGCATCGTCAATATCACCGTTTTCATAAAGATTTTAAGTAAAACAAATTAAATAATAAAATATATTTTAACTTAATATTTACATTCCACAACAAACAGGAACTATAATAAGAATATACTCATATGTAATAAGAAAACAAAGATTTTACTTAAATTAAAGTTACACTTACTTTACAAAAAGCTGTTACTTTTTCCTACTTGGAATTTAATAATACAAATCATTCTAAAGAGAAACTCAATTTATTGTGAAATTAATTTGTTAAGCATTTCTAATTTTTAAAAACTCGTTTAAAATTATTTAAGAAGAATAATATCATTTATATTAAAAAGCTATTTGGACATAGATTTGAATTGCTAAGGGTATTAGTCTAATAGAAATCATATTTCCGGCCGAAAGAGTGGCAACACTCGGCACCCCGCCATCAAGCCTGAGGCGATATAGCCAATCGGCGTGCGTTCTTTATGCAAAAAAAAAACTACTTTTATAACAATGCTTTTTCTACTTTTCTATAGATCCGACAGTTTCATTGTACTTAGTTTTAATTGGGAATTCATGTTTAAACTTTGTAGAGTACCTACGTGTTACACATTATGTGCTAAATGTTTTAATACAACATCACATCAACAAACAGCCTTTAATAGTCCACTGATGGACATAGGCCTCACCTTAGAAAGAAGGTTTTGGCCTACTAATGGGGCTGGCCAGACTGGTTGCTGTAAGGAATGTGTCAAGTATTCATTCTCTTTGCAGTGTTGTTGTCCTACGTAGTTTTGTTATCTTAGTCAGCTTTTACGACACCTATAAAATGTAGATAGGTGGTGACACTCCATGTTCTTAAGCCATCGGTAACCATTTCAAAAACATGCACTAGAGTCATAGGGTCCATGAATGATATTTATATCGAAGTTTTCCCTAAACACACTGGGGTTTTCGCATCACTTAAAAATATATTAGTCCCGCATTCTTTGACATCAGGTCATCAAGCAAGAATACATCAAGCAAGAGGTAAATGTGTAAAAATGCCCACTTTAACATTGCTGATGGATTTTTAAATTGAAATGTCATGTACAAACGCAAAAATGTGCAACAAATATGTCATAAAATTTTCTAGTTATTAAGTTACGGGTGCGTAGATAGCCTGAGGGACGAGGGCTTGGGGTCTGAGAAGGCACGTCCTATACCGGATATTGGCAAAAGTTGCATATAAAACCGTTTGATAAGTTATTGCTTGCATATTTATTAAATTGTTGCTAATATAAATAAATCTAATTTTTTTTGCAAGATATATTTAATGTACCTAATACAGAAAACTGTGAAATTGATTCAAACATATATAAAACAGATTAAAGTTTCTTAAACCCGAATAGAGGAAAACATCCCATAATTATTTATTTATATACTTTTCTAATGCCTATAAAATACAAAATTTTCACAACATAGATACATGGTAGTATTCCTAGCAGCCACTATAACCCCTTAATTACCGAGCGTGTGAAAGACCTGACATGATTTTTAATGCAAGAAAAAAGCATATTTTTCGTTCATTGGGCACTTTGAAGGGTAACAAATAATACATGAACGTTAATAAACCGATTATAATGTACCAATGCGTACATAAGGACGTAAGGATGACGGCACACTCCGCTACACTCGAGTGATCGCCAATCGCGAGCGCGTACCTACCTACTAATTAATCGACTCGGGTGGGGCTAACTTACTAAGTGTTTTCGCACGAACGAAAAGTGAAATTTGTTCTAGGATTCTATTGTACATTCGGTGTAGAAATACAACTGTAGGTTCATTTAAATTGTTTTATTGATTTATGTTTGGAAAAAATACAATAAGTCTTTACTCGCTCGTCAAACAAGAGAGCAATAATACAATTCAAATACAAATGCAATGAGGTTACAGAGTGGTGGTTGGTTGTTAGTAAATAACATGTACAAGCTCATTTAGCCATTCAAGTAACAGCATGCAATTGTGCCTAAATGCTAGTCATTTCTAAAATTATTAATTAATTATTACCTTACATTCATTCTAATAAATGTAAGGATTAAATATCAGATTAGAATCTAGACTAGTAGACTGTACGTTACTAGTAGACTGTAAGTATATTCATTGAAAACGTAAGGAAAGTGTTACTGAAATTTATTGGGGTCAAGCAGCATTTTTTTTTTGTTTTTAGTTTTTTTTTTTTACAATATTTATAATATCAATATCTGAAAACATTAAGAATAATAAACATTAAGAAGAATAATAAATAAAACATGAAATACTTTTGCCCTATATTTAAAAATAATAAAATATAATATATTTTACCCTCCAAACTCCAACACTAACCGCCTAGAAGATTTAAGACACTCCACTGTCAGATTAATTAATTAACACACTGGAACTCATTTCTTACATCAAGAAAGAGGTAAATTAACGCAATTCAATATTTATTTACTTAAAATATTTTAATAAATAACTTGCATAGGTATGACAATCATAAAAGTGAAAGCAATGCAAATTCTCTTCGAACATTTTTTACTAATGTTGGCCTTTCGACATCTGAAGAATAAAACTCGATGCACAATTACACGTAGTAGCGATTATAATAACAAAAAGGGTCACAAATCGAATATCAATCGTAAAGTCGCGATCACATGGTTACCCCGAGGGCGGATCGCCCGCCCTCCGGCAGTCTGTGCCGAGCACGCGACGCGCGCGATCGTAAACCTAGTTTTACGATTTTTACTCATACATCGATTATAAAACTTTGATTTCAAATCAATTATTGTGATACATTTAAATACGTTTGATTTAAAAATACGTTTCCATTCTCTGTCAATAAACATTACATTAATTACAACATCGATTCCATAATTGGAATATCGTAAGTGTAGTTAGTAAAACTAAATCGTAATGCCAGTTTAAAAGATAGATACCGTTGTATATCGTTTAAAAGATTCATCAACTACTAGTTTCTCTATTTAACAGTAATTGTTTAAGCGTGCTAAATCATTTTAATCGGTTTTATTTGCAAACGATATTAAAAGTTAGTGATGGGCACGAGCTCGGATAGTAGTAATTAGTCGATAAACTTAATTGACTAAAATTAATTACTTGTACTGTATAAAAGTTGCTGGTAGTAACAATAATAATACGTTTATGACTTAGATTAATCGTAATAGGTTTTGATCACTGGGTAATAGTTATTGTCTATAGCGTGCGGCATTGTTCATTTTTTGTTATTACTACCGCAATCGCAACGCGCAACGTGCACCCGACTGATTAATGTGTTTCATTAAAATAACATTAGGAATTTTTCATCCAGATAAAGTTTAATAATTTAGAATGCTGAATTACTAGTTAATCCAGATGCACAAATTAATTCAAGAACGAAGGCCTAGTTTTAAAAATTAGCAGTGGTATAAAAAATGAGTAGGCTGATAAATAGTAAAACTGATAACGTTCTTCTTGCGCAATAAATAATAATGATCACAGTTTGTTTTAACTTAATAAGGTAGCACCATCGTCTCTATCGATATAAATTCAACTCTAGGTAATAAATAAAAAATTCCATCCAGTAGTCTACATTCGGTCATCGAGCCAGCGCGCAAAGCATCAATTTAAAAAGCAATCACTAACCGATTGTAGTCGGAATCGTCCGCCTTTTAAGGGACCGGTAATTATCGATACTTGAACATTTACATATCTGTTTTTTAAGACATTTGCTTTCACTTTACTCTTGGGGCAATAAATCGGTTTAGCCTGCGTATCGACTAATTTTATTATTCAACTATCAGTAATCATGATTAAAATCAATTGCATAATTTTTACGATTAATTAATACCTACGTTTTCGCACATATTATTTTTGTTTATCTGTCTACACATCATTGCTGAAATTAAATTGTACAAGACTAAGATCACTGGTACTAAAGTTATTAACATATATAGTAGCTAAATAATATTTTTCAAACAAATTAGTTAAATAGTAAATAATGAGGAAATCATAAATTCTTTAATTTGCTTTCTTTCATTTATTTAAAAAGAAATATCCAGCTTTAGAGCAACACCTATTAAATTACTTACAAATACTATTTTATTAAATTACCTTGAACAGAAAATTAAATTGGAGAACCGGTTTGGCGCCGAAAATGCGCCATTTTTTAATAGAAACCAGTAGCTTTATCAAACAAATCTAGTTAAAATTAAACTCTTTTGAAGTAACTATTTATTATAGCGATAGCTCATCTATATCAGAAATTTAGTCGTTATACAGAACAGACTTAAGAATTTTGTTAGGCTTCGTCGCAGTTAACATAACTGAACAATTAGTAATTCAATAAAAAATCAAAAACCTTTAAACCATTTTATCATTCATAAATTAAATGTAAATATCATTATTTAATTTGAATATAGTTTAATATATATTTTTGTAATCTCCCTTTAAGTTTCTTCATTAATACCTGATAGTTTGTTAATTTTTTTTGTTTAACTAATACTTTTGTTTACTTACCGCCATTTCGGGTCGGCCGCAGTCGGGTAATAATTAAAAGACATTTATGTATACTCGTAAAAGTGACAGCTTGTTAATAGAAATTATACCTATAGGTACAATTAAAACTGCGCCTCGTAAAAATGTATATTTTTTAATAAAATCTGTTTGTCTGTCTAAATATACTGTAGCATTTCTAAAGTAATAACTTCAAATACCAGTTTTTATTTCTTAGTTTTTTTAATTAACCGTCATGATCTTATTTTGTGAGTAGGTACTGGGTAATCATAAACATTTAGTACCAAAGACTAAAAGCTATAGATTAAATTATACGTAACATATATTCATACACATGTGTAAAAAGTATTTACATGACAACATTTAGTAAAGTGTTTATCAGTTATAAAAACGAATATAATTTTCTTGTGAAGTGTATTAAAAGCTTTGGCGCTGGCGTACGTGGATTTATCCAGTGTCATCGAGGTGCAGGTAATGTACATTTTAAATATTATTTATCTGAGTTTTTCACCGAGTGAGAGAGCCCAAACCGGGGATCTCTCTGATTCTGAAAGGGCGGAGACGTACTTGTGACTCTTGAGTTGCAGGTGTCCATGGGCGGCGGTAGTCACTTACCATTAGAAGCACAGAAGGCCAATTTTCGTAATAAAAGTTCGGTCACAAATCAGTTCCGATCAACTTTAGATATCACAACTTTGGCCTTTAGTCTGCTCGTTTGCCTGTATTAAATACCATAAAAAAATGTTAGTGTAATTCTGTATGTCCCACATAACCGGCGGTGGGTGGTATCCGAGGGGATATCCGCACAGAAAAAAACAGTGTAATTCTGTTTGTTTGTTATGTTTAAAATCGATAAAGCTTAAAGAAAAAAAATGGAACAGAAAGATATTAGAATTAATGTGCTTTACAAAAATATAAGCTTCCACGGCTTCATTCATATTAATACTGTTTAAATTTTATCCGGGATAGTCTATTTCTGTACCGAACTTTATCCGATTCCGTTTCTAACGTAATTGAAGTAACAAACATCCATCCAAATAATAATGTAAATGTAACAATGTGAATAGAAAAAACAAAAACTATAAATTAAATTACAAAAAGAATCTCTCCGGCGGGGAATCGAACCCCGGTCTCCCGCGTGACAGGCGGGGATACTGACCACTATACTACCGAAGACTTGCAGAAAAGTGTTGAAATGTATGTTGTAACTTGGCGTAATTTAAATATGAATGACGCAATATTGTCTCATTAAAATTGTGTTAATTATTTTGTTAAGGTTAAAATATAACATCGACCTAAATATATGCACATATATTAAATATTTAATAGTTGTAAATAGATGTTTACCATATGCCATAAAATATTAATAGGCTCTAAATAAATTAAATAGTTAAATATTTTCGAGTTGTAAACGCAAATGCTTTATTTTTCATTATGAGAATTGAAACACCAATAAGGTGGCAAATAGCACCTGCTACTGGTGGCTTGGCATTCACAATTCATCTTTCCCTAGTGAACTCTAAAAGTTATGTAGGTACACAAGAACAAACGACAAATTAATTAAGAAGTTTTGTTCATTAAATTTTAAAAAGTTGATTTAATAACTTTTTAAATAGTTTCACTTTATTAACATTAAAAATGTATTATTATTATATAAAAATATATTAGAATTAAAATTACCAAATTCCATTACGGAGACTTAGTAACTTAACATTCCGAAATCAAATTTTTATGGGATACTCGAAAAACGAGCATCTGGGTCACTTGAAGGAAAGTGACTACCAACGCCCATGAACGCCTGCAACTCAGGAGTCACAAGAGCGTTACGTTAACTTCTTGAAGGGAGATCATTGGTCCGGAAATACCGCAGGCGACAATCTCTCGGTACAAATAGTTCAATCGTATTTTTTAACGCTGGTCGCAATTCTGTGTTATATATAGGAACGAGTACATTGCCTGATGACTTATCATTTTTTTTCCTATTCATGTACTGAATAAAAAAATACCATGATTTATAACAAGAGACGCCAAAACAATATAATGATTGCAAGAGACCCATTTGGTATGTTAATGAGACATACAGACATACATACAACTCGATTAATTATCTATTGCATTCAGATAGAGACATCTAATACGCATTCCGGAGTTGATTGATGAGACCGATACCGTGTAACAGTAAACTATTCGATTTGTCTGATGTATCGATGTGAAATCGTATGATTGCGATTCTTCTTTCGTCACTTACATATATCAGTTGAAAAGTATTATGAAAAGTTGTAAAAGTTGTGAATGTAGTTGTGGGTGAGAGTAAGTATGGTTAAATACTCATGGTGCGATCGTTATCGATACGAGAACGAATATCGTGGTACAGGGTTTAGTGAAATAGCAAAATGACATTACCTATCAGTTGTATTACGTACATACTTGTTAATTAAAGTATACTCATGTCATTGATAAAAGCCAATCATTAATTTGAACAGGAAACCAGAATAAAATGAATTAATATTATTAGCCTTCGTTTCATCAACTGGTATGCTAACTGTTCCTTTAAATAAATATTCACTTTCCTTGCCTTTTAATGTATGTCAACTGTACAGTAAATTAACTACAAAATATATTTAAATAAAATATTTTGTTTGCTTTAGTTAATATTCTCGTTATTACCAACACTCCGAAAACGGCGCCATTCTAAAAAAACAAAATACAGTTACATCTATCCATCAATTTATCATATTGTATATATTTTTATAACCGTTGTTCATCAACGGCTACTAAGTAATGGCCGAAAAGCCGCTGTGTCAAACATCGAACACGCAGTGACCTACCGACCTGAGTAAACAATACCTTTGCCTTTCACCTCCATAGATACCATAAACAATATTAAGAACGTATTTATTTTTGTTTTATCAAGATTGGCTTAGATTTCACAATCGGTCTAATGAGAAATGAATAGACGGAGTTGAACTTCCTATAGCTTTCGTCAAGTAAAATGTTTGTTATTAGCTTAGCTTTAATCAATAGTAGAGACGTTTCTTCTTAACGCTAAGACAATTAAAACATAAAATGTTCTTATGTGTAAAGATTATATGTATAAAGACTTGGCAATTTATTAACTGTCCTTTTCATAATTTAATTTGAGGTCGGTGCAACGTTTAATATTACATATCTATTTAGCTGGTTTCTTTTTAGGAAAATGGATCTGACAAGTGAGCTAGGCAGTAGTAAGTAACTGTGCAGTAGTTTGAAGTCCTAAGTTTGAAAGGTCATTAGAACAGGGACGTGAACTGGTTGGAAACATTACAAACATAGGTAAATTTAGCCAATCGCACATTTTCCAACATGTTTATTCATACACTAACCTTAAGTTAATGATATTCTATGTTACATATAATCGGGTAATAAAATTAGTTTTAATAAGAAGTATTGCGTATAAACACGAGCGTATAAAATCAAGTAGACAAATTCAGATCACTTGCGACACCAGAACCCTCGCAGGTGAGTACAGTCAACAAAATCATTTCGGTGTCAGAAAAAATACCGAGAAAAAATGTTAGAACCAAAACCAATCTTCAAATTTGAGATTTTTTGAAGTGAAAACTCCTTTAGGCGTATTGGGCACTTTGAACCACAGACAAAAGAATGTATTTTTCAGATGTAAAAAACTATGGAACTCGTGTCACTGTTACCGTTACCGACACATCTGTATATAAGTACCTACATATATTGGCCCTGTTTACACGGGAATTGACTTTGGCTTGGCATATATTATAAACATATATTGTGTATATAGGTACAACATTCACGTTGGAACTTTTCTAATCAAAAAAAAACAAAAAAAGATGCTGTAAAAATCAAAAGAATTTAAATTTTCAAGTTTTCACTTCTATCGGCACTCTCGGAGTTCAACTGTTTTTGGTTTGGTATAGGGAGCAAACGACCAGACGGATCACCCGATGGTAAGTGACTTGTACCAGGTGGAGGGGGTATTTTGGACTCCGGGAACCTCACCCACTCGGTGAACAGCAATAAAAGAATTGCTTAGCACTGATTTTTTGTAAGGCCCTGGTATCACTCCGGTCGATCCTGGACCATAATTATGTGCCGAAGCTCTCTCTCTCTTTTCTGCAATATGTGGGAGTAATAACGTGTAAAGTAACGGAAGCGTGTAACAGGAAACCGGGGAAGCGTTCGCTATTTGATTTGACCAAAGAATGCACGCTATAGAGTTGACCGCCAGATACCTACTATTGAAAAAGTATACGTACGTATATATATATGTAATATATAATACTTACTATTGAAAAAGACGCGAGTCACACTATCGGTCTTGTCAATATGTTGCAACTTATAATTAGTAATTAACGTATATATCATTTTAACTTTAATTACTCACATGTTAATTAATCTGCTACTACTACACGCTATAAACAATTAAGTTTCGTAGCACCTATGTCATCACACGACACGACAAGTTTTCACCACATCCGGCAACCCATGCATAAATTAAATATATACGATAAATAAAAAAAACTAGATCAAAATTAATCGATTAGGTGTCCAATGCCGTAACTCGATATAAATACCGTAAGTTTTGTAATTGATCTACATTATATCGAGTATAATTTCAACAGAATGGGCTTCTCTATTGATTAGATGTTGGACAATAATCTATTTGCGGTTTTTAGCTGCATCTCAAGTTCTAAATTTGAAATAGATATTTAGTGATTTTAAAAATAAAGTAGACTTCTTATTAATTGCTTTAGTTGATGGATAGCGTAATTAGGTAGTGCATATACTTCTTTAGATTCCAAACGTACTTTAAAAGTCATATGTATAGGCAATTCATCTGTGGCTTTGAATACAAGCGTATTAATATGGTCTTATTAGATTCGCGAAAATAATATATGGTTTAAATTATAGTCTTATAAATTAAATAAAAATGGAGCTATGGGTTATCATTTGGTGGACTTAATTGGCAGCGATTCTTTTTATCTCGTATCGTCCGTAGATCTTTATTTGGTTAAGACCCGTTACAGTCTATGACAACGCGAATGCAAAATATGCGTTGATTACGATACCCGCTTACCTAAACTGCTAGCAGGGTTAAGTAGCAAAATTTTTTCCTCTACAGATATAAACAACTTTAAAAGTGTAAATCAACTTTTCTTTTCTCGGCGCTCTCTATTTAGTATCTTTAATCTACAAATAATCTGCTTTGCACATTTTCTACTTCTTCGTCAATCCTTCTTTCAATATGAGTCAGTTTTTCTCTCGAAACAGGATACAGGAACAGGCAACTAGCCATTTTCCAATTACAAGAGGGAGGTTACCTACCCTGAGAGACTGATCTCTGAAATGAGATGGCAGAATTGTAAACGCATTAGTACACAACTCTGTACCTAATTATCTAGTATTATTTATACTGTACCTATGTGTGTGTATGTTGATATATGTAAATCTGCTAGTATATTATGTATCAATGACATATTGTTACGAGTTGGGTTTGACACCATTCCTTTGGGATTACCTCTTCAAGCAACAACATATTGAAGAATAGAGTCAGCCACTTATATCCGTCTTCTTTCAGTAGCTTCCAAACTTCCACTGGTATACCGTCGGGGCCAACTGCTTTTCCATTTTTCATACTTCGTACTGCCAATCTAACTTCATCTATACTAATCTCGTTCACCAGTCCGACATGCAAAAAAAGCGGTAGCGGTAGCCAGAGCTAAAGCTCAATATAACATATTTAAACACCTACATGAACCTAGCGGTCAAAAAGAACTCTACCGCATTACAAAGAACAGGGAAGAAAGAGCAAAAGACCTGAAGCATGTGAGATGTATAAAAGATGAAGAGGGGAGAGTGTTGGTTAAAGATGAAGATATAAAAAAGCGATGGAAATCTTACTTTGAAAAACTTATGAATGAAGAGAATAAATGGAGCGGAGTGCTAAAGCATGTAGATGTGAATGTCGGACTGGTGAACGAGATTAGTATAGATGAAGTTAGATTGGCAGTACGAAGTATGAAAAATGGAGAAGCAGTTGGCCCCGACGGTATACCAGATGAAGTTTGGAAGCTACTGAAAGAAGACGGATATAAGTGGCTGACTCTATTCTTCAATATGTTGTTGCTTGAAGAGGTAATCCCAAAGGAATGGTGTCAAACCCAACTCGTACCCATTTTCAAAAACAAAGGAGATGTTCAGGAATGCAACAACTATCGAGGAATAAAGCTCATGTCACATACTATGAAAGTCTGGGAGAAAGTGATTGAGAGAAGAATAAGAGATGAGAGTCAGATAACCCAAAGTCAATTTGGGTTTATGCCAGGACGCGGGACAACAGATGCTATATTTGCAATGCGCCAACTATGTGAGAAATACAGGAGTGCGCACAAAAACTTGCATATAGTGTTTGTGGATCTCGAAAAGGCATATGATAGGGTACCCCGAGAGGTTTTGTGGTGGGCTTTGAAAGAAGAAAGAGTGCCTGTTAAGTATGTAGAATTGATTCGTGCTATGTACAGAGAGTCTAGCACTCATGTAAGGTCGGTCACGGGAAACACTGATCAATTCAGTTTCTCTGTAGGCTTGCACCAGGGATCAGCTCTGAGCCCATACCTCTTCCTGTTGATAATGGATGCTCTGACATCGTACATACAGGAGGAGGCACCTTGGTGCATGCTATTTGCAGATGACATTGTGTTGGTCGGTGAGGATGGGGTTGAGGTCCAGAGCAGACTGGAAAAATGGCAACAAAGGCTGGAGAATGTTGGCTTGAAAATCAGCAGAACTAAAACTGAGTACATGTTCTGCGATTTCGGCGGTCTCTCCAGTCCTGAAACCATTTCGCTGGATGGGATAGCGATAACAGTCTGCTCCAATTTCAAGTACCTCGGCTCCCTCTTACAATGTGATGGTGAGATTGATCGAACTGTACAGCATCGAATCAATACGGGATGGATGAAGTGGCGGCAGGTAACGGGAACAACTTGTGACCCCAGTTTCCCCTTAAAACTGAAGGGACAAATTTATAAAACTATTATCAGACCTGCCGTACTGTATGGTTCTGAAAGTTGGCCCATTAAGAGAACGGATGAGAGACGCCTGAACGTAGCCGAAATGCGAATGCTGAGATGGATGTGTGGTGTGACTCAGATGGACAAGGTTAGGAATGAGTATATACGAGGGAGGCTGAAAGTAGCGCCACTGGATGAAAAGTTAAGAAGTAATAGGTTATCTTGGTATGGACATGTCATGCGGAGGGATGAGGAAAATGTGGCGAAGAAAGTTTTAGGTATGAGAGTTGAAGGGTATAAGAGAAGAGGCAGACCGAAGAAAAGGTGGATGGACTGCGTGAGGGAGGATATGGCTAGCAAGGGAGTAAACAGTGAGATGACGCATGACAGAGTAGAATGGAAAAATCATACATACTGCGCCGACCCCAAATAAAATTGGGAAAAGGGTAGGCAGATGATATGACATATTGTAAATTAAATATGATTAAAAAAAATGGAGTATACAAGAACTTTAGAACTTTAGAAGTTCTTGTATACTCCATTTAATTTCATAATTATATATTGCATTTATTACTTAATCCATCAAATATTCGTCTTTCTGCTTTTATCACTCTCTTCACAAAAAATTATTTTGGCGTCACCTTAAAAGCTACCAGCAGAGTATACTTTAAGTTTAAGTATGCCTTTAAAATCATATTAAAACGCGTTCTATATTTAATAGCGCTACTTTACTTTAAAGTACGTTTAAAGAAACTATCAGTCTCAATTAAATTAAATAGTTTTAAAAACCGTAAACAGTCGGACAGGTTTATAAATAAAAAGCGCCATAAATAAGTACATTATTTTCAGCCACTAATTCTACATTCGAAATACGAATAAGCGTCATTACATTCACATTTTGTTCAACTCATTAGATAAAACAAATTGATTACTATATCCAATGAGTATTGTTATTATATGCGGCATCCATCATACGTTGATGTGCTAATCCATAGTTCGCGTGTGTCAACTAATCAAACACCTATGATCATCATTGTCTTTGCCTTTATTGTAATACACCTGATCATGGACATCACTATTTTGATAATTAGGATTCGATTCCATCAAAGGCACTTTAGCTCTAAATCTTAGCTTAGAGTATTAGAGGACATTTTATCTTACTTACAAAGATTAACCATCATCATAATCAACCTATCGCAGTCCATTGCTGGGCATACGCCTCTCCAATTACACGCCACTTAGATCTCTTTTGGACTTCAAAACAAGATTAACCGTAAAAGGATTAAAATGTATCAATCGAATAATCGTAGTCTACTACTGAATCTCATACATACAGTATCCATATAGGTCCATAGCCTAAAATCTACGATACCTTTACTTTACTACGCACAAATAAACCTAATCAAGTTTTAAGTATCGAACTAAAAGAATTATGTAGCTTTTGTTGGAATACATTCTTTATAGAATGACGTTTAATTTGCCTCATACAATAGTATCATTTAGTTGGTGTATAGTATTGTACTGATGATTCCATATAATTAGCAGTGTTAATTACTATTCGGTTTGATACGTTTCAAATGAAGATATGATTACTTTTATATCTCAGTGATATAAATGCATTAAAAGAATGAAGAACAATATATTCTTTAATTCAAATATCGCACTTGGGTTTAATAGCTATTGACCTCTTACCTGCCAGTAACGATAAACCGATTAATTACCTACTATTCTAATTTCAAATCTCAAACAATAATAAGCTTTTCAATGTGTAAGCAATCTCAATGTATCGCAAAAGAAAACTATCGTCAATTATAATTATTTACTTGGGGATATTTCGCACAGACATCTCAATCTGCTTTCACATGATATGACTCGCTCAATGACATCGACATTTGCCCTGTGCCCACTCTTCCTCAGACTCTTATACCCCAGAGTTGTCATTGAGATGTTGCCTAAAGATAACACGCTATTATTAGTGAGGTTCTTGTTTTCGGTGAAAAATCGACCACTCGTTTACCTTGCTTTACTATATATCTGGCGGGATCTTGAATCGTGTTCAACAGTTTAAATATCTTGGACATATAGTAACATCAAACATGAAGGATGATTTGGATGTCGAACGGGAACGAAGAGCACTGGCGGTTAGAAGCAACATGCTGGTCCGAAGGTTTGCACGTTGCACTTGTGAAGGAAGGAAGGAAGGAAGTAAATTGACGCTTTTTAAAGCGTACTGTCAGACATTTTGCACGTGCAGTCTTTGGACCAGTTGCACGCAGAAGACCATTAGTGTTTTTCGGGTCCTGTACAATAATGTATTCAGGATGCTGTTAGGGCTGCTACGGTGGTGCTGTGCTTCTGGCATGTTTGCCGATGCTCACAGATACAGTTTTTGCAGTAATCAGGCGAAAGCGAGCGGCGTCACTGCTGCAGAGGGTACGTGGTAGTCCTAACCTTCTCCTGAGTATCATTGCAGTCACATATGACAGTCCTACAATAACGTACTTATGCCAATTACATGTACTAACATAGGTATTAAGGTCAACTGTATACTATCAAATTATGGATATTCCGAAATAAAGAGATTATTATATTCCTAAACAAAAGCTACAAAGGGACATGAAAGTCGCACGGGTCGCAGCCGGCTGAGAGTCGACTTTTGACACGTTGTGCGACTTGTAGATGTTGCAGGAGATATCGCCAACGTCGCGGAATAACTACTTAAACTGCTTTTGCTGTCTTATAATTCTTTTTAATATCATGTATTTGAAGCCAAAGCAAGATATCTTACATATTCCTAGAAGACAATATACCAATAACCTATATTGCTCTTCTGTAATCATTACGTACGTTTTGAAACTAAGGTCAGACAACAAAAACATGCAATCTGCTTACAAAACAAAACCAATCCTTCAAATAGTTACAGCTGCAGAACTACCAGCCCATCTGTCTGTCGTACTAAATCCATCTAATGCATTTATCAAAGACCGTTAGGAATTGGGAGTTTATACTATAAATTAATATAGAGTACAATTTGGAATGCTTCAGAAAGGATATTGATAACTTTTTTTTATGACAACCTAACCATAGTTTCATTTTGTTCAGGAGCGGCTGGGCAGTGGTGGCCTGGGTCTCGGTGGCGGTGGCTTCCGCGGTGGCGGACAGCCTTCGCTGGCGGACTTCCAGCCGCCATACTTTCCACCCCCCTTCGCGCCCGCACCGCACCCCGCCAGTCCTCATCACCAACAACAAGTAAGTTGAACTTACGCTAATTTTACCATATTATTGAAGTTTGAAGATTGATATTTATAAAGTTGAATCGATTAATATAAGAACATTCTAGTCGATACTATTCATAAAAACATTAAGAACAAAATTAGAGTCATATTAGTAAAAATAATATCCTTGGACATATAACACAGTTCGATTTAGGCCCACTATAGGCAGAGTTTATATTAAAAACTCTTGAACACAGATCAACAATCCTTCTTTCTTAAAAACATACATATGATAAATAGGAAAATACAATCTAATAAAACTAACCAATCTAAGCCTATAAATATGGTATTAAAACTAATTAGTCTAATCACGAACCCGAGACACTCGACGATTTAAAATATTATATGTACTATCTAACAACTAAAACTTAACAAATCCATGTTGAGTTACTACATTCTAAATTAATCCTTTATTCTTTACACATTATCTGTTATTTTTGAAGTACTTGTTCGAGCGAGTTCTCTAACTAATTTCTTCTTCTGATACAGCAAAGTCATGGCATGGACTATGGCGGAGGCGGCGGTGGCGGCGCGGAGTATGCCCAACACTATGCCCCGCAGCAGCTTCTGCCGCGTCATCACACTCACCACGAGCCCCATGCTCACTTGCGGCATCACCGGGATCATCACGATGCGATACATGCACACCATGTAAGTACTAGGAACTCAGATACCCCAAGTAGTTTTTGTGAGTAGCTGCAGTTTTTAATTAGGCGTAGTGATTTAAGCGGTTGCTACAGCGCTGAGAGTTGTGGGATCATCCCCAGATGGGACACTTTGTGTGATACACAAATTATGTGCTGCGTCCAAATGTTTTGTGTGTCCATTTCATGAATGTTTGTAAAGTTCCCCGCGACAGTGGATAATTTCTAGTGCTTTGGTAGGCGTTGTCTTTTGAAAAAAATTTAAAGCCCTTGACTTTTGAGCGTAGAGTATCTGCGCTTGTTTCAACACTGATTGCTTATTTTTCCATTGTATGGTATGGATATTTATTTTCTACCTCAAACTTCAATACCTACGCTATCTACAATATTTAAAAAAAGCTAGGTATATGCCAATGTCAACTTTTAGAATGAACAAGTTCAACGAAAAACTAAAAAAGAGTTGTTAAACTCATGCTAGTCATAAAATCTTGTAATATTCCTTCCTAACTACCTTCTAATGTTCAACGTTAAAGTCAGTCAAATATTTTACTGAAGCGTATTTCCAAAATCATCTAAGTAAATCCACATGCATGCGTTATAAGGAAATATGCGTAAGCTTCCCCCATGCACCCCTCTTGAAAGCATCCCGCATAGTTTTTTACCCCTCTTCCTATAGCATTATTAAGATATTAATTTCCTATACAATTTCATACGATATATAATATTCGTATATCAGCAGTTACAAATAAAAACAATTGTTAGACAGGTTTTGACTGCACGGATGTTGTAAGTGGTTTAAGCAGCTTCCGATTGCGCTGAGTGTTAAGCGTTCGATCCCAACATGCGACAACACTTTGTGTCATCCACAAATTGTTCTTCTGAGTCTGGGTCTTGTTTGTGTCAGTTACGTAAGTGTTTGTAAAGTCCCCCAACATCACACAGGATATATTCCTAGTGCGGGAGTACCCTTTTAAAAAACTAACAAGAATTTTGTTTTAAGTTTAAGTTTACTTGGAAGATTTATTATACACTTAAAAAGTAATATTACATTTTTAATTTTACGTTATAAACATTAAACAGAAACTTGCAACTTACTTATTATTAAGTTAAAAAAATGAAAAAAGAAAAGGTTTGATTCTAAATGTCCAAAAGAATTCTGATTTCAAACGATATTAAACCTCAATTTTTTTTTTAAATAAAACCAATGTTGGTACAATAAATTCATCCAACAATACAGCACAGTCGAATCGATAGGGCTGGGATCACTTTAGTAGATTAGCCGTCTTAATGTTCCGGTTTTCTAGAGTGGATAGGCTGCACATACAATGCGCCGTGGACGAGCGGGAAATCGGATGACATTATACAAGATGAAATGGCAATTTATGAAAAAGGTTTACAAAATATTTTTAGAAATATATTTTCATGATCTAGTTTTTACTATAGGACGTGATTTTTTAAGTTTATAATATTCTATTTTACATTTTTTGCTAAAATAATTTAACTAATTTTTGTTATCGTTTTTTCGTAAGACCTTACTAATTGCCAACCCTCTCTACAGTAGCGCCTAAATAAACTCTTTTATTTTCGAGATAATACTCCTTTTCTGTACCTCTATACTGTAAACGCAATACATAAACATGTATTTATGTTGTATGTTTGTGTTAGTTATCGCACGGCGGGTTCAGCTACGGTGGCGGTGAGAGACGGGCGGACTATGGTGCGAGAGAGCAACACGAGCTCGCACTGCACCATGCTTTACATTCAGCGGAAGAAACGCCGGTAAGAATAAAATAAACCACTTCCAACACTACAAAACTTGTTCTCCTTAACAATTGGATATAAATAGGGACGTAATCGCAATAATATTTTTTTTGTTAATATTTATAAGTTACCCTGTTAACCGTGGTCATGCGTGGACAGTGTTCCCTTGATCACGCTCGTCAGCAATTTTATATATACTTAACGGATGGAAAGTATTAACACAAAAGAAAACGTAAACGTTCTTGGTATACGTATATATTAAAATACCATTTAAGTACTTACACTTTAGTTAAAAACATCAGCTTCGTCGATATTTTAATAGATATCCAATATCTTAGAAATATGTATGTTCACAGAAGGAATTTAATAATGTTACGCTAAATAAAAATGCTTCACCACCGAACTGGAATGTCGTAAAGTTTATTTTTTTTTGTTTTTAAAAAAGATGACGTAGATTACACTGGACCCGAGAAACCTATGATATATTGACGGTGGTTAGTCAGTTAACAATATGTTAAACTGTTAAGTCTTTTTAGCGCAAAGAGGTCAGTTAAGGTTGTTTGATTAAGGTGCCAAACCGTGAGACAATGAGCCTAAATCGCAGAAAAGAAAATGTAACTCATGCAAACATTTATTTTGGTCATACAAGTGAGAAGCCCAAAATCGATCTAAGTGGCGTGCAATGGGAGAGGCCTATATCCAGCAGTAGATTGCGATAGGCTGATGATGATGATGATACAAATGAAATTTTCAAACCTAGATTTGAGGATGTTTTAACCTCAATTAGATATTCCAAATATTTCTAAAACTTTTATATTGGTGCCTAACGATTTTGTTTTTAATACAGTTTAATGATTTAAGTCAAACAAAAGCTTTTTAAAAGTATTCCTTAGAGTACGGATCATAATATTATGTAGTTTCTTGTTCCTGACGGGCCTATTGATTAGTGACCCTGACTGCAAATTCCCGCTTTCGTAGGTCGTGGGTTCGATTCCCACCCATGACAAGTATTGTGTTATGAGCACGGTCATTTGTTCTGTGTCTGGTTGTAATTTATCTATGATACTTTTACTTATGTTTACAGTACAGGCTCTGCCTAGTTTGAGATCAGACTGAAAGAAATTATGTAAAAAAGGTATAATTTACAAAATACTTTATGTTTTTTTGTGAAGACTAACTTTAATGTAAATTTTTATATAGGTAATACGTTTTTTTTCATATCTTTAATTTCTTCACAGAATGCCGGCATGGACGACACAACGGGGTTCATGACTGATCTTCCACTATTAAAAAGTAAGTAACAATTATTGAATAAACAAAAAAGTTTTTCAATCAGTAAGTCATAAGTAGTTTTAACGACTTTCGCTGCATGTGGTAGGTACAGTAGTGGCGTTGTCAGCTTAAGAATTGGCTCACTGCGGCTCGATCTATCTAGATTCCATAGCATATTAAAAAATAAGTAGTAGTATATAAGATAAAAAAATAAAAAGTTTTTAATAGTTTGGCCAATATAAATAATTGCAGAACATTTATTGGAAATTAATAGAGTATGAGAGTTAAACGCTATCATAGTTTTTGTTGGTCCATCGATAAAGTGTAGCAATAATGATTAGAAATAGTCGCTGTAGGGTCCGCAAGCAAATTAAGTTAACGTTTCAAATTTGGGACGTAATGGTATATGCTTATTTTATTTTGCAGTAACGAATACATAATTACGTGTAAAACGAATTAAGACAATGTATTTTATTATTGTTAATCACATCTTAAAATGAAAAATACTTAAGCAGCTCTGTATATAAATTATCATTGCTATGTTCTCTGGGAAGTATTTTATGAAAAGATCTCAATTTATTATCATTAGCCACGGATTAAACTTAAAAGTGCCGTTTAATTTGCTGACCATACGGCTCGTGTGTAATTTGAATCGCACGAACATATAATAAGTACATATTATTAACTTATCAAACATTTTTATTGTTACACGGAGATGACCCGGTATAGATAAAACTGTAATTAGACTTTATGCCGCACTTATCAGATGGGTGTATCGATTTTTCTGAGTAGATTGTAAAAAAAATCATCTCGTTCAAAAAACGAATGAATCAATATCAAATAAATAAAGGTATCGATCAATCATTCGATATTTGAATAGGTAGCATACTCCGTTCGGCAATTACTCTTTGATTCAACATGGTATATGTAGTGGTCTATAAAATCATACTGTTTGTGTATAAAAAGGTAGGTACTGTTATACGGGCAGCATTCAAAAGTTAATAGACGACTATTTATCTTAGTTCTTTATTAAAAATAAGGTTTTAAAAAAATATAACTATAGGTGATTAATTGTACTTGTAGGCAACGGAAGCATAATAGTAGCTACCTACAGTGAACAGCGTGCCGATCTTTACATCTGTAATTGTATATCTGCTGGCATGTAAGATATCTAGAGATTCGTGCGGATAACGGAATGCAGTTGATAAGATATCATTGTTGACATGAATATTTTACTGTCAATAAACAGGCACCTACTAGGGATGACATAAAATCATAATCACGTGTGACTGATTTACGGCTACGGTTCAGACATACCTTTTAGCCCCGTAGGGACAAGGACCTGGATCTACTTATTGACTCTTCTCTTAATTGGCGAGCTCAGGTTACTCATCTGAGTCAGAAAGTAACTGGAAACCTGCGAACACTATATCGCCTCAAGAATTTCCTACCTCCCAAAACTAAAACTACTCTCATGCGATCCTTGATTTCCTTTAATCGACTATGTATGTTATTTCGACCTGAATGCAGACCTTTTTAACAAGCTGGACCGCCTTCTTGATACCTGCATTCGGTACATTTTCAACCTTCGCAAGTATGATCACGTGTCTGCTTTACGTTCCCAACTAAATTGGTTACCCATTCGCTTTTGCGAATTTTTTTTCATTTATTTATTTTATAATTTGCATTTCCTCTTTTCTCTTTATTTTCATTCCTCATCTCTCTTTCTTCACCTACTTACCTTGCACCGTAGTGCCGTTTCTCGTCGTCTAATCACGGCAGAAATCTTCGCTCTGCAAATAATTTGCTTCTCTTTTGTCCCTCCCACAATTCCGACTTCGTGAACTCTTCGTTCTTCGTTCAAGCATTTCTACTCTGGAATGCACTCCCGCTTGAAGCCAGGGTGTCCACTAACCATTCCGTATTTAAAAAGAAGGTACATGACCACCTTCTCAATGAGATGGCAGAATCATCCAATCGATAGTACACCAACCAATTTTCTTACATTTACTGTGTAGGAATAAATTGTAGATTTGTATGTTTGTGTATATGTAAATATGTATCGGTGTATAAACAGTATTGTGTATATATTTGTATACAGATCTAAGTATGTAGGATTATGTAGTGTATATTTTAGTTGAATGGTAATGCAACATATGTGCGTGAGTTGTAGTCTCACGACTTCTACACCACCCAAAGGTTGACTGGAAGAGAATGCCCTGGACATTAAGTCCGCCGTTTTACAAGAGTACATAAAGTAGTGTAAATAAAAATAAATAAATTTACAAAATCACTGCTACTTAATTATACTACTTAAGTTAAAAAAAAATGATTGATTTTAATTTACTTATTATTACTAACACCAAAGACTAACATAAATATAGACCTTAGTCTGAAATAAGAAGTTTATTATTATTATTTAATGTCATTTATCTTTGTCTATGACGAAATCACAATCACATGTGACTGAAAATAATAACCGGGTAAATGCAATTTTAGACATCTATTGCCTTTCAAAATATCGCTGCAAAAGGGCTATTTCTGACTGGCTGAAAACACTCAGTTATGAGGAAACGGAAAACCTGTTATATTATGTCCCGCAATAGACAATTATCTAAGATCTAATTTTTGTATAAGTATAGTCGTATCTACACATATTAGTAGCCATGTATTTCCTTTATAAATCACGTTCAATCACGCACATCCGTTCACCATCATCTTCATCGTTGTAGGGTTATTACATCTATTCACACACACCATACTCACACTCATCACACACACACACACCATACTCACACTCATCACACACACACGCACACGCACACACACACACACACGCACACACACACACACACACACACACACACACACACACACACACACACACACACACACACACACACACACACACACACACACACACACACACACACACCATACTCACACGCATCACACACACACACACACACATTTTTCCTTCACTTCACTTTGCTTTAGCTCTCACCTAATCAAGTTATACCTACAGGATAACACTTACGCACCTAGTGTCAGGAGAGGCTGTTAATCTGTAATACAGGTGTACCTAGTGCAGATACCAGTCTCTCACACAGATTCAATTCACCTATAACTGTGTATCTACTTTAATATGTCAAGAAATGTCATTCTGTGTGAGAGAAAATAAAAAATACTTATGATTATTATTAATTATTTCATCAAAAGAAAATAAATTAAAAGTTACTATAATTTCCATGACTAGTACCTACTAAACAACAACTTGTGACTCAGAAACAACTGCGGATCTAGCTTAGAGCAAACATGTAAAATTATAATAATGCCTAATAAAGGTAGTTTCAATAAATCATTTACCGACCATACTTTTAACAAGTAGTAATCAATCTGAAATAACAGTAGACATTTCTAATATTCACGTATATTAAAATGTGTCTATATGTTCCCTGTGGATTCCAAAATGGTAGAAACGATTTTGATGAAGTTGTCGGTTTACAACAGGTTTTTTTAAGATATCATGCAAAGCCGAAGCGTGTCACTAGTCTCTAATAAATACGAATAGATGCTACTAATGGAAGTTTTCATTCTAATTTTAGATTAGTAAGTGAAAAAAGTAATTATCTTTATGTAATTTTTTCAACATAAATGCCATTACGATAACAAGCGTGGTAAAAGACGTTAAAATTTCAAAATGAACTTTTTTGGGACAAATACTCACTTTGCAAGTAGTCGGGTGTAAAGTACAATTGGCTAGTAATAAATGTAAGCACCTATGATTTTTTCTTTGTGTATAAAAGGCCAGGGTGCTAAATAGCCAGTATGGTGCAAAGTTAATGACATAGTAATACTTATTGTATTAGGGTTGCCATAGTGAAATATTACAATGTAAATGGAGATCATGCTGAGCGTATGTTTGGGGCGTGGCTGTGATTGTTAGGCACCTATTGTTGATATTTGAAGCCGGGGATTTTGTAATCATTTTAATTTGTATTCGTTGTACGTAGTACATTACTTTGCTTTTTGGGGCCGGGACCTAAAAATTATATTTACTTACTATACCGAAATGAGAGAAATCTAAAAAATATTGTTAAGTATCTTAGTCTTATCTGATTACAAGTCTGGTTCGTACAACACATGCCGAGCAGATATTAAACTGATTAGAACTAACAATCAAATCACTTTAAAGTTTTAGTAACTAAATACACACAGTATCCACGATTAATTACTTAGAATGAAGTTTAAATGAAATTTGTTAAGTCAACTTACGTCAATAAGCTTAATAGGATAGGTTATTTTTTATAATTTCATTAATTATAATTATGTTAAACATCTCAATCAGAATGTATAAATACATACTTAATAATTAAACTGCACTTACGTAATAATAACTTAGCGAGTATAGACAAAATATATGTAATAAATAACAAGCTAAATATAATTTCCTGTATTATCTAAACACAGGATGTAATCGATTTGTTAGCAACTGTATCCATCAATCTACCTACTATGGTCGTTAGATTAATAGTCCTAAGTCACAAAATAGTAGGTAAGTGTGTATTTATCTGTGAAGTCAGTGATACCAACTTATTATTCTAAATTACTAGCAAACGTGACTTGAAGAGTAATTTGGCGCTGACAAATACATTTCCATGCAGCTCTAGATGATGCAATTACGTCACTACCTGTTTATGCATTGTGATCTAACGCTTCTATATGTATTTACTTGCGTGTTTACAAATAAGATCAAGTTTTCGCGCTCATATTTGTGTAGGTATTCATGAGCACCTGACACAGTGTGCAAGGGACTCTTCTTCTAAAACAAGCTTTTAAAGAAAACACGTCGAAAATTATATACTTATCTTTATATGTTTTTTTTTATACTGAATGGACCAACGTATTATCCTTACCCTCATTTTGAGTATTACTATAATATATAATATATGTATAAGTTATTTGCCTTAAACTAAAAAAAAATACGAGGATGCACTTTTTTTTAAAGAAGAATTCTTAGAGCTATTCTTACTTGTTAGACTTTACGAGACTTGCAAGGTTCATAGAACATATACACTGCGTTTTAATTCTTTAATACATACTTTAATTGGCCTTTTTTACAATTTTATATCTATTTCTGTCTAGCAATGAAAGGACGAGACGGCTTAGGTGGAACGGGGTCCTGCGCACCAAACGACGTATTCTGCTCAGTCCCGGGCAGATTGTCTCTCCTGTCATCCACGAGCAAGTACAAAGTTACAGTCGCAGAGGTGCAGCGGAGGCTGTCACCGCCAGAGTGCCTCAATGCGTCACTACTCGGCGGTGTTTTAAGAAGGTAAGGATTTTTGTTTTTTTTTTAACTAGAGTCGTTATATAAAAATGAAGTAATAGAAGAGAAGTTACGTAGCTTGCAAAATTATTATATTAATATGTTAAAAAATAATCTCATCAATGATCGCGATGAATGCTACTGACTAAGGTGTATCACAAAATTTGGTTAGATTTTACACTTGATTGTTATGATTTGATTTTGTTCCACGATTTTTCTTTTGAGGAATTAAACTCTTATTTCCAAATAGACTTCACCTTTTAAACTCCTCGAGTCAGGATTTCACGACAAAACTATTATTTTGAATGAAAATACTATCAAACACTTCCTAAACAATAGGTACTATCAGATGACAAAATTTATTAAAAAATAATTAACTCATTTCTAATTTAAATTAATACCTTACCTGCGAAAGTTACTCTAGTTGTCTCTTGTGCTTTCATACCTTAACTAATCAACCAATTATCATGAAGTTATGCTTACTAGTTGTCAGGCCTACAAATAAGTACATCAAGTATTAATGTACAAAATCAAAAAAAAAGTCATATTCAGAAACCAGCATCAATTTTGGCGGTACTTGTTTATAACTCGCAAAATAAGGCGTCCTTTCGCATTAATATTTTATTTAGCATATCATTGGACATAAAAACTCACAGACTACATTGTACAGGTGCACGATTAATCCACATCAAAGTGATTAAAACAATTATTACTGTATGCATAATCAATATTAGGCGATTACGAGACAACATAAAAGTAACTGGGCGGCGGCCATTTTAAATTTACGGTATTACTTAAAGCTCGTTGAGGAGTGCGGCTAATTATTTCTTACGTCTTTTGCCATGCTTTGATACTTCCAAGATTATATTACTTTCATAATATTTCCAGGGTTCAATCGAAAATTGCTTGAGCTTTGAACCTTGCTTCATGCTTTCCCAATAAATGCTAGCGAAAATTTATTACTGTCCTCATAGTAATAAGCCTACAATCTAAGTAGTACAACTACGTTATCATTCAGATTAGTTGTCTAAAAAATGTGTATTTTCTATTTATTTCAGTTGCGATCCATTCAATATTGTAGGAGGTCTCATGTATTAAAAGAGTAGCAAAACCAAAATCAAAACCAAAAACAAAAAATCTTTATTTTTTGTTCTACCAACCAGTCACTAAGTATAAAACTCAAATCCTAATAAAGTCGATAGATAACAACAGTTTCGTAAGTTTATAGTATCAATATTCACATTTTTAAATTATTTCAAGCAATCAAAATTGTCGATGCGATATTCATATCTAGTGACGGAAACCATATCTTCGTTTGTTCTTCAGGCAGTGCAATGTTGCCAAACTTAAAAACACTGTTTCAGATACATACCTACTTATTAAATAAAACTATAAGGAATTATTCCGTGATATTTATATTGTGATGTAATTTTATTCAGTAGGTATACACCGTTAAGTTAAGCACAAGCTACTTAAGTTTTATTATGCGGTTCATTTTATTCCAAAAGTTGCTACTGCTACTTAATATCCGTTACAAATAAAAAAATAAAAAAATAGTGAAAAGTATGTGGTTGTGGTTACCCTCTCGTAGACGATCTTACAATAATGGCCTCCCGAGGAATATCATAATTGTGAAAATAAAAACAATACAAATACCAAGGTCACAAGGAAATTATATGAGAAAATAAATCATAACTGCCGTTTCCCATTATTTTCCTAAATAAGAAAAGGAAGATTAAAAACATACAATAAAATGTACCTAACTGTTTAGGTTGGATTTTTTTTTATATTTGAGAATTCTACTCAAAAATTTACATCCGGTGTTGTCCATTTATGTACAATAGTGGCTGCATCTTTTTTTCTTTTTTACTTGGTTAACAAATAATGACATACAGAATTAAAAAAGTCTCTGTCAGAAAGAAGTTCTTAAGTTTCCACAAAAAACTGTTTGGTCATGATTTAATAAAAAATCCAATTATTCTATAAAAGGAAACTGTAATGACTATCTGTCCAACTTATGAGGTAATTTAAGCACATCCTAGTATGTACGTGATTGCCTTAATGTTAGGATACAATTTTACTTTTGAATCCCATCTCTTTGTAAATCACGGTCGTTCCTATAATTCTATTAGTTACTTCTTTCACATAGATCGTAGACAGATCTGAGATGCCTTGCGAAAGAGGATTTGATAGTCTTTAAAACAATAAGATTTTTGATGATATTTTTTGTGTCACAAGTACAAAAATAAATAAACTTTCTTCATCTTATATTATTGTAAAATTTGATTCTTCATTTTTTAACTAAATTTCTATTATTGTATTGACCATAGAACATAATGATAGAAAACTAAATATTTGAAACACAATATATAAGGCAATTTCAGACATATGTATAAAATATTATACTGCTTTCGGATAGTTTAATTTATATTACAATATAGATACCTATAATATGAGGTATTGTATTAAATTGATAACAGAGAGATTCGATAACAGAGCTCCATGACATTCCCAGTTATAGAAACGTAATCTTTTCTTACGTTACTAGAAAATCTTCTAAATTTAGTTCAGTTTTGAATGCTGAGAGGCCGATAATGGAGAAGCTATGCCACATTATTATATAACAATAATTCAAATTCAATATATATATTTGGTTCATATTGTGGTATCAAAAGTTTATTATAATGCGAACAGGCCCATTTAGGCATGAAAATAGCATGCAAATTTAACATTTTATTTAAAAAACTTATGTATTAGATATATTATTATTGTCATTATTCATCAGTTTTTGTGTATTGATTATAATTTAACTTTTTATTCATTATACCTACTACTCTCCACCATTTAAAAAGTCTTTGACCGAATAAAATGTATTAATAATTTACCAGTCTTTCAGGGCTGGGACAAACTTATTTAAGGGTAGTTCTTTGAATCGTTCTGGACTTTTATTGAATACTTCGCGGAACGCACGTATTTCTAAATGAATCAAATAGGTATTAATAATAAAATAACTCGTTTTTTTTTTTGTTACAATGGTTATCCTGAATTTCTTTTTTATAAAATTGATAATTAATTAATAAAATACAATGAATTGTTTATGTTGTACAAAAGTCTCCAGTACTGCGAGCTTGGAAAGAGGTGAACGTTCAACCGGTGCCTAAAAAAGAAGATCGGTCCAGCCCTATCAACTTCTGGTCCGTTCTTACTATATTTTATTATTATTGCCAAAATATTTAAGAACAGTACTATTAAGTATTTAAAAGCATATTATTTCATAAATTAAAAAATCTCCCACTGATGTGGGAAAACCAAAACGATGTTTTCATGGTAACACTGAATCTAAATTACAATTATTAATTATTTAATTCAATTATAGGGTTATTTAAATTATTTTCAGTACATAAACCATCAACTCATGTGTGAAAAGTAAGTTAACGGTAATTACTAATCTAGTGTAAAGTATATCAATGCAAACTTATATCAAATCAAATAAAATCATTGGAGGTACCTACCCATTTTCGCACTTAAGTAATTTGAAATCGGATGACAACTAGTCCTGCATTACTAGTCCTTAATATTAACACCAATGTCTAGAAACTTAGCCTGACAATATATTTAATAATATTAAATAATGGCGGCAAAACGGCAGCTGCCGGCTTTCATTGTCTTGAATATTTCACATTCTCAGCTTGGTGTCTCCTTACATGGTAATTATGGGTGTATTAAATACATCTTAGAGAAATTGTAAATTTTGTCTAACACTTTGGAATTCTTTTACATAACGTGTTGTTAGGAATGATATATTTTATAATAAACGTAGGCAATTTTCGTTCCTACATAGCTTTTAAGATGGCGGGAAACACGTGGCTCGCTTAAAAGTAAGCGACTACCGGTGTCTAAAACTTAACTGTTTAAATCTATTTTAACTAACAGTTATATGAACCCATGCTTTCGATAACACGTAATTTGGCTATCATGACGGTTGTATTATTATCCTTGTCATAATATCTTTTAAATACTATATAAGACCTATTGTGATAGGTTTAGTATACAGGGCATTTAACAGTCCTCATGTAATTCAATATCATTTCAAACCGGCAAAAATACTATCTTGTAAATATTTTTAAGTTTGGTACTATACTTTGCTTGTAATAACAAATATTAAAAGTAACTAAGGAGGGTCGCAAAAAAATATTACGTTACAAGCTGTTATTTTCTACAATTCTCTACAGAACTTACAGTTTTGACGTTTATTAAAGACAAACTGGCTTGACAGTTAACTACCGTAGTATGAGTAGGTAGGTCCATATTTATACAAAAAACTCAACTTTGAGATCTATTAAGTTATTATTTGATTCATTTGATTTCTAAAGTTATATTTTCAGTGAAGCCAAAATAGATGTTTTTTTTTTTCTTAGACTTATTTAGCCTGATGTAGGTGCACATTTATAATAAACATATTATCAATTAGTATTAATAAGTTGCTTTAGTTATAATATGACAATATTTTCTGAGTAAGCCTGACCTTTCATCCACATCCTTGGTTAGTATTGAAGACCTCTCATCTAAGTTATTATAACTTACTCACGGGAACATTGCATTTTCTTTTAGACAAATATAGTTTCCTTTACGCTTTTGTATATCCCTGAGGACGTGTTTATAATAATGATGATGATCGGTTTAGTATTTAAGACTTAAAACCATAACAAACAAACAAACAAACGCAAGTTCGCATTTATAATCTTAGTTATGAGTTATGAATATAGTAATCACCTTTGACCAGAATAATAACTTACATAATTATATTACACAGGGTATACCTTGTACCATTCAACCTCAGTATAATCTATGTATGATATCTTGATTGTGATGAATGTCCGTGAAAGATAATAACCAAACAAGGTATGTACAAGTTGCTTAGATACTTACTTTCTTAAGTTAAAGATTCAAGTATCTATTTAAAAATATGTAGTTAATCTAAATCTAAACAAAATTAGTCACTCGTAAAAACTACTTATCCGTCTTCTTTCCCACAAAAGAATTGCTGTCAAAACATACTTATGTGGAGACGCCATTAATTCGAAATTCAAAAACTCATTGTGTACTAAGTAGGAGCGCCATTTTGATTTAATCAATCGCTTATTATTAATGGGTCTGCCGCTGTACGATTGGAGAGTTATTTTTATTATTTTTCATATTGATGTGGTAATTGGAGACGTAACGATCTCACATTCATCGATACATTCTATCGGAATTTTTCGGTAATACCTTAAGGTTTAGATTTCAATTACTCAGCAAGAAATTCGTTTTTTTTCTTCAAACATAGATATCTATACTACTATTACATTTGATCTTAAAAAGCTTATACGCTTTAATCTTAGGGTTGGCAAGTCGACTCTTTAAGAGCATTATAAACTAAATTTCAGAAGATTAAATCAGTACCCGCTAATAACAGATAAAAAAGGTGCGTTCAAAACTAGAGTCCTTATGGCGGATTTCATTATGTAGGTACGTTACATTTAATTTATCAAAACACCTCATCCTTATTAGCTTTAGCATCTCAACTTAACCACAGGACGCCTATCGCTAGATATAACGTCCTCGCAAAGAGTTCTTTAAATTTAGACTTGCCTGCCACTGTTACAAGGTTCTATCTAGAGTGGTGGACACGTCCAGAAACCACTTTTCTATTGTTACCTGATTTAATGGTAATTCTGATATTTTTGGTGACTGATCTATCGATTATACTTTTTTCAAATGTCACCAATCTCTTATAAGCCTTTTTAGAGGTTTTATAACTATTGACCATAGATACCAATTCTGCTTACGAGAAGGATAGGCGGCGAAGGATATCTCATGCAAGTGGACGGTGTACAAACATACAGTCACTCACGTCATCAATCTCAGTCTCATTTACGTAAGGACAAGTGTACCTATTGCAGTCAACCGGGCACAAATACTTCTAAATATATGGTACATGGTATTACATGTTTGCACCCAAGCACAGAACAAATGATTGGTCGCATCACACAATATTTGATGGACGGTGTTTCCTTAAAATAATAAAGTTTAAATACCGTTTAATTGACTGAAATAGGCATGATGCCGATTAACTTCTATGACTGCCTCGGTGGTGCAGTGGTAGCGTATGCGACTGCTTTGCTGAGGTCAGGGGTTCGATTCCCGGGTCGGACCAAATGTTTGTATGATCTGCAAATATTTGTGTCGAGGTTTGAGTGTTTTCTAAGCATTCCATCAGTCATTCCAACTTTCATAGTACAAGCTCTGCTTAGTTTGAAACTAGAAGGCGTTGTGTGTTAGAAAAAAAAGACCTATACCGAAATATAAGCTGATAAACATCTTCTTGCGGTTTAACTGGTATTTTCCAAGTAACAGAAGCGGACCTCGCTTTTAACTCATAGTGGTAATTTTTGTATAGTAAGGTTTGTTTGTAGTAAGGTGTAGTAAGGTATGTTTCAGACCCTGTCCGTCCAACCTAGATCCGGTCTTAAATATTTAACTAAAGCATTTTAATAAAATCCCGTCACCATCAACGATTATGTGTAACAATAGATACATGACGGGAAATCGGCCAACGGAAACTTTTATATTATCGTACAGGTACTTAAATGAAAGACGTTTGATTGATAAATAATCTCTATAATCGGACACTCGAGTATTCGATACAAACACACTCGATGTTCAAATTATTCAAAGCCCATTAGTTCTCTATCTAATCTGACGATTCATTCAATTTAGTTTTCCATTGATTCTAAAATCAAATTAATTTGATGTATGGCTCGTTAGTGCATCTTTATTCTTTGTCGCTGGCTAAACGGACGTGTGAAAACTATGCTTCGATAAAGATGGATCCACACTGTATCCCATATTTGTCATAACCTGCTTTAATGGTCTCTATTTTTAAGTCTTTAACTATATACCTATGTTGCAATAATACACCTAAAAATCAATAAGGAATGGCCTAGGCGGCTTGAGTTACAGGTATCCTACCCATTATCTGGGTGATGACAGATTAAGAAAACGGAGTGTCTCCACCCCTATTCATCTCGTGGGTAGCGTGAGAGCAGACTAATCAAACTACGCAGGACAACAACACTGCAAAGAGAAAGAAGCCTTATGCCAACACGTCTGACCAGTGGGAGACTAGTGGGATAGTAGGCCAAAACCTCCCTCAGTTCAACAGTTGACTTATAAAGACTGTTGATGATGATGATGATGTTCCGAACTATACACCTATAACCTTTCAAATCCTAAGCACATTAGACAATTTTGTTCTTATTGGTTACTCTAAAATGGGTTATTATTTAGGGTGACATTCCACTGCCTGAAGTTTTTCATGTTGACGTAATAGGACCATTACTCGTACATGTGTCTGTCGCTCTGTTACACATCTTTATGACGTAAATAAATGTAGTTTGAATATGGGGTTAAAGTACAATAAGACCTATTTATTAATAATTACAAGACTCTTCATAGATTAGTGATTATTGAGTTACAGCTTGTTGGTTGTTTTCTAAACTTCGGACTCATTTAAAGTCTTGCAACAAAAGTTATAAGTCATTTAAATTTGGAATAAATCTTTTAAATTCTTTTGTTATTTTCGCTTAGTAATCAAAGGTTTTTCTAAAAAAACTTATAAAAATAACTTTAACCTATTCTCCTTCTTAAGTTTAAGGTTTAAGGCTTCACCATAGTGGGGATACACCTTAAAGTATTGTTGTCCAATTAATTTTTACCTAAGTACTTTCAACTCGATATTGTAGCTGTAACCATTAATTGCAATATCAGTAAAGCTTAGAGTTTTTTTAACGACCAATTAAATTGATATTTTCTAAAAATCCCACTTTTATTTGTCAGTTAGGTCAAAACTGTCTAATGATGTAGCGATACGGATTATAACAAACTAATCAGAAGAAATAAAATATTTATTTGACCATAAAGCTGGTTTTTATTTAATAGAGAAACTGGTTTCGATACTTCTAAAACGATTAGTGGTTACTTGCGAACTAAACGAACCTACCACATCAGGATTTATATTCTGTATTTATAAACTTCTCTATTTTTAACCCCCGACGGAAAACGAGAGGTGTTATAAGTTTAACCTTTGTATCTGTGTATCACTTCTTAGGTGATCTCACTAAAATCCACAGGTCCGACTGATCTGAAATTTGAAATACTGTTACTTTGATGGTATTTCCATGTACAGCAAGCTGTTACTTAGATGGTATTTCCATGTATTTACATGCAACAGCAAGTTCCATCCCTGTAACTTGCTGCTGCATCAAGTAGTCTGCAGGATAGCCAACTACTCAGAAAATTATAGCATATTTACCATGTTTGGGCTTATTAGAGCAGTCTCAATGAGCTGTTGTGGTTTTAAAGTTTTTACTGTGAGGGTATTATCTCGTTAATGTAATGAGTGTAATTTCCGTAATACAGATCTACCATTCAAATTTGAAAAATTAAGAAATACCAACACTAAGTGTGAAAAACTAAGAAATGAAAAGTTTATTACAATTCATCATTATGAAGGAGAATTAAAATCATCGACACTATTTCAAAAGGTAATTTATTTAAGGATCAGTTTCGAGGTCACTGAAAGAATAATGCCAAATTAGCCTCGAAGAAGCTTGATGGGTTAAACAAACCTAGACGATAATTCACTTACAAACACAGAATACCTTTTGGGAGATTTGGAGATTTGGACTGCACGGATGGTGTAGTGGTTTAAGCGGTCACCACGCCGCTTCCTACTACGCCGACACTTTGTGTGATCCACAAATTATTGTTCTGAGTCTGGGTGTGTGTCCGTTTCATGTATGTTTGTAAAGTCCCCCGCGACACAGGATATGTTCCTAATGCAGGAGTTGACTTTTTAATAAAAGAAAAAAATATATTTGTGAGAGAGTACATCGGAAGAACATTTTGAACGAATTTTGATTACGGGAATCGACCTTCAGGGCTATAAAATGCAAGATTTATCTTCTATAAATTAAAATGTGGTATGCGCCAAAAGCATGTATTATAAATGATACCACTGAACCACACCACTGGGGTGTTGTTTACATAATTTTTTTGGTAATGTCACCACCGCTGTCTAGTGATGTATAACGGGAAATAAAACATATTGTTACGTGTTAACTTTTAATATTAATGTTGAAATTGGTCGAGTTCATAAGGGATTCGTAAAACATAATAATTGTATGCAATACAACAAAAAACTAATTAATGAATTTATAAACTATGATCCGATATTATACAATAATTATTCATGTTTTTCACCATATTTTGTTTCACTTTATCTGCTATCTTTAAGGCAACTTTTGAAAAAGCCTTTTAAAAATGGTCACGGTCGTAATCTTACGAAACAAAAATAATTGATGTCAATAAATGCACAAGTTTTGTGTTAGAACTTCATAACGATGGTGTTGTAACAAAATTGAAACTACACCCCAGTGGTGTCGTTAACAATACACAGCCAAATCTTTTTTTAAATTTTAAACGCCAATATTAAGAATTTGAATGATTAATTCACCTGCAACAAGCAATATTAGATTTAAATAGTATAGTAACTTCTGAGAACTTTCTTTTATGTCAATTAAGTTGTAGTTTTTTTCAAAAATGTAGTCTTCCTACTAATGCATCTAAATATTTTCATCCCTTCGATTTACTAATCTGACAATTTTATAGAGTATGAATATCAGTAGAAATTCTTCTCATACGAGGGAGTCGAGAATATCTATTATAATTTGGAAGTATTTTAACATAAACTAATAATAATTCCTTGAAGGAATTCCCTCACATTCCGTGCCGTCGCGAGGGGTGCCCCAAACCATCGTTATACGGAATTAAGCCTATTTACCGAGATTTAATAGTAGTAGCGGGGCTTGAAGAATTTATACAGAAAATTCATGGTTCCGATGAAAAAATTTATTTTACAGCGGTCTTCGTTGAGAGTCTAGAATTTGAACTTAAGTTCAGAAATTGCATCTATATCTATTTAGAACACTTTAAAGTTAATATGTAGAAGAAATGCAGAGACCAGAACTAAGAAGAACTAATAGGAGTAAGAACCGAAACTATACAAAATAAAAGACATAAATAAAATAGATACAAATAGATAGAAAATGACTGGATATATACTGTTAGGTCTGTGGATTTCGTTATCCTTGGGGGTCCTCAATCTCAGAATGAATATACAGGTGTGCGACTTTGACAGTTTGGTCCATATCCATATTCCTGACCCCAGTTTAGCTTCTCCCTTTGTCCTGTCACCTGTAGTCGTTCTTAGATTACATTTTCAAAAATAGGTGACGTCAGGCAGTCAGCTAATAATAAAAGAAATCAATCAAAACCCTATGCAATTGTATATACACACCGCGACGTCTCCACACTTAATTAGGGAAGGTATTAAATTTTCAAAAAAAAGAGTTAGTATTCATTTATACATTATACAGGAACTTTGATTTAGATGTATAGTTACAGTGACAGATATATAGCTATAGTGAGATGTATAGTATGGGCATATCGTGGCCAGTATTATATATCAGCCGACAGTCAAAACACAAAAATCGCAATTATACATCATACTTTCGATCAATCACATATCATAACGAGAACTCGCATTCTTGAACTTTATTCAGAAACTCTTTCAAAGTTTACCGAAAACAATTTTGTTAACGAGCTTCCACGGTCAGTTAATACGGGTAGCCATTTTTTAAAATAAAACTTTCGACATGCATGCAGCCAATGTATTTCTACAGCCGAATTAACATATACCGTTCAATTAAAGGCCCTATATCGTAGCAACACGAATAAAAATAATTTGCTTCATCCGACAATGTTATTTCTTAACTACTTCTATGCGTCAATCACGAATTCTGACGGTAATCGATCGGTTATCAGTAGCTCTATCTAGCGGTCAGTAGCAATACTATTGACTGACATGGCGACCTCCTGTCAAGCGCAACAAAAGTGGTACTTTGGTTTTTTGTCGAACTTTTTTTACTTAGTGAAGCGAGTGCTTTAAGTAGGAAGTCAATAGTACAATTTGTTGAAACAAATAGATCTTAAAATAAGGGGTTCTGTTATAATTTCTATTCTCTTTGATTAAGAATGTGTATATGTTACTAAATCGACTATAGTTTTCATAAGATAATTTAAAAATCGTAAAAATACAAATTTATTATAATTGTTTAAATAAATTAGTTGTTGGACAACCAGTACGCATCTCTTATGTAGGGTTACCGGCTTTAGGATAAAGCCAGTGGAGCCATCGCAGGAACTAACCATTAAAAACTATTTCTAGATCAAAGTAAAAATTTTGACGGGAACAGGGATCTTAAACTTTTCAAACGAGTTCATGGTCAGATCATATTTTGTCGGTACCCAGAAGCACTCACTTCGATAATGATGTGATTTATGAGTTGTAAATTCTGATTACTTTATTCTGAGGTTCAGGTGTTGTGTTGCATCACGAAATGTTTTAAGTATTCAAAGCCATTGCCAGTAACTATTTAAAATTTGTATTATAATTGATCCGTGTAGGTCTTTTAGGTAATAGTCAAATAACACTACTTTGACTTCCTTCCTAAACGACTATTTCAAAGTTGACAATAAAACAACCGTACTTTAAAACCGGCCATTATAACAACTGACTCTAATTTGTACCATTTATAACAAAGTAATTTGTCCTTAATGACGAAGTCTAAAATTAAATCTTTTCTTTTTCAGAGCAAAAAGTAAAAATGGTGGCAGATTACTTCGCGAGAAGTTGGAAAAGATTGGACTTAACTTACCGGCTGGCAGGCGGAAAGCTGCTAATGTTACGCTTCTGACTTCTTTAGTTGAAGGTAAGATACTCATTTTATATTTCTCTTTCCTAAAATTATAAATTGACTAGTTTTTTTATACCCTTGGTTTTATTACCAATAAACATAAAATGTTTTAGTAATTTTTACCAAGTTGACATAATTTTTAGGTACGGTAGGGACAGTAGTTGTCTATTTCGTATAAACATAACACTCACTTCTACGGATCCATAGGTCCGTAATATTTTTGGCACGTCAGGTAGAAATATTTTGAAATAAACCTAGTAGATTAATGTTATTATTGCATATGAATAGAAAGTTAATTTGTCTGAACTTAAGTTCTTAAGTTTCAGCTTAATAGAAGGTTTGTCAATTCTTGCCTTTTTTAGTATCTATCGACACCACGAGCAGCACTCTCGGCAAATGTATAGATAGGTACAGAAACGTGTCCATTATAAAAGCGTGTTAAACACACACCAAACATACATATTGGTTTACTCGATATCTAAGAGCCCTTTTGGAAGTCGACAACAATTATGATAGACATAAACTATAAAAAGTCGTTAGTACTATTTGCTATGATCATGTTCGCAACTGACAATTTCATGATCATGACTACAACGACATAACAGTTTTATTTAGCCATTTGCCAAACGAACTTGTTCACACACAATTTTCTTTATTATAACCGTTATATTTTAATGCTTTCCGATAATTTATTGCCAACGATTTATGTGCGAAATGAAACACTGTGATTAGTTAGCAAGCAAATATCGACCGTCTACTCGTATCGAGAATGATTTGTTGTTCATTCGGATGTTCACTTACGTAGGTGTATTTGTTTCTTAAATAGGCAATAACAAAACAGATCACTACCTTTTTTATTTGACTTAATTCTTTATGCACAAATGAGAATTGTCTACCTTAGGGTGTTTGGGAAATGTGTGACTAGACGCACTAGATATATTTTTAAAGGGGTAATAATTGAGAAGTTGGATAGAAACAATAGGAAAAATATACATACATACGTACTTGTCAACCGATTATATGCACATACATAATATTTATAAAGTTGTTATTACAATCGTGGTGAAATTTTCTTTTTTTACTTAACCGGCGCTAAATAAATATTCGTGTTTATTTTATTAGCTTTATCATCAACTTTTATTAGTCCACTGCTGGATATAGGCCTCTTCTTAGATAGGAGAGGTTAGGCCTACTATACCACGCTGGCCAGATGGGTTGCTATATGGTGTTTCAAGTTTTCCTTCCCTTTGCTGTGCTCTTTCCTCCCTTGTTGCAGTTGTTTATATTAGCTTATTTTCATAGCATAGCATTTTTCATTTACATACAGTGTAGAGTATTTACTAGTAATGTATTATATACTATATCGTCTATTAAGTGTAACTGTTTTAACTTGAATCATACATTTTTCCTTTTTCACGATAATGATAAAAGGTGCCCTTTGAAACTTACACCATAGGATATACTGAATGCAAATCAGTCATTAAGCTTACAGCCGAAAAATGTCTACTGTTAACAGTACATTGTAAGTTAACAAATTAGTACTATTTTTATTTATTTTGCAGCGGAAGCAGTACATTTGGCGCGTGACTTTGGCTACGTGTGTGAGACGGAATTTCCGGCGAGGGCTTTAGCGGAATACCTCGCGAGGCAATACGCGGAGCATGACGCACGACGCAGACGCGATTTATTACAAGCTACCAAACAGGTGAGCTAGAAATGTTACTTTCACAATATTTCTTTTTTTAAAACAAGAAAGCAATCCTGGCCAGGTCATTCTGTGGATGGGTGACCATTCTTAACACATTGAGACCCCTCCGTGTCTGCCCTGTTCCCATACAAACATCTGTGGCAATCGTTACGGGTGGGTCTGATGACAGGCGCCCCACGTAATAATCGAAATTGACTTAGTTGACTGAAAGCCGACTCCAACCTGGTTTGGGCAAAGGCTCGGCAGATGAAAATATTTTTTTAAAAGACAACTCTCGCACTAGGAATATATCCTGTGTCGCGGGCAACTTTACATACATTCATGTATATTAAATTATGTAGGTATATATATTATTATTCATGAAACAGAAACAAGGAACACTCAGAACAACAATTTGTAGATCACACAATGTTGTCCCATGTGGGTATCGAACCTCTCCCTCGTAACACTCAGCGCAGTAAGAAGCGGCGAGGTGACCGCTTAAACCACTGCGCCATCAGTGCAGTCTACTATGACGGAACTGGTCGCTGAAGTTTCGATAATGATGCTAGCCTACTTTACCTTATCACACTGATTCATAAAGACAAAGATACTGATATTATTTATTGGAACGGAGTTCCTTGACGCGCGTTCTGAGCGGATGGGAGCGAGACCGAAAAAAGTGTAACAGTGTAGAGTATTTTAATGCGGTTTTCACCAATAGAGATAGTGATTCAACAGGAAGGTTTATATGTATAACACATGCATATTATAGCAGAGAAAATCCGAGAATATCATAGATTTGTCGTAAAAAATAAAATATGTTTTTGTGCACTAACATAGCTTACATTAAAGATCTATAATACAAAAAAGTCCGCGGTGGTATATGTCTATCTCCTAAGGATACGATGTGCATTTAGTGTAGATTAAAATTTCTCTTTACGGCTTATCGTTCAATTGAATGTTTTAGAAGATATAGAAGAATCGGGTTACTGATATAGAAGTTACTGATATATCCTGATTCTACTTGATCACGGCGAAGGGCAGGCCATTTAAATTTGGATAAGATACTTGGACCAGGCCCTTTGGCAACAGAAATGTTGCGTCTCAACATAACTCTGCAGCCTATGCCCAGTTTCAATGCGTTGGCATGTTGGTCTGGGGTTATGGGTTCGATTCCCACCCAGGACAAGTAATTGTGAGAAAAGCATGTCCATGTATCTAAAATATGTATGCGTTCAGAAATATTTAAATATGAACATCAGCAGTCTGGTCACCATAGCACAGGTTCTGCCAAGTTTGGCAGCAGACGGCCGTGTGTGAGATGTGTGTAGTTATTATTATTATTTGTTCTGTGTCTGGTTGTAATTTTATCTATAATGCGTATGCATTTAGAAATACATAAGTATGTTTATGAGCAGTCTGGTTCCCATAGTACAGGCTCTGCATTGTTTGGTATCAGACTGTGAATAGACAAAATAATGCAGTCCGGCGGCCTACTTTCCTGCATTTTTGTAGCGCACACCTAATAATATGTATTTAGCTAAGCAGCATTAGTGATAAACTAAAAATTACTGCAATTTTATCTTTATTGATTTCCGCTTGGTATAAAAAAGTAATTATGTATAATAAGCAGATATTTAGAAAAAAAAACAACTTTTTTAAATGTTTAACGCCGTTCAAGAACCCTATGATAATATAAACTATGTTTAGTCTGAGTCTAAATAGTGCCATCACCGCTCCTGTAAATATACCCTAAAACGTCCTGTCCACTGTCGGAGCAGCCATTAAACTACTGCCCGATCTGTGCAGTGCAAAATTGTCATAAACGGTCTAGTTATAGTACATTCCAATTTATAATTAAACATATGCAAAATATCAGATGAATATTCTTTGTCTACAGGTAATAAAAGAGCTAATGGATTTACTGAACCAAGATCGATCACCGCTGTGTAATACGAGGCCACCTCACCTCCTGGAGCCAGCGATACAGCGTCATCTCACGCATTTTTCACTCATCTCCCATGGGTTCGGAGGTCCAGCTATTGTAGCTGCTCTAACTGCCATACAGGTATGTATCTACTTAAAATTTATTTAAATTACTTCGCTTGAATCAAGACCTCTAACTTCTTAAAGTACAGTTAAGTACAGGTAACTTAGATACAGTTGAAGTTGGGTGTCGGTGTGTGTTTAATTTATTTGAATAGGGAGGCTTGGCTCGTGGCTTGGTGTCGTGTATTAAGCGCCTCAGCTAGACCCCAAAAGTTATTAATAACTTTCTGGTATATGCTGTAGCATATACCAGAAAGTTATTAATGAGAGATAAGTTATTAATTATACACCTAGTAAGTGGGTAGTTAAGTGACAATACACTTAAAATGCTACAGCAAAAAAAACAAAGCTATAAACAAATAAGTAGAACCAGCAGTACTTTTTTCTTTCTTTAAGTAAATACGTCACCGATTGACTTACATATTTTTGTTATGTTTGTTTCAGAATTTTCTTAACGAATCTCTGAAGCACTTAGACAAATTATATCCTCAAAGTGGCATGGTATCATCGTCAATGGACAAAACAAAAATGGACCCAGATATCAAGAAGTAACACAAGAGCAACGACGTTGACGTCGGACTGTGTGGTAATTCTTCTTGTACAACGAGAACAAATCTCTTGCGTCGCGCATCGAGAACAAACTCGTTGTGACAAAAACTTTTTATCAAAATGTCGGCAACGGTGCCAATCACTCAACCAATTAGGATAACAATAATGTATTTGAAATAAAACTGCCATTCACTTGCGTAAAAATGTAATAATGTATGAAGATTGCGTATTTATTTTTATGGTGATCTTCGAACCTGGCGACTCGCATATAAATAAAGTGCAATTATAATACTCATGATTGTGAGATCTGTAAATATAGTATAAAATCAACACAGTATTGATTAAGCATTTATAGTAAATACTTTTCAGCTCAAACAGTGATTTTATAACTTCAAGACATATATTTTTTAATAAAAAATAAAATAATACACACCCACTGCAATAAAACACATATCAATAATGTAAATAGTACTAAATATAGAAGGAAGGTGTTTTATTATTTGACAAAATTTCATATTGTTTTTAGAATTTAAAAGAAACCTCTTTAGTTTTTAATTATTATTATAGATATAGTTTTGCTAGTGATTCAATGTGAAAGTGTGCCAATTAGTTATAATTTGGGAAACTCTGATGTGCGAGAGTTCCCAATAATAGGTATTTAATATATTTATTGTGGCTTGTACATAATACTTATGAAATTACTATTCACTTGCCTAATATTTAGTTTTTTTTTTAAAGTTATTCTAGTATTCGCACATCTATCTCTTACTCCAACTTTGTATAAATTAGTACTTAAGCCTGCCCGTAGATTAATATACACGCCAATACATTTTAACTGCTCACGCCTCGTAGCCATTCCGTGCTGCCTTCTGTCTGCCCCAACCTTTATATCTAACTCAGTGATATACCGGCTTGGCTTGGCACGCAACTACAGAGCAATGTACATATCAAACTAGTACAAACATGTGGAAATTAGGCGACACGATTATACGACTGTTCCTATCCTGTCAAGACGGTGTCAGCCTACTGGCCTCTAATAGTTTATTGGATTTAATTTTAATACGTCAATAAATATTATACTTTAATGAATTTTAATTATACACAGTCAACCACAGCCTAAAGCGCATAATGCTATATACTGCAAAATTATTTGATCGTGTTGGTACATAATCAAATAACTTAATACGTAAATGAGCATTATAGATCTAGTGAGTAACAAGAAATTATGCATCCTTAGTGCCTTTCAGTCCTACTCTAGAACTAATGAACAAAGATCGAAAAGCCTTTAAAATATTCTTGAAATATATTGGAAAAAAGATTACCTTAGTACATATTTATATTCATCAACAGCCTTTCATAGTCTACTGTTGGACGTAGACCTCTCCTTAGAGAAGAGGTTTTGGCCTAGGACTAGGCCGAGGACATATTTATATTTACACTCGCAAACTTGGTTTTAAATAAAAAAATAACCCTTCTTACGATAGTGGGTATCAGCGCAGATGCGACCAAAAAGTATCAACATGTAATAATTTTGGTTAAGTAAGTAGGTAAACATATGGTTTGTGTTCAAAATTCTTAACATTAACTTAGTTTATAATTCTAAATTTGTACCCACAAGAAATGCTCATCTTCGCTTTGTTATCGATGTGTTTCGGTATATTCGATATTTTTCATATATTGGAAATTTGAAATTACCATTGTGTACTTGAATTTCTTTTCGTGGAGTAAAGAATGATGTTTAAATATTTTGTTTTATTATCATAATCTATGCATATTCATAGGTGGATACCTAACTATGGTCCTTTTAACCCCTGCACATATTTTACTAACCATCCATATCCAATCCATACTAATATTATAAATACGAAAGTGTGTCTGTCTTTCGGTCTGTCTGTTACCTCTTCACGCTTGAACCGCTGAACCAATTTAGATGAAATTTGGTATAGAGATAATTTGAGTCCCGCCCAGGACAGCTTTTAACCCAAAAATCACCTTTTAAGGAGGTGAAAAGGGGGGCTGGAAGTTTTTAGTGGAAATTATTCACCGCAGAACCCATTTTAATGAAATTTGGCATGGCGACTGTGGGCAAAAGCTAATTATATAATATTATTTTTATCGTAAGCCACCTTGTTATATTTATGCAGGGTAGTAACCTGTATACAAGGTGATTTTGAAAGCTTTTTGGAAAAGAAAATTTTGAAATATTTATCAATAACAGAAGCTAAATATAACGTTAATTTAATAAAATATATATTTTTTTTATCATCAAAGCCGATATTCATATCGTTTACAGAGAAAAAGTGAGAACCAGTAGTAGGGCTATTCAATCACACGTAGGTAAATACTACAAATAGAAATAGGTACTATGCGTTTTAATATCGAGTCACATGAAATCGTATTCGCCAATAAAAACAAAGCTACCGAGTTGCGCCGGAGTCGTCCAACCAATGACGTAAGCCCCGAAGGCGCATGCGCGGGACTCACCTGTAATCGTGAGGCGTCCTTCGCTTTCAGTCGGTCAGTAATACCATAACATCATGACGGCACGCTACATTGATTAGCGCTAAAATGAGTCAACAGTACGAATTTTCAAACGTGGAGTACTTGGCAATAACAATAATAATATCGTTTATTTTCTCACCAAAACCAAAATGCATAGGGGGAAGTGGGGCAGATTCATACAAGGGGCACCGTCATACACTAGATACATCTGTTGTTAGGCGCACATCAACTGAACGACTTATCCGTGTACGCGTAGCTTACTTATGTGTGTGTTGGCTCACGGAGTTTGAAAGCAGTCGGTGCGAAACTCGCGTTCAGGTGACATGGAACGTGATTCGGCCACGCGTAAGTAATTTTATAACCCCACTTTAAACATCATTTTTTTAGTAAAAGCTTTTTTCTAGATTATTCAGTACTATTTTATTCAAAAGGTAATAGGATCAAGTTTGTAAATAGATACGTTAATAATGATATATATAGTTGTTTTTTTTTAGGAATATTTTTATTTCATTTTCTTGTGATGGGGTTGGTTCATACAGCAGTAAGCGGGGTACATTCATACTGTATGAATGTGCCCCATATTTTTATTATAGTTTTAAGAATTGAAGTGATATAAAAAAATTGTTTTACAGAAAAAATATGGTCAGAAATTACAAGAAAAAGGGAACTAGGACTGGAGAGGTGGACGAACAGGCAATGTTAAAAGCTATAGATGAAGTTTTGGAAAACAAACTCTCTTTACGGAAATCAGCAACCAAATATGGAGTTAATGCACAAACACTACAAAGCCGTATCAAAAAATTACGCAAAACACAAGATCTCGGTGGCGAACATCGTGTATTCGAATCTAAATTTGCATCGCAGCAAGTTTTTACAAAAACAGAAGAGGATCTTTTAAATAAATATATCTTAGAGTGTTCTAAGATGCACTATGGACTGACATGTATCCAAGTTAAAAAACTTGCATATGAATTTGCTAAGGCCAATAAAATTAAATATCCTGCAAGTTGGGATAATAATAAGACGGCGGGAGCAGATTGGTTAGCAAGTTTCCGAAGCCGTCATAAGAATTTAAGTTTGCGTAAACCTGAAAATACCAGCGCTGCCAGATCATTCGGTTTTAACAAAACGGCAGTGAATGATTTCTTCCAGAACCTGGAGAATATATACTGCAAACACAATTTTACTGCCGATCGGATTTTCAACTACGACGAATCTGGTATTTCTACTGTTCTGAGCACACCCAAAATTTTTGCTGACAAGAGCCAAAAACAGGTTGGTCAAATAGTGTCTGCCGAAAGAGGAGAACTGGTCACATTTGGTGGTATTATTTCAGCAAGTGGAAACACCATACCGCCCCTGTTCATCTTCCCTCGAGTACATTTTAAGGACCACTTCATAGAAGGTGCTCCAGAAGGCTCTTTAGGTGTAGCCACGAGAAGTGGTTGGATAAACTCGAGCATTTTTGTTGATGTTCTAAAGCACATCCAGAAACACACCTTATGTTCGAAAGAATATCCAATATTGCTTTTATATGACAACCATGAAAGTCACATTTCAATTGATGCAATCAACTACTGCCGTGACAATGGGATTGTGTGCCTTTCTTTTCCACCTCACACGACTCACCGCATGCAACCATTAGATGTTGGAGTATTTGGACCATTAAAGACGAAATTAAAAACAGCATTCAATGACTGGCACGTTTCCAATCCAGGAAAAACACTTAATATTTATAATATCCCAAAACTCACGAAGATACCTTATTTAGAGTCATTCAATGGTAGGAATATTACCAGTGCTTATGAAAAAACCGGAATATGGCCTTTTAATAAGTTGATTTTCAATGACGATGACTTTGCGCCGGTTCAGGTGTATCATTCTAATCCGGCAACAAATCCTAATGAAAGCGCAGGTGGTGAGGAGCTTGGAATACCTAGTGATGAGCTTAATACAGTTAGTGGTGAACTTTGTAATGTTCTTGCTCGAACATCACCGAATTTATCCGGAGATATCTCGCCGTCACTGCTTTCACAACATCTTGAATTAACAGTAATAGATTTTGATAACCCTGCACCATCTACTTCCAATGTATTGAAGACGCCAGAAATGATAAGGCCTTTCCCAAAAGTTCAAAGACGCACACAAACAAGAAAAGGTCGATCACTTGGAAAATCAAGAATTTATACGGACACGCCTGAGAAGACTAGAATTGAAGAATTGGAAAAAATAAAAGAGGTAAAGAGATTAGAAAAAGAACGGAAAAGTAAAGCAAGAGAATTGAAGAGAGCGTTGAGTTTATTAAATGAAGATTATGACAGATCAAGTAAACCAAAAAGAAATAAAACCAAAGAGCTTGAAACAGTTAGTAGCGACAGTGAAACAAATATCAGCCTAAGAGAAAGTTCTGCTTCACCTTTTGACGTGTTTGAAGAAAACGAAGAAGAAGATGATCATCAAGAGCCTGTTGACCCTGAAAATGTCAAGGATGGTGCTTATGTGCTTGTGAAATTTGAAAAAAAGAAGTCTGTGATCTACTACGTCGGACAAATAATCAAACACTACAGTTTGACAGAAGTAATGGTTTCGTTTTTGAGGAAGAAACCAGGATCGTCTATGAAATTTGTATTTCCAGACGTCAAAGATGAATCATGAAGGATCAGTAGATCTATCAGATATAGTTTTAATATTACCGGATCTTAAATCAGCTAAGACAGCTAGGACTAGTAGTATGTTAAGTTTTAACAAAGATCTCTCTTTTTATAACGTCCATTAATATAATTATTGTAAAGATAAGATACTTTGCAAGTTAATTAGTGTTTAACATTTAAGATTCCTCATGTTGTATGTGATAATTTTTGAAATTGTTGATTATTGATAGTACTACTAAATAAGAATTAAGCAATAGGAAGTAGATATTTAAATACTGATATGACTGATCAGGAAGACTGTTAGGTTAGCTAAGTTCCTTCAGTGCCATAAATAAGAAAAACTACCTACATTTATGTTATTCTCTTTGTTACTTAGTATTATTTGGTTATTAATTAGTATTAGTTGCTCATAGAGACTCATTGCTTTTGTTTTCGACAACGTTGTATTTTGATACTTTTATTTTGATAAATAATTAAACTTTTCATGCTCAACTTGTGTATTTTTTCACATGTATGAATCTGCCCCATAGCCTGTATGAGAGTGCCCCGCATGTGGGGTACATTCATACATTTTAATAAAAAAAATTAACCTTTAATTAAAAGCCGCACATGTGTATTTACACAAATTACATGTTTTTGATATAAAGTCAGATAGTTAGACTACTAGTTTTTGATTAATTGATACAGATATTGATACCAGAGTAAATTCTATAAAACGAAATATAAAAACTGTATGAGGCTGCCCCACCTTCCCCTACAATGAAAATACGATTTCGCTATAACATTTGACAATTTCGGTAGTGGATAGCTGGTGCCTGAGGTAGGTATAAAAACCTGTGTTACAGGACACCAGGTCCCCACTCGGACCTCGTCTTGACATTTCAAAATACCTTTGTGAGGTGGTTACAATATAGTTGTGCAAGAGTACAAAATTTAAGAAAAAAAAAAGAAAAAGAAACGAGCGGGAGCAGTAAAAATTGTAACATTAACAAAAACAGTGTGTGTGTGTGTGTGTGTGTGTGTGTGTTTATGTATGTTTGTGTTTATATGATTGCTTTAAGAGCCATTCTGAGATGATGGCTTTACATTGGTACGTATTAAGACTATGTAGGGACAAAATTTTATACAACTTTTTACACAAGTAGGGCCCTAGAAAAATAAAGAACCTACGGCTAAATGAACTTTTAACATGCAATGATACGACCTTCAAACGATTACGGCGAGTATTATCAGAGGTGTAATAAGTTTGAGAGTGCTGTCTGAGAACGGTAGCTTTCACAAACAGTTGCCTTACTGTGAGAACTTGGCAAATTTCATAAAGCCTTTTAGTAGGGTACAGCCTAGGCTTGAAACAGCAAACCTTTAACACAGCTCTTTGGGCACGCTCAATCTGCAAGGTGTGAGATTTAGCTGCACCCCCCCATGTGGTAATGCAATAATTTAAGATAGATTGACATAGACCTGTATAGACCATTTTCATTACATGAGCATCAGCAGAGTGTCGAAGTTCTTTAAACATATAGATAAGTTTGCGTACTCTACTTGAGATATAATTAATATGATTTTTGAAAGTTAGGTTATTATCAATATAGATACCTAGATGTTTAATAGAAGTTACTTTATCTATGAAATAAGAGTCACTAAATGGAGCATTATCAGGTAGGTTAAAGGTTATTTGTAGGGAAGTGTCTAACGGATTAGGGGATCGGATAGAGAAGTCAACTACTTTGGTTTTGGTATTGTTTATCGTGAGTAGATTATTTCTTAGCCAATTATTAACTACATCGAAACATTTTTGAGCGAAACGGTATGTATCCCTCCAATCATCTGATGAGAAAACCAGTGCAGTATCATCAGCATACGCGAAAATTGCTCCATGGTCAAGTCCAATGTTGCACAAATCATTTATATAAACCAGAAATAAACTTGGGCCCAGAATGCTCCCCTGGGGCACGCCGTAGGTTATGGGCGTTTCAGTACTAGTACAAGAACCGATTTTTACTAACTGTGATCTGCCCGTCAGATAACTACGAAACAGAGACAGTTGAGTCCCTCTAATACCCAAAGATTCAAGCCTATTCACAAGTATTTTTGTCGAGACCGTGTCGAAAGCCTTTGCGAGATCTAAAAATAATGCAACGCATTTCTGACCCTTGTCAAGCTTTCTGACTATAGAGTCAACCAGATTGTGTACAGCATCTTCGGAGGATAGATTCTTTCTGAAACCAAATTGGTTAACAGATAGTAGGTTACGATTTTCTAAATAATTAATAACCCTAGATTTAATAATTTTTTTCTGAAATTTTTGACATTGCTGGTAGTACCGAAATGGGTCTATAGTTTTCCACACAGTCTCGATCGCCTGATTTGTGAATTGGATGGAGAAGTGCTCTCTTAAAGGACACCGGAAATTTGCCTGTTGTAATGCTCAGATTGAAAATATATGTGAGTGGGGTAACGAGAATGGTCCTGTATTTCTTTAAAAAGCCGGATGATATACCGTCCCATCCTACTGCACAGTTGATTTTTAGAGACATAATCAACCGTTCCACCTCACATTCGTCAGTTTCAAGCAGGCCAAAAGATTCCTTGGAGTTGAATTGGACGTTAGTAGAAGAAGAGGAAGAATCCCTGTGTATGGTACAGTGCAATGGTACAGCTGTACGCTACTGCCAACTACAACTTGGAAGAGGCTCGGCGTTTGTATTCCCAGCCGGAGCATTTAAATGCACTACGGCTACGTGGAATTGAAAGCCCTCAAATTCCCTCCACACCTACCATCTTGGCTGCAACCCAACGTCTTCTCGACCACGGACAATTTCGGGCGCCTACTCATGCGCAAGGTCAAGGACGTTTAAATTATTATTCGCCGGAGTGTAGTGCGTGCATACCTGGACAATGAGTTTAGTGATCGGTGGATAGGTCGAGGAGGGCCTGTGCCTTGGCGACCTAGAAGCCTGGATTTTTTCTTCTAAAAGACTTGTTTATACACGGTAATATGAAAGCCGTGATGATTTACGCGTGGTGGTGGACGCTTTTGATGAAGTGAAAAGTGATAGAGATACATTAAGAAAATTAAAAAACAATTGCATTAAACGTGGACCTTTGTGTATTGAACGCAGCGGACTCCATTTTGAGCAGTTGGCTCGATACAGAGAAGTGTAAATAGTGTAAATAAACTGTAAATAGGTATGTAAGTTAATTATTCTGTAGATAGCTCCGATTTTTTAAATACGCCTGCAATATTTATACCTACAGTCCGTTGATAAATTTATTTGTTGTGAAAAGAACAATCGTGGTTAATAATCGCAAAAGAAGTTTAAATAAAATAGGTATTTCCGACGGTCCTAAGCCCGTGTAAAGTTTGAAGGACAAGCTGGCGTCTATCAACGTAAGTACTCGCTAGCTCGCGCCTATAGGTATACTTTTATCAGCTGCTGTTAGCGTCAGCGGTGCGCAGCGGTCGCCGAAACGCGCACGGACGTGTTTCATTCATATAAGATAATGAATATTGATCAGTCCATTACTACTTTCCAAGTCGATCGAGTAAAAATGAATATTAAAACTGAAACTTTTTTTTAGTCAACATTACAATTGATTTAACCATTATTATTGGTACTATAGATGATTCCAAATTAAAATGTTTCGTTTCCAAATCGCCTATAAAATCACCGTGTATATATAACAAAGCATTGAGAAAATCCTAATTTAACGCTTTTTTTATCAATTCTGATACTATCCTAGATTTTTATTCCTTGTTCGATAACTGGGAATAAATCCATGTTTTATAACAAATCTGCAGTTTAACTGTCATAGATTTTTCTTATAATATTTGTCAAAGAAAATTCTTTTTTTTACAATTTTATTATTTTTCCAATTATTAACCATCTACTTCGGCCCAGTTTGTTAAGTTAACTACAATTTTAGTAGTTGAAATTACAAAACAATTCATCAACTGTACAAAAACTGTAAAGAAAAGCATAAAATAAAGGATATAAGTTCCAACAAAAATTGTAAAGGTGCCTGGCCTCTGGGAAGGAGCCAGACCAAGTGATTTCAGGTTCTCCCCGGATTGACGCCGTACCTAACTAGGCCCTATCCCGGGGAAAGGGAGAGGCTTCCCCCTGCCTATCACTACATATTGCGGAACAATTGCATTTTGGTGCAATCAGGCTGCCTACATAATTCCACTACGCCACCGCAGTAATTATTTTGCACTCTCAAGGGGGCCGCGATCCCGTCGGTGACTCATACCGACGACGACGTCTTCTTAACTGGAGATCGGCCCTACGAGATTTTAATACATTGAAAAGGGTTTTATACGTTTAGGTTTTCTTATTAATCAGGAAAGCATAAATTATTGGTTTTGTTTTAGCTGTACTAGCATTACTGCCTTGTACCTGTCAAATCCCCTCGGGCCTTAATTTTTTTGGTTTTTTAATTTTTATTTACCATAAGTGCGGCGAATCCTCGTTTTTATAGGACGTATTGCTCACTCACGTGTTTACTTGTTGCTAGGTCAAGTGTTTTATTTTCTTGTTGTGTTTAGATAATACGATTCTTCAGGAAATTTCTTAACACTAACTATCAAAACTTCAATTATAATCCATCAGAATCTAATTTAAATCAATCAATTTATTTTATTAAGTGAGGTAGTTTGTAGTTGCTCCGATATATACTAAGAACAAAAAGAATCAATTGTAGTGTCTTAATTAGTGTTAATTTTTGGCGTACTTTCGTCTTCAGTTCCCATATACTTTACTTTAATTCTTCTGTTTTTTGTATTTGTTTTCATTTCATTTCCTTTATCCTCGATTTAAATTATTTTTATTGTTTCTTCCGTCTTGTGTTACTATATTCTTTACTTAAATCCTTCTGTTTTTTTGTATTTGTTTTGTTAATCCATTTTTTTTTATTTCGTTTCTTTTATCTCGTCTCGTGCCGACTATTGTATCTTTCTGTTTTATTTCTCAGGTACTGGCAACACTTATTGAATGTCACGTCAGTCACAAAAACCCGGTAATTTGTAATTTGGTGAAGTCACATTCAGCGAAACTTTTCTAATAATTGTAATTCTTTGTTAAGTAAAATACTGGTGGATATTTTTAATTATATGCTCTTAAACAAAAATGGATATCAGTTTCGATTTTGAGGAACTAACTAAAAAGTGTTTTCAATGCGACGAAAACGTTATTTGTAACTTAAATATAGTTAACAATGCATCGAATACCACATTTACCTTATGGAATAAATATCAAATGTTCTTTTATGAAGGTGTCGACTTTGAGACTGCATCTAACACTATAGTTCCAGAGTTCCAAATACATAACATAATCACGTCCAACAACTATTTAATATGTATGGACTGCGCTGGGAATGTGCATACAACTCCTCTTAAGTTCAAGAATACTGCCCAAAAAAGATTTAAATATGGGTTTCAACCTCGAGATGATGGCATCGTTGTCTTTTCACTCTTTAGTGAAGACCACGCCATGTGTTTAAAATACGAATCACACGCGTATTCCCTAAGTGTGCATAAAATCAACACGGAATTTAATTTAGTAAAAAAGGCGATGCTTATATCAAATGATCGTTTTCTATTACAACAAAATAGAGATAAATACCTTCTTAAGTCCTATTTGATCAGTGAAAGACAGCTAGAAATTGTGAAAGAAGTTTTTAATATCAGAGATGTGAGTATCACCAATAATTATAGCATTGTTTTTATAAGCTTTGATAAATTAAGTGTTTATAGTTGTTTATATAGTCTTAAAACTACTGAATCTGAAATAAGTCTAGTTAAACTATACACATGTCCAGCAGAAATAGCGAGTATAGACTTGATTGAATTAGATAACATGAATTGTATAATGGGACTAACAATGGGCACAATGATTTGCCTTAATTTAAAAGAGCTAAATGCCCCACGAATCATTCATTTGAATACTCCTATCTACAAACTATTAGCTTTCAACGATATAGTTTTATATACAGACGGAATGACTATGTGGAAGGCTGAACACATATTGGCCATTAATATCAAATTTAGTCAATTGTTCGTAAAGGGCGTAAAAGATTTTATAAAGTTTGGTGATCAAATTATCTGCACAACATTCAATAATATGATATACACATTTTCCATGGATGATGAAAGATCCTATATAAAGCCCCAATCTGTGGGTGAGTATTATTCTGCAGAAACGGTGTTAAACAATGCTAACTATTTAGAAGAAATCAAGGATGAAATAAATAAGAGTCAGGCGCTAATGAAATTGCAGGTAGAGCAAAAAGACTATATTACTGCTCTATGTCTGACAAACAGGCAAGATGTAATGGATAAGGTCATAAGTCTAAAAGTAATTGTTTATGAAAGTTATGAGGATGCTATTTCAGAACACACTGATACAGTGTTAACAAATCAGTTGTCTGAGTATTTTGATATAGATTGTTTTTACATTTTGATTAAAATTACTGCAGTAATAGAAAATAACCTGGCAAATATCTTATCAAATTCTGTAGGGGACTTGAGAATTCATGTTACAATAATATCTAAAGGTAGAATAATAAGAAGCACAACTGTGAAAATATCAAATGTCTTAAGAAATATAACTGTTCTGGTACCACTTAAAATAAAATTTATAAATACAGCAGAAATGAAGGTAGAAACAAAACTTGTGACTATCATCCCAGGTGCATTGGACCGTAAGCAAAAAATATGGGTAATACTCTATAGAAAGACTGTTGCTCTAAATTCAGATAACTTTATAAAGTTTAATTTTAAAACTAATAATGTTATATGCTTGAAAGACCCAGAGGAATCATTAGAAAAACTGATATTACAAACAACTATGAATCAGTATGGTAGCTTCTTTGATTTTACTGACATTACAGAAAAGATGGCAGTACTGAATACATGGCAAATGTATGTAAGATTACCTCCCCAATATGAAGAAATATTTAAAAATGCAGTGAGGCAACCATGGAATTCAAAAAAAGTTAACTATTTTCTTCTGCTGTTTACTTCTGAGGACTTTCTAAAATCAAGAATTGGCATATGGATGACTGTAGCTAAGGAAAAAGTTAAACTAGAGATTGATAATGATGGTTTTTCAACTCCAACTTTAAAGGTATCAAGCAGAAATGCAAAAATTGCATTAGACATGAGGAATTTTCTATCAAATTTAATTCATAGTGTGTTTCGTAACTGTGAACCAGGAACACAATTCATTAGCCATTCATTTTATATAACAGTTGAGGTAAGTATAGTTACAGTTGTATTAATATTTCTGTTAATTTTTAAGTGCTAAAATGCAGTCTAAAAACAAGATGATAATTTTAAATTTTGCCAAGGAGGTATACCTATGTCTAATGGCATTTTTTAGATAAAATTGTATTAAAATAGTGATATGTTTTAAACCTGCTTAAAATATTTAAATTTGATCTGACTGAAACTTTTTTTTTCTACAGAATCTTCAGAGAGCTATTAGAGACAGTGTGACTGGTGCTTCAGAAGAAGATATTCTACCCTTGATTGAACAGTTTGAAAAGAAAATAATAGGTTGTTTACCTATTTAGAAGATCAGGAAACCAATAATAACTTAAATAAACACACAAGTATCTTATACTTGTGTGTTTATTTATGTAAAATATAGAGATCTTAAAATAAAATGTTAAGGTCTTAGGATGTAGGTAGATAGCTATTTTTATACTTTAATAGATACATACTTTGAATCATTAGCTTTAACTAGGTATCTTGTGTAATGATTTAATCAAAGTCAACTTGTATGTGTCAATCAAATAAAATACCCATAACCCAAAAAGTTATAAGTTGCTGATAGTTTTGTATGTTTGTTTTGTTGACCAAGGTATTGTTTTAGAAACTATTATTAGTTGCTCTGCAGTTAAGTAGATGTGTAAAAACACCCACATTTTCCCAACTGACAGCATGAGTATTTCGGACTGTTATTATTTATTTAAACAGTCATAGCAACTATCAGATAGGGTCCCTTTACATGTGCCGAGATTTTGCTGTTCAGTGAATCATGCAATCATACACGATCTTCATGTTTTGTAAATTAAGTGATATTTGTAATGCTAAGAGTATATTTTTATTTATTTTTCTCATGTTGTAATGCACTTGTTATGTAATAAAAACTGAATTTAAGAAAACTGTTTTCATTTACTTTTACGTACATAAGCACTACAATAGTGAAAGTTTAATGATTAATATAAAGTAATACTGTGTGCTATATATTTCAACACCATTCAGTGTATCATAAAAGAGTAGGGAGTGAAGAAGAAAACAAACACATTTAGTTATTATTATCTATTTAGATTAGACCATTCTTCTGAGGAGCTCGTTGATCTTGTCCTCGCGGTTTCCGAAGTCTCCGCCGTCAACGTAATGAATGGTCTTTTTGCGCCAACCTGCGGTGGGGTTGTTCAGCTTGAAGGGCCAGAGGAAGTTGCTGGCATACTGTTAAAAAAAAATTAAATAATAAGCCTTAACTCATAATTACTTACATTATATAGATTTGCGGTTGATTAAAACTGTATGTGTCATCACAAGACTTCATTTATGTAACTGGTCTAATAACATCCACGGCAAAGTGGGACTTAATGCAAATATAGATAGTATCTCTCTTAGAACTCTTTTACTCAAACAAATTAAGAAAAGAATTGCTTTAATGCTATGCTCACCTTGAAGTTCTCTCCTACGCTAAAGATCTCGTGGATGAGATCCTCAACACAGATGATGTTTCTCTTGCCGAGCTTTTGTTCGACAATGGTGTTGGAAGTGAGCGGCACACGCTGTCCATTCACTTTAGCAAAACCACGCTTGTATACTAGCTGGAAACATAAAATAAGTACTTATTATAGAGACAGTTTCAAGGATTGTGGATTAGATGAAGGTTAACAATTACTGTGTTACTCATTAGGTATTAACTACCTTACTGTCACTAAGACATGATTTCAAGGTCTAGGTATCAAGTTGTAGTGACTAAATATACATCAATAAATCTTTTACTTAATGCTGCGAAAATCCTTTAGGTGTCTCCACATAGCAAATATACTATGGCAGGAAAATGTTAAATATATAGGAATGTTTATCATAAAACTAATCAATAACTCACCTCCCTAACACTCTTCAAATTAGGGTATCCCCATGCGATGTAGGGTTCGGCAATACGCAGCATGTTGACTGTTGCTTTGTTCAGACGGATGAAAACGCCGTTGTTGATCTGGCGCAATCTAAACAGCTGCAGTACTTTGCGGACCTAAAAAATTTGATGTACACATTACACTCTTGAAATTCAATATTGAGAAGTATTAACTAATAGGCTTTTTAAAAATTATAAGTTTTACAAATGAGGTTGTAATTTTTTATAGTGATCAAGCTTTTTGTTATGTATCTATTTTCTGCACAGATAATGTTCCACAACCTGGATTACTAATTACGCTTACAAATGTTTAGAACAAAAACAGTCTAGTCTTCTGTAAAGTGCCGATTTATGAAACTGCATTTTCGCTTACAGAGATGTGGATAATAATAACATACCTAAAATGGTGGGACTTCACAATCAAATTTCAAATTGCAACAGCAGAACAGAGATATAACTGCCACTTGTATTTGAGTTCATTTTTAAAGAAGGCGTTACCCATACAATATTGGCAAGGCTTACTAAAGAACCTCTACAACTTTTAGAACTTTAAGAAAACAAATTACAAATTATTCAATTTAAAATGATCCTCCCTCATAAAGAACAACCACATCACAATGGAAAAAAAACTCAATGTGAAATAATGCTCTTACCTTGGGTGAAACTTGGTTGATACCACGGATACGGATGACGAACGCAAGCTTTGCTTCGCCGGGTACGTAGTAGTTGCCGCGGTTACGTGCCTAAAAAAATTTTACACTATGAAACATGTTGTTCCTACTTAAATAATCAAGAACAGGCAAGAAGAAATCAGTTTATGATTCATTTAATTGGTATGATGTCTGCTATAAAAGACAACTCCTGTGTTAAGAAATATCCTGTAACACAGGGTTCCCTGAGTTCACAAACAATTATTCAAACAGACACAAAGAATGAAATGAGTACATATTAAGTACATATCAAAAGGCTGAAAATCTATTTTTTAAGTTTAAAATAACCTATTAAACAATAAGAAACTAAAAATTGAATTTTCCAAAAAAATTTCACTAGCCTTGAATGTAAAGTTTTTACATTTTTTTCTTCATTCACAATGCCATAATTGACAATAATCTCACGTTTCTAATCTTTAAAATAAAATTTATAAGTTTCAAGGATTCTGGCTGTGGCTATAATACACAGATGAAGAATAAAAAAAAAACAATTCAAGAAAATAAAAAAACCATGCTTACCTAGAAAGTGTATCTGTTGAATATACCATTTTGTTGTTATTTTAAAAGAAACTAACATGACAGTCTGGTAATGTATTTAGGTGCCAAGAATTAATACAAACTACAAACGCTAACAAAATTTTCAATTGAAGTTTGATGGTTGAATAAGAGTACAAAGTGACAGCACAAGAAAAATAATAAATAAATATTATTTTTTTATAGAAGAAAATTTGAAACAATGTTTTACAACATTTATTATTCTTACCAAACCGAGCCCAATGCTCTAATTAAAATGAAAGTTTAAATATATTAGTAGGTTATGCATAAGATTTAAATTCAGTTTTAAATTAGAAAATATGAGAATTCAATAAGACCAGTTTTAGTCCTAAATCAATTGGCTAATATAGAAACTTACTTGTCTGGCTAGCCTGATTTCATCACGCTCCCTGATGCGGTATTCCTTAACATATTGTTCAGCCCTCTTGAAGATTTCCTTCCTCTTTTTAATAGCAGATGAACGCCTCTTGAGGGTTACCTGGTGCACAAAAGATAAATATGTAAGTGTTTTTGTCCTAAATTTGTAAAACTATTTTTAATATTAAATATTGTCAGAAATCAAAATTAACAGCATCATTTTCAGATGAACTATGCCTTTAATATTGGGAATCATCACTTAAATTCATAAAAAAAAAAACATTTCAGTAGACACAAACACATGGAATGAAGCAGACGGAAAAGTATTAATATACACAAAACTTTGTAAAGTAGTGGTTTAAAATATTGTAATAGAATTTTTTATTTTAACACGTTAAACGCCATGGGGGTCACCGGTGACCTCACCCTTCCTCTATCGTAGCGCCATGGGGGTCACCGGTGACCTCACCCTTCCTCTATCATAGCGCCATGGGGGTCACCGGTGACCTCAACGTATAGTCATATTCAAACTACTTTTTCTCGCCGCCGGCCATACTGACTGTTACTTTATTCGTACTCCGTGACCGGCACGGCGCTGTAGAACTATACTGCGCAGTGGGACAAACATACCTTGTAAGGAATTGTGCGCCATGGGGTGCACCGGTGACCTCAGCTATGTATTTGACTGTAACTATGTAACCCATGTACAGAATTGAATAAAACTTATTTTCTATACGTATCGTAACATAATAAACAAATTACGACCAAAAGTATTTTTACGATTTTTATTTTTTTCTATCGGCGTTTAACGTGTTAAATCGTCAATTAGATGGCAACATTTTGATAACATCATCATTTTTGTGATATGAAATCTTAAATTATGTTTATCAAATCTAAAACTGCAGGATGGCAATCTGAGCAATAGCTCAAGCTCAGTCATAGTATGGAATTTAACTATCAACAGTTGTAAACCTATTACAACATTCTTGAATACTTAGTATTCTAAAATAGTAAACTGAGTCTCATACATAATGTGAATGCCTGCACAAATCACTACTTGAAATAAAGTATATCCGACAATTTTTACTTTAAAAAGTAGAGATTCAAAAGAGAAACAATTTTAGTTAGGTAAATCATGGAATGACTGTAAGCATTGAATATGTCTGTGTGTAAGTTGTCTAATAATCATGATCATACTAGTTTACTCTTTCATGATAAATGAAATCATATTTGACGGGATTTTACCTGTAGGCGGCGAGTGCGGAGTGCCTCCCTCCTTTTGCGGTGCTTGAGCACTGATTCGGGAACAGCAGGAAGCTTCTTACTGTCCTCCTTACCCTTAACGGGCTTCTTTTCAGTCGCAGCCTTCTTGTCTGTAGTCGCAACCATAGTGCTGTAAGGAAACCCGTCAGATATTATGTGTTTAAAACGTGCGTCGTGCAATATATATGTTTTATAACTGAACGAAGCAATTGGCTAATTATTGAAAAATTATTAGTTTCTTAAACGACAGAAATGTTGTCCTATTAGACGGTGCTTGTTGTGACATCATGGATCTGCCAGACCACCAAAATTGATAATAATACTTGATATCAGGTTATATTAGAAAACAATTACATCGTTGCATCGCATATAATTCAGAATTAGATCGACGAAACTCATGCTGATTAACTAAGAACTATTGAGGTTAGGTTGAATGAGAGGAACGTTATAACTCTTAACCGGTGAATAAATTACACTGATATTTCAGAATTTTGTACACTTATACTGAAATTCTAACATCTTAATTTGTTATAAAGTAAAAGTGATTCGAAAAAACAAGCGTTGGTGTGGCGGCATGTCAGTGCCGTATCGATCGGTTTTTTCACAATTCACAATAATCACAAAACATTTATGTAATACTGACACTGTATTAAGATTTCTTTTAAAATAATGAGCAAATAGGGACTAAATAACTAATAAAAATATATTTTCAATCAACCTGCGAGGCAAAACTCCACGCGGCACGTGTGTCAAATTATCAAAAGAAAGACAGAGAATATAGACTTCCGCCAGTCGCCATTGTATTTTTTTTTAAATATGGCAACATCTTCCAAAGCTCTAAAGATACATGTCCTTTAAGCCTTTTTCTTATTTTTTTACTTTATTTAATCAATTCGTTTCCAATTTTTAAATATATAAAGACTGAAAAATTAGTAAGTCATGTGTTGGACAAATTAAAGCAAGAATTATTATTGTTATTTATTTTTTTCTTTTTGCACAAACAACAATTAATTGTACAATGGAGTTAACCCCACAGGCATTTTCTCAAAGTCTACCTTTGGGTGGTGGGGAAATGTCTGAGTAGGTGCACTGGAAATTAAGTTTGTTATGTAACGAGATAATAATAATTAAGGATATGGACAGAACCAGGGTGACAGATAATTGGCGCAAATAATTGGCTTGGAAATGCCACGACGGTTTTTTATTGTTTACAATAATAATTATTGAATATTTTTAAGAATTAGCACGCGGGCAAATTAAATTAGCGCAAGGGCAATTTTTTCACGCTTGGTAGTGTAAAAATAATCATTTTTCAAAGAGATATGGCTATTTTAAGTAGAGGAAAATTGAAAATTATATTTCTATTTTTCCTGGGAAAACGACAAACGGGCTTATAAATTAATTAACGTTGGTCGAAAGGGCTAATTGAGATCTATAAAATGAGTTTTTTTTTATTTTGAAATTTTAATATCTGCAGGCTGGAACGGGCCCGGTCAAAAAATGATTACATAATTATCAAAGTAAACAAAACTTACATTTTTAGGTTGGTAAACACTATGAAACTCTTTTCCGGTAGCACTATTTTACAAAATAACAAAGAGTATCCAAACACTATATAATATCGAAGTAACGTTGCTATAGTTACAATTAATACTAAGAATACGTTCTATTTGCAATCTAAAATAAATTCATATTTCATTTCCTTATAACAATGGTGGAAAAAGATCCTCAACTTAGCGCCCTAGATATAGGGGAGCTGGATATATTTGTGGAAAGTATGGAACCGTGGCGCATCGACTCTATTGGAAACCAGGCGTAAGTTCAAAAAACAGACAGAAAGAAAGGAAACCTTCACCCTTCTTCGAGAATTAGACTCTTAAAATAAGATTGAAGGGTCTGCGTCCTCCCCAGAGTACGTCTACTCTGAGGAGGTCTAGGTATTTACTGAAAACACCACATAGTCAATGAACAAGTTAATTTTAAATGTTATCTTTTTAGGTGGGTTGACTGGCATGTTAGACTACAAAAACTGAATCAACAAGCGGTTTTAGAAGCATCTTCTATGCAGGAGGAACTTACAAAGGAAACCCTCATCTCTTGTGGAAAGGTTCACATTGTTAAATGTCATTGGGTTATACAAATTAGTGGAAAGTGTCAAATATAGATTTTTTTAAATATTCATCTGTTAAGTAGGACGGTTTTGAATTTGGCGGACGATGAATTTCGTGTAGATAAACCCAATTTAAAATAAAACCCTAGTTTGGAGATTAGAAAAGTATGGAGAATGGTACATATTATTTTGTCTATTGCCTGCCATTTAACGTATAGATATTTTATCTCTTGGTTTCTCGATGCCTATAAAGGTCAGATTTAATATCTAAGGCTGTGTACAGTACATGAATATAGAGATAGTTCAGACAGAATAAATGAGAATGTGGGTAATTTAAATTTTCTTATATTTCAACGGATGCAGTTGTCACCTACGCATTAATCAAATTTTCAGCTGCCAGTGTTGGTTTATGAAGCAATATGCATCCAAGTATGGCGCTTAAAAATTTTCCCTCAAATAATGAAACTAGAGCCTGCACCTGCAAATACCTTTGGTATTTATATGGTGGTACGTATAAACTAAATAAATTATTCATTTAAAATTCTGTAGATACTAAAAATACGAGAAGTCTTACTCGTGCTTAAGAAAAGGCCAGGTATGGGCATTTTAAAAATGTTGCAGACCACACAAGAAGAGTTCATTTTTTTTTAATACTCGTCTCAACGCTTTTTAATACTGGAGTAGCTAGTGGCGGGTATTAACTCTTTTATCATTTTGAAAAGACAACTCCCGCATTAGGAAAATGTCCTGTGTCGCGGGGGACTTTACAAACGTCCATGAAACGGACACAAAGAACACCCAGACTCAGAACAACAATTTGTGGATCACAACAAAGTGTCGTCCCATGTGGGGTTGAACCCACATCACTCGGCGTAGTAGGAAGCGGCGTGGCGACCGCTTAAACCACTACGCTATCCGTGCAGTCAACTGGTCCCGGAGAAGCCGAAAATTATTATGTTTAAGAAGTAACGCACAACAAAAAAATGAAAATCGATCGCTATAACGATTCCTCTCTTTCTATATTATTATCTATAAACGAAAAAACAGGTTTCATAGTTTTTTAACATATCAAATCTTTTAAAATGAGTAAAAACAACCGTCTCTTTCCTACTAGTTGTACCACGAGGCAGCAACAGTAGGTCTTCTGGAGACTGTGCTGTTCCATGAGGACGGTGCTAACTGCATCAGTGACGTCGTGGTAGATCTACTCAACTACGTGGCAGATCAGCTCACTGCTCTTTTGGCCTTAATCAAGTGAGTGCGAAAGCGGAAGTCGAATGTCTGAGATGTGTAATTGTGAATTAGGTGAATTCTGACGAGGTTTATAATGGTTACAATTAGAATAGTAGGTATCCTTCTCGACCTTCCGAAAAGATAAAAAACCGAAAGCACGATAAATATTGGGAGACTTTTAAAAACAAGAGAAAGTACAACTATTCATCACCTTTATGGCCTAGTGCGGGTTTGAATTCACATTAATCGCAAACATCTGAGATTTCAAAGAGTCGGAAGTTAATTCATAAGTCATTCTTTCAAAATATTGCTTACAGCAACGACTACTTAAAAATGCCGTCCGCTAAAGAAGTGGATTCTGAGACGGCGGTGGAGGAATTGGAACGCCAAAAGCGTGACTTACAGTTTGATATCAGCATGAGATGTATCTCTATAGTTCGGTGAGTCTCAAAGTATCGATAAAATTTATAGTACCTATATACTCCCGTCATACCGAATTGATACAAGTTTTGCATAACGAAACTATTTGAAAATGTTAAATAAAGTAATTTCAGTATTGCCATTAATATTTTTTCAAAACTGTTTTTAAAGATATTTTTGTAGGAGCTTGCCGAAGGGTAGAATCGTGGTGCTTAATCTGCACGTAAAGTTTTATAACTGGAGGTTGTTTAATGTGCCAAGCTAAAAGCGAGGTCAGGGCCTTCAAGCTTAACCTTGGATAAACTTACCTAAAGAGGAAAAGCTGGAGTCCAACGGATAAGTAAGAAGAGTTAAATAAGTACTAAAAGATCTCACATGCCTTATCTGCTAATATTGATATTTTTATTAACAATACCTAAGTAGGATTAATGCTCAGCGCAATGAATATATCAAGTCTGCCAAGGCTTCAATTGAAATAGTTTGTGTGTACAGTTACATAGCGGAACATATGGAGATAACTGGTGCTGCTGCTTCTATCGCAACCAACTTGTACAAGACACACGATGTACCATCACTATTAAGCCATCTGATTCTACATGAGCCGTGGAAAAGAATTGACGAGAAGAATGAACTCTTGACATTCAATTGTAAGGACGATTTTATAGAACGACTTAGGGTTCTTAACAGAAAAAAAGCCAATGCTATTTTTATACATTACTAGGTTTGTTGTAGTTTGTAAACGCATTCGTTTACTACAGCGTTATTGCATATAATATTCTTTTTACATTTTTTATGTATATTTTATATGTTGCCGATACAGTCGTAAATGCTGTCAGAATTTAAAGACGAAAATCTATGAAAAATTAAATTAATCAGACTTATTAAAACCTACTACAATTTTGATTTCAAAAAATTACACTAATAACCAACCTTGATTTACTACTTAAATTACTTTTAATTGTGTAGTTGGTCGTTGGACAAAGCCATCAGCAGAGGAACTAAATCAGCTTCACCGCAGTGAAGCTCAACTCTGGTTGTGCTTACGGCAGCTACTGCTGGAACCGCGACTTGCTCACTACTACAACATCGACGAGTGTAGACGCAATGCATTTTGCAGAGTGAGTGTCTATTTTGTTCGATTACTAAGAAATTTGTGTGAGGTGACTCGAAGGACTAATGAGGCTAAAACTTTGGCATAAGTTTAGAAATAGGTTTTTAGTAACGAACTAGAAAGACGTGTCGAATAATTTATCGGCGTCATCCAATACAGGTTGCAAACAACGTTTGCGGTGTATGTTTCTTCTAGATACTGTTTAGTGGTCCAATGACTAGGACATAAGCTTACCTGTATTCTTGTAAAATAAACATTATTCTGCTATGTTAATTGAAACTATATTTCGACTGTCTGTATCAAATCACACAAAACAAGACAACTAGTTCCAAAGTCAGCTTTACTTTTAGTTTGTGCTCGAAATGCCTTAAGTATATATTTCTCTTTAATAGCTATCTTTTTTACCCGTAAAACTTCATTATACTAGTTGCAAGCAAAAATGACCCCACCAGTCCTGGATCAAATTCCTCCGCTGGGTGATCTGAAGATGTTCCTGTGTCGTTTGTCCGTGGGTGACTACACGAGTGTGAATGGTCGAGCTAACGGAAAGAATCCGGGATGTACGCTCATCGAACTAGTGCCCCAGGTAACAGAACATGCTTTTGAAAAGATTCATATGAAGATCAGTCTGTTTCTATGGGTAAAGAAATAGGTACTTAGTTGACTAATACAATTTTAAAGAGATTCTAAATTCAATTTCTAGGTACTAATTTTTCAAAATCAATGAATGAATTAGCACTCCACTTATATTGTTTACTGTAAGTACCTACAGTACAAGGCTATACAATGTGATCACACTTCTCGAGAACACATATAAAACTATATCTCTCCCTAGAAGGATACCCTAGTTTTATGCGATTTACAAAATGTAGTGTATAAATATGCTATACCTATCTATTTTTTGGATTTAAATGAAGTCAGCAGTTTTTTGTTTTTCTCGTTATGTACCTATATTCTCTTAATCTAAATAACACTAATATAATTTCAAAATAATTTAAAAATACAACCTTTGCAACGATTTAATTGTTTGCGAGAGAATTTAGATTTCTTACGACGTTGTTGAATTCGTATCCACCATATCTGACAATTTAATCTACTTTTTAGATTAAAGATGCCTATTTTAAACAAGTCCACAAGCGGACAAAGACAATTGCCAAAGCCCAACTGGACTCTTTCCGTATGGATGGATCAGAAGAATCCAGGAACTTGGCTAAGAAACTGCTGGAGTCATATACAAGTGACACTGCTTTGGCATTGGATAGTGGAGGGGCGAAATGCGCTAAATGCGGGGATAAAGCCACCAAAAAATGTTCGAGGTGTAAGACTGAATGGTATTGTGGCAGGTAAATGATAAGCAATGTACAGCCGAGGGCAGACTGAAGTAGAGGTTCTAACATAAAACACTCAATAGGCCACAAAACATTTGCCATTTCATGTTTTAATTTTCGAAGCCTTATATCTAGATGGCAAATTTAAGTTCGTCGAAACATTTTAGTAAAACAAAATAATACGATTAAGTATAAACATAAACATTTACAGGTTTAAAAAATAATATAGGCACAAAAAACGACTAACTATTTTTGGATTTGCGACAGTGAGTTGATGCCAACAAAACTAGATTATCATAACAGTATTATTATTGTTTTACAGGGAATGTCAGGTGCAACAATGGCCGAAGCACAAAGAAATATGTGACCAGTTTGCAAATGTTTGCATGTAATTGGTATTAATTAAGTAGTTAGATTTATTTAATTTATTAATTTGTGTTCATTTCCACCGTATTCTAATTGTTTCCAGTCTGAGTTCCAATGGATACATTTATTGTCCTATTATTTCTTAATAATTTATTAACGTATAATTATAATATTGAAAAAAGTATCTGCGGTTTTTTTTATAAATGTCCTATGGACGGCACCATGTTAATTTGGTAGATTCAGTTTACAAAGAATCTCTATTTAAAATTAATGTCTACACACTGGCCAGGTGATAGGTGAGGCCATCTGTCACCCTAGCAGTAGACCGGAGTGGCGGCGAGACGCACTGCCGATCGCGCGCGCGGAACATGTTGTTGTTATTTTTATATTATTTCATTGTTTTTTTTCTCTTCTCCTTATGTGCGAGACAGTATTGCTAACATTATTTCTTTTATGTCCACTTTATAATTCTCAACCAAAGGATAGTGCACCTCCACACTCATTTCCACACCACCCTAAGGTAGACTGGTAGAGAATGCCTATGGCATTAAGTCCGCTATTGTGCATAAAGTTATTAAATAAATAAACATGGGGGTTCCCACACAGGAGGGGGTCATCTACACGCCGTGGATGTCCCGAGGTACATCTGGGTACCAGGGATGCCCTTTCTAGGTCCTGGTTCACCGGCTACTGGTATCCGAGAGGGTGTGCGGTTTTTGTTCGGTTCGAGTCCGACATAATCACCCCACCGGTGGATGTCCGAGGGGATACCGCACAGGAAAAAAACAAAAAGGTTCGATTTTTAAAATTGATCAAGCTAATTTCCCGTAAGTAGCTGCATTTTGACGAGACGCCCACCGTTTTATCTTACAAAACTTCTCGATTGAAAAATCGATCGTTGTCCTTTATGTAGCTACTGATAAGGTGATAGAGATATAACCTACGTTAAACATAGACTGACTATGGCTGACTGAACATGGCAGTGGTTTAAGCGGTTACTTCGCCGCTTCCTACGGGACAACACTTATCTATAAATTATTGTTCCAAGTCTGGGTGTACATACTTTGTGTCCGTTTCATGTGTTTGTAAAGTCCCCACGACACAGGATATTTTGGTAGTGCGGAAGTTCTTTAAAAAAAGGAGAATTGATAGAAAAGAGCCTTTAGTTTTTTTGGGTTTTTATTTTTAAACTTATTTTACACTAGATGATTAGCTCGAAGTCTTCAGATAGTCTTTGAGCACGTCCAGCGCTGGCGTCTCCTCACCGAAATCCTAGAACAAATCAAAGATGATATTAAAACAATTGTTTAAAGATTGCTTTTTCAGTTTGTATAACTGTAAAAAGTAATTTAAACTCATTTAAACTAATGTTTTTGTGTGAGTAATAGGAAAGTTGCCTGTGCATATTGGCACGACACCATAGGGTCACTCAAGTTTTTTTAGCGCCGTTATTTCGTCACTAGCAATGATGGATATTGATAGTGTTCGTGCTGAGCGCAAAGGTACAATTTTCAATTCTCAAAATAACTAAATGCTAAAATTGTTTAATAATTTATCATAAAAATTGTAAAAAATATATCTATACAAAACTTAGTAACACATCTGATGTGGAATGAATGATCTTTATAGCATCTAATAATATCTACTGAGGAGCTATCAATATTGGATTGGTTCTGACCCATTAGGATTACTTTATCCTGTCTTAACTAAAATTAGATAGATAGATAGATAGAAAACTCTAGTTGAACGTTTTACAAAATTGTATAGTACATAGAATTGTCAAACATGTAATGTACAAAGGGCAGTCTTATTGCTAAGAGCAATCTCTTTCAGGCAACCTTAGGATAGATCAAAATGTTTCAGATAGTATAGTCTGTTTTTTAATCTCGTAGACTAAATTGACACATGCAAATGTCAAATTTACAAATAATGTTGCCAACTCTTTTGTGCAGTGTTGTACCTACGATACCGGTTAGTTGAATCGTAACTTTTTATTTATAATAGACGAATTTAATTTTCATTCAAAGTTTTACATTTAAAATTCACGTACGTACACACGGCTGCACGACGTGCTACAAACTGCCAGGGAAATCTGACCACGCAACGCCATGCGTAACCCGACCATGTTTCGATGCCTTAAGATTAAACAAAAAAAAAAATATAGACGCCATCAGTGTTGTTCCCGTACGCGTTAAAACGGCAATCTTAACCCTTTTCTCTTACGAAACGGCAGAACTTAAAAAATACGGCAATTATGGAACTTGACACCATACGAACAATTGTACGAATACGTAATTCGAACGATTGAGTTGGTCTGGGCTCAAGTAAAGGGGCATGTCACTAAAAATAATAAAACATTCAAAATGAATGAAGTACGAAGCCTTTTTGAAGAAGGGCTTCGTCAAGTGACCCCGCAGCGGTGGAAAGACTGTGTAGTCCATGTAATTGACGACCGGATGGCGTAGTGGTTTGTGTAACGGACTGCTATTCCAAAGGTCGCGGGTTCGATTCCCGCTCAAGTCAAACATTTGTGTGCATGAACATTTGATGTTTGATTTGGTCTGGGTGTTTCTATGTATAATGTGTATGTATTTACAAAAAAAAAGTATATATGTATTTATATCAGTTGTCTAGTACCCATAGTACAAGCTCTGCTTAGTTTGGGACTAGATGGCGTTGTGTGTATGTGGTAGAATATTATTATTATTATTATTAATTAAAATTGAAGATCAAATGTGTCATCTGGGCCATATAACCGACGACATTACTGATAGGTTTATCATAGAAGTAGGTGGCGATTCTGATGACTCATAATATTCCTCAGACATGGAGTCATTATCTGAATCAGATTAACGCGAATACCTGTAATTAAGTTATTTAATTAAAAATATATGTTTTACATTATTAATTTTGTATTATTACGTTTTAAATAAGTACCTACACATTATTTCAGGATAAACACATTATTTCAGGATAACTTATTGTAAAAAAACGATACTTGATTTTATTAACGCTAAGTTTCGGTTGTGCCACATCACTATTTAAGAATTGCAATAAACTGACAACACTCGTAATGTCAGTTTAGTCTACGAGATTAAAAAACAGACTATAGTAGTTGAAGGTGAAATGGTTTTGACAGGTTAAATATATAAATACTATGATAACTATTAATTATAAAAGAGGTAAAATTGGATATATATATATATATAAACACATATTTATACATACCGACGAATATACATACATAAGCTGTACTTAATATATACATATAACTCGATAAATTAAAATAAATGAACTGTTAATTTTAATTATTTTTTTTGTTGGCAACAAGCTTATTTGAGGTTACTTACTTTAATAACGACGCATGAGCAGCCGACAATCTTCCTAGCTTTGCCGTCTTTGTCGATTTTGCAGAGACCAGCCCATTCACCCAGTTTCTTATTGTTGTCAACCTGCAAACAATAAGTATTGTACTAACTGGACACAATTTTTTTGGGTAACAAATATTAGTTTATCTAAAATGTCCGGTTGCTAGGAAAGTTGACTCAGCATGTTGAGAGTCACCATAGGGGCAGACGGTTTACTGTTCGCTCGTAATGTGCGGGACAGGCATATATTCGCCTGGCCTGCTCGTGCAGAGCGTATAGATTTACTACAACAAATCTAAAATATGTGGGATGAGTAAACATGAAAAAACCCTTGATCATATTTAGATTTTTTTTCCTATTTCACATTTGAATCTAATTTTGAGCATACCCACCTTCCAGAATAAGGAGAGGGGGAAGGGGGGTTCCGCTTCAGTAGCATCACTTACTCAGTGAAAAGCAGCAAAATAATTTCTTAACACCCCTGACATAAATCATGATAAATGTGTTTTCTATTAATCTTTATAATCTTTATTGTCACAAAAATTAAACAGTTCACAAGGGATCACACTTATAATTTGACACAATTAAATGTATTGTGATTTAGGTACTAATACTGGCTCCCAAACTAAGCGAAGGCTTGTATTTTGGGTTGCAGTTTTCAGTCGTGTATTATTTATTTATTTTTATAGAATTGTCCCTGGCCATTATAACAGTTGAGTGTTTCCTAATATTTCTGTCTGTGATGTGTATGCTTGTGCATATACAGCATCATTAGTTTGAAAGGAAACATCCAGTAATGTTAACTGCAGTAAATAAGTTTGCTAAGTAGCTTTGGTTACCTTGACAAGAGGGATCTGGTGTTCGTTGCATAGAGCCTGTACGAGCTTCTTGTATGATACTTCATCACAGTTCTCAGCTAGCACACACAGGACTGCTTGCCTCCTGTTCAATATGATCATATTTATGAAATAACATAATAGCGCTATATAAATTGATAATAATTATGTAGCAACAAAGATAAGATGGATTTAGGCCATTTTACTCATAATTTAAGAATATGTAAATCCCAATTAAATGCTACTACAGAATGAATTGTGTGTATGGTGATGGATTGAGAACATGGGATGAATAGGGGGTGACATGTGACACACATGTCTAAGGGAGTAAACTACTCAGGACAACAGCACTGCAAAGAGAAAGAAAACTTAAAATAAACCCTATACCAATCCGTCGAGTCAGCGGGATATAGAAGGCCAAAACCTCCTTTCTATGGAGAGGCCTATGTCTAGCCAGTGGACTCCCAAAAGCTGTTGTGATGAAACAATGAATTTAAATTTAATTTAAAAAAGGCTACCACTAACTGGACAGAATTAGAAAAAAATAAAATATTCACTTATTACATAATTGCCAGAATTCAGACTTGCAATTAAATAGATTTGGTTTTAATCCAACAGTTATCAATGATAACTACCTCCTAACATAAAAACTTAATTGAAGGATTAACAAAGTACTAGTCCCTTTTGAGCAACATAGTTCATCAATCATCATCATCAACAGCCTATACTAGTCCACTGCTGGACATAGGCCTCTCCTTGGAAAGGAGGTTTTGGCCTACTATACCACGCCGGCCAGACGGGTTGGTTGAGCAACATAGTTGACAGATAATATTTATTTCATCAATAATTTCATGCATGCAGCATGCTGTACGTAGATATAGGTCTAATCCATACATTCTAAGTGATACAATGATCATCTTTCTGCCCCATAATCAATATTTTTAGTTCTTTGCACAATGTGTAACATTGCAGAGTTTTGCCTGGTTTCTTTTATGACCAGTCTCTTTTTATCACAAAACCTCCTTGGGAATATAATAATTTACAGATAAGTAAAGAAAAAAGGTATGTTAGGGTAAGGAAAAGGTACAGAAAAAAGGTGCTAGGGTCAGGTATACAAGTCTCAATAGGAGCCTACAGTACATTAGAAAAGGCTAGGGTTGTATGTTGCAAAGACTGGCCTGTTAGTGGCCCTCATTGCTAAGTCAAAGACAGTCAAGACAAATAATTGTGTGATGAGCGTGATCATTTGTCTATGTCTGGGTGTAATTTTAGTATGTTTATCAGCAGTCTGGTTACCATAGTAGAGATTGTGCTTAGTATGGGACCATCTAGTCCCATACTAAGCGCAATCTGTAAAGCCCATGTGTGAAAGGTGTTAAGTTATTATTACACCCATGTCTGTCCTGAGCTTGCAGACACATACATCAGACATTAATTTTAAAATAATGAGCTAATAACAAATGTAGCACATATGGGAGGCCACAATGCTGAATGATCAGAAATGTGGTACTATGAGTGTGCATCAATATCTGCACCGGAATGTATCACACACAGCAAAATGCTGCATACGATATTTCCACCCAGCCAGTGACTAGAACAGCCACAAGCTGAGCAAATATTTAATTAAAATCCAATGCAAAATAAGTTAAAATAGCATAATAATATATGCTACATAGTAAACATGTGACAGTGAACATAGGTTTGGGATCAGATGGCCATGTGTGAGGTTATTATTATTTGGAATAACAAGGCATGCAGAAAGCATTAGACTTGTAGTCAAATAAGTGAGTTTAACTCTAATGGGTAAACTGGCTTTTAACACAAAATTTAGTCTTAGTTGTGTGTGTGAGAAGATACGCATTGTTGTAACATAAAATAAAGAATTGTTAATTCCATTTACTTTACGCCATGATCAGGTGTATTAAGATGGTTAGTTGTTGCAAATACTTTCTAAATTGTATCTTTTCTTGAACAAAAAGTGTTAATCTATTGAAGGTAAAGTATAAGTTTCTTTAGATGAATTAACACATCATAATTAAAACTTGAAAAATCAATTTCTCAATACATGTTGATAGATGTAGATAAGCTACACTACAAACTTCTAGAAACTTAAATTATCCTAAGCACAACAGGAAAAAATGTTAGCTAATAGTGGTCCAAAATACACTAAGTAAATCATGAGTATAAATCAGTTCACAGACACAAGCAAGTACAAGGTATGTTTTAGTGCAATAGAAAACAACTACTAACTTGTCTAGAGCTTTAGCAGCCTCATGAAGTCCGTGAACTAGACCACCGTGGATGAGAGCGGTCTTAAGAACTTCTTGCAGAGCTGTGTTCACATCCATAGCGCCTCCGCTCAACACGGGGTTAGGGGCAACTTCGCTAAAAGACCAAAGAATTTAATGATTATTCCTAATATACACAATGCAAAATTTACTACATTATCAACATTAATCCCTAAAAACCGAAAATCAAAGTAGTTTATTGAAGTTAGACATTGAGGTTATGTTGACAACATGTTTACAAATTTTAATATCATTTTTGAACTCAATAAAGTTAATCATTATTATAATTACTCACTAACATTACTATTTTATCAATATTTTCACGAATACAACTAAACTAAAGAAGAAAACACTAAGTACTTACACATCTACATCAGCCATGGTTTTTTGTGATTCGACGACCTGAAATAGCAAATTTTAAATATTAAGAAATACTGCCACATATTTGCGAATTAACTGCAGTGATAAAATGCTGTAAGATTGTAAAAATATTGCAAGATTCAGATATAACACGTACAGAACGTTTGACAATTTACCTTGCGTACCGGAAAAAGACTAGAGACGTCAAAATCATTTTTAAGGAATGAGTGTGACCACCATACATCAAAAAATATTTATATAAAATCGATTAAAATAAAAAATAAATCGATTTAAAACTAGTCTTAAAAGGGGAATAACTAAACTGAGTTCCTCTAATATATATTTGAAAACTTAAGAAAGTTTATTATATAAAAGAGTATTCAATGATATATCCTAGACAAATAAATAATCATAAATAAGTTTTTTCCAATTTTAATGCATAATTCATAGTTATAAAGAAATGATTACAAAAAAAAAGACAAAATATAAAATAGGCAGGTACAAAACAGGATTACAGTCATTGAATTAATATTTCACTAATCCACGTTATTTTTTTGGAGGTTGATTTTATTTTCTAATCGATTACTATTTTCTCTACAATTAATATAAAATCATTTTTCTTTAACATATTAATTAAAATCATGCAATCAATATGGCGGTGATTCAGTAGTAGTGTTAATAAACTAACCAAATGAACTGGCAACAAACAAAAATATGTACAAGTCGCAGCGATTTAAAACAAATGAGTATCAGCGACAAAGTCATTTAAGTTTTGTATAATTTTATTTTAGTAAATTTTATTTTTAAAAATGTGTTTGTGTTATGAAATCGTAGTGTTTAGTGCCTAACTGAAAAAAACTGTGTATTGTAGTTGTAAAGAAGCAATATTTTATTGAAGATGTATGATGTGTATCAGTTAATCTATGTATCATAGTTTTGGTATGATGAATCGAAGTACTGATATTATGTTTATGGCTGAATATATAAAAAATGTTTTATATTTTGCTACAGTAAGACAAGGGAAAACTCTTAAAAGTACCAGTGAAACACATTATTTTTGTATAGATAACGAATTAGTTTATGAAAATTATTATTCAGATTTCGGACCTTTAAATCTTGGTTGTGTATACAGATACTGTCGACTATTGAATGAAAAAATAACTCAACATTTGAATCACCAGATTATAGTACATTATACGTCCATTGATCCCAAGAAGAAAGCAAACGCTGCATTTCTTTTAGGATGTTACGGAGTCCTGTATCTGAGTTTAAGTCCAAGAGATGCTTTGAAGCCACTACAAATACACGGTCAAAACTACAGGTATAATAGCTAGTGAAGATATTTAATTTTATAATTTATTAAGTTAACTGTACGTAGTAATATAGTCAGTAAATAGGTCCAGTTATGCAAATGAGGTAAGCCTCATTGTAAGTGTTGGAATGTTATTGCAAGATGTTGGCGGGAGCTGCAAGGAAAGTGAATCTGAGTTTTATATAAACATTTAAAACCTATGTAAACTATGTTCTATTTTCATGTTTACAAAATTTAAACTCCATGTTCGTAGTGATAATCTTTGTAATGTTCATATATTCACACACAGTAGGTGAAGGTGGGGCAGCCTCATACAGTTTTTATATTTCGTGTTATAGAATTTACTCTGGTATCAATATCTGTATCGATTCATCAAAAACTAGTAGTTTCACTATCTGACTTTATTTCAAGAACATGTAATTTGTGTAAATACACATGTGCGACTTTTAATAAAAGTTTTAAAAAAATAATTAAAATGTATGAATGTACCCCACATGCGGGGCACTCTCATACAGGCTATGGGGCAGATTCATACATGTAAAAAAATACACAAGTTTAGCATGAAAAGTTTAATTATTCATCAAAATAAAAGTATCAAACCACAACGTTCTCGAAAACAAAAGCAATTAGTCTATATGAGCAACTAATACTAAGTAATAACCAAATAATACTAAGTAAAAAAGAGAATAACATAATTGTAGGTAGTTTTTCTTTTTATGACACTGAAGGAAGTTAGTTAACCTAACAGTCTTTCTTGATTTCTTTGATTATAAATATTAAGTGTTTTTCCTGGATTGGAAACGTGCCATGCGTCATTGAAAGCTGTTTTTAATTTCGACTTTAATGGTCCAAATACTCCAACATCTAATGCTTGAAGGCGGTGAATCGTGTGAGGTGGAAAGGAAAGGCACACAATCCCATTGTCACGGCAGTAGTTGATCGCATCAATAGAAATGTGACTTTCATGGTTGTCATATAAAAGGAATATTGGATTTTCTTTCGAACATCACCAATTTCACCTTGTCTCTGAATGTGCTTTAGAACACCAACAAAAATGCTCGAGTTTATCCAACCACTTCTCGTGGCTACACCTAAAGAGCCTTCTAGAGCATCTTCTATGAAGTGGTCCTTAAAATGTACTCGAGGGAAGATGAAGAAGGGCGGTATGGTGTATCCACTTGCTGAAATAATACCATCAAATGTGACCAGTTCTCCTCTTTTGGCAGACACTATTTGACCAACCTGTTTTTGGCTCTTGTCATCAAAAATTTTGGGTGTGCTCAAAACAGTAGAAATACCAGATTCATCGTTGTTGAAAATCTGATCGGCATTTAAATTGTGTTTGCGGTATATATTCTCTAGAATCTGGAAGAAATAAAAATGTGGGCACATTCATACAGTATGAATGTACCCCGCTTACTGCTGTATGAACCAACCCCATCACAAGAAAATGAAATAAAAATATTCCTAAAAAAAAATTCAACTATAAATATCATTATTCACGGATCAATTTACAAACTTAATCCTATTACCTTTTGAATAAAATAGTACTGAAAAATCTAGAAAAAAGCTTTTATTAAAAAAAAGATGTTTAAAGTGAGGTTTTAAAATTACTTACGCGTGGCCGAATCACGTTCCATGTAACCTCATCGCGAATTTCCCACCGACTGTTGTCAAACTCCGTGAGCCAATACACACATAAGTAAGCTACGCGTACACGGATAAGTCGTTCAGTTGATGTGCGCCTAACAACAGATGTATCTAGTGTATGACGGTGTCCCTTGTATGAATCTGCCCCACTTCCCCCTACAGACTCCTGTTAAATGAGACCCTTGGTGGATCGAATAATTGTACCATTGTAATAATAAAGTATTCTACTAGATGGAAGATGACTTTTGCACTGAGAGAAAGAGTAAACGAATACGTGTACGTCAAGGACATCCGTTATCCCTTTAATTACAACTTAAAAAAGGGGTTAAACTTTAACGGGAAACCATCTTACCTACGATTCGCTAACGATATCACTTTTTTCTCCACCTAGATAGAGAAAGTAGGTTCACCGATTAACAAATCACACAAACAAATCCAAAATCAAAGAAAATAGTAGCATAATTACGAATATACTTTCCTAGAAAAATTTTAATTATAACTACAGATAAAATGTAAATAGAAATAGATATAAAAATGGGAATGCGTGAAAAAATTTAGTACTTTTAAAAAATTAAGTGGCAATAGATGAAGGCATGAGTTCTTGTACCTCATCAATAGAGGAAGAAGAGAGTTTTGAAGATAGGTAGACGAAAAATATTATTGCAGAAAAAAACACTGACTAAAACGAGAAGACCAAGTAAAAAGTAATAAGGCCTTTTGTCTAGTTAGGCAAATTCTAAAATCATTTTGTCGGAGACGTCTTCTCACTAAAGTGCTCAAAATTTATATATATATATTTTTTGGAAAACCGTTTATAAATTATTATAATGTTAATTACACACGATGTGCCACGCTTCGCTATTGCACATTATGGTTGCATTGATGAGAAATGAGGAAATAACCATTTATGAAAAATAGATAAAAACAATCTTTGTAGCGGGTTTTATATCGTGTCAAAATATATTTATTGTAAATCTACCTTACGAACTACTTGTAGGTTATATGACTACTTGTAGGGTATATTAGAAAAATAGGAACTGCAGAGAAGCGAAATGTAGACTTTCTTGGCATACGCTCAGTATCAACTGCCCCTAACGGCCAAATCTATATGCCTATGCGTGTTTGGTTGTGCAATCATATTCACTTGTAACAATAAATTAAAAGTAGATATCCGTTTAAGGTCTTATTGTTAACCGTCAGTTGTTACAAAGTGTTAGATCTCTGTTCTGCCCAAGAAAATAAAAGCTAAGAGCCTGATTTTAAATTTTAGACCATTTCAAGATGCAACCCAAGGTGACTCGAGTTTTACAATATCGTTGCTGGATTGTTTACAAGCAATTAAAAAGGCTAGAGAATTGGGATTCTTTAACTTTCAGGATTTTAATTATGAGGAATACGAAAGATTGGACAAAATACAAGGCGGTGATTTAAACTGGATTATTCCTGGTAGGAATTGACTGTTGTTAAAAAACTTACAATGCAGTATGTACGTAGAGGTGCCAAATTACATTGAAAGTTTTTGGATTTTTCTCTTTCACTAGATTTGATTTATAGTGATCGAACAATCTAAAAGTATATTCTTAACTGAATCTGACTGCAAACATCAAACAATATAAAGTTTATCATATCTGCAGCAGGTACATATTTAATAATGAAGTAATAATATAGGTATTTCATACATTTATCGTACCTACCTCATATGTTTTTTTTGGTTAGTAGGTATTTCATATCACAATAAAGAGGAGTCCATGTTTCAGAATTTTCAATTGTTTGTAAAAATATTTTTACAATTACTCAGTAAAAACCATAGTCACTCTATTATAAACTATAATAGCACAAGAGAGAGATTAACTCAAGCATAAACTAAAAAAACTTGCGGGAATTTTATTATTTGTATACATCTGAACTTAATACAATGGAATCTATGTTCTAGAATTTACTGTGCTTCGTTCACTTTGAAATAATACATGTAACGATGGTCAGTTAGAATATTCAAAATGTTAAGTAAAGAGGTTTTACTTCAATGTGGAACTATCTCAATGACAAAGTTGTAAGAATAAAAATATTAACTGTTACTTCCAGGGAAATTTCTAGCGTTTATCGGACCAGTTGACTACAGTATTTCTTTGTATCATCCGCCAGAAATGTATCTTGATTACTTTTTAGAGAACAATGTGAAAATCGTAATACGTTTGAATAAAAGATTATATGATGCAAATGTGTAAGTCTACTGGATGTACGAGTATGTAAATACTTTAAGAAGTATTCTGTATTCCATAATTGTGTGGACATTATCTGTTGCTAGATTCAATAATGTTGGGATAGTACACTATGACTTGTTTTTCATCGATGGTTCTTGCCCTTCTCGAACCATATTATTCAAGTTTCTTCAAATCAGCGAAGAGGCCGACTGCGCCATCGCTGTCCATTGCAAGGTTACGCATTTACTCTTTTGATTCTTTTCTTTCTCATATATATATCTGTTTTCGGTTTCTGACAAAGAAATTGTTCAGGCAGGTTTAGGGCGCACGGGCTCGCTGATTGGATGTTACCTTATCAAGCATTACAAAATGACATCTCACGAAGCCATTGGATGGATGAGAATTTGTAGACCAGGTTCTGTTATTGGACATCAGCAGGTAGTTTTTTAGCCAGATTTCTATGTAGGTAGTAGTTATGCTAATTATTATAGTTTGCAGATTGATTCAAAATACTTGAGTGACGGTAAGTAATGTTAAAAAAAAATGAATTCACAAGCGAAAGACTGAGTGAAATATTCGTAATTGTCAACAGCCAATTTAGGTTCCTTACAACATATTTCGCTACTGGTCTATTTAATTTGCAGATTAAATATTTCGATAGTAGAAACTATGTCCCATTCTTAGACGTAAAGTAGTCTCTAAGCCTACAATCTTATAGACCGCGTGGGTTGCATCGTATGTAATAATTAAGTAGCGTACTAGAAGATAGAAAATGAACGTATCATTTATAAAATATGATACTGCATGTATAAAACACTCTCTGTTTCCCGCGGTTTATCATCCCACGCTTATCCCATGGGAACAATACATTTTTGCGGATAAAAAGTAAACTATGGGTTAATCCAGGGTGTCAGTTACCTCAATGCAAAATTTTATAAATATTGGTCCAGCCGTTTGAGTATGAAGAAGTAACAACAATAAAAACGCACACACGCGCAATCTTTCACGTTTAGATTATTAGTGTGATGACATTAGTTGTAACACGTAATCGTTCTCTTTGTTTATTAGGGCTGGCTGGAGCAACTTGAGCCGTGGTTAATCAAGCAAGGGAACATTTATAGGTAAACAGCTATTCATGCACTCAGTATTTTTATCATACAGTATTCATACTAAATACCTAGTTTATCTGAAGGTGGGTAAATACAAACTGAAATTAATAAAGCTTGTGACAGACGACACTCGTGTCACGACCCAGACAAGTTGCCATACCACGAGTTTGGTATCTACTCAATAGCTGAGCAGAGCAAGAAGCAACGACCCTTGGTATTCAAGAAATCGCCATCACCGCCTCCACCGTTACAGCAACCAAATAAACGGCCAAGCGACACACTCTCTCCAGGAAGACCACAGAATTCACGGATCAAAGAAGGTTACCTACAATGAAATTTTTGTTAAAATTGTATTTACTCAAACAGTGTTATTTTGTCATTAATAGTGATTCGTTTTTGGATTGTGCGTGTAGTCTTCACAACTTTTCTCAAAGATAATTTAATTGAAGATCTTAATATTGACTGCCTGTTTAAAGTAACACTGTTTGTTTGAACACATTTCTTTACAGCAAAAGCTTACGCACGCACCGTCAACTTTAAATTTGAAAAAAACAGTGTTATTTTGAACATGTAAGGTATTCAAAGGTTTGATGTTCAAAGTATTTCCAATTTAAGAAATCTCGTTTTATATCTAGATATATCTATCTATTTATCTAGATAAATCAGTCTTAGAGGACGAAGAAGATCAAGAGAAATATGTAGCTTCGTGCGACTTGACAAAACAGTCCGCTGGATCAACGCAACAGCTGAAGGGATGTGTATTAAAACATATTAACGAGGATGTTACTGAAAGCGATTTATTTGAAGAAAGAGAAAAAATATCGACTTGGAAAAAATACTTGTGCTGTCGGCCATGTTTAAAAACAATAAATGACAGTTTGTTTATGTTGGCGGTGCGTTGCGCAAGCCTTACTCCTAAGAAATGTTACTCAAGCACGTTATGCAGCTTATTAGATTTGGTTTGTAAATATATACCTACTACTCTGATAGTTCTGTATTTATAAATCTTGTAGTACCTACTCATTTAAACTATCTTCCATATATAGCTATTAACAAGGCGGCCGAGAAGGAGCGCGACTGGCGCATGAAATGGAAAAGTTTTAGCAATAACCAAAAGATACCTTTTAGAGGGTAAGTCAATGATGAGAAATGGTACAAACATTTTCATTGCACTTGTTATTGCCAATAAATAGCAAGCTAGCAGCAGCTTAAACTGCCATTTATTATTAGGGGGTCGAGAGAACAATTCGAGACACAAGATGCTAAATCACAACGAAGTAGTGGCGCTGGGGAGCCAAAAGCTGGTCGGCCGGCACCTCAAAGTTCAACACAATCGCAATATGAGTCTGCAAAATCAAATTCCAGTCAAGTCAGTCGGAATGTAAGTGTAACCTTGCAGTGGCGGTATTGGTTCCTGCCGCTGAAGTTTGTTGCTTATTTGGCATTAGAGTTAGAAGATGGCTAAATACGACCATACTCGTACTACCCGATAGGAAAGACAGAGACATTTCCTTGAATTTTGTTTATGGGTCATTTTATCACTCTCTTTTAAGTCATATTTGAGAAATGTATTTGTTTAATTTAGGAATCTTGACAAGTGATAATTTTGAGGAATTAAGTATGGGGTTATAAAAGTACTTATGTTAGAAAAGTAGTCCTAAATTGTAAAATAGTAAATACCTGTTACTTTACATTTGCAATTTTTAGGTGTCACCTATCACAACATTCCGAACCAGCCAAGCACCTCTAATAAAAAGCGTTAATGATGCTAAAGTAAGTGCTTTTATGTAAACATATTTGCTTCATTTAATTTCTTTATAAGTTCATTTTGATTTCTATTCATTTCTAAAATTAACGTATTATTTCAGAATTATTTAATGCGAAGCAGCATATATAATCGAGAAAGAGATAAAATTCTGAATTCAAGCATTACAGTCACTTCTTCAGGGCGATTAGTAAATAACATGTCTACATCTCCTTGTAGTGTAAGCGTTGCACCAATGGCCAGGCCAACAGCAGGTACTTTTTACTGTTTTAGGTAGCTGTTTAGTGTTTTTACTTATAGAGTAACCAAAGATCAAAAATTGATTATTCAGATTTAGGTACAGTAAAACATCATGATATTTTCTAGTGTGGACAAAATTAACAGGATACATTTCTGTACTACTTTGGTATGTACCTATTTAGAAATATAAAGTTAATGGTTCAATAAAAAGTTTTATTTACATAGTTTTTTGTTTATTAGCACCTAAGATGTCTCAAACTTATCGAAGACGCTTAGGACGAAGTCCGAGCCCACCACCTAGGTCGACTCAGGAGCAAACTAGGGCCACCAACACGCCTTCAACAACTGAGAAAGTTATTCCGAAAAATATGTCGAAGTCCTCAATAAAAGGTGTTTTGTCAAGATTAAAATGTAAGTGTCCTAATCGTATGTCCTTCATTTTAGATGGAATTGGATCGTTGCTCTTTTTTACATAAGGTAGCAAGAATACTATTGTAACATGCAAACCTGTACCAGGACGTAATTCGGGGTGGGTGGAGGCGCGATGCCGCTACGGAGCGCGCACGCCCTTCGGGGGCAGGAAGGGAACATCCGGGTTCCCACACAGGTGGGGGTCATCTTTAAGCCGTAGAGAGCCTAGAAAGTATAGCCCCGGCTATACTTTCTAGGGTATACCTGGTTCCCCGGCTACTGGTACCTGGAGACGGCATGCGGTTTTTGGTCGTTTCGAGTCCAACATAATCACGCACTGGTGGGTGGTATCCGAGAGGAGTCCCGCACAGAAAAAAAAGGACAACATAATTCGTTACCATTAAAACATTAGTATTAAAAAACTGAGAGTAGTTACAGAATAATGTCGAGGGTGCTCTGAAAGTCAGTCAAGTTTGGCTGATCTGGTTAGGCATAAAACGTCAGGAGTAATCACGAGTGCTTAAAAAAACAACAAACGTGAAGAAAATCTTATAAGTCTGTCAGGTACAGATTATAGGTATATTATTATGCTAAAGTAACTATGCAAACATGAAAATATGGTTTAGTTTGCATTATAATATCGTATTTACCTTCAAACAACACGTAGGTGGTAGTCTGATTCAGGCAAGGTCTTACTAATACTGGCTACTTGTTTTGTATATTTTTAATTCAAACGCTATGTCAACATCAACCTGTCAATTGTCAAACGCTACTGTCAAGTGATAAAATAAAACTAACCTCTTTCCGGTGTTATGATTGCATCATTTACCAACGTTAAATACGTATAAAAAATGATTTGCACGTTGATTTCGGCTGTATAATTATTTTATTATTGTGCTATCGCCACCTGAGATGGGTGCTTTGGCAACGAAAGCTTTAAGACCGATTAAATCTTTTAACATTGAGAATCGCGCTCATCGAGTGATCTCTCGAGAAAAACCGACTCCAGCCCCGAGATATCCTACTAATATTGAAGATTTAAAGAGAGCACTTGAAGCTGATCCTGATTTGGATGAGAAATTGAACACAAAAGATGAAAACTTGGATAATAGATTGAAGGAAGTTTATGTAACCTCTTTGGGAATACCAGAGGACGATATAACTCGCAACAAGAAAAGTCGAAGTACGACGCGGCCTTTGCCTAAGGATAGAAAAATGCCCCCGCAATACGAGTTTGGTTTCAAAGAATCTGAAAGAGTGCCTTATGGCAAAACAACATTGAGAGATGCTATTAATTTTATTTCTGCAAACCAAACAGATCCTAAGCAAGTGACGGCTACTGAAATAGCTTTAAAGTATAAACTGAGGGAAGAAGACGTTCAAAATATACTTAAATATTTTAAGACATATGAGGTTTATTTGCCCGAGACAAAAACAAGCAAGGCCCTGTTTGCTGGTCCAGCAACACTGAGAAAGGAGCTATACAAACAAGATGTTAAAGAAATAGGTAGTGAAAATACTGATAGTGATAAAGAAGTTAAAGAAAATAAAAAAATTAAAAATTAAAGTGATACATTTTGTCATTAATATTGTTCCTTTTTAATTTATTTGGGAATGTATGGTACCTACAAAGGCACCTGTTACTTCATCATCAGCAGCCTTTAATAGTTCACTGCTGAACATAGGCCCCTCCTTCGAAAGGAGGTTTTGTTTTTGATACATACTGTTACTAGCTGTGATTTGATTAAATACAGGTTTTGTGCTTAGACTGGAGTAATTTGGATTTTTTCTTTGATTTATATAGGTCTTTTTGATTGCTCATGGTTTTTAATGGCTTGGATACCTAACAGGCTGACACATCAGTTCAGTCTTTCAGTTGTTAGTTCAAATTGAAAACGATATGAAGTACTGGATCTTTGTTATTGAGTTTTCTGCTCAGGTCGTGAGATTTAAGGTACTCTCTGATTCCTTTAGTATGGAAATTTATTTAAGTAATTTAAAATTTATGCAAAATTGGTTTTAAATTTCATCCAATTGGAGATACTTATGCATTGAATTTTCTTCAATACAATTTTTATTTATTAAAATACCTGTGTAGTAACATTGTGTTTAGATTATTGAAATTGTACACTTATGTGATTTAGAGAAAATAAAATGTTATATTGTTATAAACATGTATTATTTTATTTATGACATAAATCTGATATGCAGTGGAAGAGACTAAGAAAGGACTAAGGAATGATTTTACAAATGTTACTGTCATTTTTAAGAAAATTGTGATAGTCAATATACTTTTAAGAGACTGGGACTCAGTGTTGCTTTATTGCAATATAAACATTTTGAACAGGTCTTCATGAAATGGTTGGTAACCATAAAAACTCATACTCATGACAGACAAGGTTATGACATTATAACAACCAAAAAAGTATGATTACCTGTACTGCAAATTACTGTCTTGATCATTGACTATTTCAGGGTTAATACCTTCCTCCCAATATCTGATCAAGGAAGTACAACTTTCTATGACGCGGTAATTGCCAATTTTGCATCGTCATCAGCGCTGCGTCTGTCCTCGGGCGATTTTTGACGGGCGGACCCACCGTCGCGGCAAGATGGCTACATGAAGAGGTACGCGAGTGGCGTGGCTCGTTGGTCGTCCTGGCTTTGCCGCTGTATGCCGATCCTCATTGCAGTCATCGGCCAGGATCACTCGCTACCGGCCGTCATAAGCTCCATGGTCGCTAGCGACAGATGTTTTGCCGCAGTCGCGTCTTTCTGCGAAGACGTCATCTCGAACGAGGGGCGAGATGGCCCGAGAGGACGACCTCCACTAGGGTTCAATTTGCCACCGGCAAACCGGGCGACTGAAGGGCGCTTCATGCCGCCCTCAGTGTAGCTGCATATGGACGGGGCGGTCTTTCTCCTCCATACGTTATGGTGGGCAGTTGGGAAGAGGCGACGTCGTCGCGCTATTGACGAGCAAGTGGGTTCCAGATGTCTTAATAATAGCTGTGCCAGGATCCCTGCAATTTTAGGCGTAGAATAGCACACCGTGTGGTTTGAGTCAGTTCGATTCCGACACACCGCCCCGCCGCAAACCCCACCGAGGGGAAATGACGGCCCGAGGGGGTTTCCGTATGTAAAAAAAGTGTGACCCTGTGTAAATGGTGTAGTCTTGTCTTTAAAATAAACATGCAGGATAGAACTAGCGATCTTCAATTACGATAGAGAATTACTGTAAAATATAATCGTGCAAAGCTTAACTTAATAGCAGATAATTAGTATTAATAACGTGACAGAATAAGTGACGTTAGTAATGAAGGTCGGCATTCATGCAGCAGGTGCTTGCGAAGGCTCTCTGGGTGCTGCCTCTCTAGGGGCAAACCGCGACGCTCCTGTGCCACGTATGACGTCCAGTGTACGATCTGATGAGCGACCCCTCGCCACGCAAGGGGATATGCTTAATAGCATCAAGGTATGAAATAGCCAAATTATTTAATTATTAGATAGATAGATATATAGATTTAAATATTATATTTCGGTGGTAAGAATGAACTTTGGTCAGATTATATTGACTATTTGGTCGGGCGCTCCTCTCTACCACGTTTACCGAGTAATTGTTTTCGGTTATACTTATTTTCATCGTATGTCAACGTGCCGAAGTCCATTTTCTTTTTGACTCATTAGCCTCTTCGGCACCACCACTGGTTTGAGCTGACTCTTTAGCGAAATATTGTAAAACTACATGTAGATGAGTATAAATGATTATTGATTGCATAACCAAGAAATAAAAATTGTGACAGAGTAACCACCATATATTATACCTATTTATTCAAAATTTTCCCACCAACCTGTATTGCTAGGTAAATAAATATTTGTTTACAATTTAAGTTTTTGTGCATTTCAACCATTTCAGTTCGAAAGAAGATTCCGCGAAGCTATGCTATCGGAAAGACCTGTTTTTGAGAAAAACTGGTAAGTAAATAGATTGTTTTTCAGATTTTTTACCTACCGTAACGTCTATATCAAAATTAGCAGTTACCTACTTTCTTTTTCTTTAATTTTTAGGAAGCCTGGCGTAAATAATGTTAGCTCTAGGACGAGCAAAGTGAACACGAATTTGAACATGAAAACGGATAATGTGAACAAACCTCAAGCAACGAGCCCAAACCCAGTTTCGTTAGTAAATTGTACTTACTATGCGGTGATTGCCCATAGGGTGAGGTATAGCTAACCTATCTAGGTAGGTAGGTATATAGGCTGCAGTCAGAGGCTTTTTGAAGCCTTTAATTTTAATAGTTTAGGAGACCTGAAGTGGAGACCTACGCATAATAATAAATATTATTATTAGGTATGGTCTGTAAAAATAAGATAATTACGACTATAAATATTATTAAAACGCGCCGTTTCGACTTGTAAAAATATCAAAGCAGAAAAAATAAGAAAGCAGTAGCATTTTGTAAAATTGTCCGTAATTTTTCTACACTTGGTTGCTCCGAGTATGCAAGAGTGTGAATTATGTACCTATTTTATAAAGTAAGGTTTTAAATTATCTTCATCCTTGGCGACTGACTGACCTAGAGGGAACAGAATGGATAGAACAATTTAACGATAAAATTTTGACATTTTTATAAAGAGTTTCGTTTTATTTCAGTCTGAAGTTAAGAGTAACTTCTATTAAAGTTTAAGGTAACTAAGGTTTTTAGGTCTAATATAAACGATTTAACTACAGCAGCAGCAGAGACGACAGGTCGCGGACACGAAGTTTCTTCAGTCCATCACGTCCCATGTCGCCGAAGGGGCGACGGAACACGCAGACCTCTAGTTATTGAATCATCAAATCATCAGAATCATTAAATTAACAATATTACTAAATTTAAAGTTACCTACCTACTTAGTATTCGACCACAAGACGTAAATCCTCATTGTTAGTGACCGGTACGGGGTAGGTACTATTTGTGATGTATTTCTCAATAAAAAACCATTTATATGCCTCCGGATCTAATAAGTAACTAAGCTACATCAATATTATAGGATAGGAATATTGGCCGGTGCTTTGGACGCAATTTACCCTCAGATGATGTATTTCTTGTGGTCGTGTTGTAATGTAAAAAAAAAGCAAGTGGCATCACAGGATTCTGACTAAGGATGGTATAGGTAAAAGTTCTTTGTTAATGGATGTTTCTGCTTTGTAATTGTGAATGCATAAACAATACTCTTGATACAAATGTGTTTTATTTACAGTACAGATTTGATGTATGTACATTTCAGTTACTTTGTTAAAATTAGATACAGTAATAATGTGAAGGTCAGCAAAATGTTAAAAAATAGATACAAACTCACAAGAAGCAAACAAGGAATATGATTTTAAAGCGTAAAGTAAAAGGAATCATATTACTATGCCGATACGATCCCTTACCTAACATGATTTGAGCATATTATGCAATTCTACGTTAGTCCCTGTAAGTCGATGCGCGTATTTACTATATACAACGGATTTTACTATTTTATCTTAACAACATTAGAAATTAGGAAATTAGGATTTTTTTTATTTACAAAAAAAATAGAACCGTCCAGGGACGTCTGGCAGATGTAAAAACATCGAAATTATTTGATAAAAATTATGAGTACGAAAGGATAGCATGGCGACGCGTCGCCACTGTCGCCTACGTCAACAGCCAGTCCGACCCTCCGCTTTAAATGTTTCGCATCAAAAAAGATAATCATAGGAGACCTACTAGTTTTGATTTATAGACTTACATTTTTAAATTGTTGCAAGTAATTGTGTGAAATTAATTGATTTGAATCTTCCCGAGAAACTGTAAATAAAAATACTCAGCTCTTTGAATAGTCCAATACAATTACTATTGACACACTAAATGATCATAGTGTTTGCACACTTTTATAGTCTATAAAATGGGGCTCTACACGTCTTTGTATAGTTTTTGTCTGCACCTTAAGAGCTAAAGTTATACATAAATTAATTGATATTTACGCTGTATTCCAGTTCACTTCCACTAAAATACAAATTACTTAGTCCAAATTCGCTCATATCCCGACTCATTTTATTAAGTTCCAGTTTCACTTAAGTCTAATATTTTAATATCACTACACTTTCTAAAAGTCGTGCATAAATCCACAATCACTGCACTGTCGCTAATTATCTGCCATATAACAGCACAATACATTACTGACAAGAGCAGCTAGACTTGAGTGCCAGACTGTCTTTGTCTAGGGTAGCGAGGCGCTATGCGAGCCCAGGGTCGGGAGGAGGGGGCGCCATGCAGTTTCCGTCTGGGTACCGCTTCTTGAACGCACAGATGAGATCTGGGTCGACCAGGCGTACACCGTCCACTTGGTTGCCGAGTGTTATCCTGTTGGATAGATTTTTTTAAAGACAACTATCGCACTATCAACTTTTCCTGTGCCGTGGGGGAATTCACAAACATACATGACAAGAATACAAAGAACACCCAGATTCAGAACAACAATTTGTGGATCACACAGTGTTGTCTCAAGGTGGGGATCGAACTTAAACTAGGCCATCCGTGCAGTCATTCTTTAGGTACAGTATTTTATACACACTGTTTTGTCTAGTTCTACATCTATATACATCTTATAAAGATCTAATCATTTTATTGACAACCTAGAAAAATCCAAACAATGGACACCCAGTCCCGGGACTATTTTGTGAATCCCACAAATTATCTGTCCTGTAAGGGACTCGAACTGCCAGTCGACGCGGCATATATCATTGCTTAATCCACCCATCAAAAAATCTACATGCCAAAGTTCGAATGAAAATTGAAATGATTTTACACTTTATTTTAAAGGTACGGTAACTAGTATACAAAATATAATCATAAACATTTCTCAGGAGAGGCTTATGTCCAGCAGTGGACTATTAAAGGCTGTTGATGATGATGATGATGAATCATAAACAATATAATGACGCCCAAAACGGCAGAGACATGGCAGACTAAACTTAAATAACTTACCAATTAGGTTGTACGTTGTGTGGACGTCCAAATAGTTCTATTTTCCTAGTACCTGGACTTAATCGCTCTGAAAATTTCAAATTATCCAATCGTAACAATAAATTTAGAAATAAATAAGGACAATTCAAATGAATTAATCAGTCAGTTTAGTTAATTGTTATTTCATTAACAATTACTAATAACAACTAACAATAAAGATTCAATATGCAACTTGAAACTAATCAATGAGTATCTCACCAATGATTCCGTATATCTCGTCGGGTTTGTGGGAAGTGGCTCTGACTTCGGCTACGATGACGTCACAGTCCAGACCGCGGTTTAAGTTGTCCGGATTACCTTTCATACCCACCTAAAAGTGAAAAGGGCACATTATTAGAGCTTCTGATTAGACTAAATTTAATAACTCGCTATCTATCATCCGACTTTAGTTGTATTGGACTCTGATTAGACAATGGCGGCAGTATGACGTCACACTGGCACACATCAAAAGAATGTTGTGGTATATTTAATAATGCCATTGTATCTGTCTGTGAATTGCAAAAGAGTGGCCATGGTTTATTTTTCTTCTCATAATGCTCAACCCCTTGGAAACGGTTAAATAAGTTAATTTTTATTAAATTTATTTGCTTACTATTTGACAAAACAGAGATTGTTGTTTTTGCGTGTGTTGATCTATGACTCTAGAGTCTACATAAAAGACGATTTCAAACAATTTTTTTTTTTTATGAAATAAAGAGAGTTTGAGTTTGAGGGTTTATAACATCGCAACACGTTATGGTCTGCTTAGTTTAGGTGGTTTAATTTACGATTTGGTTTTACAATTAATCAAATCAATTATTTGCAAATAATACAGGTATAATATAAAATTCAATATTTGAAAATAATAATGAATCTTACATTACATCGTAAATTTTTACCTATAACAATTCTTACCAAACAGTGCTCCTTCCCATGGTTGAGCCAATGTCCAGTCCGGCCTGTGCGTATGATCCTCTGCAGCTGGTTGGTCTTCACCCAGATCAACTCGTCCACTCGTTCGTAACCCCACAGTTTGAGACATTCGCGGCCTAACTCCATAGCTCTAAAAATAGAAAGAGAATAATTAAAGAAAATGCATTGGCAGACAGAAATACTGCTTATGGTTTGATACACATACTATCTTCGACAGAGCACTGAAAAAATACCAAATGAAAAAGCACCCACGACCAGCGAGAATGTATGGAAGGTTTGAAAAAAATTAGCGCTCGCTTGCGTGATTAATCCTCAGTATCTTTTGCCAGCGACTGCGCCCGCATGTTGGTTATCGCGGTAAAAGTAGTCAATGTACTCGCTGTAATAGCTAGCCATTGTTTTTTTATTTATTTATAATTAATAATGCAATCTATCTGACGATATTCAGCATTAGGTTGGTATTTGCAGTTCTTGGCACCACTGCGATGGCCGGACCGTTTACACGGTACCCCACACAGTGGCAGAATGCCCGGCGTGGGTGGAGCAAAGGCATAGCCTCGTGGCGGCCGTCGTAGTGGGAATTCTCTCGCTCGGTGATATGATTGCCGCCATGGTAGGGAGCGAGAGTGCGTGGAACTCCGCGAGCAGGTTATGCTTGCGATGGAGATGGCGGGACCGGGATAGGTTCAGAACTCACGCGAGCCCGCCAGGCCCGAGAACGGGCCAGGTACCGCAGACGGCTCAGGCGCCGGAGGTCGGAGAACGACTTACGTCCTTCATAAGCGCAGGCCTGAGGGTGACAGGTGAGGCCATCTATCACTCTGTGAGTGCTAACAACATTAAAAGCATCAGTGGCCAAAATTTCAAGTTTGTAGCCTCAGCGGTTTAGGTTCTGCGTTGATCAATCAGTCAGTCAGGGCAAGTAACATTTATTTATACCTAGCACACATCACATCAACAGCCTTTTAATAGTCTACTGCTGGACATAGGCCTCTCCTTAGAAAGGAGGTTTTGGTCTACTATACCACGCTGGCCACTGGTGTTTACATTCCGTATTATTTATCCGTCACCACAAGGATAATGCTTACAATTAATATTATATCATTGTCTATCCCGGACGGGAATAGGATGTGAAGCGGGCCTACATTAGGTTGGTCCCATTTGAATTTGACTTGAGTTTGAATTGACTGCACGGATGGCGTAGTGGTTTAAGCGGTCGCCACGCCGCTTCCTACTACGCCGAGTGTTGTTGGGTTCAAACCCCACATGGGACGACACTTTGTGTGATCCACAAATTGTTGTTCTGAGACTGGGTGTTCTTTGTGTCCGTTTCTTGTATGTTTGCAAGTCCCTCGCGACACAGGATTTATTCCTAATGCGGGAGAAAAAATTTGAAGAAAATACCACCTCCAAGGTCCCACATTAAGGGATGAATAATAACTTATAGCGGATTTGGTGTGCTGTTTTTGGTGTTACTTCACTAAAAGATAATCACTATAAAATCACTAAAACATCTGTATCCTTGACGTGTTTGCAAAATATCATGATAATCTGTTGAAAGAGACAGAAGGAGTTACCTGCCCATGCATGCATGCATATAAAATATACACATAGATTATAATAATTATTAAGTTTATACCTGCCGGTGACCCACAAAAATATGAGTCCGCTGTCCTGAAGCTGTGGCACTCCGAGGCATCTCATCTCGTCATCCGACATTGTACCGTACGGCAACTCCATGTGGATATCCCATGGTGGGTCAGCCATTATCACTGCGAACTTACCTGCGGAAATAAAAAACAAAATTATTCACAAAAGCTTAATTGTTAATTTTAGTAGGTATTATTATATATATTGTAAAATATATATTATAAATTTTCATTAAGATGTATTCCATAATTCCAAGGATGTCTGGAAAAAAATCGCAATTGGCGATAAGACCGCCATTTGTACCAGCAATTTTTTTTTGTATATGTATTGTTAACCTTTCTGTGTATTCATTCAGGGCTCGGTAAATATAATCAGTTTAAAATAAAAGCCGTGTGGTGTCGTGGGACACCCGAAAGGAACGAAGTTGTGACGATCGAGTAAAACTGATTCGACACTATTTTAATTACAACGCCATCTATGAAAGCTGCTATTACCTACATATTTTTCAGTTTGTTTCTAATTAAAACAATTTATACATTGGTAAAATCTCCTTGAGAAATGATTTCCTATCTATTCGATAGATGGCGCTGAATGACTGACAAGTGATAATTCAAAATAAATACTGAGATGAAAAGTAATGATTTCCTATCTATTCGATAGACGGCGTTGAATCACTGACATAAAAAGTGTCGTTATAACTTTTCGTGAGAATTTTTTCCGTCTAGCCCCCTTTTACAACGCGCGATAAGGAACTTCGTTCCAATGATGAAAAATATCAGTTAGAACTTGGAGCGTAGAAAGGCCCCATTTTAAAAGATATGAGCTGCTAAAGTACCTTTGAAAAGAAAAAAGAAAATTATACAGGCTGTTCCAAGCCAAGCCTACTACAAGATATCGATCATACAAGAAATGGCTCATTATTTGGACCAAATTAGGTATATATTTACAGCTTTAATCGATTTAAGAACTTACCTAAAAATGTCATATCCAGGTACCTAAGATCGCATTGTATCCATTGTGGGGGCGTGAGAGTTAGCACGCCGTCTGGCTTCGTCACCACATTTGTTCCTGATCAGTGATATTAAATTTCTTTTAATGAACAGGATAATAATAGGGCGTATTTTTCTTTATCTAAATTAATTTACGTACCATTATGTGTCCCTTTAGAAACACTCTCGCTAGATTTTGCTGTTGCATTAGGATCAGTGTTATCAACCTCATAGTGGACATACCTGGAAATTTGACACATAGTTACATCATTGAATATTGTAAAAGCAATTATATTTATGGAATTATCAATGTCTTGAACTTTTGTAGAAAATTTGGAATCTGCACAATGTATTTTTTTTTAATTATTTTTACCATTTCACTGCTTACTCTTTTTCTTCCTATTTTAACTTAGTCCAACCTTACTCTATTTGGTGGACTTCTTTCGTCCTACTGTCATATCTTTTATATTAAACTTTAAAGTAGCAAAATTTAATAAAAAGAGATAGAACTAACTTGCAACTGTCCATGTGAAAGCATGTGTTGAGGAAGGAACAATCCCCGAGTGACTCATCTGTGTGTCCCTGGATGATCTTTTTGAAGTGTAGCTTCTTGCAGCACGCGTCACGTGCGAGCGGCGCGTTGGGCTGCAGGGCGCGTGCGCACTCCGCGCGCGTCCCGTGCGGGCAGAACTCCATCACCTGCGCGCCTGAAAATATACCGAACTTTACCATTCACGGCCCCTTGGTCCAATAGCTATTTGTGTGATGAGCACGATCTTTTGTTCTGTGTCTGGGTGTAGTTTATAATATGTATGTATTTAGAAATATTTAAGTATATTTAGACATAAAACCTTCATGGTATAAGATTCTCGTGTAAAACTTTTTTCATAATATGATACGTATGAGGTTTTTCTTTTAAAAAATATGCGACATTCGATTTTTGACTTTTGATTGTTTTTTTATTCAGCTTAGACGTGAAAGATGGATACTTCGAAAATCCGAGTCATTTTTGAATACGAGTTTCGACGCGGAACTAACGCGCAGAAACGACTCGCAATATCAACGCTGCGATTGGAGAGGAGACTGGTAATGAACGCACCGTGCGTTTTTGGTATAAAGACTTTCGTAATGGAAACTTCGACTTGAAGAATGAACCACGTGGAAGACCGCCCACACAGGTGAATAACGCTGAATTGAAGATGGTGGAAGCGGATCCGAGTCAAACTACCCAAGAATTAGCAGCATGGTTTAACGTTACCCTACCTACAATATTTACTTATTTGCATCAAATCAATTAGATAAAAAAATATAAAAAATGGGTGCCTCATGATTTGACTGATCTGCAGAAAGAAATGCGTGTTGAAACTCGTGTTTCCTTGCTGAATCGGTACAGAAATGAAGGAATATTGAATCGGATTGTGACATGTGACGAAAAGTGGATTGTTTACGATAACCGTAAGCGAAAAATGCAATGGCTGACCCCAGGTCAAACGTCGCAACGGTGCCCTAAATCAAGCTTACCAATAAAAAGGCAACTGTTTGGTGGTCTCTTCATGGTGTTATTCATTATATCTTTCTCAGGTCTGGTCAGGCAATAACAGCAGAAGTTTACTGTGCCGAACTTAGAACAATAATGACGACAACCGGCAGTGAAACAGCCCCGATTCGTGAATCAATCTTCACCATTATTGCTCCATGATAACGCAAAACCTCACACTGCACGAGAAAGCGTTGTAACTCTACAGGAGCTGTGGTTAGAAAACATACGCCCTCCATACGCGCCAGACCTTGCTCCAACGGACTACACTTTTTTGCTTGATTTGGACAATTTACTACGTAATAAAAAATCCCAAGAGGCAGTATAAAATGCTTTCACACAGTTTGTCCAATCTAGATCTCCAGAGTTCTATCAAGTCATAAATGAATTTCCGTTTAGATGGCAGCAAAGTGCTATGCATAATGAATGAGGGTAAATATTTTGATTAAATAAATGTTACATCTTAGTTTCAATTTTCCAGTACAAATCTGCAATTTCCTACTTTAACCTATAATATGTATGCAACTTACCTCCTTGACTTTTAAATTTGTCAGCAAGTGATTTTTCCTTTGCCGTAGGTTTACTCAGCAAGTCCATGATTTCTTCGCCTACCCTCTTCACAGCTTTCTCTCTGCTCGATGGCATCGCCAGTAGAGACTAATGAGAATAACAAAAACTTTTTTTTTAATTTGAACATACATAATAAGAAAATAACAGGGAAATGCAGGTATAAATAGGACTTTTTACAGCTGAGGTGATGTGTTTGACATATGTCAGGAAAGAATAGAGATGTAGATCTGAGATGTACAAAGTCAGTGAAACTAGGGATAGGCACAGACACCTATGTTCTTGGATTAAATGTAACTCAAAAATAATAATATAGTGTTGTACAATCCTCTTCACTTCTTCTCGGTCTTGAAAACACATTTATCTAAAATGCAACTTTTTGCAATTACTGTATGATTTTCAAAATACATAATACTCTTTGTATTATAACAGTTTACCATAAGATCTGTGTCATTTTTGGAGGTTTTCTTCTCATCTGCGGCGGTTTTTGCTACCTTCGGATTAGAACTGTCGTCGTTCACGTTTTCCCCTGTAATAAAAAAGTCAATCTGGAATCTACATACAATAAATTGTACAGTTTAGTGATTAAAAAAAAAGTGCTGCCTTAAGTGCTGCCAAATTAAAAAGGGGAGTATAAGAATGGAGGACAAAAAAAATGTAAGAGTGGAAAAAAAAGCGGTTGCTGTAATCAGAGTACATGCTTATATTAATAAATATATTAGGGAAAGTGGAAGATCTTAGAGGAGAAATAGAAATTTATATCAAAAAAACTAAAAGAAAGAGTAAAAAACCAAAAAGGCAGGAGGGTCTTAATAAGAGGTGGAGACATAAAAAAGAAATGGTGTTAAGCGAGAATCTGAATATTGCGCATTAAAATGAATGTATTGCGATTTTTTAATTAAGTAGACAAAGTCTGAAAAGGGCATCAACGGATGAAAGATTAAGAAGCAGCAGATTATTGTGCCATGGAAAGGTAAGGTAAGCGCAGGTGATGCAGTGATAAATGAGTTTTAAAGTTGCCGCATCCCGCATAAAACTAAAAAATGAATAAAGGAAAGATGGATGGATGCATAAGAGGATATGGCTAAGTAGTGAACTGACAAAGCATGGCTGATAATGTAAGGAAATACATTGCACAAATCTGAATAGGCAGAGGTATATTAAACACGAACGTTTTGAAAAACGAATAGAAATTGTGACATATAAGACTATAATACCTTTTCTCTTGTGAGGGGTCTTCTCTCCTGCAGCCTGTTCTTCCATTAAAGCTGCAAGTACAGCCCCAAGTCTTACGGACTCTGCACTGACAACTTCTAAGCTGGCATCTGTTGTGCTCTCAGTTCTTTCTTTGATACTGAAACAGATAACGAAACATTTAAAACAGTTTTTTTTGTAGTAGTTGCCAATAATACAACTGAGTCTACTTTGACTGGTTTACTTGAAAGTTGGACATTCAAGCAAACACTATCTCTGAGGAAGTATCAGTATGAATGGTTACAATAGTTCAAAGAGGGATTTCTTAATCTATAAAAGGTTAAAATATATGGATTAATAAGCTGTGATTGTTTTGCGCATTGTTATCCGTGGTTGTTGTTGTACCTTGCTCATCCTATAACGCTACATTTTTTCGGGATCAAAAGCAGCTTATGTGCTATTCCAGGCTATAGCCTAAAGTTTGTACTGTGGCCTAAAGGTTAAAGTTTGTGTGAATATATTGATGTTTGTTAACAAAAACGGCTGAAGATTAGAATCTATCTCTGTGCTAAATTTCATCCAGTTCTCTTCAGCTGTTTTTGTTAACAAACATCAATATATTCACACAAACTTTAGCCTTTATAATATTAGTGAGATGATCTTCTTCAGCCTATGCTTGTCCACTGCTGGACATAGGCCTCTCCCAATGATTTCCAGCGGGGAAGGTTGATTGTGGCCTGCATCCAATGGTTTCCGGCAACCTTTACCAGGTCCTCCGTCCATCGGGTAAGCGGTCGTCCCACACTGCGCTTACCAGTACGTGGTCTCCATTGGAGTACCTTGCTGTCCCATCGGCCGTCAGTTCTCCTTGCTATGTGCCCTGCCCATTGCCACTTCAGCGCGCTAATCCGTTGGGCTATGTCGACCACCTTTGTTCTCCTTGGGATCTCCTCGTTGCGGATTCGATCACGCAGGGAAACGCCAAGCATAACCCTTTCCATAGCACGCTGAGCGACTCTGAGCTTTCTGATTAGGCCCATAGTATGAGACCACGTCTCAGTTCCGTAGGTCATCACTGGTAACACACACTAGTTGAAGCCTTTCGTGTTTAGGCACTGAGGTATTTTGGACGTGAAGACGTTTCGTAATTTTCCGAACGCTGCCCAGCCTAGTCGGATTCGACGAATGACCTCTTACTCGAAGTTGGACTTACCTAATTGGACCGTTTGTCCTAGGTAGACATATTCGTCAACAACTTCCAGGACAGAGTTTCCCACGAGTATGGGAGTCGGCGCGACATGGACACAACCCTGAGTAAGATGATGTCCTATATGAATTCAATCACGGTACTAACATACATGTACACAACTCTGGCCTGCTGTTGTAGTAGCTCAACTCAACAGTAGTCTCAGAACAGTATCCCATCCGAGACTTAAGGTATCTTTCTTTTGTCCTGTCTGGAAACAATTTTAATACAAACCGAGGCTTGAAGTCAGGCAGGCACACGGCTATTAAAGAAACCAGACAAAACCAAGAAATCTTACATATTGCACCAACTCCAAATATAATTGGAAAGTGGTGATGATGATGATATATTTCTTATGGTGTTTATTTTTCAGTGTGCTGTACTTACGTAATGAGTTTCTGTGTAGCAAACTTTTGTAATAAGCTTGCTATGATACCAGTGTCAACATCACCCAATCCAGGGAGTAGAGAACTAGCGGTTGCAGGAAGTTGTAATTGCATATCTGAAAGGACTTGAAGCAATCGCACTTCTAAGGAGGCTGACGGTACCAGCAACTTTGGCTTCTCTAGTAATTGAGCTGAAAGAAAACATAAAAAAATTAATTTAAGAAAAAAATTACAGTAACTATGTCAGTAGAAATTTTAGATATTGACAGTCAGAAGGTAATAAACAGGATTTGATACCTACGGCAATTACTTACTTAATAGGAGCCCCTGATACTACTACATATATCAATGTTTAAAAATCAATATTTAATAAACTACAAAAATATGAAAAATTTACTTTTACAAGCTCCATAGATATTTTGCTGCCAAATTTAAATAAGTACCTATTAATCTTAATATCTGTCAATGGATGTCTATAATGTACCATAAGTTTACATATTAAAAAATATATTAAATATTTTCTTAAAAAATTCTGCTATGCTAAATGCTATCAATAATGATAAAGGTCTATCTATAATATTTGATACTTTACAATATGTAAATAAGTACCATCATTTTTCTGTGAAGCTGGGCTGGCAGCGGAACGCTCTTTCCCGCCACCCGGTGAACCTTCTGACTTCTCATTAGTAACCAAGTTAGCATTGGTGCTTAGTATGATCTGCCGTTCCTTCTTACGTTTTTCTAATTTCTCTCGTAGACTATTTCTCTTACTCTTAACAGCTTGAATTTCTTCCCAAGCGTCAGACATTGCTAGGGTAGTTTCTTACCATTAAAAATTAATACCGGACATCAATGAATGATGTTTTAAAAACCATAATTATTTATACTGTAAAGCAAATATTGAGGGTAAAGAGAATTGTTCTTGTCAATTTATATGATTAAACTAGGATATACAATTCACAAGTAAAAGAATAATGAATTAACCATGCAAAATATTTATAATTTTGGCCTGTACCAAGCTGTCAAAGAATGTCTAATAATGTCAGAGTTGAGAGTTGTCAACTCTCAACTGCAATTCCGAGTCGCTGTTCTCTTTTTTTCTGTATGCAACTCTAAAACTTTTGACAAAAGATTATTTTACTCCAATCATAAATAAAAATAATAATCTATACCAGAGTTTTGCAATTTAATTTTTAATTTCAATAAAATTTGTTTTCAATGTTTCTTTACTTGGAACTTTTCTTAAAAACGTCCACCCAGGACGTTTTTAAGAAAAGTTTTCATTTGGTTTCACCTAATATTAGTTATACCAGTATTGGCCAAGAAACAAAACGTAGGATTGGCTTATACTTTAAGCAAACTAACTTAGTAAACAAGCTATAAAATACACCAACGTAAAGAAATTCAGTCCGCTCGTTTGCTAGAATACGTATGTCACGCTTTTTAATGTGATCAAGTCAGGCAGTCCTTGCAACTCAAGGACACATTTATGACACGATTTGACTTATAAATGAATGAAATTTAAAGTGAAATAGTGCCTTGTGGAAAAAATAAATACCTCATCTAGATATCAGGCTCCAACTGACTAAAAACAAGATGGTGTCCAGATCATCAGACCTATTACTGAGAGATGCTAATTGGAGGACTAACAGAGACACACACATTGGATTCAATTCATCAAAAGTGTGTTCTTATTTTCGGAAGCGTAAGATAAAAACTTTATAAATGTAAAACAAACGTTACCAGAACTTTTTTTTGGTGACGTGACGGATTGGATAATTCGTTCCAGGAGCCACGAGTATGTGGTGTTTCCGTTAAAAACCACGTCGACACACGGTTTTAGACGACCTACTCTAGGGAGCACCTAGATTATATGTGATTTCAGGTCCCGGCAGAACTTAGGTTTAATTTGAAGTTTTAGGGTTGAGCGGAAACCAAAATGTTCCTTATGTTCCAAAATGTTATTGCCAGAATGGTCTTAATATAAAGATGATGCTGGATCAATTCATGACATATTAACCAACCACTAATTTACTTTTTTGTATTCCAGAAAGTAATTATTTTAAACTGCCAATCCATTACCTGCTACGATTCAAAAAGATCCGTATCTTTTTTCCACTATGACGTAGCCCTCCTGAACATATTTTAGTGTACACACGAGGTTACGTGTAACATTAATTACTGACCTGTAGACATCTTAAAAAATAGTGAGTGAGCACGCAGGTCTCTGTATCTCAATAAGAGACCTACGTGCTTAAATAATTTTTGAAGTTTTAAACTGACGTAACTTCTGTCAAAACTAGGGTTTTTAAGTACTAACTTATTTTTTCACAGCAGACTCGTTAAAGTTGAATAAAAATGGCGTTTTGTCCTGAATTACGTACTCATTCTCAAAAAGTATGTAGTTTATATAAAAGAGCTATGCGAACTATTGAGTCTTACTATGTTGTCAGGTATAATAGTTTAATCTAATCCTAAATTTTTACATAGGTATAACATTCTTTTCCACTACTGTCGAGTAACATCCGTCATACGGGATGGACGTATGATCCACAGTGGTCTGATTTAGTTTTTATGGTAGGCATTTTCTAGAGTTCCACATGATTACTTTTACTTCAACTTTGCATGAAAACTTTAAGGAGCAGAGTTTCGTCGATAAAATGTATATGGAAGACATGCTATCAAAGAATTTTCTTTGTGTCTGATGTCTACTTTTCTTCTAAACATTTTATTTGACGGTATTATATTTTTAAGGCACGTCATTCGCTACCATCAAGTTCATTTGAGAAGTGAATTCGACAAAAACAAATGTATTAAAGATGCCAAGGAGCAGCGTCGCCTATTGTGGGTGGGACTACATGAACTTTTCATGAAGCAGAATCCTTTAATGGTAGCTAAATGTAAGAGTAAATTTATTTATATAGTGACGAATGATGATGCGATGACACCGTGGTCTAGAAAATAGAAGTATCCGATGTTGTAGATCCAATTTGAGTAGGAAACTGCTGTACCCCACATTCTTTAGAGTGCTAGAATTAGAGCCAGGGGGTACTGATAGTGTCCGACATGCCACCGACAGGTGGTATCCGAGGGGATTTCCGCACGGAAAAAAAAAAGAAAAAAAGAAAAAGGGGGTACTGATACTGCAACGATCAAACGGAACAAAAAAAATACTTTCCACCGGTTTTCTATAAAGCTGTGGTATCAATAAGGTAAAGATGGTTCATACGTCACGAAGTATGATTCTCCCACGTTTAAATATTAATTCTCGTGCTTAAAGCAATGTAATAATTCAGTTACAACTATTTTACTTCTAATAATATAGTGTATATTCGTATATACACGTCTAGCGCTAATCTCGGCAACTATTCGCTCCATTATTTACAGTAAATAAAAAAAATATCTTTATTGTTTTTTACCTGTTTATTGAACAAGGCTATGAAATAGTGCAGTGAACATCATAAAAGTTAAATAAAATGCGAATACTTGTCAATAGTATAGTATGGAGTTTAGAATCATGTACAGTTTATGCGCCTAATTAACATTCATTAGCTAACTAATCTAGCTTTCATAGTCAAAGCTCTGCTTAGCTTCAAACTAGATGGCGTTGTGTGTCAATGTCCGAAATATTATTATTATTAACTATTTTATTAACTATTCTGTGTGGTGTCATATTAAGAATACGGAGTGTTACCCCTATTCCACCCTTATGTGTCGTAAGAGCCGACTAAGGGAGCAAATAACAGCACTGAAAAGAAAAAAAAATTGAAACAAATCTCTTGACCAACCCGTCTGGCTGGCGTGGTTTAGTAGGCCAAAACCTCTTTTCTAAAGAGCTTTATTACTAAAGGCTATTGATGGTTGATGATGCTGAAATAACTATAAGACGCTATAGATGTGTTGAAAAAGAATCAGTAACAAGAGCGTCTAATCCAGTTTCCCTTTTAGGCCGTTCACACGCATGGCGAGCCTTGACAAGTGTCCACATACACAAGCGTGTAAACGGGGTGTTTGGCTTGGCTCGGTATGCTCGTCGTCGATCGGTACTAGTGTCGGTTTTTGAACACAGATCAAAGGAAGCTCGCGGCAAGCGTTTGCGACGTTTTTACACGTTAGCGCGTGCTTGTTCCCTACTGCTCAATTTATTATTACAAATCTTGTAGTTGAGCAGTCGGGAATTAACATTAAGTCTCAATGCTTTACTGATTGAGCAGTAGGGCTAAAGAATATTCTTTTTTTAGTTTAGTGCCGCTGTTTATATTTTGAGTAAAAATATGTCCACGTCTGAACGTCCGGAACACAATAGTACACTCGCAAGCGTATAAATGGCATCCAAGCGTTTGTGAAACGTGGAAGTTCCATCGACGTTTGCCAAGCCTCGGTGCGCATGTAAACTAGGCATTATATTTATATATATTTAAACACTAATTTTGATTTTTCCTATAAACATTCTGGTAGGCTTATAACTAGCATATTTGCTTTGAAACAGTACCCAACTAGTGAAGATCTTTATTGGAACTGGTCTTCTACTAACTTGTATAGGGTTATAGTTGTAGCGCTCAATGCCAGTGGGAAAATGAGACTTAAGTTAAGGTAGCCGTCTACGTAACCGGCAATGAGCGGTTACCACTCGGTTGGCTTATTAAATAACACTCATGAAACTGGATTAATTTAAATTGCTAAGCTCGTGCATTGTCCCAGTCCTATCGGTTCTAGAGATCTGGCGACTCTACTCACTAAAGATAAAACTACAACACTGTACTGATACCTTTTAATAAGAGGTTTTTGTTTGTTTGATTACAATAAAATTTCAAGAATAGTGTAAAAAATAAATTTATTCTACCAAATACTATTCCAGTTGCTAGATCATATGGAATATGTGCTGGAGTGGCACCCGAGCGCGTCGTCACACCTCCAGACTGGATTCTTGATTACTGGCATCCCCTAGAAAAAGCTCATTTCCCCGATTACTTTAAACGGCGAGAACAAAGAAAATGTGAATATATCCAACTGTGGCACAAGGGCTTGTTACGATAGTCTATTACCCTGTAAATTCTTATTATATTATTATTTGCCGAAATACATTATAGTACCTACATTAGTAAATTTACTAAATTAATTTAGTTAATTTTACATTTATATTATTTATTACGTTAGACGCTTACATTAGTATCTGATTGTTCCTGGCAAATACTTAAAAAAAATTTGAAACGCAAGTTTTTTTTTAATTAAACTATATATTTTATAAATTGTTAATGTGGTATTAAATATTATTATTTATTTAAGAGCGTTTTATTTACTAATTAGTCAAGCCTTCGAATTTTTTAATGAAACCTTGTCTTTGTAACGAATAATAATGATTTTGTAAACTTTAGGAAATTTCAAAACTTTGAACTGATTGATTTCATATGAAATTTAATCTTAATAATAAGCAATGTTAACATAATGGCGACTTCCACTTACAATAAAACAAAAACACTACAGTGCCATCTAACGAAGACAAACCGAACTACGGAGTAATTGCTAATCCTGTATCGCGATATGAATAATTCTCACGCCGATTAGCATATATACAACTTCCCAAAATCAACCGTTGGTCCGTGGCCCCCTTTGTCACGACCACCTCGCCTGACGGATCCTCCTTTTGTGTAAGAGGGGCATGACACTCGTTCTTCCACTACATTAAACCTGTAAAAAATTATTATCGGCTCGTGTTCACTCCAGAAGGACAAAATTCTCGAACTGAAAGTTTGGTCAAAATTCGGTTCCAATCGACTCTCTATTTCGCAACTGTCATAAAAGATGTTAAGTACCGATACGACTTTCAAAGCTTCAAGAAAAGTGCGTACTCCCACCTCAAAGCAAGCCCGGTGACACGCTTGTGAGTCCTGAGTTGCTAGCTCATGTCATGGAAAGCTCGTTTACTTATCATAAAAAGATTCTCAAAATGTCAACGGGCGGCCGGCGGTAGACGTACTGGCCGCGTTCTGATTTTATTACGTCTTTGTGACGTAATAAAATAAGTACGCGGCCAGAACCTTAGTGAACCTTGGTGTAGTAGTGTGGGGTGCTGGGCTAGAAAACCTCCTCGTGGTGCACCCTGGAAACGCTGGCGATGGTACTGTTCCCTCCTTGTCCTCTTGGAGGAGAGGATTATCGCCAGCGGCCAATATTCTAGCAGAAGAGGCAGCCGTTCATCGGCTCTCGGGCAAGGCCTGGTCCAGCAGGGTGGGCGTGTCTGCCGGTTGCCCTGCTGGCTCTTCGCTCTTCGGAGCATGGAGGAGGAAACCTCGGTAAAAAACCTGATGGCGGGGCCCTGTAGGGGCCACAGTTTCTCCGCTGACAGCGGTGGAGAAAGGAGGACGGGCTCGGCGTGTACTCACACTACCACCGAGCAGGCAGGGGGACGTAGTCTCCCTGTCAACCGTCGGCATATCGCAATCCCGAGAAGAGCGCTGTGGTTAAGTCTCGCGGCTCTGATCGGGGGCGAGGGTCTTGGCTTAACCGCCCGGACCGCGAGGAAGATAACCTCTCTAAAAAATTCCCCGAATCCCGTGTTCTGGTGCGTGGCCAGGGGATGCATGGCTGATGGGAAGTTCAGTCGCGAGCGCACTCCAAGCCGAGGTACCTGCGGACCCCTCGGTTGGGTTAAAAATTTACGCTTGCCCGGGTAATGGGGGATCTCTGCCCGGGTGGACCTTTAGTTCTCCCCCACTCGTGGGATTTATTATGGAGCATATCACCAAAAATCTAAAGAAACGGCAACCAATAAACAAACAGAAACAGGCAAGCAAAACGGACTCGGAAATAAAAGAGAAGAGGAACAGTGGAGTGGATGGTTCATCCACGGAGGGTGAGATAGCGTCAGGAACGCCTATCTCGATGGGGCTCCCAGAAGTCAGTCTAACGCTGGTCTCTGGGAGCCGAAGAGCATCGGATCGTATTCGTTCCGGATCCGCCGTCTCCTCGGATGGCGCGGAGGCCATGGAGGCGGAGCGAAGCGACAGCCGAAAACGCGGACGCTCAGGGGACGTGGAAACCGACACGTCCGGCGAAATGATGCCACCAAAGGTGGCAAGCAGCCGCCGAGGGAGGGCGCGCAAACCGGCCTCGGCCCCAGTCTTAACCCCGTCAGGCTCCGCGTTCTCAAACGCGGAGTCCTACAGAAATGTACGGGTGGACGGCGAGGCCGTAGCGGAGGAGGAGATCGCGGATCTCCTGCTCAAGGTTCGGGAGCCGGTGGGGGGAAATGCTCCCCAAGCTCCCGTGTCCGTGCAGGAGAGGGCGAAAGCGGCGGTGGCCGTCATTCACAAGGTGGCCACCAAGTCCGTGAACCTTAAGGGCTCGTTTGTGAGGGCCCTTAAGGACTCCTCCTCCGCTTTGTCGGAGGTCGTGGAGGGCCTAGTGGGCGACGTTTCGCGCCTACAGGTGGCCAACGAGAGGCTGACGGAGCGGGTGAATGAGCTGAGTGCTCAGTTCGCCCGCTTCCAGGCGAACCTCCCCGAGCGGGAAGCCCCGTCCGCGTCCCAGCCTGCCCCTACCACCAACTCAGGGGCATTTGACTCCCAACTGCGAGAAATCCTCATCGCAGTTGGGAATATGCTGGACGGACGCCTGGCTGGCCTGGAGGCGAGACTGCCCCCTGCGCCGAGTATGCGCCCCCCGCTCGCGTCGGCACAGCGGCCTAAGGCCGCCGCTCCGACCGCGCTCCCCGTTGTGGGAGGCCGCGTTTCTTACGCGGCGGCGGCGTCTGCCCCTACTCCATCGGCTCCACAAAAGCCGAGGAGGGGGGCCAAGGCACCGGCCCAGACGCCGGCCAAGGCACCGGCTAAGGCGCCGGCCAAGGCACATCCCCAGGCGCCGGCCAAGACGGGGCCTAAAACGGCGCCGAGGAGCGGAGTGGCATTCCCTCCGCTCCCCACTCCGACACCCCTGCCGGGCCCCTCCGCACCTGCCCCCTCCAACGAGGGTTGGCAGGAGGCGAGGGGCTCCAAGAAGTCCCGAAGGCGGGCCAGAAAGGCTGCCCAAAAAGCAGCCCAAGCCCAGCCTTCGCCACCGGTGGCAACGGCCTCAGCAAAGAGGCCGCGGAAGCTGCAGCCGCCCAAAACCGCGGCTGTAGTTGTGACCGTGTCCCCGGAGGCGGCTGACGGCGGGCTGTCCTATGCGGCCGTCTTCAAAAAGGCCCGGGACAGCCTCGCCAACGAGTTTGGGACGGTGGGGGTCAGGATGCGCCTCGCCCAGACGGGAGCTCGAGTTCTCGAGTTCCCTGGGGCTGAAGGCGCAAAGACGGCGGACTCCTTCGCTGAGAAGCTGCGGGGAATATTTGCAGCCACAGATGGTGTCAGGGTCGCCAGGCCTACCAAGTGCGCGGAACTGCGCATCTCGGGCCTGGACGACTCAGTGACGGCCGAAGATGTCCGCGCTGTAATCCGGGAGAAGACGGGGTGCAGCGCGGACAACGTCAGGGTCGGCACCATCCGCCCCGGTCCAGGAGGGCTTGGCGCCGTGTGGGTCAGCTGTCCCGTAGCGTCGGCCAAAGTATTGGCCGACGCCGGCAGGCTGCTCATCGGTTTCGTGAGCGCCAGGATCACAGTCCTGGCGGCGAGACCGATGAGGTGTTTTAAATGCCTGGCCGCGGGACACACGCGCGTCAAGTGCGACAGTTGTTTTGACTGCGGCGGACTGTGTTTCCGCTGCGGTCAACCGGGGCATAAGGCGGCAGAATGCTCTGCCGCCCCTCACTGCCCAGTGTGTGCGGCGGGCAATAAGCCCGCCAATCACCAGATGGGGCAGAGAGGCTGCAAGCCTCCCCGCAGTTCTCGGCAGACGTCGGGGGTTAGCCAGTCGACCCAGGCTGCCTCCGATATAGTTCGTGCGTCGACGTCGTCGCCCATGGAGGAGGTTGTAGAGACGATCCAGTAATGGATCAAGTCTCCAACCTCCTGGTCCAGACGAACCTGAACCACTGTGCCGCGGCGCAGGATCTCTTCCTGCAAACCATGGCACAGTGGTCGATAGGTGTTGCCGTAGTCGCGGAGCCCTATTCTGTCCCTCCCCGTCCAAACTGGATGGGTGACTGGGACGGCTCCGTGGCAGTCGTCGGTTCCACGACGGCTCATTCCCCGCCCTTGTCGCTAAGAGACAAGGGCACTGGATATGTTGCCGTCGAGTGGGGGGGGATCACCATATATGGTGTCTATTTCTCCCCCAACCGGAGTTTGAACGACTTCGAGGTTTTCCTGACCAGCTTGGAGACCTCGATACGGCGACTAGCGTCTGGGCACGTCCTTGTGCTGGGGGACTTCAACGCAAAGTCCATTGCGTGGGGTTCCCCCAGGACGGACGCCAGGGGCGAGGCCGTAGAGGAGTGGGCGGCCTCGGTGGGCCTCTGTCTTCTAAACAGAAGCTCCACCAACACGTGCGTGCGACAGCAGGGGGGGTCGATAGTGGACCTTTCGTTCGCTACCCCTGCCCTCGCCGCACGAGTAAGGAACTGGTGTGTCCTGGAAGAGGTTGAGACGCTCTCGGATCACCTGTATATCCGATTTGAGCTCTCCCGGACCCAGGACTCCAGTAGGGGTCACGTGGCGCGGCGTTTATCCCGCTTTCCGCGGTGGGCTGTTGCCAGGCTGAACCGGGACCTACTAGAGGAGGCAGCCATAATTCACTCGTGGCTGTCTCCTCAGGCTCCGACCGAGGAGGTCGACGTGGGGGCTGGCCGCTTTCGCGATGCGATTACGCATGTATGCGATGCGGCCATGCCCCGCGTTCGAGGTCGTCGGCCTCCAAGGAAGGAGGTCTACTGGTGGTCCCAGGAGCTGGCGGACCTCCGTGCGGCCTGTACACGTGCCCGGAGGTCCTACACGCGCAGTCGGCGGCGTCACCGTGGAGACGGTGAGGAGGACCGGCTTCATGAGGAGTACCGACGGGCGCGGAAAACTCTGAAGCTGGCCATTAGCCGCGCCAAAGAGGAAAAAAGACAGGAGATGCTGGAGGGTCTTAATCGTGACCCCTGGGGTCGCCCTTACCGCGCGGTGCGACAAAAGCTCCGCGCGTCGGGCCCCCCCCTTACGGAGACTCTCCAGCCCAGCTTCCTGCGAGAAGTGGTTGAGGGCCTTTTCCCACAACGGGCGGAACACACTCCCCCGTCGATGGCCTCCCTGGCCGGAGACGACGGGGAGCACGGGGAGGACAATGTTCCGCCCGTCCGGGAATCGGAGGTGGGGGCGGCTGTTCTACGGATCCGTTCCAAGAACACCGCCCCTGGGCCAGACGGGGTACCGGCTCGAGTGCTGGCCCTGGCCCTCAACCACATGGCAGACCGCCTCGGGGAGGTGTTCGACGCTAGCTTGGCGTCGGGACGCTTCCCTGAGTGCTGGAAGAGCGGGAAGCTGGTCCTACTGACGAAGCCGGGACGGCCTGCCGATTCGGTCGCGGCCTATAGGCCCATCGTGCTGCTGGGCGAGGCGGGCAAATTGTTTGAGAGGGTTCTTTCTGCCCGCATCGTCCTGCACCTCTGCGAGGTGGGCCCCGATCTGTCGGACGCCCAATTTGGTTTTCGGGCGGGGCGTTCGACAGTCGACGCCGTGTTGCGCCTGAGGGCCGTGACCGAAGAGGCCGTGAGCTGTGGCGGCGTGCTGTTGGCGGTGTCATTAGACATCGCCAACGCATTCAATAGTCTGCCATTCAGCTGCATCAGGGAAGCACTCCACTATCATGGGGTGCCAAAGTACCTGAGGCGGCTGGTGGCAGACTGTTTAGAGGAGCGTACCGTCGTGTACGAGGACCGAGAAGGTAATCTGAGGTGTCGGCCCATGTCGTGCGGTGTTCCACAGGGGTCTGTTCTTGGACCCCTCTTGTGGAACATAGGGTACGACTGGGCCCTTCGCGCCGATTTCCCCCCCGGGCTGGGTGTAATCTGTTACGCAGACGATACCCTCGTGACAGCCCGGGGGGCAAACTTCCAAGAGGCGGCGCGCCTGGCCACAGGGGGAGTCTCCCTGGTGGTCGGGCGCATTGAGGCGCTGGGCTTACGGGTGGCCCTAGATAAGACGGAGGCCCTGTTATTCCATGGGCCCCGTCGTGGTCCACCCCCTGGCGCCTCAATAGTGGTCAACTCGGTCCTCGTACCGGTTCGGGCCCAGATGAAATATCTGGGCCTGATCCTCGACGGGAGGTGGCTCTTCGACGAGCACTTCCGACAGCTTGCTCCAAAGCTGGTCGGCGCTGCGTCTGCCCTAGGGCGACTTTTGCCCAATATGGGTGGACCCAGCGTCGCGACAAGACGGCTGTACACGGGGGTTGTCCGGTCAATGGCACTGTACGGTGCACCGGTGTGGGCGGCGGCTCTGACCGCCCAGAATAGGGTACGCCTCTGGCGCCCTCAGAGGGTAATGGCGGTCAGAGCCATACGCGGTTACCGCACCGTTTCTACGGAGGTGGCGTGCGCGTTGGCCGGAACTCCCCCGTGGGATTTGGAGGCGGAAGTGCTCGCCGAAGTTTATCGGCGAGTGGCTGACTTCCGGGCGGAGAGCGGATTTCGCCCTCCGCCCGAGGATGTGCGCGAGTGGCGCGAAGCCGCTCGCCGAGCCACGATGGCTCGTTGGTCGTTCCGGCTGGAGACTCCACGCGCTGGCTTCGCCGCCGTGGAGGCTCTCCAGCCGGTCATCGCCGAGTGGGCAGGGCGGCAGCACGGGACCCTTTCCTTCCGACTGACGCAGGTGCTTTCCGGGCACGGTTGCTTCGGAAAGTACCTGCACACGGTCGCCAGGAGGGAACTGAGTCCCGCCTGCCACCACTGCGACTGCATTGAGGACTCGGCCCAGCACACGCTGGCGGTCTGCCCCGCATGGGCGGCGCAGCGCCGGGCCCTCACTGCAGTCATCGGAGTGGATCTCTCGCTACCGGCCGTAGTACGCTCCATGGCCGGTAGCGACAGTTGTTTTACCGCGGTCGCAACCTTCTGCGAGGTAGTAATCTCGCGGAAGGAGGCGGCGGAGAGGGCCCGGGAGGACGACCTCCACTCGGACCCGATCCGCCGCCGGCGAACCGGGCGGCGGAGGCCCGCCTACCACAGCCTCATGCCGCCCTGAGTGTGGCCGCGGGTGGACGGGGTGGGTTTCCCCTCCACCCGCATTAGTTGGCCAGCCGCGAGGGGGCGGTGTCCGCGTGTGCCGGACGTCGCCTAAAGAGAGGAAAATGTATTGAGACGGAGCCCGCACCAGGAGCGGGCTGGCGCTAGGAGGGGTCCGGATGTCTTAACAACAGCTGTTCCCGGATCCCTCCTGTTACAGGCGCAGAGTGGCACACCGTGTGGTTTTAGTCGGTCCGAGTCCGACACACCACCCCGCCGCAAACCCCGGAGGGGTGACGGTCCGAGGGGATTTCCACACGTTAAAAAAAAAAAAAAAAAGTAGTGTAGTTTTCTTTTCCATTAGTTTTACTGTAACATCCATTTATATTATAAATGTGAAAGAGAGTTTGTTTGTTACGCTTTCACGCCTAAACCAATTTTAAAAATTATTTCACTAATTTGAAGTTGCATCATCAGCGAGTATCACACGACATACACACGGGCAGAGCCGTTGGTAAAAGCTAGTTAGTAATAAAGTAACTGTCGTTATTAAAAAAAAACTATGTTATTTAAATTAGTGAGTTTATTAAGTTTGTTGGTCTTGTTAAATAGCGCGCACTTTGCTGGTTTCCTGTTCCTTTACAGACTTCCGTCCTCTTTCACAAAATGACTTTCCAAATTGTCGGCAAACAAGATTAAAAATTTTACACATCATCATTAAAATTATATTTTCAAAGGCAATAAGTAAGACAGTAACAGTAAACACAAACCAGGGCAACCTGTCGAAATTTGGCAACACAGGTATAGGGTTATGTTATGTCTTATGTTAGGTTATTTTATTAATGTCTTTGGTTATGTTTGTTTTTACACACGTATGTGTTGTTAGGATGAAAATAAAATAAATATTAATTTATGATGAAAGCGAACTGTAACAGATCTACCCCGTAGTGATTTTTTTTGTTTATTTGAAATTTATTTTTAATTATCTTGCTGTGTACAGTTCCGTAGTAGAAAGACTTATTTTAGAAAATCGAAGAATATTTTATAAAAATGTCTGAAGGTACGCAAAAGGAACCTAAAAAGTCCATGACGGACGAAGAGAGGATAGCACTGTGTCAAAAACTGGATAAAGAGTTAGATGATTTTATTGATAGCTTAGAACAAAAGCGCTATACTGAAGGATGGCCAGAAGACCGCTGGGAGGTAATGGTTATTACTTTAATATGACCACTTCTAATAGAAACAATTAATTAGTTAACACCATTCATGTACTTATATATAAATCAATATTTTATTTCAAAAGATGTAGATGGGTTCGCAAAGGACATTTTCTCCTAAATTTGACTTAAAATTGACTTTACAAAAACTGCTGTTTCAAAGATGTATAAAGATGGTAATGTTATTATTGTCCGTGTGGTGACGGATTAAGAATATAGAATGTCACCACCCCTATTCATCCTGTGGGTGTCGTAAGAGCCGACTTAGAGAACAAACTATGCAGGACAACAGCACTGCAAAGAGAAGGAAAACTTGAAACACGCAGTGTGATATAGTAGGCCAAAACCTCCTTTTTAAGGAGAGGCCTATGTCCAGCAGTGGACTGTTATAGGCTATTGATGATGATGAATGTATGTACTCATAAAATAAGTAGCCAATCTCAGCTTAAGTAAACAGAGAACTAAACAGTGACAGAGGGAACTATCGGGCATCCATCTCTCTCGGAGCCTGTATCGCTTCCACTTACAAGCAGCTGTACCCCATGGTCTCGCTATGCTTATATCTGTATGGTTCATTTTCTATATTCATATTAAGTGGTTGGGAGTTGAGTTATACCTACTTGTAACATTCGAATACTGTAAACTCAGTTCTTTATTTTGTAGGAGGAAATGGACAAGCATCCATTTTTTATGAAGAGTACACCAGATGATGGTGAACTGTCTCCGTTGGCTGAAGGACTTGCTAAGTTAAAATATGATCCTGAAGAGAACACTCCTATCGAGCTAGCCACCAACTACAAGGAGGATGGGAATTTCAATTTCAAGCACAAAAATTATAGGCTAGCAATTTTAGGGTTAGTAAATTTCTTGATTTGTCAAAGTAAACAAAATAAAAGTGTACCTTCTAGTAGGAAAAGACAAAATCCACCCATATTTGTCATTTATCTTGTTGTGTACACACGTCTGCCGTTTTTCTTTGTGAATGATGTATTGGCAAATGTTGGTTCAAAAATGTTGATAAGAACATTCCTTATCAACATAATTGAACCAACATTTAAGACTTCTATTATTACTGGAGTGGGCTCCGATTTCCGCATTTAGACTCGAGAGTGGCGCTTTATGCATCTAGGAGAGATTTGCTAGGTAATCCAACCAAGCTCCTTCCAGAAGCGCAGAAGCCTCTTGGGGCGTTCACAGGCTCCTAGAAGCGATTTTGTACCAGGTATGGTACTTCCCGTTGTGATGCCACTCTGGTTTCTTCTGCTTTCAGGCATTCTCTGCAAAGAGGGCTGTCCGTTACATTGATGGTGAATAGTTGTTGCTTCAGGGCTAAGTGTCCTGTTATGGTGTTTACAACTATCCGGATATCTAGTCTGCTAAGACTTATCAGTCTGAAGTAAGTCGTGGTAAGACTTAAGGTAGCACCAGTTTGGACTGTCTGCAGCAGGGTAAATTTTTTCAACCTTCGGTTGTGCGCTTTACGAGTACGCTGTAAACCCCTAGATCGAAGTTAGTTGAAGGGCAGTGGCAGGAGTGTGGTTGGGCCGGTGGCCAGGGTTGCCGAGCCCCTCCTTGCTAGCTCATCTTCGCCGTCATTCCCGTGTGAATCACTGTGCCCTTTAATCCATTGGAGGAGTCCCTCATTTGCTGTGAAAAGCTGCTCTAAAACTTGATAGCACTTGAAGACAATACCAGATGTCATTGTGTTGCCCTCCTTTAAGATGGCTATGCTGTCTGACAGTATACGGATGTACACTATAGTCCTGAATAGTCTTTGACATGGCCGTTGTGGCGGCGCGAGCGTAAGTTATTGCCACACATTTGCATTGGTATATGAAACTGTGTTGGCCTAACGCTAGTGATATGTTCATGTCATTAGGTCTTGTGAGGAACCTGTCCGTTTCTGTCATTTTCGTGTCTTAAGGTTGTATCTCTTTATGAAGGTATGGTGTTTTGGGATCCTGTAGCATGAAAGTGGTATTAGTGGTTCATAGTCCACTAATTGATCCCATAATGTGGAGTGCGATCCCTCGCCCTTGTGCCATAGATGAGGCAGCCATGGTTGAAAAAGTCGTTTGAAAAAGTCCAGTGGGGGCAGACCAAGAGACACCTCTAGTGCGACAGTTGGCGTTGTGCACATACAGCCAGTGACCGCAGAGCATGGGAGTTGCTGGAATTGCTGCAATCTAGTTATTCTCTGCCACCAGACAACGGCACTGTACGGGGTTATTGGTCATATGACTGTTAAGTAGAGCCATAGTGGAAATTTTGGTGATAGTCTCTAGCTTTTACCGAGTAGCTGTTTGCATTGGCAGAAGACAATGCAGGCATTATTCGAAGTGCCTACTCCACAGGAGTTTACTGTCTAGTGTTACTCCTAGGTATTTGGCCTCTTAGGTAAGAGCCAGTTGGGTTGAAATAGTTTAGGAAGTTTGAAATTACCTAGACTTGGTTTTTTCGTGAACATGATCATTTCCGTTTTCAATGGGTTCACTGTCAAGATCATAGACAAACATAAATGCCATCAAAAACTTAAGCTAATAAAAATCCAAACAAAAAAATGGTTTTGTGAATTAGTCACAGGTTTTGATTATATGATTTCATTGGTGATGGTGATTTTATTCCATTCCTATTGCATAGACTTATATCATGACAGGTTACAATATGTACTGAGCTCCTATACTTTTATGTAGATGTTTCTACTTAACTTTTAACTAAAAACACATTGGTTTATAATTTTCCTCACCTCTTTTTCATATACACATTAAAAATTCCAATATAAGGTGCTTGCATGTGGCATATATGTTTAAAAAGGAATACAAAAACTTTCCACATACAAAGATTTATTTAGATTTTTCGGTCCTTATCAATATTTGTTTACTGGTACATTTTGCCCAACTGTTTTGTTCAACTTTTTTAACTTCTTTCATAGGCAGGTTGACCTACTTACAATCTATTAAAAAATCTTTTTATATTGAAAGAGTATTCATTAAAAAATGTTATAACTTTAAAAATATTGCATTCTATGATATATAATTATGTCTAACGGGAATTAACGCGCTCTGACTGACTCTCAGGCAGTCAGTCTGCGACCATGGACAGTACAACCTGGTCGAAATGTCGGGCAATTCAAAGTCAAATTCAATGTACTTAATATAGAGGTTTACTGGGTAAGTCGACGATAGATACTACACAAAAACAGTAAAAAAAAAGCATACAATAAAGGGCATAAGTTCTAAAAAGAATGTATTAGGCAAAATTTCTCCAATTAAAAAAAATCCAAATAAAGTCCAATATCTTGAAAATGGATAGGTTTGGGATATGGTATTTCATAGTGAAATCTGTCAGAAATGATAGCAACTACAATACCTTAAAGTACCTATCTATAGTTGCGGCACTATGATGGCCGTTTTGACATATTACAATAGTGATATGTCAATTTATTCTCGAAAAAAATATAATGAAATCTATAAGTTTTTATTGCAAGTAGTACCTGATTAAAAAATTTGAAAAAAAATATTTAAATGCTTACTTAATATATTTGAACGATCTGAATATTGAAATGAAAAGAATATACATCAGACTTGTAAAAATATCTATATATTTAATAGATTATATATATAATAGATTTACTTACAGAAATAAATATCATTTATCATTCATACTTTATATGCACACAAAAAACAATTTAATACAAAGAGACCAAAAAAAGGGTCAAGGTCGAGCAAGGCTCAACAGTAGTGCAGTATCAATATCCGAAATCCAAAGCCAGGTTAAAACTATATCACAATCGCAGTGAACTCACAGTTTGTACTGCTTTGTTTTGCATAGAGCATTCACGCGAGTTTGCCGGAAGTAGTAGTTGTGTGGCCAGCGATCCTATGTGACTATCGTATTAAATTTCATTTTTTTTTAATTTTGAATTTCAAAAACAAATGCCGAGTTGTGTGGTAAATAAGTACACCAATAATTATATTGTTATAAAAATAAAAAAATAAATGTTCTCGGGACCCTAATATATATAGTTTAGAAATCATAGTAATAAATAAATTTTGTGTCTGAAAAAAATAATTTCGATAAATTTTTTGGCTAACAGTACGTCACTATTGACAATAAAGAACAGCAATTTGCTCCTTCAAATGTATTTGCTAATTAGTACGAAACTTCATGAGTGGACAAACGTCAAAACGGCCATCATAGCGAGCCGTAACTATAGGTCGACTTACCCAGTAACCCTGTATAACTTGTAAATGTGTAGAAGTTTTTTCATCCACCCGCACTTTTTCGATTTTGATAAAGAAACTTCTATGTCATGGACTTGACGACCACGCTCAGTGCACCCTGGTTGAAACTTCATGCATTTCGAAGGTATGTACTTAAATACAAATAGTGAGCGCGTTAATTCCCCTAAATAAAATATAGTTGAAAATAATGGTTGGAGATGTGAAAGCAAAAAACCTACAATTTTAATATTAGCAAAGTTTTCTTTTTTCAGTTACACAGAAGGCATCAAGCAGAGATGTGATGATGCAGAAATTAATGCTAGTCTATACAATAATAGAGCAGCCGCTCACTGGCATTTGAAGAATTACCGATCGGCTTTATATGATAGCGAGAAAGCTTTATGTTTTAATCCGAACCACACAAAAGCCCGTCTGCGAGCAGCAAAATCAGCTTTTGAAGCATCAAAGTACGATACTTGTATAAAACATTGTCAGAAGTTATTAGAAACTCAACCAAAAGTCAAGGAGATTACAGACCTTTTCAATACAGCAAAGAGGAAAAAGTTAGTTCAAGAGCGCGATCAGCGGAAAAAAGAAAGAAATAATGAAAAAGATCACGAACGAAAAGAGTTAGTTATAAAAGCTATTATTGAAAGAGGAATTAAAATTTCAAAATGTGATGATGAAGATGACATTGATCTGTCGAAACTAGAACCAAGTTTACCGGGGGCGCAAGACGCGATTGTACATATTAATAATGGAGTATTAGAATGGCCTGTATTGTTATTGTACCCAGAATATCAAATGACTGATTTCATCAGAGCATGTCCTGAGAATGTGCCATTGTTGAATCAATTGGAGCAGCTTTTCCCAGCGCCATGGGATGAAGATAATAAATATAGTTGTGATAAAGTGAATGTCTACTTTGAAGGTTACGACAAGATGCCTCATGTGATCAATGCAGCGAACAATCTGGGCGATTTACTAGTTACTAAATATTTCGAGTTAAAAGCGGGTACACCAGCATTCTTTGTGTTGCCGCGTGGAACTAATATTGAACGCAGATTTTTAGAGAGTTATATTTAAGAATATGTTATGCTGTACTGTTACTGTTATATGAAATAAATTAAGTTTTAATCATGGTTACTTCTTCCTTTTGGTTCGTCTTAAATATAAAGTAAAATAATAAATGTTGACACGAGTAAGTAAGCGAAATAAGCAGAAAAACTTTTTAATCAAAATACTTTTTTAAGTTTTTAGTTAAGTTTTTCTAACATAAGCTGATGTCCAACCTATGATTACCATGGGATAGTCTCTTGAGAAAAGCTTGGCACAAAGGTATGATACAGAAATAAATAAAACAAATATCTTAATTTTTTTATTATTCAGCATCCTGTTCTTCAAATTCGTATGGTTGTTGGTGCGGGTAGAAGGCACCTGGCCGTTCAAAGTGGTCTTTATCTTCGCCGATCGATGAGAACGTTTGACGTGGTACGGCACCCATCCATTGGGGATACCAATATAGACCTTGCTGGAAAAGAAATTTGTAGTGGGTAAAAAAAAAGGATTTGATAATATTCTACTGCTAAGAAACATCTACTTACCTTATTCCCTCCAGCAGCATTACAAGTAAATCTGTCATCATGGAGATCAATGGCATCCAGGTAGCTCTTGCCGGCGATTGAGCCATAGTTCGGTGGATACATGAACAGGCACCCATCGAGGATATCTATTGGTAAAAATCCATCATACTATATTTTATACTACTAGGTATATGTATCCCACTATATTACTACTAAAGAGTAAATCAATAAAGAAAGTAAAGAAATAATTACTGTAATACTAAGTACATAAGGGGGTAGATTTAAGCCTCAGGTAACCTTAATCACTCAGTGAAAAGCAACGAAATAATTGCTTAACACCGGTTTTCAGTTAGTTCAGAAGGGTAAGCTTGTCTGTGTTTCTGTGTTTAGTCATCTTGTCCTAAGAATGAACAATTACTTTAGTGTGTTTTACTTGGCATTTCTGGAAACTTCGAATTGACTATCTTCTACATCGAAGTCATCGTTGTCACATATTTATAATAAACTTACACGGTACAGTAATGTTGTCGTCATCGCCGCTTCCGTCGGGTTTCGGCGTGGGTTCGATGTATGGTGGCACCGGATCTATGCCTGTACCAGGATCACCAGGGATCAAGAATGGACCTGTAGTATAAAAGAGTAGTTCAGTAGGTGCCCCACTACTCTCCAACATTTTTAAAACTGTATGCTTTATTTAATTCCTATTATTTTTTTAAATTTTTTTTTTCTTTAAAAAGACAACTCCCGCATTAGGAATAAATCCTGTGTCGCGGGGGACTTTACAAACATACATGAAACGGACACAAAGAACACCCAGACTCAGAACAACAATTTGTGGATCACACAAAGTGTCGTCCCATGTGGGGTTTGAACCCACAACACTCGGCGTAGTAGGAAGCGGCGTGGCGACCGCTTAAACCACTACGCCATCCGTGCAGTCAGTCCGTAAAAGTTATAACATGATATAACAGAAATCTTCGCAATAACCTACAATTTCTTTCACGTCTGTAATAGCATGGTTACATTTTCTCGGTCAATTTTGGATCAACGTATTACATTATCTTACCTCCGTAATGATTAGTGTAGTTCCACTCGCACACATGATGATCGCAGATAAGCGGCGAACGAGGCTCTTTGGTGTAATATGTGTTGCCGTTTGGCATAGTCTGAAAAAAGTAGGTGCATAACCAATACTTTAAATATTCAAACAGAATCAACGTGAAGTCTGCTCTCACATTTTCGTCGTCAATTTTCAAAATAATCAACCAAGTGTTGTGTGTTTTTAGAATCCAGACTAAATGCGCAAACAATATATAAAGTCACTTGCCATAATAACATGGTACATTTTTGATTAATGTCATGAATATCATATCATATCATTCGTTACAGTTCGTTACCGACCTAATTTTTGGGTTACCATTGTTATTTATATATTTTTAAGTATTATCCCATAAAAAATATACGACCAAACGGTAGTGAAAACTAAATTGTCTTACCAGCAAATAATCGTAGTGTCTATATCTAACACCCTGTATATTGAAATCGAGTATGAATGAGCCGGAGGTGATGATACAGGACGCGGCGGTAAGAGGCGGGAGCTTGTACATCTCTGTGCCACACTTCACTATGGCTTTCGGAAGAGTCAACACATCGCGAACCTTTTGCAGGATCTTCTTGAAAGGAAATCTTTAAGACGAAAAGTTTTAAGAGACATGTTATAAAAACTTAAGGACATTCATGGCTTAAGTCATTATCCCCGAAGAAGTAGACAGAGGCGATATAAACGCCCACATTGCCCGACTATAAACGTTAGTCTTGCTTACGTAATAGGTGGTAAACCTAGGGCCATCCACCGGGCACACAAAAATATATTTCTAAATAAACATACCTACCTACCTAATATACCTAAATGTTTCTAAATATATATTTTACGTTCAAAGACCAAAAACGCTTCATGAAGGGAAATAACACTTCATAACTCGTTGTGGCAATCACAGAAAGAATACATGAAATGCCTGTTATGGTTCTTATGAAACGTTGTGGCAATCACAGAAAGACCGCATAGTGAAATTCGCTTTATGGTTCTTATGAATTGTTGTAGCAATCATAGAAAGAACACATAGCGAAATCCGTTTTATGGTTATAATATGAAAACGCTCACGACACGTTAAGGCAATCACAGAAAGACCATATAGCGAAATTCATGTCGTTATCATGTTATACGTGGTTATAAGTAAATGGGACTAAATTATAATTGGAGAAATTGGCGCTTAATACGCCTCTGCCTACCCCTACGTAGGAATAACGTAGTGTATGTAAGAGACCTTTACACACATTTTTTCAAAATAAAAAGTTTAAATCGATAGGTCATGCTTTACATAGGTCACATCTTTCTAAAGAAAATTTGGAGCAGCTTACTACGACATGTAAGGGCCCCGTGATAAACACTAATCGATTTATGTATAGGTACGTATATTATACCTGAATATGCAAATCCCAATATGGCACTCCAAGCCATGTAAGTAGTTATCGGTAGGGAAGGATATGCTTGGGTCGTCCAATAGGTAATACTTCTGTTCGTCGTGAAAGTGAAGGAATCCTAGGAAGACGAAAGATCTATCTTTGCAGTACGGCGCTACTCCTCGTCCCATATTATAAATGTCACTGTACAACTCTGATACGAAGATATATACATTTTTGCCGCAGTAAAATTCTGAAAGTAATAAAATCACCGAAAATTATCTTACAATTTAGAGTGACTTTAGATATACGCGTTAATATTCCTCCTATTGCAGAACTTAAAAAAAATGGATACAAAAACTCTGCACGTATTAATGTATAAATAGCTTCGAAAGTATTATCAAAGCTTTCTTGAAACACTGTATAGTTGCAGCCAGTATATGAAAACTTACCTTTACTCATCACATTTTTAACACCATAGAAATAGTAATTCAGTTTCAAAACGGTCTGCACAGCCGGTATTCCAAAGGCTACTTATCGATAGTCAGTTAACATCAGGCGGACATGTGTGTAAACGCATTTGTGAGAACCTCTAGAAATGTCACTTCACTATACGAGTATATCATTTATTCATTCATTATAAGTGCATTTGAGCGGGTAACCAACGGTAGTCACCCATTGGTATATCATATTAAATTACTATATTATATTAAAGTAGGTAGGTATCTGTAGTGTGACGTCACTGTTGGTCATTATAATAGAGCCTTTAGAAATTTACTCCTAGTCATACATGGAAGGGGATTGAATTAAATTACAGCAGTTCCTTGTAGAAATGTGACGACACCATTTGTCATATTATTCAACGGGCAGCTCTACAAATGTTACGTAACTCTATAAGTCAAAAACAATGAATATTAGTTTCTTACCTTGGCTGAGGTAAAACTCCATGGGTACCGGCCCTCCCGTGTAAGTAGCTTTCCGTTCTGCTGCGACCGCATTGTGATTATCATACATCGTCAACATATTGTCCAACACGTCGTCTAATGTAATTAATAAAACCTAGATGACAAATCGAGAAATTTATGATTATCCTCAATTTTGATGTCGAAGTTCTGAGGGCCTAGTGCGAGTTTATTTCACATCAACTTGTTTCTCACGATGACTGCGTTCAGCGTTGTGATTGGCCCCCACTGCAATCTTCACCAATCGCATCGCCAAATGCGCTCGCCATCAAGAGCGAGTTGATGTGAAAAAATGGCGTGAAGGCCTATGGATCCCCGGTCGGAACGAAGTTCCTTTCGCTTTTTGGTAGACGTTTACTATTGTGAAATATAAAAAAGATGTGAACGTTGACGCACCAGCTGAAGTGTCGGAAATAGTCTTGTTACACATTTTTCGGTCTCGCTCAAATCCACTCAGAGCGTGTAATGAACTTCGTTCTAATAAACTCACACTAGGCCCTCAGATATTTAGATGACAAACACAATTGAAAAAACTACGTAACTTTAACAATAAGTATTCCTATATACTTTTAATTACTTAAGAATCTCCTTACTAAAATTGGACATAGTTATGAAAACAAGAACCAACCCACAATTCGAGTCAAATTGCGTTACGTATTAAGACAGACTCCCAACCACGTTTTACACCATTTTAGAAAGACCTGATCAATTTATCAAGTCAAAACAAAAAAAAAAAATGAAGCCCGCTTAGGGTACCACCTACAGATAGATTTACTTTATAAAAGATAAAAAGACATGTTACATGGTACCTACAGATCTTTCGCATTTTTAATACGCAAAATGAAACCAAGTCACATGGTTCTTTAAAAAAAAGAAAAATACAAATTATTTTCGTCTTTTTTGTGCTAAAAGGCACGGAAGGGAACAGAAAGGAACAGAGTAAGTGTTCTACTAAAAAATATTGCAAAATCAACTTAAAAGTGACATGAAATAAAGATCCATCCACCCAAACAATAACTTTCGACCTGCAAAAATACTACCTCTTCCACGTATACCCACAAATGTGGTATTTTATAAAAGTCAGCTGTGGGTTTACAACTTAGGAATCCATTCTGGAAAGAACGATCAGGCTTATTGTAACATTTGGGTAGAAGGCGAAGCTGGGAGAGGATCTCAGGAAGTGGGTTCATGTCAGACTTGGCAACAATGACGGTGAGAAGAACCTGATACTCTGGAGTGACTCTTGTAGCGGTCAAAACCGCAACATAAAACTGACGTTGACTAAAACTGACGTCATTCAACTCTTCAAACTATCAGATTTCGCTTCCTGCAATCTGGGCATAGTTTCCTACCTAACGATACCGACTTTGGCCGAATCGAATGTGCTCTAAAATTACTGCCAAGACTATATACGCCAGAAGACTATATGCGTATAATGCAGATATGTAAAAAACAAAGCTTAGAATAAAAAAAAAGAGGATTTTTTATCCATTGCTAATCTGGAAAAGAGAATTACAAACAGAAAAAAGCTACTGATGGGTCAAAAGTGTCGTGGCTTAACACTAAGGAAATATTGATAAATAAAGAAGATAAGTTTTCTATTTTTATTCGCTCTGACCTGAATGATTATTATATTGAAGTAAATCTAAAGAACACTTTACGAGGAAATACAGACCAATCCAAAAAAAAAACAATCTTTGAGGCCAAGATAAATGATTTAAAAAGCTTGCATCTTATCCCAGAAGATAGCCATGACTTTTACAGAAAATTAACGGGAGAAGTGACAGTAGAAGATGATATAGACCGGTATTCTGGTCAAGTAGATTTTGAAATAGAGATGGGCAATCTTGATTAGCTAAAGTGGCGTGATACGTAAATAAGTAGTTTCTTATACGACTTTTAGGTGTATATCTGACATTTGTATGTTCAAATTACCGTAAAATATTATAAAACACAAGTTATTTAAATGTATAAAAGTTATTTAAGCCCTAGTATACTGTTATAAAGAACCAACCCACAAAAATTTTTTGCGATTAAGAACCAGCAAGTTTTTGATTTAAATTAAAAACTAAATCAAAGAAAAATCAATATAATTCTGTTGTCCTATATTGCCATCAATATTACACATAATATTGTAAAGTTTTATATCCTAATTAACTTACCATTTTTTTGGACACTTTTGAAACAAAAATCTAATTATCTCGAAAGTAACTTTTTGAGGGTTGGTTCTAGTTTTGCATAACTATGTCTAATTATTAGATCATCGATCATTAGTTCCTTTCTCCATCTCATGATAAATCCGTTGTAAAACGTCTTTTGCATAACCAAGTCTCGCCTAAAGCTGCTGCATTCACATGTATAAAACTGCAAGTACACCGCGTTTTAGCTGGCACAAGCTAGACCTTTCATGAGAGATGACACTAATAGGAGCAAAGATCTTGTATAGTTTCGTACCTTTAGTTCTTGAATGTGTAGTTTGACAAACCGCCCCAAATGATCAGTGGCTATGTGGATTCTCTCGTTGATCATATACTGGGGAACACAAACATTATTATTTATTATTACAAGAAAAATATCTACCTAAACACAATTGTTATAGTTATTGTAAATAAATGTTCTCATATAGGTAATTAATTATTAGTCTTCAAAATCTAACAGCTTAGTGTCACGAAGCTATCGCTATATGTTACTACAGTTTTAACTTACTTGATCTTCAGCAGTTTTGATCCTTAACATTTCATTCTGATAGAGCCACAGATTGTCGAGCTTGTCAGTAGGATCATGGCCGTAGATCTCGAACGCGTCGATGATCATCGCCAACGTTAAATTCTCGTTGGGCTCCAGGCAACATGGGTGATTACGGATGTTGTAGGGTAGCTACACGATTTGGGGGATATTTAAAAATTATTGAATGTATACATTACGTGATCCCGTTCGTTTTTTTTTTGGTTATTTCTAACAATATGAGATGTGTGTATGTTGTGTGATAAAAAAAATTGCTGTGCCTTGTATCTTATTATTGTAGATATTAAGTGCCGATTAACACTAAATTTAAAAACTGTTACTGCAGATATGCTACTGATATAGAGTTTAAAGTCTAAATTAAATAAACTATCGTACTAAAAACTAAAAAATAAACTAAAACAACTGTCAAATAATTTATTCATGTATAACTTTTTAGATAGTATTTATAGTTATTCTTTTAGGCTTTTTGTAGTTATAATGCATCTATCAATATGAAATATTCTTTTAAAATATTTCCAAGTATATTTATAAGTAGTAACTTGATAAGTCAAGTCTTAATGTTGGTGTTTTATCTATTTACTAGCTATTGCCAGGGGGTACGTTCGTGTGATTATTTCGTGTTTCTAAATTTGAAAATGACTAAATTTCATACAACCGTTCATCCCTTATTTTACCCCCTTAGGGGTGAAATTTCCAAAATCCTTTTTTAAATGGTGTTGCTTACAATAAAAAAAGAAGCAGCTGCCAAAATTTCAAGTTCGTAACCCCAGTGTTGATGATTAATTCAGTCAGACAGGACAAGTAATTTACATGTATAAGTTGACTTGCAAAATATATAATTTAAACCCTGATTAAAATTCATAATGATATTTATGTATTAATTTATTTACTTACCGTTATCTGTACACATAGCAGACATATTGCAAGCAACACGCATGCGTGAATGCGCGCGACCATTTTGCAAGCATGGCGACCAAGGAGAGCGCGCGAGTTAACCAATTAAATAAATTGGCAATTTATAAAAATAGTTATAGCATTTATAACTAGTTTTATGGCTTTTATAAATAGATTCATAAATGCATTAGAAAAGAAATAAGAATTAAAAAAGTTTTCTTGTATTATTCGGGTACCTGGATTAATTTTTCAAAAAATAATTATTTCTACTCAGTTAATCTAAGTAGTATATTCAAAAATTTTGCTACGAAAATACTTTACCTTTCTTTTAATTTTGTCAACTTTTTACTATTTAAATTTTGTCTATTTTGTTAAATGGGTATAGAGGAATTTTAGGATTTTCATAGCCCAGGGATTTCCTTCCTAGCGTACACCTGGTTCCCCGGCTACTGGTACCTGAGGTGGCGTGCGGTTTTTAGTCGGTTAGAGTCCGACATAACGACCATAGTGGATTGTGTACGAGAGTAGAGAAATAAAACAAAAATCGCATAACATTTTATATTATTTAAAATACACACCTAGAATTGTTCATTTCATCACAATACACATTATTAAGTATATTTATACAACATTATTGCACTTGGATACATTTCTAAAATTTACATGGATACAAGCATGGATATGATATTTTAGTCAAAACGTATTTTTAGGCGTTCTCAAAGATAAGCATCGTTTATTTATATAGGTTTAATCGCCTAAATGGAAGCCCAATTATTAATTAGGTATACAGATGATTTCTTAAGTACAAGGAAATAAAACAAAGACAGTTTTATTTTTTTACAGATTATACGAATTTTAATTTGCATGTTTCTTTTTTAAATAAGTAGTTGCTTCAAATTTCACTTCATTTGAATTTGTTCTACTAAAATTTAACCTCTACATATATGATTCGTACTTAACAAAGTAATAACAGAAGTTCATGCTTTTAAATTAAATTATAATTGCATGACTATTAAAACAAGTTAGGTATGTGTCAAAATTTGCATTTTCATCTGTATTCATTTTAGCGTACAATTAAGATAAACACATTAACGTTTATCTTAAGATCGTTAATGCTCTTGATTGAATAAATAATTCCTTTCAAAACATCTGTATACCTGAAGTTTTTAAACGTGTGGGTATCACAATAATCACATGTTCTTACATCTCAGTGTAACGTAACTAGCTAGTCTATTCAACATGTATAATTTATTACAATACTCTATTTATATAATCAACAACAATTATATTTAGAAATGGAAGACTTTGGGATGTACTTATTAGAATTTAATATATCATATCATATATTAGGGCCTGTTTTACCACTGGTTGTTTACCCAGTATTATAGAAATGTTTATTGAATTAGGATTAAGTCCTGGTTAACTAAATACCAAGATACTTCTTGGGTCTTCTCGAATGAACTCAAGGAGAGCTTTATAGACATTAAGATGTCGCAGGTCGCAGCTGATAGATTCCTGTATATGTAGCTGAAAGACTGCCAAATCTATTTCATGGTTGATAGGTTTGCACAGCTACTATTTAGACTGAGGAAGTACCTACTACTTTCTCATCTGCTTACTTTGACTAAATATTACCAATATGTTTATTGTATAAGATCCCCGATTAATTTTAAGCAAACTTTTGTTACTGTAAACTTTAAAAAGCAAAATTGTTTTAGTTTTTGAAGTTTATACTTCTCGAAAAGGAATCAATTTAAATATTAGAAATGTAACTCCAGCTCAATCGCGGTTGTTTTTTTTTTAAATCATTTGCTTCCGGAAGTTATAATTATTCTAACTGTAGACATACAAGAAAGAATTAAAACCAGCGATTTTTAGCTCAGAATTTGGCTCTTATGTGCTCTTTGAGTCAGTTGTGAAACAGGCCCTCCTAGACCACCATTAATTTTGTAAAATCAACTGTAAATATATATTAATATATAATTTTGTATGCTTACACCATAATTCAATATATACTTATATATTTCTAGTTTTCTGTAAAGGTTTTTTGATTTAGTTCAAATAATTCAGAACATACTTTTACTACAACACTAAATATTAATGTAGACTCTAATCAAATACGTTTAAGAAATTTATATAGGTATTTATATTTGTACCTAAATACGTTATACAAACAAATTAATTTGCTAATGTAATACAATCATTACTGGAAGACTTCGTTGTAATACACATCGAAAACATAATGTATAATGTCTGGAAGACCTTGGATATTAATATACTTTATATAATAAAATCTGGGATTGGCATTTAAAACTATATACATAACTATTTTAAGTAAAACACACTTGCGAATTGATTAAAGCGTATACAAACCTTCATGTACCTACGTATTCATATAGAATAAAAATAATAATTTGTGTACACATTAACGTAATCAGATTTGTTTGTATATAAATGACCATTCAACGAATTCTAAAATAATTCAGTGTGTTCTATTTAATGTTATGTAATACGAAGAAATTGCTAACGAACTTTTTCGTTTACTCTTGGATATGAGTTTTTGTTCTTCATTTAATACATTATTTTAGTGATATCATTGAAAAGTATTTTTCAAAACTTGCCAACTTTTTTGGCACGTACTATCTCTTTATCTAAATCGTCATCCATTCGAGAAAAGAAGGAAATTACGTCCATTATTTATTGGCACAGATAATATATGTGTATAAAGTTTCTACAAAAGAAAGAAATATCTACTAAACATTGGATCATACTTTAGTAAGTCAAAAAATTATTTGCCAATGCACTAAATTCACCTAAAATACAAAACTTATTAATACATCGATCTATTTAGAGTCGCGTTAAACATTTAATAGCTATTAAACTTAAATCATCATTGCAATTTATATTAATCAGACATATAATTTATTTTGCTTGATTGCCTATTGAACATTTGGCCCTAAGCCGCACAGTAGCGACAAAACATAATATACGATGTAGTACTAAATCTAAAAATAGTTCAACAATAATTGTTTAGTACGATAGATTAGAACGGTAGACCTATCTTGAAAGCCTTGATGAGGGCCGAGCCGGAATCGTACATACCTATAACGCCAAAAAGTACACCAAGGCATATTATGAAATAATCATAAGCAATTCTTGTACTTTCTATCTGATTTCCTTTCAATTTCAGATGGAAGTACGCAGGCCAAATGAAACTTAACATAGTTCCAGTGAAACTGCCAATGAACCCCATCAGAATAGCAAAGTGGGGAATGAAGATTGCCATCAGAATTGTAAATATTATCACACCCAGTCTCCAAGCCAATCCCCATACTTTTAACTCTCCATCCAGAGCGTAAATTACAGGGAAAATTGTTTTTGGTTTACCTCTAAAGAGAGCACGTTCCAGTAAATCACAAGCCGCATAATAAGGTAACGGGTAACTCAGCACTGCCTTGATAACTAGGAAGAAATTCACAAGTCCTTTGAATCCAGCTGAACGTAGATTATTTGTAATAACTTGTTGAGTGTCATTTTGGAATGTCAGAAAGCACAAATATCCAAAAATGGACTTAAATGCGGCAGCTGCAATGTGCGACCAATCCAACATCCATTCGAATTTCGACCGATCTTCCATGTTGCCTTCCAATGTCGGCAAGAAAATCTGTGAGGTGTAGGAGAATACAATGACGCCTAGACTGATAGGAAAAGTCTCAAAATCCAAACTCCATTTAACTTGTCCCCAGCCCCAATCTCCGATGTTGAGGATACAGTATCCCAAAACAATAGCATTAATTATCAAGTGGCTCATAGTGCACCAAAATGACAGCATGCTCACGCTTGTAAGGGATTTTAAAAAGGCTAACGGTAGAAGGAATATTCCAATCAACATCATCCAAGAGCGACCGTCAATAGACCCATCTGGGAATGTGCCTATCATTAGGTCTCCACATACGACAACATACAAGATACAAGTCATAAGTAGTTCAATGATTTGAGCGATATTAACAATTCTAGCACCATATTTTCTACCAAAACATTCCTTTGCGATGCTGACGTAAGAGTCGCGTACTCTTACACGTTGCCCTGACACTGGATCATCTTCATACAAGCATTCAACTAGAATCTTACCAGTGTAGCAGCATATGTGGGCAATGCCGATCATTGCCGCAATAGCCCAATAACCGCCTTGGAGGACTGCAAACGGCAATGATACCACAAACATACCCTGTAAAAGATACACACAAAGTTTTACACTGAATTAATACAGCATGTTTGTGAAGTATATTAAAATTTAAATACAGTTACCTGAATGGCGTTAGTAACGTTCCATGCTGCCTGGTACTCATTGATCTTCATACCTGGCTTACCACCACCTTCTTCAAATCCGCCTTCTTCGGACGAAGCATAAAAGTCAACGCTTTGCATGCTTTGAGTTCTGGAAAAACGTTAAAAATTTTTTATTTTTAAATCTACATATAAATGAAGTTTTTGTACATTTGTGAGTAGCTTTATAAATTATTTACCTGGGTGCTTGACCATCTTGTTGAGGATATGTATTTTGATAACTGGTGAATGAGTCTTCAGCTTGCAATGCACCGCTCAGAAATGGATTAGTGGGGTTCGTTGACTGATATGTGGGTGATGTGGTTTCGTTCATCGTTGATAGTTCACAACTTTCACCCATGTTATCTGCAAATTTCATTTACACAAATTTTATTACCTCTTTCTTAATACAATTATCTTTTTCTATGCATTATTATATAACTCTTGGTTTGAAGTTACTTATACAGAGAATAAGACTAATCGAAGAACTTACTAAGAAAAAGAAGTACTCTATACGTAGCTCTTACGAGGATATTTACCAAGGTAACTAGCAGACTATCTAGTCTGAGAAAAGGTGTTAGAGTGATCACCAGACCCCAGTCAGCTACGAGTCGTTTGTTAGTTGTAGAAGTTTCTTTGTAGAATTTTTTATACCTATGACTCAGTGGAGAACATCTCGAGGATAAGCTAAGAGGGATAATGATATCATATCACTTTTTATTGTTAGGTAATATAGAAATCTATATCCCCAAATATTACCTATATAAAATTGATGTTATCAATCCTTTAAAAATATAAGTCTGCTTATTGATTCACCTGTAGTGACCTTTTGCTTTATAAGCTTACCTAAGTTCGCGAATCTCACGTTTTGTGGCGGGCGAGGGGATGGGCCAGGCTTCTCAGGTATCTGCTGCCGTACGGTCTGCATTGTCACGTCTAGTACATTCTTGAAGGGGGGTAACTTGAAACGACCCAAATTTATCATCTTGAAATAATATTTTTTACCTCCTTCGCTCAAAATTTATCAGAGGCCGTATCAGTCTCGATTTATTTCAATCAAGATATGTTATTATTGTAAAAAAATTCTTTGATATAAATACTCTTTAGTCAATAACTTTATTTTAACATCAACTGGAAGACATTGATTTTCAACATTATAATAGTTATATTAAAATTTACTCTCTACACTAGTTTATACTTAACACTAATTTGGAAGACTTCTTTACGTTACACTATGTTATTTTGTAATCACATTATTGTTTTAAAGTGCCCGTGATATTATATGAGCAGCCATTTTCTGTCTAATTTTTACGGTTTCACTGTCATTATTTGAGTAAAAGCTTATAGTTATTAATCAACAAACCACTTGAAGCACTGATTTATTTCTAAGTGTATAACTGTTGATTTTTATTGGTTTTTATCATTTTTATTAAAGTTTTTCGTTGATACAATGGCTGCTCGGCACCGTGAGTCGTTTAGTGGGGCAGGGGTTTCATTCCTTCGGCGCGGGGTTGATGCGCGGTGTGACGATCGATAGATCGAGTACATGGAAGTATTTCTCAAGGGACACAAGTTGATTTCTGTTTGGATATGGAGTTTACCTTCTTACACCTGCGATATTGACATATGATGAATGTTGCTGATTTTCACCATATCTTTTTTTACAATTAAAATTTAATAAGGTTATATACATAATTACTAAGCAAAGTTTTTTTTTCTCTTAAAACATAATGATATCATCATTTTAAAATAAAAATATAATTGAAGTAAAATTAGGTGAACTTTAATGGAAAAATGAGTTTTTCACATTGAAAAGGTCCTTGAGCATTTTGTCATTTAAAATGAGTTGGTCATTATAGTTTGTTCGTCTAAAGAAGATTAAACTTCAATTTTATTACACCACATAGAAAATCGTGTGTTCACTTTGAAGAAAACACCAATTAGGCATTAGTTTGATGTTCTATGTGTATCACCAGCCTCAAGACACTACAGTAACCAGTACGAAGTATAACATTTGCCTCCCTAGTGGTACAATTGTTTTTTATAAAATTAGTGAATAAAGTAAATGTGGATGTAGTTGTCTTAAATTGTTTTATATTTTTAATAATGTGTAAACTTATGTGTTTTAATAGGTTGTGTATAGGTCATAAAATTGATAGCTAAAAACATTAATAATATTACATTTAGGTCCTGATTTATAGATTACATTTATTATTATTTTTTATTCAAGTCAGATCATATAACCCGCCCCGCGTCGCTCCCGGTGCAAAGGTGCCCATGATACTGGCAGCATTGCCTCGCTGAATTGCAACGGACATTCTTTGCACCAGAAACGAGCCGGAGCGGGAGTCACCACTTTTTTCCCTAACTCGGCGACCAATCTCCGCAATTAACTTTTTAGCTGCCGACCCCCAACTGCCCAAAGTCTCCACCGCAATAGGCACAAAATAATAGTGCGTCTCCATTGCGGCGTATTTTGATTGCTTCCTACTAGCGGCATCCTCCGCCGCCGCCGCCGGGGCTTGGACGGTGCGACTCAGATGTGAGGCCGCGACTGTGCTAACGCATGTAGCGTCCCATATCAAGCACTTGCCGTTTTTCCACGGCACCAAAGTCAAGCCATCCGGCCGCTTCCCGTCAGATCTGCTAAGACCCGATGGCTCCAGCACGCAGGGTACATTGGCGGATATAAGAGCCCTTCGGACTATGTCATTTAGGGCATGGTGTCGCGAAAATCTACCTGCGCAGCGACGACAACTCAGTGCGTGAAGACCATCGGCCTCCACCATGGCACCGCAGGTGCATCTATGTGGTTCGCACACCCTGCAGCCTAGGCGGAGAGCCACTGCCACACGCAAAGAGTCGCCGTCTAGCAAGGTACCCAAGTGAGGCGATGGGAGTGCATGTAACCATGCCCCTGACTCTGGCTGCGATACGGCCCTCAGTCTTGCCAGATCGGTACCCCTAGCGGTATCCAACATTTGTTTAAGGAGTCCCTTAGCTCCAATGTCATCCCATGCTCGCTGGACGTGTAGGGTCACTGGAAAAGGCTCACCTGCGTTGACGGCTGACCATGCCGATACCGCCTCGGACACATAAGGTATGCTCGCCCTATCACCATTTGGAGAAAGTGTGACAGCGACAAGGTCCGCAACCCCATGTGCCGACGCTAGGAAGGCTGGCAAGCCAACATCCAGCACACGCCGTAATCCGAGACCCCCGTAATTGGCAGAGCTGCCTGGATCCACTGGTGCTCATCAAGGGAGACGTTAAGGATCGACTCAGCAGTATCTCTTAAAGCACCGTCGAACAAAGAGACAGCCTCCGGACAAAGCCAGGTTGGAGTAGTCCGCAATAAGTACGTGATTTTAGGAACCGCGAAACACATACGAAGCAGCAGAACCGCAACATGAGGAGAAAGATGCTTTAAACGTTCCCGAGTGGCAAGGAGAAGATTTTGACGGGCAGCTATGGCCTCAGGGACTGCCTCAAGGAAAATGGGAGAGCCCAATAGGCTGAAGGTACCTGGTGTGATCTCGCTGAGGCCAGGAAAGAACATTTCAAAGTGTGTAAAGTGTGTGCGAGCTTCAGTACTGCAGGGGAAAAACTCGCACTTTGCTGGATTCACCTCCAAACCTAGCTCCTTGAGGCGTGGGATCAAAACCATAATGTCTTTCGCCACCACCTCAGGCTGTCCGCCAATAGTACCGTCATCTAGGTACCACAGGTTTAGGGGTGACTCCAGCTTGGAAATGATTTTGTGGATGGCAAGGCTAAAGACGAGTGGCCCAAGTGGATCTCCCTGCTGAGCTCCCACTTGTGAAAGAATAAGATCCTTATTGTAAAAGAGGTTCGAAGGAGATTTATAGACTTGGTGAAGGAAAGGATAGAGGGAAGGAATTTTATCCTTAACTGCGCTTAACAGAACATCCCTTTCCAAGGTATTAAAAGCGTTGCGGATATCAATTAAAATTATATTGAAATAGGAAATTGATCGGACTTTAGGAGTTTGTATGAAAGAACTTACCTACACGTTAATACTTATTATTACTAGTTATTGTCTCATTTTTTGTCTATATTTTAGAGAGTAGGTATACATAGACATTTTACAAAAGTGATTATACGTATCTTGCACTAGCTTAAATAAAGTCATTACTCTATTAAATAGGTACGAGTATTGTGAAAAATACCTATTTATCATATTTATTCTTTAAACTAGCTGAGACCCGCGGTGTTACCCGCGTTTGTTGTTATAATCGCGGGCAAAGCCGCGGGGCGAAGTCAGTCTAAAAAAAGTAGCCTAAGTTACTCCTTATGTCATCAGCTATCTGCCAATGAAAGTCCCGTCGAAATCGGTCAAGCCGTTCCAGAGATTACCCGGAACAAACAGACAGACAGACAGACGGACAAAAATTGTAAAAAATGATATTTTGGCATATGTACCATGTAAACATACATATGCATTTAGTAAAAAGCGGTTATTTTAATATTACAAACAGACACTTCAATTTTATTTATTTGTATAGATATGAAGCAATCTACAATACATTTGTAATTGCAAATTTGCGTAAAAGTGTGTTATTATGAAAGGGAATTAGGTAGGTATACTTTGCGACTCTTAGTATGAGCATTTAAGAATAATTATGCGCTTAGATTGGGTCCTTCTGTACCGGCGGTTACCAAGGCACATCAATTTTCCATAACTACCTACTTGGTGTAGAAACATAGTTGACTTCACCTGGAGTGTGCCTCGCAAATTTGAATAGGTACATCGATTGCATTGAGAACATACAAAAACGTTTTCTGAGGTTCTTGTGTTCGTCTACTCCCTATAGCCCAAACAATTACATTGGTCTGTGTAGAAAATTTCATGTCCAGCCACTTGTAAAAGTTAAAATTTAATGTTACCAAAAGGACGATTCGCGAATTGAATCATTGTAATTTAATTTAATAGAGGTTCTGGAACACTAACTAACACGACACTGCACCTATACAATAAATAATAATGAATCAATTACAAATGCAGGCAAAGTCAGTAGGTATTTTTAAAGAACTCGTTAAGGATCACTATTTATCTCCGTAATAACTATGTGCTATACTGGTATGTGGATGTATGTTTATGTATGTATTCATATCTATATATGTATGCAAGTGTATGAATGTATATTCGTGAATGTGTAATTATGTATGTAAACATTAGTTAATATACGGATGAAGTAAATGCGCACCACACGCTGTATATTACTTTTTAGTATAGTCTATCTAAAGGTTGCCTGGAAGAGATCGCAGGCTGCGATAAGGCCGTACATTGTATCACTGTTTTTTTTTTTCTGTATGTATCATCGCATGTATCCTAATTTAAGTGTGCAATAAAGAGTACCTATCTATCTATTTAAACTTATATAAAATTAAATTTTATTTCATTTCATTTTTAATTACCCGGCTAAGCCGGGTGTTTTTAAAAGTTAACGACGAACCAATTTGGTTGTATAATATATATGTACCAGTGTAAAATAATAAAAGTGTAATTAACAATTATTCTAATTGGTTGTTAAAGGCGTAGTGTGCCGAAGTAACGCAGGCTTGGCCGGTCGGCAGTCGGCGGTATGGCTTGCCAATGTTCTGTGTTAATATTTACACTTGTTTTAACATGTCGCTTTATAATGACAGTAAGTAAATTATATATTACCACCTACTAAACCTCTTGTTTTATATGCCTAACGGTCGTCGTATGGCCAGTGTTAAAAGCGAATTTTGAGACGGGCCGATCACTTAATAAATTAATTTAAATGAAACCATTAGGTAATGCAAATAAAAAGAAGTTCTGTATCGGTTTTTGTCAGGCTTATTTTTAGGGTTCCGTACCTCAAACGAAAAAAAACGGAACCCTCACTTTGTTGTCTATCTGTCTGTCAAGACCCTTTAACTCAGGAACGCGTATAGGTATTGAGTTGACATTAAAATCGTACACTCAGGGTTACGGTCCCTTGATGTTGTAAAATAATCAAACTCCTAAATTAATGTAAAAAATATTATAGCCGAATATGCCGCAAAAAACGCATACTTCGACACTCTCAAGATAATCAAAATTCCCGTTGACCCATGACGCAGAAATTTGGCAAGTAACATCGTCTTATACTACAAGTACACGGAAAAATCTGAAAACTATACATTCGTAAACAAATCATAAAAAATATTATTTAAAGTAATTTATGTAAAGTACGTCATCAATCATCGAGGTACAATTTCGCTTATAAAACTCAAGAATATAAGTAATTATAGGTTTTGGAAACTGAATTTCGGGCAAAGCTCGAAAAAAACTGCGATATTCGATGCCTGAACTATTTATAATATGTACCTACAAATGAGTAGGGAACACTTGGTGAGTGAGTGCGACTCGCATTTATCCGAATGTTTTATTTATTATTTGGCATTGTCCACGCAATAATTGACAATCTAGTCTGTTTTTTTTAAATATTGTATGAGACATCTTTAGAGTCACGAATATATAAGAAATAAATCCTTTTAAAAAAAAGTTGAACCGACTTCAACCAGTACTGACAAAGAGCAAGAAAAAAATTATTACAAATCTACGAAAAAACTATAATAAATACCCTCAATATAACAGGTAACATTATAATAGCAATAGTCCCTTCTAGTCTGTTTGAAGTCGGTGCCAAGCCAAATAGGTGCTTGATAAGCTTGGTAGAATGTAGCGCGGCAACTGCAACAGTCTTCATGCTGCGCAAAACATGCTGAACGAGCTAAAGTGGGTTACGCACATCTCCAATGAAATTATTATTTTGAATGCTTCAAAAGCAGCACGGTGTAATATATTTAAACATTATTTTGGAACTACAACAGTTTGAAGATTCACAAGATTTACACCTAAGTTGCAAGGCCCTTTCAGCCTGGGGGATAACACATCTAACGACCATAAATATTAGCATAAAATCAGGCATGCTTTTACAGATTTAGACATTTTTAAAACAATTTACAGCACACTTATGTGATAGCAAACCATCCTTGCTGTATGGAGCCAAGCGAGAACTTAACGCTGGCGATGGTGATAGACGCGTTCGAAATTTATGGCCATGATCCCACGGACAAGCTGGATCATCTCGCCCATTACCAGATACAAATGATGAAGATCAAACATGCACCTGATCAGGTACAATCTATATTAATTATAATATTATATAATATATAATTCAAAGCTTCTAAGATCGTTTTAATCTAAATTCTGTGTCAATTGTGTTCCTAATTTTCAATCAAGACAACCAAAATATTCCACAGTGAAGCGTAGCAGGGTGCAGCTAGTATAATATATAAAACTTGAATGTATTGCAACGTATGATGTTATTTCAGATAAATTTTTCTTCAAGAAAACATTGTGTATGAACGGTTATTACAAAAGTTGGCCGCGGGCCATTTTAGATGACCTCCCCCGTATAGTTATGTAAAAGTCAACGTTTTCAATAAAATTCTATAAAGGAGATAACGTTAGCTTTGGTTAAGAGTTGATTGATGATTTAAGTTCTAGAAATAACATAAGGTGATATCTTATTAGTTCTTGTTTTGAACGTATTAGTTTAAAATGTTACATAACGTAACATTAGTTGATGGATTAAAAGTTGCACCTCTATCTACGCTTGTGGCATAAACTTTTAATGGTGTATTGACTAATTTAGTGTATTTAAAAAACCCTCATTTTTTCTGGGCGATGATAGTCACCACCACTGCGGATCTCCTTATTCCTGATTTGCTTACGCAGTGAAACTCCGAGCATTGCCATCTCCATTGCTCTTTGGGTGACGTCCGCCGTAGGCCACCTCAGGTCCACGACTGCTGAGACTTCCCTTAACAGACGTGCCCAGAAAAGACTTGCGTCAGTTGGAAGGACCCGTGATGCCACCCTGCATACTTGACGATGACCGGCTATAGTGCTGTGTGGCTGTGGCTGCAGCGTTGAGCCTCCAGCCGGGACTTCCAACGAGTCATAGTGTCTCGGCGAGCGGCCTTAGGCTCGGTATCCAAAACGAAAGTAGAGAGGAGAGGAGATGTGTTTGAATAAACCAATCAGATTTCGTTATTTCCATATCTCGTCTCCGTTTAGCTTCGGTAAAATGGACCAAGCGGAGAAGAGAGGAGATGCCTCATTTTTCTATAGAATTTAGTTCCGCGAGCGAGCAAGTGGCGCGACAGAGCTGAGAAGTGTGTAGTTGGCGGTCAGGCGGCGCCAACTACACACGTCTCCGCTCGCTCGCACGTTCCCCCCTGCCTTCAGCAAACTCTTGAAATAGGTATATTCGCCATGACTGTGACATTTTATATGGTGTCCTATCCAGACTCTATGTTTCCTTTGATAATTTAAATATTGAAGATTTAATTGTATTTTGTTCAACTTCTAATTCCTCTACCTCAAGCAAATTAAGAAATAGCAAAATAAACTATTGTAACGACATGACGTCGTCCTTTCGCAGCTTCAGCACTTGCCTGGTTTCGAGCTTTCACAGCTTACGTCTCTGCTACACACAGCTCACATCTCCCCTCCGCTATTCATCTCCTCTCCACTTTAGTGGAAATAACCTGCCAAATTCGCAGTACATCTCCTCTCTTCTCCGCATTGGTGGAAACCGGTCCTTACGCTACACATTTGCGCCTCTAAATCCCATGGGAGAGTTCCACCACCACCCCCTGAGGTTCTAGAAGCGCGACTTATTCTGGGCGGTCAGGGCTTCCGCCTACATCGGTGCACCGTATAGTGCCACTGAGTGGACAACTCTGGTCTATTACTACAACTCATAGAGTAATCTCAATTACAGCTGCAGTTGTAGCAACTGCATTTTGTGGACACACACTAGCCTCAATCTTCTTAGGAATCAGAAAAGGAAAGAAAGAAGTAGTGGCATGGCAATTTCGTACTTTACACCCTGATGTCAACCTTAAACATCTTAGAATTAAAGAATTGTTTATATTGTGTAAGTGTGTGCATACTTACTGACACAGTTCTTATTTTGTTAGGCATATATGTTTTCTTTATTAAAAATTCTGCGCGCGCGCCCCTTTGTAATTTCGCGCCCCTAGGCACGTGCCTACTTTGCCTTAGGGATAATCCGCCTCTGGACACAGGATATATTTCTAGTGCGGGAGTTGTCTTCTATAAAAGAAAGAAAAAGAACATCATCTATTATAATATTTACTAAATTACATTTTGTTTACAGTATATTATCAATGAATTGGTACACATTGCAACCGATCATTTAGCAAGATTTATACACATGCATGTTAAAGAGTTAAAGGTTTGTAGAACAACATGTCTTATTAATGTTATGTTAGATCTCTGAATTTAGTATTATCACTTGTTCAAAGAAACTATATAGAGAACTGTTTATAAAAGAAATTTCATTTATATAGATAGATTCGGCAGTATAATGTGAATATTGAAATGATGTGTGTTGTGAGTAAGTTGCTCACAGTGAGGAATAAGTATTTTACAGTAACTTTCCTGATAAACATTCTTATATATTACTCACATATTAATCAAAGCCAGCTAGTACCAACGTCAAACCTTTCCATTCCAAGTTTCTTTCAAAATAATTCTGATTATGTATCTTTTACCTACTAATTTCATAATTTCATTGTTAAGATAATTGAAACATTCTTTTATTGACTAATTAAATATTTGCGAATTGTCTAAATCTTGAACGATTTTGGGGAGTGAGAGTTTGATCTCTACGAACCCTTCATAGTTATTATAATATAAGCAATAGGTTATCTTCCTTGCTTATTTAGTATCTACCTCACCCTGTGCATATGTTTATCTCTGACGCTTGGATTATGATAAAGCTTTGGACGTTCGTACTTTGGCTCACATGATGATGTGGTTTTGGACTCACATGGGTTTTAGAACGATTAAAATCCATGTGATTGTCGTCCAACTAGACAAATGGCGTAGTGGTTTAAGCGGTCGCCACACCGCTTACCTACTACTGCGCTGAGTGTTGTGGGTTCGACCCCCCCCGGGACGACACTTTGTGGAATCCACAAATTGTTGTTCTGAATCTGGGTGTTCTTTGTGTCCATTTCATGTATGTTTGTAAAGTCCCCTGCGACACAGAATATTTTTAATAGTCCGAGAGTTGTCTTTTAAGAGAGAAAAAAAGAAAGAACTTGGATGACAACCGCTTGTTTGATCGCACACTAAGGCCGCTAGGATTAATGTGTGATCAAGCAAGCAATTGTCATCGGAAAGTTGTACATTGAAGAATACGTTTTCCATTGTTTTCTTCAACTTGTAGGTTTTACTAATAGCTTTAGACGATGCAATCGACAACATGCTGACAATGTACGACAACCACAACGCTATTAAAACTGAGAGGGTGGCTACATACAACACCATGGCGGGGGGCGCAGTGCCTGCTGAGTTTTATATGAGTCAAGGTAACCTGTTATGTTTCTGCTTACCTGCTTTTACCAATCGAGTATCTTGTTAGAACTATCAGCAAATGAGACATATGAGGTAGTAAAAACAGGTTTCTTTTTAAAATGCAATCACAATAAGTCATCACTGCTGACGCAAAACAGAAATTTGCCCGGTTTAAGAGTTAGGTCAGCTTCTTTCATTTCATTTCATTACTAAAAGATAGCAAATAAGTTACTAAAAGATACCCAATTAATTATACAATTACCTCATTACCTGGATAGTTGACGCTCCACTACTGTGTGCTTTCGAGACACTTTTTGCCCCGCACTATCAATCTGTGGATCGGGTTATCATCTGCGGTATTGCCGAACCGATCGACCTTCAAACCATAAAAGGAAAGAGCGTACTCCTTCCTAAAAGGCCGGCAACGCGTTTGTGACTCCTGAGTTGCAGTGCATGTATAAACTCCCAACCACGAAAAATATGTTATACCTAAAACATCGCGAAGTAATCGAATATTTTGTTACAGAGTATTATTGCGGCAGAAACGTGTACATATTCATATCGGAATTGTACAGCGATATATACAACATGGGGAGAGGCATAACTCCGTACTGTAAGGGGAGGGCCTTTTATTTTATGGGATTCATACATTTTATGAATGAAAAGAAATACTTTCTTGAGGAAGATCCAAACGTTGTGTTTTCAACGGACAATTTTATTCACGGACTAGAGTGTAACAATGAAATCTGTATTTTCAGGTGAGTAAATAATTTTGTTCCCTTAGTCGGCTCTTACGACACCCACGGGAAGAATAGGGGTGGTGACATTCCGTATTCTTAATCCGTCACCACACCAAACTGCAAAGGAACAACAGCACTGAAAAAAGAAGGAAAACTTGAAACAAACCCTATACCAACCCGTCTGGCCAGCGTGATATAGTAGGCCAAAACTTCCTTTCTAAGGAGAGGCCTATGTCCAGCAGTGGACTATTATAGGCTGTTGATGATTGATGAAATAATTTTGATTTAAATTAAGGTTGCAATATTGAACGTGTTGCGATCATTAGATTCCCATTTCTATTTTTAGTGCCAATAAACAAGTGATTATTCTGAAAATATACATCTACATCTGCTTTTATTGTTTTCAAAAGACTGGACCTAAAGTTTTAGATCTAGAGCAGGATTAGTGTTGCACTGCATTTTACTTTTTTTTGTAAAAATGTAATAATATTATATTAGGCAATAGTGTTAATTATATTATCTGTGTGGTGACTGTTTGAGAATACGGAATGTCACTACCCCTATTCATCACGTGGGTGTCATAAGAGCCGACTAAGGGAGCTACACTACACAGGACAACAGCACTGCAAAAAGAAGGAAAACTTGAAACAAACCCAATACCGACCCGTCTGGCCAGCGTGGAATAGTAGGCCAAAACCTCCTTTCTAAGGAGAGGCTTATATCCAGCAGTGGGCTATTAGAGGATGTTGATGTGATGATGTGAGGCAATAGTGCAAAAAACTTTTTTTTTCATTTCTTTTTTCTTAAAACACTGCCCTGTTAATATTCATAACGGATAAATCATTTTAGTTCTAGCTAATATATTCCTATCAGTATAACTGAAATATACATTTGCAATGCCTAATATATTTTATTTCCCTAGAGTTACTTATTATTTAAAAATCGATAGGAAAACTTACTATCTTGAAATTTCCAGGTTTCCTTTCAAGAAGAGTTTGCAACACCTCCGTGATGTATCTACGCTTCCGAAAGCCATAGTGAAGTGTGGCACAGAGATGTACAAGCTGCCGCCACTTACCGCCGCCTCCTGCATTATCACCTCCGGCTCATTCATACTCGACTTCAACATACAGGGTGTTAGATTTCGACATCACGATTATTTACTGGTAAATATTATTTCATTTCTAAGATTCCGCAACTGGACAGTTACTTTAGTACCACTACCACAGAAACCCCATTATTTATAATCCAGTGCCTGTATGTCTTTGCGTCAGTGAGAAGTTTTTTGCAGTTTTTACCCAACGGCCACGCGTACTACACCAAAGAAAAGTATTCGCCGTTAGTCTGCGACCATCACGTATGCGAGTGGAACTACACTAATTTCTATGGGGGTAAGAAAACTGATTTAATTTCTTTATACTTTTGAAACAAAGCAAAATTTCTTAGCTGGTGTGATGCTTTAGTATATATTGGCTGGCTCGACCAGAATGAGACCTACCACGGCCTTACAAAAAATCGGTGTTAAGCAAATCTTTCAGCTTTTTACCGTGATCACTCAACGGCAATGCTCGTCACGAGAGAAAAATCGTATTGTGTGTGAATAGTTGTGCGTTTTCATGTCCTTTAATCTTTGTAGAGGGAAAACAGCAATTATTATTAGTAAGAAGCACTAATAAAGATTCCTGTGCCCTTTTAACACTAGACAGATAGACACTACTAGACAACTCCTGTTGTATTTAAAAAAAAAACAACATCAACTAAAGAAATATGTGAAAATGTTGACGTAAATGGTATAATGGTGTTAAGCAATTCTTTCATTACCTTTCATTGAGTGAGTGAGGTTACCGGAGCCCAAATCCCCCCTCCGGCTGACTCGAGCGAGAGGGACTCCAAGGGCAGCAACACACTTGTGACTTTTGAGTTGCAGGTGTCCTGCTTACCATCAGGTGACCCGTCTGCTCGTTTGCCTCCTTACACTATAAAAAAAAAACGTAAAGCAGTTACTAATTGAGTATGTTTCACTCCAGGTCCGTTTATAATCCCCGGTGATCCTGGCACCGGCTTATCGCCTGTGCCTCCTTTTATCGAGCAGACGACAGAGACGTTTAACATGATGACCACGGACACTCCTGATGAATCGACAGCGAACATTACTTGTAAGTTTAACATTTAATCAGTACTTACAAAAGTATCAGGATAAAGACCGGAGGTGTACACTGAATTTTATCCGACTGCACCAAAAGAAGGGTTATGTTTTTGAGTGTATACGAGGGGTGATCAATAAGTAATGATAATCAATATGAAACAGAACTATTAGATTAAAAAAAGTATTTTATTTTTCAACATAGTCTCCTTGCAAGTTAATACATTTAGTGTATCTTTTTTCTAAGCCCATGATTCCCTTAGAAAAAAATTCTTTGTCTTGACCCTCCCAAAATGCCTCTACTGCGGCCATCACTTCACTATTGTCCTCAAATTTGTTGCCCCGGAGGTGTTCTTTGAGCCGAGGAAAGAGGTAGAAGTCACTGGAAGCTAGATCTGGCGAATAGGGAGGGTGTTCGAGCAGTTCGAACCCCGTTTCTTCAATGGCAGCCATCGCAACTGCGGCTTTGTGAGCCGAGGCGTTGTCTTGGTGAAACAGCACTCCAGCGCGCAGTTTACCGCGTCTTTTTGACTTAATAGCTTCTCGCAATCTTCTTATTTGGCCTGCGTAGTAAGAGCCTGTTATAGTGGCCCCCTTTTCCAAATATTCCACCATAATAATTCCTTCTGCATCCCAGAAAACAGACGCCATAACCTTTCCCGCTGAACTTGACACTTTGAATTTCTTCGGCGTTGGTGAGGAAGCTCGTTTCCAAGTCATTGATTGTTGTTTGGTTTCGGGATCAAAGTGGTGGATCCAGGTCTCGTCCATGGTCACAAAACGCGACAAAAAAAATTCTTTATCGGCCTGGAACTTTTGAAGATTCACCCTCGAAATGTCGACTCGTTTCTTTTTTTGCTCGTCGGTTAACATTCTCGGTACCCAACGCGCAGAGACCTCTTTCATATGCATTTTGTTGACAATGATTTTTTGAACGCTGCCATAGGAGATCCCTGTGACCTCAGCTACATGCCTTACGGTCACCCTTCGATCGGCCAACACGATATCTTCCACTTTTTTGACGTTTTCTCCAGTAAGGGACGTGGAAGGGCGTCCCTCGCGATGTTCATCTTCAGTGGAGGTTCTGCCCAGCTTAAATTCCTTTGCCCAGCGTGCGACTGTGGAATATGGAGGAGCAGACTCCCCCAATGTTTCCTCTAAGTCGCTGTGTATGTCTTTGGTAGACATTTTTTTCAGGCAGAGGTACTTGATGACAGCTCTTATTTCATTTTTCTCCATTTTGATGTTTTCTCTTCGACAGTTCGTATTCAAATGAATGTACCTCCCGGTAATGGTGTCCTATTTATACATTTTTTTGAAGCTGAAGTAGTGGATATATAAGCAAGCAGAAAAAAAATAATTTGGGTTTTTGTGCGTTCTAGAAATACTCGATTATCATTACTTATTGATCACCCCTCGTATATGTAAGTTTATTTAGCACGCTCTGCAACCTAAACGGCTTGATGTATTGTGGCGTGAGAAATGTCCTTAGAATCGTCTTAATTGTAAGAGCGATACTGGGTATTTCAAAATTATAAAAATGATAATAGCCGGTTTTTGGCGCCATTTTATACGTTTTTGTTCATTCGTTTTCATAACAACCATAACACGAATTTCGCTTTGTAGTCTTTTTGCGTTTGCCACGCGTGACGCGTTGTAAGCTGTTTACCTATTTGCTTAATGAGCATTTTCGGTCTTTGAGTATACTATTTTCCTCTCTATTTGTTAACCGTTTTTTTTTCATTCACCATCTAACTATTAAAGATAAAAAAGTTATACAGTTATTTTTTTCTTACCATGCATTGATGAGTCGCATTTCAACCTCTAGCCTATCGTAGTTCGTTTTTACAGGCAAAGTAAGTATTTCTTACTTTGTTCAAGACAGTCGTTTAGTCACAAATAGTGTTCAAAGCTGTGCTTCCATAGCGTCGAACCGTCGGCGTAGTAGGGATTTCGTGCTCATAAATCTCATGAAAAGTTTGACACTCTTGTTTCAGACACACTTGATGGATGCTGGTACATGTTCCCGCCTAACTATGGGTCAATAGCTGGCATTAGTTATCTCGACCCACTTACTGTCAACGAGTATCGCTTCACTTGTCAAGGATCGGGCAATAAGGTATTTTTTATTACTTTGTTTTAATTAGTAATATTATCATTCGCTCGATATCTGTATTGCCAAAAAATCAGAACGTGGGAGAAAATTAAAGAAATATACACCTAATTAAAGTAACTGCGTGTATCAGTCTGGTACCAGATGTGTAGATTTAGCTTAGTGGAAGAGGCGGCCAAGGGCTGCCACAGTTCTCCAGGAGTTCGCCGTAAGGTTTATATGGTCGGTTCGATTTCGACAAATCACTTCACTTCTCAACCGACGACTTAGTAACAAAATAAAACAAGTGCAACTAGCAATTCATTGCATATAATTGAATATACGTAACCTACTTGAAAAAAAAAGTTTTTGTGCATGTATCTAATAATAATACCTTTAAACGAGCAATTCTTGTATAAACATATATTATTCAAGAATTGCTCATTTAAAAAAGTATATTTTTTAGGTAGGTACTTTATATTTTTATTATTGCCCATTTTAAAGGTATAAATTCTAATGCAGCTCTTTTGTTCCCACAGGGCCTATACTGGTATCCACAATGGATGGGAGCACCTCCCCACCATCCGTATCCTCGTTCGGGCGACGGCTCCGCCAATTTGGGGCAACCTGTGGACCCTATTTTCTATCCTCACCAACAAGGACAATCGCCCCCAGTACTCATGCCAAATAGAAAATAAATATATATTTATAATTGTTTTGAGTTTTTATACTTCTTATTTATTGTATATGCAAGAGTTTTAAAGCAAGGTTTAATAAAGGTGTTCTTTATTAATGACTTTTTAAACAATTTCCTTTGGAAAAAGTTTATTGAGGCCATTTCAGACATTAAAAAATGCTGGGCAGAGTAATCGTTTTTTATTTAGATAAATTATTTATTAACTAATTCAGTTTTATGAATTTTATAATGTTATTTAGTCTAACTTAACTTAAATTTAAAAAAGGCATTAAAAATTTCTTATTAGGGTTCTTAATGAATTATGCTCTCACCTTCCTCAATCAGCTAAATGTTGTTTAACCTACGTTTTATAACATAGATTTGTTCAAATATTTTATTACATATTTATGCCATGCATAGATTCTTTATTGTCGATATATCTCTTACTTGAAAACCACATTGAAGTTCACATCACATCAACAACCTTTAATAGTCCACTGCTGGACATAGGCCTCTCCTTAGAAAGGAGATTTTGGCCTACTATACCACGCTGGCCAGACGAGTGGGTGGTGTCTGCCCGGATCGTCCGCCATTTTTACGGACGCCCAATTCGGTTTTCAAATGGGGCGTTCGACGGGCGGCGCTGTGATGCGCCTGAGGGCCGTGACCGAAGAGGCACTGAGACATCGCCAACGCATTCAATATTCTGCCATTCAGCTGCATCAGGGAAGCGCTCCACTATCATGGGGTGCCAAAGTACGTACCCGAAGAGGCGCGAGGCCGCTCGCCGAGCCACGATGGCTCGTTGGTCGTCTCGGTTGGAGGTTCCACGTGCTGACTTTGCTGCAGTGAGGCAATTGAGTCTCAATTGGCAATTGGACTCGGCTCAACACACGCTGGCAATTTACATCAGCGGGGATCTCTCGTTACCGGCCGTCATACGCTCCATGGCCGGTAGCGACAGATCTTTTACTGCGGTCGCATCCTTCTGCGAAGATGTCATGTCGCAGAAAGAGGCGGCCGACAGGGCCCGGGTTTCTTTTCCGCCCGCCACGACGGCCAGCCGCGAGGAGGCGACGTCCGCGTGTGCGGATGTCGCCTAAATACAGAATTTATCCGATGGTGGTATCCGCGCCATTGCGGGCAAGCGCTGGGAGGGTGCCGGATGTCTTAATAACAGCGGTTCCCGGATTCCTCCTATTGTGTGTGTGAGTGGCACACCGTTTGGTTTTAGTCGCTCCGATTTCGACACACCACCCCGCACCACATCGCTTATAGGCGGGAGAATTCTGTTCGGGCAACGTCCAAACAGGTGAGACGGCCAGGTAGGCCCAAGTTACGAAGATGAAATTGGCAGATATTTAAATGAGCAATTATATTAGATAATCCTTGGAGAAGTAATGAGTAGTAAAGGTATTAGAATAATTATTTTTATCCCAGGTGAGTTTCATACAAAATTTACAGTTTCCAACAATAGATACTTGGAACAGAATTTGTTTTCAATTAAATATATAATTTAGGGGCAGTTTTGACTTGACTCCATCATAGTTTCGGCCTTAATTGTCGCGAATTCGGTTTTTTTAAGGTAGTGGTAATGCTTTATCTAATAGTGCGAAAGGTATGTAGTTCGACGCTCGAGACGGTTTAATTTATGCAGCCATTTGCGGCTCGTTAAAGTGCAGATTTTATGTGCGATTTTATAGAATCAAACAAAAACATACAATTTTTTATAACTTTTATTCATATTCATAATAATCATAATTTACACAAACATAACGGTATCTAGTGTTAACTCGTGGGAGTTTTTAACCTAAATATATTTAAAATAAATGTCAAGTTACGGTATAGGGCAACTTTATTGCACTTAATTTAATATTTACTAAACCAAAAATATTAAAATATGGTTTTCCCGTGAAAAGGCTTGCCTATTTTTATATAGATATAGTAGTGTTGCCATCAATATATAAAATACATCTTAAAATCAAAAGTATTAAAAAAACTAACATCATCTGAAAATGTGGTAAATAATTAGCAGCCACTACTACTTTTACTTTAACATTTCTGATAAAACAATATAATCTAAACGTAATAACTAAATATCTATTATATATAACTATGCAGTTATCGCAATATGAGGATATACAAAAGTTACCTATAATTTAGTAAATAAAGCAGACAACCACATTTTCAATTTATGCGAGCAATCAAACCCATGACAAACTATTTTAATATATTTTTTTTTTATGGCAGCACTTGTATTCGCCAATGTTGCTAGCATTCATAATTGTCACTATTAACTACTTACATCTATGTTAGTTTAGTCCTATTTAGTGGATATCACACTTCGGTTATTATTGTACCACTAGCAAAATTTGTAAGCACTTCCGTCATTACATACAATTGTTTTTTGTAAACTCGCCTACAATATATGAAATACATAACATAGCGTTTATCTGTTCTGAAATAGAGGCGTGAGATTAAAAAAAGCGTTATTTTACATTGTATACAAAATATGCACTGTAAATATGTATTTTTTAGGTAAACTCTTTTATTTTGTAAGTTCATAACATAATAATTATGTTTTTTATTTTAATTTGAGGTCAAAGTACTTACTGACCTGCGTATATATACACATAAACAATACATATATATTTACCTAAACAATACCTATGTATTGTTTATTCCTTTAAAATATTATTGAATAGTCGCCTCTTTTTAAGCAGAACAAAACTGTAACCTTCTGGCTTCAGAAGGGGTAATGTTAAGTGATAGACGTAGCTGTATTTTAGCAAATGGTGTTTAAAAGATCATTAATCAATCCACACGACAGTAAAGAAGTATAACTTTAACAAAAAACGATAACTATTATTGATTATATATTATACATACAACAAGAACAATAAATTGAAGCTATGAAAAATGTGTCTATTCCTCACTGTAGGAATTAAGAAATTGTGTAATAAATTATTATAGGCAAGTTTAACATATTTAATAACGAACAGTAAACACATTGATAGTTAAACGTACAAATACACCACATTACCAAAGAAAATCACTTTATCGTATAATAGTGTGAATATTTTTTGATAATGTGATTTTTTTTCATTAAGTAAATGCAACATAGGAGAGAAGGTGGCTTTATAACGAAACGCAATAAATGTGCACTTAAACTAATGTTTTATAACAAGATACACTCGCAATATATTATGATATTTATTAACGATTTAAAAGAGGCGGCATTTTTAAATTGACCAAGTAACAATTTTAATCGGCCTAATTATGGTAACATTAGTAAAACCGGATAACATTGCTTTAAGTAAAATTGAACACACATTCAAATTATTAAAAAAATTCACTAGCGATTTATTATTAATTGGATGAGTACTTCCTTGATCAAATTGGCGGAGTTATTTAATAAAAGATAGTCACTCATATATATCTTATAAAATGTGTACAATCCTTACCTAATATGTATATATATCTCTATTATATATCATGTTCAGTCGTCACAATACGGACTTAGAAGCCGAAAATATTTAAAAACAATAGTTAAATAATCTTGCATCAAAATTGCATATGCAAGATGAGATGAAATATTGCACATAATCTTGCATCCAAACTCACTCAAGTAAAGCATTATTAACTGACGATTGCGTTATATTACTTTGCTTTATAATTTCGTATAACAAACATACATGTCTTGTTATTATGTAATTTAACATGGCATGAGCATCAACATTTTTATAGATTACATAGCCTCGGTATATTCATTATCAAACATTCATTTACTGACTCATATTTCATTTTACGGTGACTAGGTAGGTATTTAAGTAAAAAGTTTTTTAGGCAGGATTTTAAATTAACGACCCATTAATTACTTTAAGCCTATATAGGGAGTAAATATAGAGTTTTCCTTCATTCGTTAAATAAGATTTTTGACCATACATTTGATCTTTTTTGTTCACGTATTCGTGCAAATCTAAGATAACAAATACTATATAATTTGAGCGAATTATTAATACTGAACAATCATAACAGTACATAGAAGTTTAAAATTACTCATTTATGTTCTTAGGTAAATAAACAAATAGTCATTACATTTTACAGACACTCTCTATAACGAGTATTGATATCTTTTTTGAAATGAATTATAGCTTAATATCTTGAAAAATAAATTTGTTTTACCTTTACCTGGTTAGCTACCATTTGTGATACTCAACACATTTTATTATTAGAATTAGGAAACTCATGAGGTGTCTAGGGACAGGCGAGTTTGTGAGTTAAAAAAAAGATCAAATAAAAAAGTTACGATGGTAGTCTGTAAACAAATAAGTGAGGCCAAATAAAACTACGACTTGTCGTGTACATACATAGTTACACGCATACACGTACGACGAAACTACGCCTTTTCAGCAAAAGTCATCATAATGACAACAATATTTACAAGTAAAAATGCCGAGTTGTGTTGTGAAAGCATGTAAAAATCAAACTATAAGAAAATATAGTAAGATGGAATCGCATTTCACACATAGGTAAGCAAAATGAAATTATGATGGACCACGCACACATGTTTATAAAACCCGCGTCACTTCGTTCTTCGCAAAGTTCCATCTTAACTTTTTTATTGATCTGATGTAACAGGGCTCTAAAATTGTAGATGTTTTATTTTGCTGAAGAAAAGTGAAGTGAAAATAGACAACGCATGAGAGAATTATTTAAGGTTGAATGAGTCTTCAGTTTTTTGGTTTGTCTTTATGTCACTTGTCAATAAAAACTCGCCATTACATACTTAGCTGGTATTCTGGTGATAGTTTATGTAAAATTAAATGAATGTATGACAACAAACGAGGCCACCCAGCAAAACTTAACGTGTGCGCAGTTAGCTTGATGGTAACATTGTGCAGTTCTGACTTTAACGAACACATACTTAAATCAATTTTGTAATAAGCTCTGCATGTTTGTGGTTTCATTTTTACATATATATTAGTAGCACATTACATTTTTTTTATCTAATATAGATATTTATTGGATGACATGAACATTTTCAATAACATTGGATTCTACTCGCACAATGTACCACAACGATATTATTTTAATAAATCTATGGCCGGATTAGTTCATGCTTTCTGTGGGGCATCCTCAAATTCGAATTCCTTCTCCCAGCTTTCGTCAGAATTTGCACTAGCATCATCTTTCACTTCTTTTTCACCAAAATAGTCCTCAACTAAATTGTTACCGCAAACGTCCGATTTTGGCGACTTTTTCGGTGAGTGGCCATTTTTATTTTTCTTATTGTTCATTTTGTCTCTGGTTTGCAAAATCTTCTTTTTGCTGTCTGTGCTGGTGGTTTTGTCTGAATTGTTATTGGCCAAGTCACGAGAGGAAGTCTGTTTGGTCATTTTCTTTGTGGCTATCTCCCTCTCGTATTCTTCTAGAAGTAGTATTTGTTGTTCCTCTGTGAGTTCCACGTCGTTTGCGAAGTCTTCTGTACAGAGTGATTACATAGAGTAAAACAAAATTTAAAAAGTTATTTGTTGAGGTTATTAACAATCAAAACAACAATTAACTTAGTTTAAATGGCGTATGTAATAAGATGTACATATTGGATCATATTTGAGCTAAAGAAAAACCTTAGACACGACATCATCTACTTTCTACATCGTTGTCTACTCTAAGTCGATTACTATTACACGAAGCCTATAATATTTTTTATATGTATTACTCTTAAAGAAGGTCTAAAATTTATTCAGTGCGCTAAGTAATAATATTTGACGCAAAAAATGAATCCCATGCGTAGGTACCTACTGCATTTTAATCCTCTTTTTCATTAATCGTCCTCTACATACAATAGCGCATTTTCTCTTAATGTCCTTGTAGCCATTATTATAATAAAGGACATTATTACAATTACTGAACCGTGTATCACAAAACTGCGTATTCAATATTAGTAAGATTTTATTACTTAGCATATGTTGTGCTTTTACAGGATCGTAAAGCTGCAATTTCATACAATAACGCATCGTAAAAACGGTCGCTGTTTTGAAATTGTCTTTAATTACGAACCAAATACGCAGAACAACAGCACTGCAAAGAGAAGAAAACTTGAAACAAACCCTATACCAACTAGTCTGGCTAGCGTGGTATATAGGCCAAAACCTCCTTTCTGAGGAGAGGCCAATGTCCAGTAGTGGACTAATAAAGGCTTTATGCATACATCAAGGTAACGCCTCTGGCGGTGTATAATAAGAGTGCCTACTTTCTTTTGCTTAAAAAAAAGTGGTTATCTTAATAGTGCAGTAATATACGAAACGTAACTTTCTCTCTGTCTATCTTCACTAACTTATATCCCCCTCTCAACTTCCGTTTCACACTTTTCGTAACGCTCTCGTCACGCATTCACTAGCTTACTCCCCAAGTCAAGCGTGCGTAAAAAAGTTTTACTTCAAAAACAGATATTAAAAAGAACGAAGAATTTAAGATAAGAAATGAATGTACTTGGAAAGTGGATGATGTCATGTCAAGGCGAGAGCAAAAGTAATGGTCGTTGTAAAAATGCTCCTACACACCTCATACCCTCTAAAAAAGTCTATTATTAAAAATATGGCAAAAATATTATTATACCGAAATTATATTATAATAAGAATTTATTACACTAGGGACCTCCTAGTCATGTTCTATTTGAATTAATTAATTCTTAAAAAGTCTGTAACTGATTTATTATTGATACACTTCTACGCGCAAATTGTCTATGGAAATCTTACAAAATACTTGGGAATATAAAAACAACTATTTCAAAAATATAATTTATTTAATTAAGAATATAAGTATTACATTTGTTTTAATAACTAAAATCAGAAATACAATCTATATTAGTTTTAATGATATTTTTGTATCCTATTGCCTAATATCGATATTTGAATAACAATAAACATGTTATTCAAATATCGATATTAGGCAATATTAAAATATCTCTATATTAGTATATTCGAAAACTTCCACAAAAATATGTGCCATGGCCAATGTATGTGACCTTAGTAAAATATAAAGGCTAAGTTTAATAATAAGTTACGTTTATTTTATTATTAGAGCACGCGGAGGAAACATATTCAACATACAATAAACCCTAGAATGAATATAGCTCGGCACTGTGTTCAGTATCAATCCATTAAACTTTTTAACTGTTTACCGGAAAGCATAAAAAGCGTAATTTATAGGACTTCTTTATTTAAACAAAAACTTGGAGCCTTCCTGTTGGAAAATAACTATTATTCCATCAATGAATTTATCAATCAAAATATATGCAATTAAATACTTAATAACTTATGTAATAATAATAAATATTGTGAATAATATTCTTGAATCATGAAATGCCTTAATATAATTTATCGTTTTTTTTTTGTATTCTGCATGACATATTGTAAAATCTATCAAATTTATTTGTTTTTTGATTATTATGTTATTTATATTTTTGTTTTAATTTTTAAATATTTTTTGTATTACGGCGAATTGTTATACATTCAAACACAATTATATTATTGTTTGTGAATAAATGAACTATGAACTATGAACTTATTGTTTGTAAGGGTTGGATCCCATTCAGCTGAGTATATACGACAAATTATATGCCACTTTTAAAAATATATCTTTTAGAGTTGATTTTTTGTTTTATAGAACCAATCAGGTATATTGAAAAATTATGAAGAGTATTTTATCCAATACCGGTAATAAATTGATTTCAAATGTAAAAAACTCAAATAGATTAAAAACAATCTGATGACATAATAATATTATTGTTTATAAGGGAATTAAGGCAATCAATAAGTATTACTTACAAGCTACTACTAACTACGATCAGTGCAACCTGGCTGAAACTTCAGGCAATTCAGGGGTAAAGTAAAACAGTTACTTTTTGATCCAGTTAGTTCCCGTATAAATAATACCTAACGTTAACTAAAACGAGAAAGTTTGAAAGTTAACCCTATATCTAGTAAAATTTTGTATTTCGTTTGTTACGTTTATTACCGGGAATTGTTTTGTATAGATTGTCTCATCGACCGTCTACGAAACCGGAGCTTCGTAACCAGTTGCGATCGAATAGTTTTTCGTCCTTGTACGAAACCAGTTGCGATCGAATATTATTTTGTCCTTGTACGAAACTACTCGTAGTTGCGATTGAAGACAAAATCACCCTCGTACGAAACCAATCAACAATATATAACCTTCCAAAGAGTTTTGTTTTCAAAACTCCGCATAGTAGTATGATTAATGACTGGCCAATTCCTTTTTAAGATAAATCGCATAATGTTGGTTGTCATTGCATCATAAATAAGTATTTCATATCATAAATAAATTTAATATTTATAAATAATTGCCGGACCAGAAACGTTTCTTACCATTAAAATGTGTTCAAAAGTAGGTGAAATTCAATTTATTACGAATAGAATAGGAGCAATGGCGTATTATGTAGTAATCGCAAGAAAATTTATTCAAAAGGTAACACGTTTTGGTTATGCCGTAGCAATAGTAAAAACGGTTGCAAGAGGAGTATCACTTTAAATGTCCGAAACGAAATAGTAGTCGGTTAATTGCATACTGATGACTGTAAACAGAATTTTGCTCATAATTCTTATTATAAGCAAAATTCCTAAAAGAACTGGATAATCTTAAAGCAAGCACAAGCACAAATTTCGATTCAATACAGAAAAAATACAACACCAGTGTATACCATCTTGAAAACGATGGTATACATTTAGTAGAAGAGATTCCTAAGTACGAAGGAGTTAAAACTAGGCTTTTGATTGCCCGGAATAAAGTCCTGGGTGTTTAAAAAAAGAAGATTCAAAGTAGAAAGTGAAGTGAAAATATCGGATTTTTTTCTAGATTTGCTACTAGCGGATTACGACGATCAAGAGGATAACAAAAGAATCATATTCTGTGTAAAAAAGGCAGACAATTGATTGGTCGATGTAAGCATATTCTTGCTGATGGAACATTTAAGTCGTACCAAGTCGGGTTTAAGCAGCTTTACGTAGTGCAAAGCCAGTCTGTGATTTCTATGATTTTTTTGCTTCCTCCAAGACAAAACTATACAAACATACAATTTTATTCAATCTAATTAAATCTGTTCTTCTTGACTGGAATCCTGTGGAAATTATAATTAATTTTAAGGTCGCAGTTATGCAAGCAGTGTAAAAGTTTTTTCGAATATCTTATTCAAAGGGTGTTACTACCACTTTAATAGATGCCTGTTCCGGAAGGCCAAAAGGTGGAATATCTCATCAAGGGTGAAAAGTTTCTTGCCGAAAGAATGTATACAGGAAGGATACCGGTACATTATGGAGCCTTTTTGGCGAAGATATAACGAATTTCAAAAAACAGGTGCTGACAAACACTGACTTTCCAAAAGTTTGCTGTTGTGAGAAAGAAAATATCAGAACCACAAACAACATAGAAGGATGGCACAACAGATTTAATAGGTTCATAGGGAAGAAGTATCCGACAATGGCTCACCTGTTAGATACATTGATGAAGGAGACAAAACATCATTTTTTTCCAAAATAACATCAAGAAGTCCAACAATGTTTTGGAAATTTTTGTACGCGACGAAAGGGGGTAGGAGCCATATTCACGAGACTAATCTGTTTGTCTGTCCGGGCATCCAGAACACAGACTTTTTAACGAAAAATCGGTACTATATAAAATTTGACAAGAACAAAAAAGGCTGCGATCGAACTGGTTACAAAAAAATAAGATCAATCTTCGATCGCAACTGGATTCATACTAGGACGAAAAAGTATTCGATCACGACTGGTTACGAGGCTCCGGTTTCGTTCCGGACGGACTTAGCAATATAATTCACAAAGTTCAATGATATTCAGCCTTTACTTGATTTTATAACTGAGTTATCGATACGTATACTATCGATATTCAGTATTTAAGGCACATGATTGTGTCTACCCTATTCACTTACCGTCGTCCCAAGTAACAGCGTCGTCTAGCTCTGGGATTTCGACAGGCTTCTCGTTGTCTATGCCGGACAGGACCTTCTTAGGACTCCTAAAAAAAATTTGATTTACATTAAACTTTTTTATAAGTGTTTATCGTGTTTATTATAATGTCTATAATTTATTATATAAAATGTGGATTTATTTATAGGATCTAGAAAGAAATAAGCTATTATGTGAAAGTGTTTAAAGTCGGTTAAAATAAAGAGCATAATCATTACATAACAAAATTATTAAGATTAAATTAATTCATTTTCGTTTTCCTTTAAGTATTTGAGATCTCGAAGTCTGTTTTGAATTAAGAATTCGAAAAAAATCGTGTTACTCTGTTGCATAATAATATTAAAAGGATCATTTTGATGTTCATTCAGCTCGAAGGACCAAAATGTATGAACAGTATTCTCGTACTGTGGGGCGCTCTATGTAGTGTGTAGTTGAAGATAAAAGCGAGATGCTCACAGGAATTAAAACAGTCTCATTAACGTGTTTAAGATTTCACTTGGCACTTATTCAGGGTTATTGGGTAAGTCGACTTAAATACTTTATGGGGTTGTAGTATAAAAAGTTCATTATCTTGAAAATAGTTGGGTATACGATATTTCATAGTGAAACCTATCAGAAATGATGGCAACCACAACACTTTCCCGTATATGAAACGAATTGGTCAAATAAATTAGTATGTTTGACAGTAATTATGATACTGAGTGAGTATTTTTGGTTAGAAATAATTGATGAAAATAACGTTTTAGTTTTAGTTCTTAATATAACTTAAGTGATAATAAAATAAATTATCCTATACTTACTGTAAAATAGGTTCTTGTGCAGTTTGCATAGGCAGGTGCGCGAGCACGGGGTCCTGTGTAGGCTCTTCCACAGGCTGTTTACGAGCTGCTGCAGCCAAACGATCTTGTAATAACGCCACGCGAAACAAATATCTGGACACAACATTTCACACATCACAAAAACCTTTATTATTTTATCTATGAAATGAACTAGCCGTATCAGGTACTTTGGCACCCCATGATAGTGGAGTGCTTCCCTGATGCAGCTGAATGGCAGACTATGGAATGCGTTGGCGACGTTCAGTGACACCGCCAACAGAACGCCGCCACAGCTCACCGCCTCTTCGGTCACGGCCCTCAGGTGCAGCACAGCGCCGACCGATGAACGTACCGAATCGGGCGATCGACAGATCGGGGCCCACCTCGTAGAGGTGGCGGACGATGCGGGCAGAGAAGTAACGTACGGGCAAAGTACCCTCTCAAACAAATTACCCGCCTTGTCCAGCAACAACCTTCCTTTACCCTATGTCAACATACCTCTCCCAGAATTCCTCATGAGATACAGCATCAGGCACGAGCTTGTCGTATTGAGACCTCAGCAGTGGACTGGTCTCAAGGCGTCGGCCTGCACCTTGTAGTGATATAACGGCAGCCTCTGTATTTTCGAGGCTCGCACGCCATGCCTCAAACTCAGGGCTGTATGCTGGCACGATGAAAGTGGCATCCACACGCTGTAAAGCTTCTAATTCTTTCTGTAAACAGAAGAAAACAGTGGCTAAATTGTAGATATGTAAGTGTGAGTTTGCAACATCAGCGACATTAATTGTGTATTGCAAAAAAAAAATACAGAGAAAGTAAAAAACGTGACAACGAAAGTAGTTTAAGGTTTTTCACATTCTTTGATTCGTCGGCCCATCGTGCCGCAGGGCGCCCTACAGTTTTGCCTAATCGCGGTCTCCACTCTAGAACATTTTGGCTCCAGCGACCATAAGTCCTTAAAGAAAGTGGCTGGATGCGGACTGCCCAAGACCAGAATGGCGCTCCTTGGAGGAGGCCCTCGTTCAGCAGTGGATTGCGACAGGCTGATAATGAAGATTTTCCAAGAACGTTTTGTATAAGGTTATATTTAGTCCGTGTAGTGACGGATTTAGGATACGGAATGTCACTACCCAAATTCATCCCGTGGTTGTCGTAAGAGCCGACTAAGAGCGCAAAACAACGCAGGACACCAGCATCTCAAAAAGAAGGCAAACTTGACACAAACCCTGTATCAACCCGTCTGGCCAGCGTGGTATAGTAGGCCAAAACTTCCTTTCTAAGGAGAAGCCTATGTCCAGCAGTGGATTATTAAAAACTGTTGATGATATATAAGGTACATAAATATAAAGTTAATATTACAACGGCACATAAATGGCGTATACAAGATTACATATGAACTTACCTTGTATGTGGAAAGCATGGTGGTGTCCCCTGAAGACAGGATAACTTCAGTGTCGTCCTCATCATCCGGCTCAGGGTTTAGCACTGTGCTTACCTGACCTGAAGGTTAAAGAAATACATAAATTTATAGCCATAAGACAAGTGTGCTCGTGATGTCATGATTACGATTCTTTAAAATGAATTGCAAAGAAAATGAACATATTTTTACCTATGAAAGTGCTAAGACTCTTTTTCATAACATTTGCTGGCGATTCTGGTACATCCAACTGCAAAAGAAAATTGCCATGTTTATAGTATTAATTCTCAATTGATGAAGTTTAAATTACGTAAATACTTAGTTTTTCTAGTGAATAACAAATTTAAGTTTGAAACTACCACATAATCACATAATGGCCCTTAGCCATTCCGCCTTAACTGTCAAAGGTAATGGATCAAGTGTTCGTGAGTACCTTGAGTGTCTTCCCGATGACATTGGATGTTGAAGAGAAGACATGACTCGCCTCGCTCTTCACAGCGGTGCCGATCTCATCTAAGTCCTTTTTCACCATCGTGTATACCTCCGCTGACTGTAATACAGATATGACATTGTTGACCAATAGTAATAACTATTCTTACCATTTTCGGATTACATTTAAATGGTATGTAAGTTAATTGTAAAAGCATTACGATAATTAATGTTTACAGAGGTGTATATGACGCCCAAGATACAGGAAGTGTCCTAGTTTAGGCGTCTAGAATAGAAGATTTTGTGCAAAACTTTTAGCCTTTATTATGTCATAAAAATTACTATTAAATTATGTTTGTATTAGGCTTCCTGAAATAAAATTTATATATTATTATTACACAATTCAGAGATTTATAAAACTAATTTCTCGTCTCTCTGGTTTCTGCGAGAATCGACGACCAAGTGGAGATTAACAATCACTTGTAACAAGAATAAGAGCTAATAAATAAATCAAATATAAAAATAGCCTATTTCTCATCAAACAGTAGGTTTCAAAAAGGCTGTTGATGGCTTCTACATGTTGAATGGATGAATGAAGAACGAATTTGTTAAGGATTTAAGGATCCTATGAGTGAGCAAGTTGGTGCGGGTAATCCCCGAAATAAGTATACTGACGAAGGGCCGAGATACTAATACCGTGACCGGTGAGATCTTTTTGGACAAAATAGTTATTGAATATGAAAAACAAACTGAAAAATGTTTTCTTTTTTTAAATTACTTTTACTTAACTGAGTGAAAAAAAACGTCCTATCAAATCCTTTTCAAAAGCATTGATTGGATCCGTTCTAGACAAATATTGAAAAAAAAACATTTCTCGAAAGTGTCAACAGTGTTCAGTGCAACGCCACTTATATAAAGAGAAAGTTAGTATTCGGTAAGCCTATAAAGAAATAATAACATTTATCTACGACATTGCTAGTTAAGTAAGTTTTATCAAGACATGATATTTTTTTATCTTAAAATATATGTTGTAAATACGTATAATAGATAACACTGTTTACAATTGTCGGCCCATATATATTTTCAAATAAATATTTAAGAAGTCTTTATCAAGATACGTTAATCGGTCGTTACATACGCAATGTTTCAGTGTGGCCGCGCAATACTTGATAGAAGCACGTCAGAATTCTCAGTCCACAAAATCATATAAATAAATAGCGACTCTTGATTCGAAACAATAAAGTGCAATTCAGATCGCTAATAACCTACAGTTACGTTCCCTTAGAAGTTTCCTCTCTTGCTTCTATTACGTAATTATTGTATCGATTTCAGGATTCTATTATTTGAGTTCCCCCTCCCTTTAAGGGGGAGGGAGGGTGTAGGCTCTGGTAACCTCACTACGCTACATTTTTACGCAAAGATATCTGCAAACTTAATATTTAACACATTTTTATGAAACCCGGCACATGTGAATTTTTGTGTTAGTCACGCTTTATTAACTTTTTATGAGTTGTAACCGTTGGAGCTAAATTAAAATCAATATTTGCATTTTTATGTTATTTTTATGCTTTGGAATTTTACATAGTAGAAAACTATGTTATAGAACTCGTTCTCGAGGATATATGGTAATTAACCAGTGATATGCCTGGTGACCTGTCATAATTTTACTTTTAACATTATCTCGATAGTTTTGCCGTTTCAGCTGTTAATATAAACACGAAAATGACAATATTCAAAAATCTCAGAAATGAGGCAGGCATTAACCAGATGGTAAAAGAAATGTTCGAAAATTAATTGGTTATCTATCTGCAAACCTACGTACTGTAATTTACTTATAATAAGACAGTAGTTTAACGCATTCTATACCACAGTCACATTAACTAACTATAGTGAACCAGGTATATCATGTAATTGTCAACAACGCTTTTTGCTGATTGTACCTACATAAAAATAAATAAATCAACATTTTACGCCAAAACAGATCTTGTGTCTCCAAAAATAGACAACAGTTATGCTTGGCATGATATATAAAATTATAACACAGACAAATACATATATTTGATCAGTAGTTCATTTTCAGATGTCGTTAACAACACAACAAAAGAGAAAATATATTTTCTGTTCACTGCTGTCTACATAATAAATAGATTAATGTTGTTGGAGAAATTTTACTTTATGATCAGAGTTCGGCGAGTGAGAAGAGTTCAGCCGTGTTCAGGATTATTGTTATTTACACCTTTTTTTTGGTTTTATTGGGGGTCAAACGAGCAGACGGGTCACCTGATGGTAAGTGATTACCATCGCCCATGGACATCTTAGCCAATCAAACTTATAACACTTCAAGTCACATTGTCTTGCTTTGCTGTTAATATTACTCGTATATCAACGTTCAAATCTCTTTCACACTACAGTAGGTATTAGTACCTATACATACTAAGTTATAGACGAGCGGTTAGAGCTGTCAACTTGTAGGTACTAAATTTAAATGTAGCCACTAAAGTTCATAAGTTACTATGACTTAGATTTATAAACTTGTTAGACCTCGACGTTAAGTTAATCTTTCTACTTACGGTTTACGATTTAAACTAAATTAACTTCGTAAATCTCACAGAACATAGTTACAAATAGGTTGAGTTATTAACATATTTATGCTAGGTTGAGTCTCAAAGAACTTAGTCACAATTAGGTTGTATAACGTAGGGCGTAGGAAGCCTGATAAGGCATTAGGTTTTTATATTTTATCTAGTTTTATCGCAAATGTACATTTCTTATAGGCATTAAATGAATTAATGCAAAACAGTGACAAAGCTATTGATAACGTCAAGTGTTAATGTGAAAGTGTTTGCCAATCAACATATTAGTAAATTTACAACTCGTACAATCATAGTGGTGGGCCTGTGGGTCGGACTATGGAGATCTGTCATACAGGGTTCGAGACTAGTATAGACTCCAGCTTTAATTAAGTGACTTTTTATTATTTTATTTTAATACAATTACGATACTGTGCACTCGTCTGTACCTACGTCTGTAGGGTTACACCCTGAGACCTACTGTACCTTATGAGAGAAATAAGTTAATTTTTATTAATTATTAATATTATTATTATAGTGAAGCAAGAATTAGCAAAGAATAAAAAAAAAAGCGTTTTAGTCGCAATATTTTAATCGTAACCTAAAATACAATTTACAAAAAAATCGTAATCGAATAACGATAGACGAGTAAATACACTTAAGTCAGTGACGACTTATAAAAATGCAGTCTTTATGTGTGATGAGGCCTTGGACACGCCAATTCGAATTTTATATGGATTTCTTTTGTGCGTGTTTGTTCAACACAATAATATTCGTATTACTCACTCTTCACAAAGTGTATGCGTTGTAGATCCTAATATATTATAGTTATACTTATTGGTCATCATCACTTTTCTACCCTTTTCCCTTCCATTTTTAAATTGTATTTGGAGTTGGCACAATGTGGAACATGGAAAATGATTTTGGCTGATTTCTTTTATAGTCGCCAAAATGAGGGAGTGAGTGTGTGTATGTACATAATATACATGTACCACGGGGGTATTCATGGATACAAATATTTCCACTGAGCCAAATAGGTCTTCAAGTTAATGAGAAAAACCGTGCCAAATAAGTCGTCAAGGTTGTTAGGCCTAAATACGACGTACGTAGACTTCAATTTTTGTCACATGCAATTTAGCTTAAAGAGAAGTTAAAAATAAGTACCTAAGGTCTTTTAATAAAAGTATGTTTTTGTATTATGTAACACCAGTGTTGTTTATTATATGGCTCATTTGTGAGTAAAATATTGTGTATTTATTTATTCGATATGTATTTGGTGATTTAAGATTGGTGTTTTTTGAGAGATGGTTATTTGAGATTACGAAAATACAATACCATATAGGCACCAGATAAATCCTAGCAAGTCATAGTAAATGGCATCACCTGAAACTAAAGGATTTGTCAGACACCGGGCGTGGGTGAATAACGATGTGGTCGTGGTTACAATCAGGTGCTAATAATTTATTTATTTTAAACTTAATGCACATATTGTACAAAGACGGACTTAATGCCATTAGGCATTCTCTCCCAGTCAACCTTCAGGTGATGTAGAAATATGATGCGGTAGGTGCAAAATAAAATATGATATTAACATAATTTAGGTCCAGAAACATACACAATATAAAAACACACATGCATACATAAACCTACATAAATTTAATAAAATATATAAATACTTAGTCGGGAACTAGAGCTGTAACTATTTCGCCAATTCACCCCGAAGAAGATCGCGCACTTTTCTCTTGAATGCAGGGCGATTTGTTGACATCCTGATTTCGGCAGGGAGGGCATTCCAGAGGAGAACTGACTGGACGTAGAAGGAGGAGTTGATGAAGTTAGAGGTGTGAGGGGGGCATAGAAGAAGCATATTGTTGGTTGATCGAATATTTCGATCGTGATTGGAGCATAGGAAACGGAAGTGGGGTACGAGGTATTCAGGTAACGATGGAGAGTTGAGGAAAGAAAAGAGAGAAGTCAGTCGTAAACTGCGGCGCTGACGAATTGGGAGCCATTGCAGCTGGGAACGTAAAGCAGATACGTGGTCATACTTGCGAAGATTGAAAACGAATCGAATGCAGTTATTGAGAAGGCGAACTAGTTTATTGAGAAGGTCTGCATTCAGGTCGAAATAATACACATCACCATAGTCGATTATGGGAATAATTAAGGACTGCATAAGCGTAGCCTTAGTTTTAGCGGGAAGGAAGTTCTTCAATCGATATAAGGCACGGAGACATGTGGTGACTTTCTGGCCGACGTGTGTAACCTGTGCCCGCCAGTCAAGTGTCGAGTCGATATATAACCCCAGGTTCTTTACCACTGCACTATAAGGTATAGTCACATTGTTGTAGACAACTGGTGGGATGACCGCCATATCCAACCTACTTATCATTTGTTTGCTCCCCACGACGATCACTTGACATTTGGTTGGATTTACCAACAAACCAAACCTCGTTGACCAGCTCTTTATAAAGTCCAAGTCCTTGTTGAATTTGTCGATAGCGCATGTTATGTCCTCAACCCTTGTCTGTGTGTACACTTGTAAGTCATCAGCGTACAGGTGATACGTACACTGAAGGTGCTGGGTCATGAGATTAATGAATATTGAGAATAATAAGGGAGATAATATGCCGCCTTGAGGGACTCCAGTGAGAAGATCACACCAACTCGGCGACAAGTCATCAATATGAACACTCTGTTGTCGTCCCTGAAGATAGGAGGAGAACCATTCCAGAGCTTCTGAGGAGATCATAACATAGGTAAGGATGGCCAGTAGAACGTCATGACTAACGATATTAAAGGCATTCGAGAAATCAATCAAAGCCAGCACTGTGACTTTAGTCTCCTCCATACCCTCCCTAATATCGCTTGTCACTTTGAGGAGAGCGGTGGTTGTGCTGTGACCAGGTCTGAACCCAGATTGTAAAGGACTAAGAAGATTTTGCTGATTTACAAACTGTGCGAGCTGCTTATGTACACAGGCCTCTAGCACTTTAGAAAGAAAGGGAAGTATAGAAATTGGTCGAAAGTGTTCGGGTACTTCCTGTAGATAATGTTAGACATTATCTACAGGAAGTACATGTAAAGATTTTTTAAACAACTTTAGATTTAAATATTAGAGACGACCTTAGTTAGACAGCATTACTAACGGAGGTGCCGCCCTTTTCTTTTGGTGATTGGGGCCACCGAACCTATGGGAGTTCGAATAGGGCTGCTAACGTTACAAGAGATATAGGTGTTGAAAATTTACGTTTTGCATGTACCTACATGTACAAAATAGTTTGAATGTCGGCAGCATTCCCCCACAGTAGAATACTCTATCAATATGTGAGCCTCACTGTAGCTTAGAATCTAGTGTTATACCTAAAAATGCCGTAGTATCCACAAGGTCCAACTCGACATCCTTAATCATGACAGTAGTTTTTACTGGCTTGACGTTTGACATAGTGAAACGTATACACTTGGTTTTTGTTCATTTAAAAGCAAATTGTTGACGTCAAACCAATGAACCACTTTCGAAATGGCGCTGTTTACGTCTGTGAAATTAGTAAGTGTCCGTTTTAGCCCAAATAGTAGTGATGTATCATCTGCAAACAAGACAATCTCTTCTACTTCATACTTGTTATTTCACTATTAACTCCCTTCCTAGCCATATCCTCTCTCACTTTCTCTTTCTTTTAAAAATAACATATTCAGCTAAATAAAATAGTCTATAGTTTTTTAGCATTTTTTAAGAGACTACAACATGTGCAGATACAGCTTTTAAGATATAAAGATAATTTCCTTTCGGCACTTTCTCTTTCTTCAATTAATTAGGAGGAATTCATTTCCTAGAGACAATGGTGTGACTTGTATAATCGCTTTATTAAACTACAACTTTTATGAGCACGTAATAGTTCGTGTTATTGTGGCTCAGATAAAAAAGATATTTTTATGCAAAACCATACTTTTACCCACGACGGCACGGAGAAGGTATATGCGTTTAGGGTGAGAGATGTTTGTTTGTTTATCTTCAACACTAATAGTCTGATTTTAATGCTGTTTTCAGTAATGGGTTCGTGGTTGATTAGTAATGGTTCTTAGATGGGTGTTACGGTTGTAATTTACTAGGGGGTGCTGCAGAAAACATTTGTTTGTGCTCAAACTCAAACTCAAACTTTCTTTATTTCATAAAATTTTCAAAATTGTTTGAAATCGTCTTCCATGTAGACTCTAAAGTCATAGATCAACACACACAAAAGCAACAATCTCTGTTTTGTCAAATAGTAACCAAATAAATTTAACAAAATCAAACCCATACAAAATCTATGATATGCCTGTGCCGATCTACAACCGCCCGTTTCCAAGGGGTTGAGCCTTATGAGAAGAAAGGGCAAACAAACTCATGGCCACTCTTTTGCAATTCACAAGTAGATACAATGGCACTATTAAATATATCACAACATTGTTTTGATGTGTGCTAGAATGTCCGTTATTAAGGACTTAAAGGTGAAAAAACAACGAAGAGAAAACAAGATTAAGAAGAACAAACGAATACAAGAGAAAATAAAGTGAAACATAAAAAATAGAAAAAATAATAAAAAACATACTAGCCACACCACATTTTTACTTAAGAAAGAAATAGCCTGCGCTAATTAATCCCAAGCATTCTTGTCCTCCATGTAATCCACAATCGAGTAGTAGGCCCTCTGGCACAAGCCACGTTTTATTGCGGATTTAAATTTGTTAATACTCAACTCCTGAATATTATTTGGGATTTTATTATAAAATCGGACACATTGACCTCGAAAAGACTTGTTTATCTTTTGGAGCCTAGAGGCGGGTACAACAAATTTATTTTTATTTCTGGTATTTATGGCATGTACATCACTTTTTTTCAAAAAGCTATCTTTATTTTTGTGAACATATATTACATTTTCATAAATATATTGACTTGCCACTGTCATTATATTTATTTCTTTAAATTTCTGCCTCAATGAACAACGATTGCCTAAATTATAAAGTGCTCGAATAGCTCTCTTTTGCAGCACAAAAATGGTTTGAATGTCGGCAGCATTCCCCCACAGCAGAATACCGTACGACATTATGCTATGAAAGTAACTGAAGTAAACAAGTCGTGCTGTATCAACATCAGTCAACTCTCGGATTTTCCTTACTGCGTATGCTGCTGAGCTGAGTCTACTCGACAATTTATCAATATGTGGGCCCCACTGTAGCTTAGCATCTAGTGTTATACCTAAAAATGTCGTAGTGTCCACAAGGTCCAGCCCGACATCCTTAATTATCACAGTAGTTTTCACTGGCTTGACGTTTGGCATAGTGAAACGTATACACTTAGTTTTTTGTTCATTTAATAGTAAATTGTTGACATCAAACCAATGAACCACTTTCGAAATGGCGCTGTTTACAAATGTGAAATCAGAAAGTGTCCGTTTTAGTCTAAATAATAGTGATGTATCATCTGCAAACAACACAATCTCGAGATTGTCCTTGACAAAGTGAGGTAAGTCGTTAATATATACTAAAAACAAAAAAGGGCCGAGAATAGAACCCTGTGGAACGCCCATTTCTATCACAGAGCCTGGAGACCGCTCACCATTAATATCAACTTTTTGAATCCTATTACATAGATATGAGGCAAGTAGTTCCAGGGCTTTATTTTTGATACCATAGTGCTGTAATTTCCTGATCAGCGTTTCATGAACAACACAATCAAAAGCCTTAGATAAATCGCAAAAGATACCTAGAGAATCGTGGGCATCCTCCCAGGCATCAAATATATGTTTTACTAGCTCAACACTAGCATCAGTTTAGAGCGACCCCTTGTAAAACCAAATTGTCTATTGTGCAATAAATTATTATTATTAAAAAAACTGTGCAATTGATCATACATAATTTTGTTCAAAAATTTTACTAAATACTGGTAGTACTGAGATAGGTCTAAAGTTAGTTGGGTCAGATGTACTACCAGATTTGAATAAGGGAATAATTTTACTAGACTTCATAAGATCAGGAAATACACCACTATCAACACATTGATTAAATGTAAATGACAATTGATTAGCCACAAGAGATATAATTGTCTTAGTAATTAAAACAGAATTTCCCCATAGGTCGGTTGTTTTTTTAACATTAATAGTGTTAAAGGCTTTAATAATTTCAAAGGGGGACACATATTGGAACTTAAATTCACTATCAATTCTTCTAACATTCTCTTTTAAAATTGATTCTGCAAGGTATGGTGAGGAGTTCAAAGATTTAGTAGTTGATACAGGAATGTTAGTAAAAAAATTCTCAAATGCAGCAGCAACCTCAGCATTTGATGTGATAAATTTATTGTTTATGTTTAAATTAAATTCATTATCACGGTTTGGATCTTTGCCAGTTTCACTATTAATAATTTTCCAAGTGGTTTTAATCTTATCATTACTACTTTTAATCTTTGAACTAATAAAACGAGACTTAGCCAGTTTACAAAGTTTCCTAAACAGCTTCGAATATTCTTTAACATAATTATGAAACTGTTCACTTTTATTATAATTCCTCTCATCGTATAGCTCGTATAATCTTTTCCTACTTTTGAGTAAGCCAGGGGTAGCCCATTCACTAAATGTGGCGTTACCTTTAACCACTAGCGTTTTTGGTGTAAAAATGGTGTTAAATGTTGAAGAGAAAGTTTCAAAAAAACTATTATAATAAGTATTAGGGTTATTCTCTACACAGAGTACTGAATTATTAAAAGCAGCTTTAAGTTTATCCTTAAAGTTTTCACAACGCTTTGCGGTTTTAGGTATCACCACAATTCTTTTTTCTGAGACTTTTTCATACCTATCACAGAAAGATACTAATTGACCACAGTGGTCAGAATGTAATTGATTTATTATTTTCTTGTCCTTAATAACAATATCTGTAAATATATTGTCCAAACATGTGGCAGTGGTGGCAGTGATTCGTGTAGGCTCCAAGAACAAGTTCTTCAGATTGTATGATTGAAAAAGTGCCTTGAACTTGGTTACTATACTTGAATTTTCCAATAGGTTAATATTGAAGTCACCACAGATGATGACCTTCTTTTTTGATCTTGTTACTTTAACTAATACTTCATCCATAACACGTTCAAAACAATCATACATAGCTGAAGGAGGTCTGTATACACATACTACTATGAAACCTTTTAGTTCTAAACAGGCTATTTCTGTAGTTCGCTCAACTGATAAACTAACAATGTCATGGCGCTCTTTAAATTTAAGTTTCTTATTAATGAGTATCATAGTGCCACCATGTATTGCTGTACTTCTGCTGAACGAGCTGCCTACCTGGTGGTGGTCAAAATTGAACATAAACTGATCCCCTTTTAGCCAGTGTTCAGTAATACAAAAAATATCAATTGCATTGCAGTTCATGAACAGTTCCACCTCCAAGTCTTTGCCCATCATTCCTCTAATGTTTTGATGCACCAAATTTTTATTATTTATCATATTATTTTTAATAAATTTACTGTGATTGAACTTTCTATTAGTGATCAAATTAATATTGCAAGAGGTAGTCTCTATTGTCTTATCAGTAAATTTAAATTATTTGAAATGTCAATCTCATTATTATGTAAATTATTAGGTATGTCATTTAAATTTTTATTAATGTCTAAAGAAATATCTGCCAACGGATTGGCAAAGTCGCTATGGGTAATGTCAATTTGCTCAATAGAAGCAATAGTTTTAGCCAAGTTCTTGGCTGTAATGGAAAAATAATATGATAGCGAAATTGCTATCTGTCTCTTATAATAATTAGAAAGGTAATATCTACCTTTCGTCAATGAAATATTATTACTAACAAGCTTGTTAGTGTCGATTAGATGTAATTTATTACAATAGGGTCCATTTATTTGGCAAGTTGGGTTGTGCATCATTATATTTAAATTATATCTAACATTTCTTTCCTTCTGCGACAACCCTTTGCTAAGAGGAAGTGTAAACAATACAATTTTATTTACATCTAACTTTAACAATGATTCAAAGTAGCCTAAGAATTTCTTTTTGTTTACATTTCCCCTGTTACCAACAAAAATGACTAATGAAGTATTTACATTGTGGTCTGATTTGGAATTTAAAACTTTTTCCATAATATCATTAAAAGATGAGTGAGGCATGCAATAATTGCTGAATGAATGTCCCAACTGTGTATTTAACATTAAGGGACCCATGCCCTTTCCAATTTCATCACTAAACATTGCTATGTTATCATTTTTGTACAATTTGTTTGTTTGTACATGGGAGTCCTTGAATTCAGGTACAAAAGTTCTGATAGGTTGTGGTGGCAGCGAGGAAGGAGCATGTGCTGTCCTGGGGCTGTCTATAGAATACACTGAATCATTACATTTACAGGAGTTAACCAGCCTGCCAATAGCCAGCACCTGCTCCCTGCTCTGCTTTTGGGAAATTTCATATTTATAGGTAATATTACTAAGTTGTTCTTTAAGACGGTCAATCTCACTTTGTAATTCTCTTGTATCTTTAATGTATTGACTCGACATGTTGTCTAGTTCTAATGAGTACATAGACACCTGATCAATCAGATGAAGTCTCTGCCTATTTAGTGACATACTATTAATAAAAAATTTTTGTTTGTGAATCATTTTTTTTGTTTTGGTAATTATTTTTTTAACTTTAATGTATTTTTTCAATTTTCTCAAGCTGCATTTTACAATTTTGTTAGGTTTATAAGTACAACTACTAGTATCATCGTCAGCTGTGAGATCTATTACCATAGATGGATGGAGACTGTCAACTACAGCCCGATCCAACCCCGGGGCAACCAACTCCTCGAACAAACTTTGGTTAGAAGCTACAAGGCGGTTGTGCTTATGAGTGTCGATTTTTGATATTTTTTCCTCTGCTTTCTGTAGTTGGCATTCTAGCTTCCTAATCCTTTTCAGTGCCCGCTCATACTCATCCCTACATGTATCAAAGCTGTCCACAAGGAGTTGGAGCTTGTTCCGGGCATCAACAGAAACTGTATACCGACCATGCAACAGAGACATTTCTTTTTTAAGTTTCTCATTCTCGTTTAATGTCTCAAGGACTTCCCTTTCATTGTCATCTCTTTCCCCAATGAGTTGATCACACCTCTCCTTAGTTGCCTTTAATTCGCTTAAAGTCAGTTGAAGCTTGGACTCCAATTGACGAGCCAAGGCATTACGAGTCTGAACCATGGTGTAAGGCTTTGTGAAAAGGCAAACTATTGTTAAATTATCACCAAGGAGAGTTGATATCACACAGTGGAGGGTAAGTTGTGTAGTGTCAATATAAGCGTCTTAAGAATTAACTACCCACTCGCCGGTGCCACCTCGTGTCATTAGGTCGTGTATTTAACGCTGCTGTACATAGTAAAATAATAAAATCTGCGATAAGCGTGCTCCCGACCGAAAGGGCCGGGGCGCCGCTCGTGCGCGATGAGTGATCGCTCTAATGCTATCGAGGATAGGGTCGAATATCAAATGACGCGTGTCAACAGTACTAACCTTGTGAATGAAACGGAGGACAGAATGGAATGCAGTGACCGAATACAAGCAAATGAGGAGGTAGAAGAAAGCAGATTAAACAAGAGGACAAGAGAGGATAACTCATCAGAGGAATGGAATACAGTTTATAGAAGGAATAAAGTGGTTCGTAGGGACAGTCAGGAAGTGCAAGATAAATTTCAAGTGTCTGTTACACACAATACAGCTTTGCCTAAACAATTCGCACTCGCCCGATTGTTTACAAAAAATAATATAAAAGGAATTGAGCGCATCAAATACGTTCACCAAAATAAAATTTTAATAACTTTTGAATGCGCAACTGATGCTGATTTTATTGGGTGCAAAGAGTTTACGGAGTTAGGATGGAGAAGCCAAAAAACTTCGGAGGTTGGAATCTCTTACGGAATTATTAAAAATGTGGAGTTAGCTCTTTCAGAGGCAGATATCTTAAAATGTTTATCGAGTGATTATGATATTGTATCGGTTAAAAGACTAAACAAACGGAATAATATTGAGCCGAGTTCTACGAGTGCCACTAATCACAATTGGATTGAAAGCGAAACCATTCGCCTTGGCTTTAGAACCTCATCACTGCCTGGGTATGTCTATATTGAGCAGATGAGAGTGAAAGTAGAACCGTATATATTTCCAGTGACACAATGCTCACGCTGCTGGAAATTCGGGCATGCGTGGAGAATGTGTCCATCAAAAAAAGTTGTGTGTCCTAAATGTACAAAAGGCCACGAGAATTGCGACACTACATCCTACAAATGTGTCAACTGTACAGGAAATCACATGGCGTTGCAAAAATCCTGTCCTTTATTTAAGAAAGAGAGGAGGATCAGGGAGTTAATGTCTGAGTTTAATTGTACTTATAGGAAAGCGTTGTCAATATATGTCCCGCCTAGCCCGATTCCTAAACTAACTGGACCTAACAAGCTGTATGAAGAAGATAAAATACAATCACAACGAATCACAGTCTCGGAAAGTACACACGTGAATAACCAACACGATAGGCCAGAAAGCGAACGCCTATTTTCTCAACTATTTACTTCTATCGCGGATCAGCCTAATTCAACGCAATCACGCAGAAAGAAAAAGAGACAACGAGCGCCTACACCTTTACCACCTCCCCCATCTTCCAGTGCCGCAGATTGCAGGGAGACTAACTGGAATAAAGAGGCGTCGGGGTTTACAAGTTCTGACGACTGTCCTCGGGTTGAAAAAGAGACTCATAGTAAGACTTTCAATAACAAATTTGAAAATTTAAGTTTTTTACCACTTCTTGTACAGTTAAAAAATATTATATTTAGTAAGATTTCTTTAGAATACAAAATTAAACAAGTAGTTTCAATTTGCACAGACTGGATATTGTCAAAAATTTTGAGTTGTACTTCTGTTAGTTCACTTTTTAATAGCCTTGTTAATTATGGATAGTACTTGTGTCAATACAAATTTTGTAATAATGCAATGGAATTGTCAAAGTTTAAGGCCGAAATCCTTATCTCTCGAAACTCTTTTAATTCAAGAAAAGGTACACATTGCAGTCCTGAGTGAGACTTGGCTGGAGCGAGGAAGTGCTTTTCGTATAAGTAATTACAACATATTTAGATCTGATAGATTTGATGGATATGGAGGGGTTGCTATATTAACACACAACACCATTCAGTGCACCACATGTTTAACTAATTGCACTAATCCGGACATAGAACTAATACATGTAAAAGTTTTTAACTGCCCACACATAGAAAACATAATTTCTGTATACTGCCCATCCACGGTACGTACAACACAAAACGATTGGGACTTTCTATTTTCTATCTCTGATAGAAAAACGCTACTTCTTGGTGACTTTAACGCACATCACCCCAACTGGTCATGTCGTTCTGATCAGAGGGGTCACCAGATATACGATTGTATGATAGATCATAACTTTATTTATTTAAATAATGGTTGCGCTACGCGTACTAAATTAGTAAATGGTATTTTACAGCAATCATCACCAGATATCTCCTTCATTTCCGCAGACTTGGCGACCTTATTTACTTGGCAACCCACAAACGAAAATCTCGGCAGTGACCATTTGATAATTAAGCTATATGCTAGCATACACATCCCTAAAAAAATTAAAACAAAAAGAAATTTCAAAAATAGTAACTGGAAGGCATATTCGTCTTATATAGAAAACGCTTTATCGTCAATATCTGTCCCTTCACAACTTCAAGAATTTTACAATTTATTTGAAAAGATCGTACAAGAAGCAGCGAATTTATACATTCCTTTTAAAAAAATACCCCAACAAATAACCAGCAAATTTACACCTAAACCCTATTGGAACGCAGAGCTATCAAAAGCGGTAGCCGAGCGCCGCCTGGCCCTTGCCAACTTGCGACGATGTCCATCCCCTGGTAACTTAGTTATACTGCAAAACAAAATAAGAGATGCACAGCGTGCTATTCGGCTAGCCAGAGGGCAATCTTTTCAGGAATTTTGTTCATCCGTGGATGAAACATCTTCCTCAAGAATACTTTGGCGGAAAATGAAATGGATTAAAGGTCATACACACCATACATTACAACACATAAACAAAGAGAAAATAGAGAAGCTCTTAAACGATATCACCCCAGATTTTGTATGTCCACCTCAACCTAATATTCAATCGAAAAATAGTCATTTGGAGTCCCCTATTACTCTTCAAGAAATAAAAAATTCTATAAAACGTACCGACACTGCACCGGGTAGTGATGACGTGTCCTTTTCTATGATAGCAAACCTTCCACCTATAGGTAAATCCTTTTTATTAACCCTATATAATCAATTTCTCAATCATAGCTTTGTACCTCTTCAGTGGCGTAACGTACAAATTATACCTATTCCGAAGCCTGGTCGGGATATGTATTCAGATAGTGCATTACGCCCAATATCACTAATTTCTTGTTTTTGTAAAATTCTACACAGCATTTTAAATAAAAGATTGGAATGGTACTTTGAAAAAGGTCATATGTTCCCAGATAATATGGTAGGTTTTCGTAAATCTAGATCCTGTTTAGATAATCTGACACGGTTGGTTTCCTACATTCAAACTGGTTTTTCAAAAAATTTAATAACTGCTGCATGCTTCGTCGACATAGACAACGCATACAATAATGTAGACTTGGCATGTTTAATCAAAGTATTGGATAGCTATGGGGTTGGCTCTCGGATTTGCTTGTACCTTTGGGCGTATTTAAAAAATAGACGATTGCACGTTGACGTTGATGGTGTCGATATATCTAGAACCACCGGTCGTGGTTTAGCTCAGGGAGATCCACTTTCCCCGCTACTATTCAACATAGCAACCTCAAACATATGTAAAAAGATACAAAATGTTGAAATCTTGCAATACGCGGATGATTTTGTTTTATACAAATCAGATAAAAAGATAGGTAATGCAGCAGTACAATTACAAAATGCCTGCCTCGACCTGAGTTCATTGCTATCAAACTTAGGGCTTGTGATCTCACCGACTAAAAGTAAAATCTGCATATTTAGGAAAGGTTATTCCAGAGATACTATTGAATTCCAAATTGATAACGTCTCTCTTGCTACTGTCAACCAGGTGAAATATCTTGGTATGTGGTTGGATGGTTCATTAAGATGGAGAAAACATATTAATGAGACTGTCTTAAAGGTATCCAAGTTAGTAAATATATTAAAGGTACTAGTCGGACGGGGATGGGGTCTTCATCAAAAACATGTAAGACGTTTATATATATCTCTCATCCGAAGTAGATTGGACTATGGTAGTTTCTTATATGACAATAGTTGTAAAACGTACTTATATAAACTCGACAAAGTCCAGAACCAAGCGTTGCGGGTTATAGGAGGCTTTATCCGGAGTACTCCAATACACACAATGGAGAGTGAATTACACTTACCACCACTTCAATATCGTCGGCAATACTTGGCTTGTAAATTCGGGTTAAAAGCTAAAACGTTTAATAATAATAAGACAATTACCGGTGTGCAGGAACTATCGGAGAGTACACATTCTTCTTATTGGACCAACAAACGACGTCCCTTACTCACATCTATTTTCCAATCCTTAGATTCGATGGTGCTACATTCGTGTAACCAGTTAGAGATGTATTCATTGCAAACATGGGTCAGCAGTATAGATTTATCGCGGGTGGTTTGTGATTCCATCCCATCAGTCAATAAAGGTAAACATTTGTATAAACCTTGTGACCTGCGAAACACTTGTGTCAATTTTGTAGATCAACGATACGACAGATATCATAAGATTTATACAGATGGATCCAAGGACGGACGAGTTGGTGGTGCTGCATTTTTCGACCCATTCAACGACTGCGGCATCAAAATTAGGATTGATTCCAATATTTCTATAATGCACATTGAGTTAATCGCTATAGCAGAAGCCTTATCATACGTTCAATCTATTAAGTATGATAAATTCGTGATTCTGACTGATTCTAAAAGCTCCTTGCAACATTTGGCTCGATGTACCTCGCACATGCGAGGTAATCCGATAGCCTATCAAATATTGGAGTCAATCCTAAATTTTCAATCACTAAGTAGGAAAATTGTTCTGCAATGGATTCCCTCACATGTTGGTATTGGGGAGAGTGATATTGTGGACCAATTAGCAAAAGAGGCATGTTGGAATGGCATTGCATTAGAAGTATTGCCTTTACATACTGACTACACCAGAGTCGTAAAAGAGAAATGTCATATGTGTTGGCAGGAATATTTTGATGAGAGATCGAGAGAGAAGGGTATTTGGTACCGTACAATACAGCCGCAAGTGCCTAAATACCCATGGATCGAAAACGTGGAACTTAATAGAAAAGCTTTGGTAACTGCCTTAAGGTTGAGAACAGGTCATATAGCTTCTAAGAAATTCGCATTTTTAATGGGAAAAGTCTCATCTCCCAACTGTGAGGACTGCTGTGTAACCGATGATATATTACACATTATTTTTGAATGTGTAAGGAACAGAACTTACAGGGAACATTTAGGGGTCTCGAGAGGTATGAATATCGGCCTTTGTAATAGTGTTCTGGCTAACCCTGTGTCGGTTGAAGCCCGGAAATTATATAAATTGGTAGAGATGTGTCTATGTTAGATATTAACTAATAAATTCGTACTGTCACAGGGCGATGTGGTCGCACAGCGACAAAGCCCTTTAAATTAAAAAAAAAAAAAAAAAAAAAAAAAAGAATTAACTACACTTTTACCGAAATCGTATTAAAGAAAATAATAAATAAATCAAATAGCGATACCTGTAAAGCGATGACAATAAATTCCAGGCACAATTTTCAACACTTTTTTAATGTTATTCGTAACTTGCCGGTATCCCAACCGTCACTTACAAATTTGTTTATTTACTAAAATAACATTTATGAACTATTCTTATATAATTTGTGCAAGTAGCATTTATTTGCTTAGTGAGAAATTGGTATTTAAATGATATTTTAAACAGAATATAATATTTAAAACAAAAAAATAAACGGGAGCAATTCAGAACAGCTGTTTACCGCGGGGTTGCGACAGAGCAAAAAAAAAAAAAACCAATGTTGCATTTATCTCCAAAAGTACTTGTCCGATTTAGATGCGGTTTTCAGTAATGGGTTCGTGGTTGATTAGTAATGGTTCTTAGATAAGTGTTACGGTGGTAACTTATTAGGGGGCGCTTCAGTAATTTTTTTTTTTTAGTAAAAATGAGTTTTTGCTCGTTTTTGATGAGTTGGATTGTCCTGCCAGTTTGAAACTTTGTAGTTATATGTGATTTACATGTCAATACTATAAATTGGCAACTTTAGGCTGATCTGATGAAGAAACCAAAAGGTGGATACTGGAACTCTTCTGGCTGCTAGCAAACCCTTCGTGTTTGGGCTCTTTAGACTGGCTTTTACGAGCCCCTGTAATTACGCATAGCGGCCAGGGTCTGATGATGGAGCCAAAAGGAATATAGTAGAACTCTTTAATGGTTATTAGTAAAACCTTTGAGTTTGGGTTCATTTGATTTGCAATGACAAGGCCGTCCATTAGCAAGAAGGTAACATTCCGTTTATATTAGTTCCTACATATTATATTAACTCGATAGAAATCGATAGGTAAGTATTTATGTAGAGAGTAGCGACATGGGAACTCTAAAAATACTAAATAAAAATTTAATAAAAAAAGAAAAAGCCCACGTCGAATATGGTCTTCTCTATCGGTATCTCTATCTTCTCTTCTATTTGACGACTATTATAGAGCTGCAGTTGGATTGTTTTGTACATCATATCAATTTATCTTTTTCATTCTACGTAATGATATCGAGTTACAACAAAGTATAGGGCAAAGTAAATTTGTAAATATGTATACATAATATAACTACGAAATAAACTCTATACTCGTAGACGTTGACGACTGGATGGCGTAGTGGTTTGTGTAACGGACTGCTATTCCAAAGGTCGCGGGTTCGATTCCCGCTCAAGTCAAACATTTGTGTGCATGAACATATGATGTTTGATTTGGTCTGGGTGTTTCTATGTATAATATGTATGTATGTACAAAAAAAAAAGTAATATATGTATTTATATCAGTTGTCTAGTACCCATAGTACAAGCTCTGCTTAGTTTGGGACTAGATGGCGTTGTGTGCGATGTGATATTCTACCACATACACATGTGGTAGAATATATTATATTATATTATATAGATATGTACATACTCTCTAAAAAGTCTGAAATGAATAACAAAATTATTTTTTTAAATCCACGACGGTTAAAACGTAATCGAAAAAGGATAAAATAATTTAAAAAGCCCCGACTTTACCAGATTATGCAATGAAAGATAATAAACGTAAAAAGCGAGTTGATCTCTCCCAAAGTTGGTCATATAAACAATAGAGTATCAGTTTTCATAGCACTTCCTTACGTGCCTATTTGTTTGTCGAAGATATAAAAGCTTTTTACGTTTATTATCTTTCGTTACACAAAAGGTTGGGGTTTTTTAAATTATTTTATGCTTTTTCGATTACGTTTTAACCGACTTGGGTTTTCTGAAAACTTTTCATTTTGCTTTTTATAACAAATTTTATTCTTACAAGCAACAAAATTATTATAAAAATACAATTGTGGGTAACAGTGCCTCTTCATTAATTTTTTTTTAATTCATATTCACATAATAGTTTAGTTATATAGTGAAGAGTACCTACAGTAGAGACCTCCCTCCAGTACTTACTACTCGGAACATATTGATATTTTACTACTGGCAAGTATTTTCTGAACGATTATGTTGAAATTTAATTACAATAATTTAAAATATACTGCTTTTTTAAATATTTCCTTGAAATTAATTTGCATATTTGAATTTGTTTAAAAGCAAAATTTAAAATTAAGAAAATATCACAGGCAAATTACTTTTATGGGAGAAAAAATTTGTTGGCAGGCTTACTCAATACCTTTTCTACTGTTGCTTAAAACTGGATTTAGGATGATACAAAGTAGGGTTTCTTTACACCATTATACATAACCTGCGGCAGACATAACATTGTGATATAGATCCATTCACTCATCTACGGCAAACAACCAGTTAAATAACAGAATATAACTGACCTTTGTCTTAGCTGAAGACAGCCATGTGTCCCACCAGTTGCCTGATTGTTTGTCATCCTGTCTCGGGGTGGATGTTTCCTCAGTAGGACTGGAATCAGAAGACCTACACAAAATTTACATGATATTTAAAATGCTTCAAGAAATGGAAAGGTGCGATATATACATAGTGTAATGAGACAATGAGTTAAATTGTAAGGTGTGGTGTTAAGGGCACAATTTTTATTTCATTTTTTTATTGCACTTCTTAATATAGTTACATCAAATTATGACAAATTTAAATCACTAACAATTAATTAATTGCACTGGACCTCAAAATTGGGAATAAAGGAATGTGTTATAGAGGACAAATATAATACTTAATAACTTATTAGTTAGTTATAAGTCATATTTCTGTCAGTTTTTCTAAATCATATTTTCAAGGAGCTAAATAAGGGGACAAACTATGCGGGACAAAGGCACTGCAAAGAGGAGGACAACTTAAAACCAACCCGATACCAACCCATCTGGTCAGCGTGGTATAGTAGGCCAAAACCTCTTTCATAAGAGGCTATGTCCAGCAGTGGACTATGAAAGGCTGATGATAATGTTTTTCAAAACCCATCTATAAAATGATCTTTAAAAATGTAATCTAATGGATCATGATTGTAAATATTAGCAATTGCAACACTTTTACGTAAAATACATCATATTTAATATGGAACATAAACTATTATAATTAATGCTATTTTTAACTATTAGTATTTGTTTTAATTTATTTTTTGAACAAAAAAAATTTTTGTTATATTTTAATTTTATTATTATATTTAACCTTAAATTAAAACATCTTAGACTGTATAATATTCTTGTTTAAATGTTCACAGTAAACTTGGCTGTTACAATTGATAAACAAGGTAAAACAGTTAAATGTGTATTTCTTTGTTTAGTTCTGCAATTCGATAAAGTACATTTTGAGATCTTTGTATAATTAGAACCATTTCAACCTAAATCCAAGGCTGATTTAGGTTATTCGAAAAGTTAATTAATATAAGTAAGTTAATAAACATTATTTAACTGATTCTAGTTGGATAAGTAGCAAAAACTATGATTAATATGTATTTTTTTCAAATTATATTAAAAACTCTTTTGCATTAACAAAATAGAACCTATCGACATCAAGCAAACAAGATACACAGAGTGGCATTCTTGTCTATAGAAAATTAAAAACAAAGAACCAAGAACAATTAACATATCTTGTTCAACATATTTTTTTTATGTTTATCTTTTACCTGAATGTATACTGTATAGTCTGAAAATATGTTGTATTTACAAGATGTACTTTTTGACCGCATCTAGTTAATACCGAAATTATTCAGTTGATACAGTTATGTAGTTGACATTACACAGTTACGATGTAATTTGCCCTCATATTGGCCGTGTTAGGAAATAACTGAGCATGCAATTAATCTAATATCTTGATTCCTTCTCTATGATTAAACTCATTAAAGATAAGACATATTGTACATTAATAATGATCTGTCGTTATCCTTCTATCAACAAAACAACTTTTTTCACGACTTAGCGAATTCTATGAAAACCATAGGATGTTGATACGATTTTTAAGAAAACGTAAATATCGAAAATAACTTACTTCTCAGCCATCACGACGTCTGTTTATTGTAAACAAAAATAATAGGAGCACATGGATTGCTGCACATAAATTGTTGTGTGATTTTGTTGTTGTTTTTACACGAAATTTAGAATTAATTTTGACATAGTTTTGTTTGCGTTGACATAAGAATTTCGTTCCGTTACAAGACACGTGTGAAGATAATTTCATTAATCAGGAAAATTGTGTGATTTTTTATAAATAATTCAATTTATTTAACCTAATGATTATGATAATTATATTGAGAGTTTTTTCAATATTGTGGAATTAAACTGGAATTTCATCCGTAACTGTGAGAACGGAACGGTTTAAATCTTGTAATGTATTCTTTCTGTCATAGATGGCAGCATATTGGTTCTTTTTTCAAACCACTATGATCAAAAAATCAAAATCTATACTAATATTATAAAGCTGAAGAGTTTGTTTGTTTGTTTGTTTGTTCTCTCAATCTCAGGAACTACTGGTCCGATTTGAAAAATTCTTTCAGGATTAGATAGCCCATTTATCGAGGAAGGCTATAGGCTATATATCATCACGCTAAGACCAATAGGAGCGGAGCACCAATGAAGAATGTTTCAAAAACGGAGAAAATTTATTACTATTGAGAGACGCAGACGAAGTTGCGCGGGTCAGCTAGTTATTAATAAAATCAATATTTTATAAATTATATTATACATGGGTAAGGTAATTAATTAAAGTAAAAGCTACGTTCTACAAATGATTAAAACACAATATAAAGTAAAGATATGGTTACAATTTCTATTATCATGAATAAACAATGAAATCTCAGGTACTTAACGTTCCGGGAGGCCGACCTTCCGCCTCCGAGCCGCTGATCCAGACGGAGAGTGCCGCTGGACAGCCGCAAAGCTCGCTGCGGGATGCGGGGATGGAAGTCCAGTGATGGATCCACATCTCCGCATCCTCCAGGTGAACGTAGGCCACGGTGCCGATGCTCAGGATCTTCTGCTCCAGAGCATGGCACAGTGGTCCATCAACATCGCCGCTATCGCCGAGCCATATGTCCATCGGTTTCTCGGGCCTGCCTGGGAGACCGACTTGGACGGCACGGCGGCCCTGGTGCACGGTACCGCAGCCGGCACTCCACCTCTTGCAGTAGTTGCAAGGGGACGGGGCTGTGTAGCGGCGATAGTTGGAGATATAGCGGTCGTGGCCGCTTATTTCACGCCGAACCGAAACCTAACTGAGTACGAGCAATGGCTCGCTCAGCTGGCCGTCGTCGTCGATGCCTGTCGCCCCCACCCGGTTCTTGTGCTGGGGGACTTCAACGCCTGGTCGCAGGCTTGGGGTTCCCTGCGCACGAACCCGAGGGGCAGGGCATTGGAGAACTGGGCTGAAAGATTCGGCCTAGTTCTCCTAAACCGGGGGGCCGTGGCCACGTTCGTGACGGCGAGGGGTAGTTCGATCGTGGACATCTCGTTCGCATGCCCCTCGCTAGCGCGTCGTGTCCAAGGCTGGCGCGTCGTTGTCGGGGAGGAGACAGGTTCGGATCACCGATATATTCGGTTTGACGTCTCCGCCCCTACAGATGGCGCGCCGGTCAGACCGGCACCACCTGAACCACGTTGGGCGCTCAAGCGCTTAGATCGCGACCTCCTCCTGGAAGCCACCATCGTACAGGCCTGGGCTCCTGCGCCGGACAGGCCTGTCGACGTAGATGTTGAAGCACAGTGGTTCCGGGAGGCCATGACCCGCGTCTGCGATGCGGCGATGCCTAGGGCTCAGCCCAATACTGCAAGGCGCCAGGTCTACTGGTGGTCGCCGGAGATCGCACGGCTGCGTCAAGCCTGCGTGACCGCGCGCCGCCAGTGGTCCAGGTTCCGCAGGAGGCGTCGCCGCCCCGAAGATGCGGCAGCGAGAGAGGCGGAGCTGTTAGCGGGTTACAGGGTTGCCAAGAGGACCCTTCAGGCAGCGATAAAGCGGGCCAAGAGCGAGGCCCGCCGCGAGATGCTGGAGACACTGGAGCGGGATCCGTGGGGACGCCCCTACCGTATGGTTAGGGGCAAGATGCGCCCATGGGCCCCGCCGCTCACACGGTGTCTTCAGCCAGAGCTGCTTGAGAGGGTCGTTGGCTCCCTGTTCCCGACGCGAGTGGTGGAGCATACTCCGCCACAGATGGCTCCGCCTCCGGCGCTTGAGGCGCCTAACGTGGATGACGACGACGTGCCTGAGGTCACTGGGGTGGAACTAAGGGTGGCGGTGTTACGGCTTAAAGCCAAAAACACCGCCCCGGGACCCGATGGCATTCCTGGCCGAGCGTGGGTCCTGGCCTTAGTCGACGAGGCTCTCGAGCCCCGACTGCGAGGGTTCTTCAGCGCATGCCTCGAGCGTTTCCGAAATTGTGGAGGACGGGGAAACTGGTCCTCATCCGAAAGGAGGGGCGCCCGGCGGACTCACCGTCCGCCTACCGGCCCATAGTGTTGCTTGACGAGGTGTGCAAGCTCTTTGAAAGAGTGATTGCAAGGCGCCTCGTCAAGCATCTCATGATGGTTGGGCCGGATCTGGCGGACAACCAGTACGGTTTCCGTCAGGGGCGCTCCACCGTGGATGCGATCATGCGCGTGAAGGCTCTGGCGGAGGAAGCAGTCTCCCGGGGTGAAGTGGTGTTGGCGGTGTCCTTGGACATCGCCAACGCGTTCAACACTATGCCCTGGAGCTGCATCAGGGAGGCGCTCGTGTATCACGAAGTGCCTCTCTACCTCCGCCGCATAGTCGGGGCATATTTGTCGGAGAGAGCCGTCGTCTACCCCAGTAGGACCGGTCTCGGTAGGCGTGAAATGTCGTGCGGTGTTCCGCAGGGGTCGGTGTTAGGGCCACTCTTGTGGAACATCGGCTACGACTGGGTGCTTCGTGGTACCTTCTTGGATGGTGTCGCCGTCGTGTGCTACGCGGACGACACACTCGTGACGGCGCGCGGCAAGACGCACCACGAGGCAACCCTGAGGGCAACGGCCGGGGTTGCCCAAGTCGTTGAGCGTATCCGGCGGCTGGGTCTCGAGGTGGCTCTGCACAAGTCCGAGGCCCTGTTCTTCCACGGGCTTCGGAGGAAGCCGCCTGAGGGATCTAGCCTCACGGTAGGAGGCACTCGCATCGGCATCGAGCCCTCGATCAGGTATCTGGGGCTCGTACTCGATGGCCGATGGGACTTCGGATATCATTTCCGAGGTCTGGTCCCCAAGTTGGTTGGGGCAGCGCGTGCGTTGGCGCGGCTGCTGCCCAACATGAAGGGACCCGATGACTCCTGCAGGAGACTCTACTCGGGGGTTGTGCGGTCCATGGCCCTTTACGGGTGCCCGGTATGGGCGGGGGCCCTGAAGGCCAGCAACGTCGCGATACTGCGACGACCGCAGCGAATGCTGGCCATCAGGATCATAAGGGGGTACCGCACGATCTCCTTTGAGGCAGCGAGTCTCCTGGCCGGAACTCCACCGTGGGACCTGGAGGCGAGAGCCCTTGCGGCACTGTATCAGTGGCGCAAGGAGGCGCAGGAGTTGGGTCGATGCCCCGAGATTCGAGAAATCGATGACCGGAAATCCCAACTCCGCCAGGTCATCATAGGGGAGTGGAGGGAACGACTCGGGCAACCGAGCGCTGGGCACGCCGTCATTGCGGCGGTAAGACCCGTTATGGAGGATTGGCTCGAGAGGCGTCACGGGACCCTCTCATACCGATTGACGCAGGTGATCACTGGGAAGGGATGTTTCGGAGATCACCTGTGTCTGATCCGCAAGGAGCCAACGCCTGAGTGCCACCACTGCGATGGCCAGACCGTGGACACGGCTCTCCACACGCTGGCAGAGTGCCCGGCGTGGGTTGAGCAGAGGCGAGACCTCGTGGCGGCCATCGGAGTGGGAGTTCTCTCGCTCGATAGCCTGATTGCGGCTATCGTGCGGAGCGAGAGTGCGTGGAACTCTGCCATCTCCTTCTGCGAGCAAGTTATGCTCGCGAAGGAGACGGCGGAGCGGGACCGGGAGAGGTTTAGAACTCTCCCGGCCCGCCAGGCCCGGGCACGGGCCAGGCAGCGCAGGCGACTCAGGCGCCGGAGGTCGCAGAACGACCTCCGTCCTCCATAAGCGCAGGCCTGGGGGTGACAGGTGAGGCCATCTGTCACCCTAGCAGAAGCAGGCCGGGGTGGCGGCGAGCGCGTTGCGAAGCGCGCTCGCTTCCAGGGAGCACAGGGAACATGGGGTTCCCACACGGGGCGGGGGTCGTCTACTCGTCTGTAGATGACCCGAGGTATGTCGGGGCACCAGGGCCTTCCTTTCTAGGGTATACCTGGTTCCCCGGCTATTAATACCCGGCGAAGGCGTGCGGTTTTAGTCGGTTCGAGTCCGACATGCCACCGACAGGTGGTATCCGAGGGGATTTCCGCACGGAAAAAAAAAAAAAAAAAAAAAAAAAAAAAGGTACTTAACGTTTAAAGGTATCGTTACTTTTATAATTTATCATAGACTTTTATAGATTTATTTATAAGTCCATTATAAATAATGATGCTATGTTGTTTTTAGGTGATTATTGATGTTATATATTAATTATTTACAAAAACAGCCTATCAGTAAACGATAAAAAATAATATTTATCGAATACATCATTTGCATAAAGCAACCTATAAAAGTGAATTATAATTACGGGTAATTATATTAATACACCGCCCCACACGAAATATTAATTTGCGTTGCGAGAGGCCATATCGCTACGATCTTTCGCCAGTCGATTATTCAATAAGGTATTGAGAGGTATTTTTATAAATAAACTTGCAAGCTTTGTACGTAAAGATGTTGTTACTTTACGGTTATACGCTGTTAGCTGTGTTTTAATTATTAATACGAGCAGCAAATTAAAACGGCGCAGGCTTTATAAATAAATCTAATATTATTAAATTATATTATATCGATAATTAGCTGACACGGTAGTTGGTGTCTTGGCAAAATTTTCAATATATTAATTTATACTTATATTTATAATTTATATAGTTATATAGTTCTGGGGTACCTCAGGGGAGTATTCTAGGGCCTTTATTGTTTATTTTATATATAAACGATTTACCGAATGTGACTGAGCATAAATGCGTACTATACGCCGATGACATTACCTTAATTATAGAAGATAGCGATAAAAATAACATAGAGAATAAGATAAACAATGAACTGGGTAATATTATCAATTGGTTAGAATGTAATTACCTTAAAATAAATGTTAATAAAACGAAAATGATACAATTTCAGACATACAATAGTAAACCCATTAAATTAGATATTAAATGTAATAATAATAATGTAGTTGAAGAAGTGGATGCGACGTCATTTTTGGGCATTACAATAGACAAACACTGTAATTGGAAGCAACATATTCAGAACCTTTGCATGAATTTGGATAAATTTGTTTACGCTATATATCGCCTTAAACAAATATCGACTCTTAGCACTGCTTTAAGCGCATATCACGGCTATGTGTCGTCAAAACTACGATATGCGATTATAATATGGGGCAATTCAGTTGAGGCAAATAGGGCATTTCTTGTGCAAAAGAAATGTATGCGAGCACTATCCAACTTACAGCAAACCGATAGTTGCAAAGAGCATTTTAAGAAATACAACATACTACCTCTACCTAGTCTGTACATTTATGAGATTTGTGTTTTTGTGCACAAACATCAACGGCTATTTTGTAAACATAACGACGCTGTCGCCAGGTCAAGCAGAAACACACATAAACTCTTAGTTCCCAGACAAAGAATAAGTATGTATAGTAGGAATGTATACTGTATGGCTATACATATTTATAACAAGCTACCAAATAGATTTAAGGAAGACACCATTAATGTTTTTAAAAGAAAATTATTTACGTTGCTCTTAGATAAATGTTTCTACAGTGTTAAAGAATTTTTTGACGATGAGAAATTGTGACATAATTATTACTATATTACTAAATAATGCATGATTAAATTGTAAAAAAAAAACAGTAAATTCAGTATATTAACATTTTGTTCACCAGATAATGGTAGAATGTGGCTAGCATCTAAAACGAACCTACTAACAACTCTGTAAACCCATATTCTGACAAATAAATATATTATTATTATTATTATTATTATATTATTTCCTTCAAAACCTTATTCAGACTATTGTTAACAAAGGAAGAATTAGTTCAATTGGTTCAGACGTTCTTTACCGATGGCCCAATCATCACCCAGGAACAGCATTTAGTTTTATTTATTTAGACAAAAAATATATGTACTCATATGTTACGTTCTGAATTTACATTTCTTAAAAAAGAAAGATAGACTTTAGCGGCAGATAAGCGATCGTAAAAGTAGAGATACCGTAAATCTGGGGTCAGAGATGTGGCAGAAAAAATGGGATAATTTTATATAAGTCCTGGTGTCATCTTAAACCTAATTCTAAGGTTGTTTGTTTATTTTCCTGTTTACTGTAATTCATTGCAATTTTTGTGTTGTGTATGGTCACAATTAACAGTTTTATTAAAGATTCAGATTATTTAATACTAAATACCTCTTATTTAATCTTTAGTAGGTATTATCCAACCAATCTAGAATTGCTGTTATTACTTAAACATTAAAACAGTAAATAATTTCAAAAGAAAGTTCATCAAAAGACTCATCAACGTCTCAAGTTCCGGACACGTCGTGTTTTAAACTCCCCATATTTCATATTATAACGTAATATTATAATAAATAATATTTACATTGGCGTGGGGTATCCGTGCACTCCCATTGTTTGCCGATCAAAAGATTCGGTGCAGCTTTCTTCGTTATTAATAAGTGCTTGCGAACGATGTTGCAACGGCCTAAACATGTACAGGATGTTGTGGTACATTATTGGGATTGTAAATATTTTTTTTACTGTTAACCACGTTAACTAAAAAAATGAAACGGTCAGGACATAACTGGCTGAGAGGAGCTCTCAAGTTGGAATTATTAATTGGAAAGTGAATCCAGCTGGATGACAGTTTGAAATTTCAGTTTCAAGGAGTATTTGATTAAAAAATTGGTCTTTGTGGAAGTCCTTTAAGAGTTTCTAAATATCTAAAAAAAAGGATGGACTAGTAAAGAAGAAATTTAAATGGTAGGTACTGTTTTTTTATTATACTATGTATGTAGACATAAGGACCTACATAGATAACAATGCATAGGTTCCAAGTTTATCTAAGCCACTTTTGAATAGGGATTTTGAAATCAGTGTTGACCTCTCTAACTATTGATTGGGTGAGTTTTACAAAGCAATGTTGGAACCCACAATCTCTGAATCACAAGTCCGATCTACACTTTCGCATCTTTGTCCGAAATTGTGCAAAACCTGAAAATTCATCATGTTTCCGACTAGCAGGCTAATTTTTTATTAGGTGTTGATAAATTTCTCAGTAAATAGCTACAAATGCGAAAGAACCTTTGGTAAGAATAGCAAAATTAAAAAAAAAAACTAATTCTGTAGGTACTGTTAGTAATTTATGCAAGAAGATTACGAGTATAAAGTGATCCTTCATTTTGTAAATAACAATAACATTTTTGTGACTATTAAATATTATCTGTATAAAATATGTAACACTTCCGTCCCGTTTAACGTAAAACCTCACATAGATTGCTGGAAATCGAGAGGAAAAATTAAATTTTTATACAAACCCATTTCCATAGCTGCTAAATCACGTACTATATTTAAAATTATAATCGTCGATGACGTCATCAATTAATGTCAACATCCTGTCTATAAAAATCTGAATGGATAATCCTTCGGCATAAACTGTATGTAATAATAATATATTAAATGATCGACGCTTGGCAAAGTTCATCGCTCAATCAGTGCGCGCGCCGGCGGCGGTGACGTCACGTTCGTGATTTGCCACGCCCTACCGAGAGATGGCGCTGTACGATCTTAGCGTAGATTCCAACCCTCACGCTTCGCCGTGTGTGGTTCGAGTCTGTGTAGTAGAGGGTTGATGAACCTTCAGTTTTTATCGATTGATATTGCTGTGATTATTTATGATTTAAGTGATTGGTAACTCAGTGATCCTTTTTTGATAGGTTTCAAATGTTCTTTTTAAGGCTTCCTTGTCTCGTACAGGAATACTTTTAACTTTTCTGTCGATTGTCGCTCTCGGATATCTGATGGCGCTACAGGATCAACTTCTTGTGCATGACCTCCATGATCTTGCCATTTTTTCGGTGCGGAAGTTCCCTCGCAATATACCCACTGGTGGTGAATGTCGGACTCAAACCGACTAAAAACTGCACGCTGTCTCGGGTACCAGTAGCCGGGGAACTAGGTGCAGCCTAAGAAGGAAATCCGTGATACCCCGAGGGACCCCGGGCCATCTACGGCTTGTAGATGACCCCCCTGATGTGTGGGAACCACGGTGTTTCCATTCTGGGGCCTGCATTTGCTAAGGTGACACATGGCCTCACCTGTCACTCCAAGACCTACGCTTATATAGGACGGAGGTCGTTTTGCGACCTCCGGCGCCTGAGTCGCCTGCAATATCTGCCTGCAATGTCGGGCCTGGCGGACCAGGAACCGAAGTCCCACTCCGCCGTTTCCTTCGCAAGCATAACTTGCTCACAGAAAGAGACGATCACGGTTGCAATCATGGTTCTAAGCGAGATAATCGCCATGATCGATCCAGGGTGCGACCCAATGATCATTCCCTGGATTCACCTTTGATACTACGCGCTATAAAAAAAATACTACCTAAATTACTACAAATTCCAACCTTCTGAATCCTTTGAATCCTTTTTGCACAAGACACAAGTGCATACCCTTTTGATTGCGCTCCTCTGGTAATAAGGGAAAATGGAGAGGGGTTGGGTCCTACTCTACAACCATACTGTAGATAAGAAGTACTTGTGATGGTCTTTTGATCCTGTTTGTCCTGAACTTGTATTTGTATATTATATTTTATCTGACATAGTAGTGTGATTATTAATTGTACTCAACGTTAATATATGTATTGTACGTAGGTATCAGTGAGTTATATGACGCCAGTTACAATTTTCTATGTGTGAAGTTTAGCCACTAAAATACTGATAAAAGTAAATAAAGAAACGTGATTTTTTTACCGGGCATTTTTTAAACACAAAACTTAAAAAACATAATACCTACACAACTGTTTCATTCCTGCGTGCAAAATTAAATGTTTCTTTAAGAACTAAAGGTAAACTACCGCCAAACTAACTTCTTTTCTCTTGAGAAGTTTTATTTATTACTTCTTACTCCAAGGGTATGATGGCATATCATAATACTCTCACAAACTAAGGTCAAGTTATTATTATTAGAGTGTAGATTGGCAGAAGCCACTCGAATGCCTAGTTGAAGTACATCATGATTAGTCATTCATATTTCTAATTCATTTACTAAGGTCATATCTTGCGCAACCGCAACTGTACGATATTAAATACCTGCGATTGTTTCGTTGCCCTGGCTGATCGTTTTATTGATCGGTTGGAAAAATCGTGCTTGCTATTGTAGGAGGCTCCTCCTTTCCTTTGACTGGGAGACAAATCTTTCTAGTACTGCATATTTAACAGTAAAACTAAAAATTGTAGTAAATCGCCTTTATTTCCAAAGAATTCGATTCTGACAAACTCAAGACGGTAGTTCGAACTTATGCTTAGCACAGCGGTGTAATGCGTCCCTCTGACACTTCTGACATTCCGTTTCTCCCTTACACCTAACTCCTAAAATGAAAAACAGCTGTCGTCATTGTGGTGACTATCGGATGCTCAATTTCCATTAGGGACATAATCGACTTAGCCCTTAGGGCCCTGTAGCATTGCTGGCTGCGAAGATTTTAGTACTATAGACCCGGTGAAGGCCTATAACTAGATACCTGTCTTCAAAGAAGATATTACGAGCTTGTTATACGATTTATTTATGTAATAACTATATTTAATATGTTTTCCTTCTACAGTTCAAATTAGATCGAAATAAATAGGACTCAAAAAATCAATTACGTATCGTCTGTAATCAATAATAAGTACCTAATGATATCTTCTGTATGAAATTACACACAAGAGTTTATTTTATTATGACAATGATTTTTATTCAAAATGAAAGGATTTCGAACAACGCATATTTAATATATTTACGACCGTGAGCCACTAATTCGGGGCTATGACGATCGGGACCACTGGTTTACTTGTACATAGCTTTCTATTTCGAAGATGATGCTTCCTTCCTACATCTATAAAGCCTAACTATATTATTACTAAAATCCACCTACATTCATCGCATTTAAAATTAAACTAATAGCTACTTAGGCTCAAGGTTTCTTTTCGGCAGAGCTGATCCGACTCGAACAGAATACTTTTATTGTTTTTAGTACATATGTATGTTGGTATAGTGGTTACTGACCCTGCTAAGCTGCAGGTTATGAGTTCAGTTCTCACCTAGGAAATATTGTATCATAAGCACGTTCATTTGCTCTGTGTCTGTGTGTTATTTGTCTATAATATGCATTTTTTTAGAAACACATAAGTAAGTTGCTCTGCCTAGTTTGGGATCAGACTGCCTTGTGTGAAGTTATTATTATTATTATATAAACGATATATTCGTTAGTTTCATGGTATCGCATGGTCACCATAGTGACCGTGGGCGCGGCGTGGGTGCTTGCACATCACATAGTGCAGCACATTAAATTTGATTGTTTCTGCAACCTGCGTCTACGTTCAAACAGATTTATATTACACTAGCTGGTGTTCGTGTAGAATCTCTTCCATACAAACTTTTAATTCACAGTTCGCTTTTGTCTGTTATATTTTTACCACCCAAAATCACCTTATATTCAAAACAGGGCCTTGAAAAAGTATATAGGCTCCACTAAATATGCTTTAATTGATCAAAATCTATGTAGTGACGGATTAAGAATAAGGAATGTCACTACCCCAATTCATCCCGTGGGTGTCGTACGAGCCGATTAAGGGCGTAAAACAACGCAGGACACCAGCACTGCAAAAAAAAGGAAAACTTGACACAAACCCTATAGCAACCCGTCTGGCCAGCGTGGTATAGTAGGCCAAAACCTCCTTTCTCAGGAGAGGCCTATGTCCAGCAGTGGAGGTTGTTGATGATGATGATCAAAATTGGTTCAGGTCCTTTGGTTGGTGAAAATGTAAAAGACAGACAGCCAGACGTAGAGCGTTCACATTTGTACTATATATTACATAAAGATTGTATATGACATGTTTTATAGTTGCAATTACTCATCATAAACCATTTGTATTTATAACACCGTTCCTTTTATTATTTATGGTCATAATGAAGTAAAATGTGGATTTAGTTTTTTTTTTGATAGAACGCTCAGGTATAATTGAATGTTAGTTTTAATACTTTAGATCGATAAATATGTATAGACATTACGCCTGACTAGAAATAACTATAATGAAATACCGAACACGATTACGAAAACCGAACAAACGTATCCGTGTGGTGACGGATTAAGAATACAGAGTGTCACCCCCCCCCTATTCATCCCGAGGATGTCGTAAGAGCCCACTAAGGGAGTAAACTACAACACTGCAAAGAGAAGGAAAAGTTGAAACAAACCCTATACCAACCCGTCTGGCCAGCGTGGTATAGTAGGCCAAAACCTACTTTCTGAGGAGAGGCCTATGCCCAGCAGTGGACTAGTAAAAGCTGTTGATGAAGATGATGATGATGAACACTACTTTCCTTGATACCACTGATTTGAGAAAACTGATTAAGGAAAATCTTGTTAATTTATTTTCAATAACAGGGTACTTTCCTGTAGTTTAAATAAATTATTTAAGTTGCCCGAAAATTCATTTGTACATACCTAAGTTCTGAAAAACATAATTCTTTCTATTTTTAATTATTTCACTTTTTAATTATAATTAAAAATTACTGGGCAAATGATTTGACAATTACGAAAGCTTCATTTTAGATCATTAAAATTTGATTTATATTGCATTTAGTAGTAGTAAGATAAAGTTAAACGTGCTAAAGAAAAACGACCTGATAAACCTACTTATTCGTCTTCGAAGTTTCTTTAAGGCTTTCACCAAGATGCGAACGTTCAAATGCTCTCTCTTGAGTATACGTCTGTGGCGAATTCCACATACAAAGAATCAGAAATATACTACAGCGCCATCTAAAGGAAGACACACCAAACTACGGTATAACTACTGAATGAGAATTGTTAATCTTGTATCGCGATATGAAGAATTCTCTCTATATAGAATAGCATATTTACAACTTTCCAACATAAAACGTTCGGCCGCGGCCCGCCAGGCATGATCACCTCGCCTGATCGGAGGATCCTACCTTTGTGTTGGAAGGACATCATGACACCCGTTCCTCCACATGTCAATAAAGAGGTTAGGGAAGGAGTACGCTTCTCTGATAAATACCTACATTCACTTGCTAACTATTTAAAACTAACATCTGCCCGTGGCTTCCCTCGTCGTCATGGACTTATTGGTCTGCACGGATTGCGTAGTAGTACTCGTATAATAAGCGGTTGCCTCGCCGCTTGCTACTCTGCTGAGTGTTGTGGACGCAATCCCACACATGGATCAACACTGTGTGATCTACAATTATTGTTCTGAGTCTCTGTGTTCATTGTGTCCGTGTCATATAGTCTAGTCATAATTCATATAGTATAGTTCCTAGTGCGGGAGTTCATTTAGGAGGACAGATTCAACATCTAAAATCACCAGAAAACCACTAACGAAAGACTATCCTACTCTAATAGGCACAAAATTTTCCTCTAAACAGGTTATTTTTTTGTATACTAATCGTTTATGTCAGCACCATTATCGTCGGTTCCAGATTAATACGATTCATTATCGATTTGTTTCACAATGTTTATTTCAATTTCATATTTATTGCACCATTCTCCTTCCAAATTTTTCATTTCAAACCACAGCGTATTCTTAACATAGCAGATAAAAGATTTAACTTTATTCTATTCCTCTCTTTATATCTATATTCTCTTAACTCAATATTAAAATGAGGCAGTTTTAAGAGAGTAATACTAAAGATCCTCCTTTCTGAGGAGAGGCCTCCAGCAGTGGACTATTAAAGGCTGTTGATGTGATGATGATGAATACTACTGAATGTTCCTTAACACCTTCGGCATTAGTAGACAACAACCGACCGAGGTTCATTGGTTTGAATGATATCAATCTTCATTTATCTTCTGCTATTCAACCGGATCATTAAACATAGAGTCGGACTCTGAACTATATCGCTAGTCTGCCCAGATCCAATATTGTCAACTTTGAATTTTCTTTCAGGATGATCTTTTTGATGTCTCCAGAAGGCGCAGAGCCTTCTGATCATCCTGTCTGTCTGTTGTAAAGCAATGGTTTGCAAGCCATAGGGTGATAGTTACTATCCTGGATTACATCCTCGAAGTTATAGCCCACATTGTTGACTTCTTTCTCAACTAAGAAACCTTACATCCGTGGGCCTACATCAGTAGGCTTTGTGCTAGAGAGAGGAAAAGGCAATGGGATGATTCCCATTGCCTAAAATTAATAATGCTTCTCTTTCTTAGCACTTCTATTCAATCCCTATCCTGCCTTTCTATCAAACGTTCTTGAGGTTTGCGTACACAGTTCTCACAGTTCATCTTTCATTCTATGTCCTCTATAATCTTACTATTACTACTAAACCTCTTAAAATACACTAGCCATTAAAAAAATACTTTTAAAACTAAAAGGGGGGTCATAACGACCGGATGGCGTAGTGGTTTGTGTAACGGACTGCTATTCCAAAGGTCGCGGGTTCGATTCCCGCTCAAGTCAAACATTTGTGTGCATGAACATTTGATGTTTGATTTGGTCTGGGTGTTTCTATGTATAATATGTATGTATTTACAAAAAAAAAAGTATATATGTATTTATATCAGTTGTCTAGTACCCATAGTACAAGCTCTGCTTAGTTTGAGACTAGATGGCGTTGTGTGTATGTGGTAGAATATTATTTATTTGGTAGAATATTATCACCACCAGTTTTAGGGGAAATTCCACTAGGTTGGCTAGTGTTGCCAACCTAGTGGAATTTCCCTCTTTTTGAGAGTAGTATAAAACATTTTTTGAGTTCTAGGAGTCTTTGAACTGAAAGGTTCAAATTCCCCCCTGGAATTCAAAAAATTAAGACTATGCTTAAAGACAAGTGAAAATAGTGAAGTTTTATCAAAAATTAAGACTTGGCTTAAAGGTCTTGTTACCAGGCCATAAAATTACAACAACAACTCCCTCTTTTTCTGTTTATTTCATATTCAAAAGACTATTACTTAAATTTCTGTGTACAGGAGGTTATTACTATGTCTTGACTAGATTACTACTACTAGACTATTACTATGTCTAGACTAAACTATTTTTGTACCACTGCGAGCATATCAGCCATTTTCGCTAAGATCAAAAAGTACATTATTTTTTAGTTAGTATTACAGTTACGCAACAGTTAGTATTTATAAAAAAGTGATCCTTCTGTAATTCACTCGAACATAATTTCAGAAAGATGACCGACAGTGTTCTTGAGTTCCCTTGTTACCGATGCCATTATGAAGCGCCCCCATAATATAACAATTTCAAATGCAAACTCCTTTCCGTCGCTTAAATACTAGGGGCAAAGACGGCGGCGGTAGCCGCAAAGAATGTCGTTGTTCGATTTATGTGTGCGCGCGCATGCGATGACAGCGCCGCACCGGCCACTACTCTACGCGTATGTCAGCCTAGTACCTGCTGGCTTCTTGCGGCCAACTTGTCTTTTTGTTTTCAGATTTTCCTACTGATAAATTGTTTTCGTTATTTTTATTCTGAAATTAACATGGATCTGCATAACATAAATTGCACTGCAAAATAAGTTTTAAATGACAAATAGTAATTTTTTATTATTATTATTTCCTTAAGTAGGTTGCTACACAGAATATATGAAACTGAAAAAACATCCGTAAATATTTATAAAAAATCAAAAATATTTTTCGTAAATAACTTACAATTTATTCAAGTACCTACTTAAGCAAATGTACTAGATTCAATATCGTAGACACTAACACTACTTTTAACGTAACACTCAAATTGAATACATCTCGAATGCAGTAATTGTAGAGAGCATGTTAACAAACCGATGGCAATTCTATTCGAAACAATGGATAATTACAAGCTCGACATTCATTGAACAACTCTTGCTAATTTAAAAAAAAGCTATTACACAGCTTACCACTTCATTTCGGCGAACATGCTTCCGACAACTTCGGACAACTTGTACCTCGCATAAAGTTAGTTTGGTCGGTTTTCTCAGTTTATGTAGGCGCGGTCGGCTGTCTACTGCTGCCACAGTATTTATGCTAAAAGGCCGTGCGGCTCGGACCCTTAATAAACAAATGACGCGCTCACAGATTTAAGAGCCCACGTCGCAATTATTTCGCTATTTCGACGCGGCCCGACCAAGTAAAGGCGGCTTTTTCGCTTTATTTGAATTTTAAGTAACCCCATGACGGTTATAGTTAAGAAGCGGTAGCTTGCTTTTGTTAGTTCGGCGAAGGGAAATGACTTGTTGACGGTCAGACTGTTTGACGCTGTTCTTAATGTCACTTAAAATCTTTTAGACTTTTAGTGCGGCGTAACTCGCAGCGAACTTGAACTTGTTATATTTATTTTAAATGGCCTATTACTATTTAAAATAATAACAGCAGAGATTTAAATTGTAAGTTAGCGAAACGAGGTGGTTTATGGGCTGGAGGTCTTGTAATTTAAAAGCCCTGTCTTTGTTTGTAACCCCTAGTATATTTAAAAGCCCTGTCAAGCATTGGAAACAGTGTGAAAATGGATATTTAACAAGATAATCTTGATGTTTGTTTGGAGTTGTAAACATGTTATGGTAGGGTTAAAATAGCAATTTTAAACTGAATATGTTTATGTAAGTATAACAAAACGAAACACTCGTACCCCGATGCTTGAAACTTTATCGGATTTCCAATATGGCAGCTACTGGATACGATCATTTAAAATGATAAATTACCTGCTCCGTCACCGAGCGACTCGTCAAAATGAACTTATTTGTCAAACTTAGATCAGTGAGGTGCGATAACTAACAGGAAATTGAAATTTGTATCGCTGGACGAAAATCGGCCCCGTTGCCTTCTTGGACGCTAATCGCGCTACAATTTGAATATGGAACTCTTTAAACATAAATGGCTTTTTAGTTTTTATATATGAGTGGCCAGTTGATGCATAGGTCTTGGCAGGAAATGGGGCTATTATTTTTTTACTGTTTTGCGTGGGATACAAAAATATTTAACTGTTGCGAGGTATTTACATTTTAAAACTAAATAAGATATACCTACTCATATGTATATACACGACTGCCGTAATCGTACAACGAATTCCATATATAGTGAAAACAGAAACATCGAACTAAGCAGTAACTGCTAATCCTGTATCGAGATATGAATAATTCTCAGGCCGATTAGCATATATACAAGTTCCTAGCATCAATCGTTGGTCCGCGGCCCGCCAGGCATAATCACATCGCCTGGTCGAAAGATCCTCCCGTTTTTAGGGACATGACATCCGTTCCTTTGCAAATTTCTGATCATAATTGCGGTGTCCATCGTAAGTTTTGAACGACTTTCAGACGAAATGAAAAAAAAATGATTTTAAAATTTCATCGCTATGTTTGTCGTCGTCGCAAAAAGTGGGACACACAAAATAAGTTGTAAGCAGCAAGGTTTTACGCATTTTTTTTGTTTTCGATTAGGATTGTTTGAAATTTTCGTCAGAATTAGTCCATTTTTGAGTGTGTATGTATGTATTGGAGTCCAATACATACATACACACAATTTAAGATTTACGATTATTTTCATTAAGTATATCTGTTTAGTACAAACTTATATTTCATCATCATCATCATCAGGTCAATCTAAAGATGCCAACTGCTGGTCATAGGCCTCTCCTAAGGATCTTCATAACAACCGGTCATTTGCTGCCATCCAACGCCTTCCCGCGAACTTCACCAGGTAGTCAGACCACCTTGTAGGGAGCCTACCCACGCTCCGTCTTCCGGTACGTGGTCGCCACTCTAGAACTTTATGGCCCCATCGGCCGTCTTTTCTGAAAGCAATGTGCCCTGACCACTACCACTTCGGTTTGGCAATTCTCTGGACAATATCAGTGATATTGGTTCGTCGGCGGATCTCCTCATTTCCGATTCGATCACGCAGAAAAACTTCGAGCATTGCTTTCTCCATTGGGTGACTTTGAGTTTTCTTATAAGGCCCATTGTGAGCCACCACGTCTCTGTGTCATAAGTTATCGCTGGATCATCTTAGAACGAATACAATTTAGGTATACCATTTTTGTATACCTAAATCTATGCATATTTTGATATTGATTAAACAAACCGTGTGGTGACGGATTAAGAATACAGAGTGTCACTACCCCTATTCATCCCGTGGGTGTCGTAAGAGCCGACTAAGGGAGCAAACTACGCACGACAACAGCACTGCATAAAGAAGGAAAACTTGACACAAACCCTATACCAACCCGTCTGGCCAACGTGGTATAGTAGGCCAAAACCTCCTTTTTAAGGAGAGGCATATGTCCAGCAGTGGACTATTAAAGGTTGTTGATGATGATGATGATGATTAAACAAACTCTAAAGCTACTACTCACACTACTTGGAAAAACTAAACTAAAGATGGTTCTACTTAGTCTAGTCTTAGTCTGGTTGTAGTAGTTTAGTATTTGTCGAAAATCGAAAATAGTGAGTACCCTCTTTTTTTAAATATGGTGCATGGAATCAAATATTACATTACACATTACATTTATTTTAGAGTACTGTTTATATGAAGAAGAAGTGCACAAAGCTAAATCTTTAAGCATGTTTATTAATGTAAATAATTTTCAATTTTATTGCCACTTTTTGCCAAAATTATGTAAATGAATATATTTGTACACTATAATAAAAAAAAAATTTTAATTTCCAAGCAGGAGTAACTATTTGCCGACTTCACTATTAATTATATTGAATATATATATAAGGTCGCAATTCACCATCCTGTCATCTTAACTTAAGCGTCGAAGTCTCGATAGGAAAGCTAGATTCGAGGCGTGTTGCATATATTCTTCTTCGTTGAAGGTCACTGAGTACACACCAGCGCGTTCACTACCGTCCTAAAGTAGGCTTTGAAAAATGTCTTCGTTTAATTCTGGTATAAGTTTCTCTTTCCATATTAGGTCTCTATGATATTTATACTATTGTATTAGCTTTCTATGTGGGGATGCTGCGACCGCACTGCCTCAGTCCATTAGTTTTATTAAACTTTAGTTAATGAAGTTTACAGATTAAATAAGTTTATGGTTGTAGTCGAGCGGTTTTACATCCTTAGTCTCACGTTGGCATTTGAAATTTAGTTTAAAGACTTCGAAGTTTATGTGTTAATCAGAAATTCATTACCATAGCCTCATGCTAAGTTTTACCTATTGACTTTTGTTATTTAACTAGCTATTTTTCACTTAGAATGCATTATTTATTGGTTGTATGAGAGCATCATTCTTGAGATGTCATGCAGATATCAATTTATTATAAACTAGATGACCCGGTGAACTCTGAATATCTACATTCATTTATCTTTTATCTATTTATAATATAAATGTTTGCCAACCACTAAATATCTCGATCCTTTACCACAGTGACAGTATTTTTACTTAAAAAATATAAACAGGCGATTTCATTTCTCAATAATTTGAATATTGCGGAAATAATATACTGTCGTTTCGAATTCTTTATATTATACGTTCTTTAATTTAAGGGGGCCGGGTGTATCGTACCGACGGATGAACATCAAATGTTTGTCAATCAATTTGAATTTGAAAACAATTTGTTTGGGGAAAAAAATCTGTTTTTATTATTTTTGTCGCAGTTTTTCAATATTTCTCATTGTTTTCAACTTTCTCTGGACTTCCACAAATATTTCAAGACCAAAATTAGTCAAAGCGGTCCAGTTTTAGGGACACCTACGAACAGCCATTCAGTTTTATATAAATAAATATTTAATTTACATTCCACTCTCGGATTAAAGCTAAATTAAGGACTTTTTCAAAAAACTTAGGTACTTACTATTAGAAGTTTTTGTCTAGTCTGTAACCTATAGTTAATTTGTTTTTAGAAGCCATGTTTATTTACTTCTTCTTCTTCACTTTACATGTTCGTAAAAAATAAATTTAAAGTTGTTGACAAGTAATAAACTTTAAAAATATATCAGTATTTAGTTATTCAATCATTATAGGTTGTGTACAGTGACATCAGATAGCTGTTGGAGCAGTGGAAGTTTGGACGTTGGACGTTGTTTTCAGCTTTATTCTTTATTCGATTTTTTTTCCATTCTTAGACGTAGAATATTATATTCAAATGTAAATAGGATCAGTTTGGAGTAGATCCAATTAAAAAAAACGATATATTTGTCATAGTAACATACTCACACATTTTTTTTAAAATAATAATAATAAATAACTATGCGATGTCTTTTTATTTATAAACACAAAAACTCTAGATGTTTGATTCATCTTTCATGTTTTAACCATTTAAGTATCTCACCTTTAAACGCAGGTTAAAGCAGTGCCACTACGCCTAATAAATAGCAGGTTTAATTTAATTAGTTCTAACGCTAATTACTTAGCTGCTCACGATGCTACCCGACCAGTATGCGAGCAGTCCAGCTATTCCAACTATTCCATGATTTGTACCGAACAGTCGAGGATATCCTTTGACCCAAGCGCTGTATTTGGATATGCATATTAGGAATTTTATCTACAGATTACTGTGGTGTATAGATAAGTTCGACTATTGTAACATGCTAACGGCGTTCAATTAATATCAATAATGCGAATGTGAGTTTGTGTGCGTTATCTATAGTGCCTTAATTAGTAAACCCATCAAAATGAAATTTGTCACACAAAAAAAAAATCTTTATCTTTCATTTGTAAAAACAGAGGATTTAAAAAATTATATTTAAATCCATGGTTCTAGATTTTATACACCTAAAAAGTTCTATAAGCATAATCGCATATCTGAAAGGAAATAACACGATGATGTTATTGTTTCCATAAACAGTGAATGACAAAACGATTCAGTTTTTTTGACCTGAGTACAGAACTAAGCATCAATCGACAAAATAGGCCTAATAGTGCTTAGTTCCACCAATAAAAGAAAACTGGTCTTCTTACTTTTAATTGCAATAATTTAAAAAACTGGTTAGAATTTAGACCTCTTTGCGATCTCTACATTTAATTAATCTATTTATTTGTAATGAGCAGGCCACGAAACGTTAGATAGCGTATAATCAGTATACTCTTACAGTCCGAGTTCAGAACAAATAAGTGCTTAGATTCGATCAGTCTTTTTGTTCTGCGGTTTGCGCTACGATCAGCGATCAACGATCACGGCGCGAACGTAGGCAGAAGAGGGGATATGCCACAGAAACCTCTCAAAAAGCTTAACTGACTGATTACATTTTCACCGTTAAGTCAGATTACTGGTAGCCTTGGATCCTGATTATTTATATTTTTTCATGCTGTCATGACTGAAATCTATTTTCTAGTCAACTTAAAATATATAAAAGTACAAATAATCTTGAGAGGATTGTTTGTTTTATTTTGATAATTTGATTTGAATATATCCTGTGTCTCGGGGGACTTTACAAACATATATAACACGGACAAAAAGAACACCTAGACTCATAACAACAGTTTTTGGATCACACAAAGTGTTGTCCCATGTGGGATCGAACCCACAACACTCGAAGTAGAAAGCGGCGAGGTGACCGCTTAAACCACTGCGCAATACGTGCTGTCGATTGTGTAATGATATTTTGTAAAGTGATATTCTATAGTAAATAAAAACTATAATGTTACTGTAGTCTCACATTAAGTAACCTGTAGATGCAACACTTGCGAAAGTTTCTGGATTTGGATGTTTGTTTTTAAACGGCCGTAAGCCGTTCGGTCTATAAAAATTAATTAAAAATTAAGATATGTTTAGGTTCTGATAGTAAGAATTATTTTAATTTTAATTTTTGACTGGAACAACTAGTACTTAGAATGTGGAATTTACAATAAACATACGCTATAAAAAACGATGTCCACCACAATTTGACGTCTTGGGAATACTTGATTCACCAGAATTTGAGATATAGTATTTGTTTCAAGTAAAAATAGATGATTACTATTGTGTTCAACTTATGGCAATAAGCTACAACAGAATTTTGTAAGACTCTTTAGGTAGGCGTTTATCTCATAATGGTTTAGATAGTTTTTCTAGGAGTCTTATGTTTACTCCGCGGGAAGAAATTTTCAAAAGAAAAATCAAATATATTTCGCACATGGCATTTCAGCATGGCCAAGCTAATTGACGTGGATAAACTATACAAACTAAGTCACAATTTTTATAATTTCATATTTTATAAAGCTACTACTGGAGGCTTCGGTGGTGGCCCAGCCGTTAGTAGGCGAGAGTTTTAACTTTTAGATTTGGAGCTGAAGAGAAAGAGATTGCCGTGAGGTCCTGTGTCCCGTATATATGCGCGTCGGTGGTAGCTGGCAGAAGCGGGGCCACGTCACGTATTTCATAAACTATACACACAATGTATTAATACTAACTATGTTATTTAGTATCCAGTCAGCTACACAATATCTTAAAACTCACACAATTTGATATAAAGTTAGTTATTAAGGAACTTGTACGAGAAATTTCTCCTGGAGTTTGAACCCCACTTTTTAGGAGGCAAACTTAGGGGACGCGAGGTCCAGAGTGTACTTAGTGCTATCAAATCATCGCGTCTTCGAGTAAGAGGATGCAAGGTGAGAATCAAATGAACTACTGAAAGTCTTAATGGCATTCTGCAAAATGCGTTCGCTCGATTTTACGGAACCAAAAAAGGATAACCCAATATTTATTAAGAAGAAAAAATCACTAATCATTGCCTCTCTTTAAGGTATTTATGAAATCTAGACAAATAGGTTTTTTTTTACAATAGATTTTTTTTATAGTAAAAAACCTTTGCTGCCTTTGCTGCTTGAGATCAAGATAAAAAACTTGTTTTGTGCAGTTGTATTTTATTCCTTATATTTCTTACCCCAAAATAAAAGTTGAAAGGTCCACAATATTATTTCGTAATGCAATTAAGCATTTTTTTAAATACCCCATTAGAGTCCTTAATTTGTAAACGTCCGAGTACTAAAAGTTCTACCTAATTTAACTTTACTAAAGAAACTGAGCTTTGTCTTAAAACAAGTAAGTTCAAAATCGTTCACAACATTAAACGACTACTTTTCAATGGGAGTTTTGTTCTAAAAATAAAATTTGCAATAAAATTGTAGTTGGATACTGAAGTGGAACATTTTAGAGTGCAATTTGTAAAGAAAGTTAAACAATAGTTTATTTGAAAAGATTTTAAAAGTGGAAATAATAAAAGGCGTTTTTTCTTGTTGCTTCGTGTGTCCCTAATGAAGTAAATACCTGGTAACTTCAAGTATTTGGGTGATGTTTAATTGTTGAACTGTTAAGTTACAGAGAAGAAGCTGTGGGTATGTTAATAAAATTCAAACAATAAAACCTCACTAGTGTATTTCGGTACGACGCAAATAACCTACTGAGTTATACTGAATGATATTGTTTGATTCATAAACTTTAGTGAAAAGATTCGAGTGCCGAATAATAGGCATCCATTAATTGGTAAAGAAAGTATAACACTAAAGTATATCACGATAAAACTCTCTACGAAAAGTTATATTCGGTAGTTTCATTTATATAGTAGCCAGCACAGCTTGTTTAGTAAGTAAGTTATTTAAAGAATCGAATCCCCCAAAAGCAGAATAAAATAAATAAATTAGGAAACTTATTTAGTCTTCTTCTTCTTCTTCTTCTTAGAACTTCAAGTAAGTATTCTCGTATATATGTAAAAGTATGTTTTGTGAAGTTAGTCCGGAAGTTTACGTTCTAACCAATATTTTAGTAGAAGATGGTTCAAAATTATTTGAAGAGAGTGTAATATGCTAACAAAGATGTTGAATTATGAGATATACTCGTAAAATAAGATCACGCACATGATGCAGTGGTACAAGTGACCACTTGACCACTTTCCTCGAGGCAAGTATCAGTTTCGTGAACAATAAATCCTATTGATATAGATGATCATCTATTCTTAATATAATACTACATAATACTTTGGTACTATAATACTACTACTATACATATATACTATACTATATATACATATACTATAATACACTATAATACTACTATAATACTTTGGTACTGAGTCCTTTAACTGTAAATTGTTTTTAATTTTTACTGAAGACTCAAGAATTCATATTATGATTCTGAAACTTTTTAATTTGGTCCACCATTAAATCGTGTTTTAGTTATACTAAACGATTATTTTATGTAATAATAATAATATTTACTTCTCACCACAATATTCCAGGTGTTTACAAATATTTTTTTATTTAGTAAGTCTCTCACGAAATAAGGTGAACGTTTTATAATTATATTTTGTGTGAAAAATTGAATTATTTAAATTATATAATTGACATATTTCAGTCGCTTTGGCTTCGCCGAAGTTTGGCATTTTACCGTTAGAGGATGGCTCTCCAACAATAACGTTTAGAATCAGATCATCATCAGATCAATTCTGTATTATTTTCTATTTGTCTTTAACGTGGAAAAGCCATACTTCGGCACAAATGGGCCGTCTCGACCGGAGTGATAACACGGCCTCACAGAAAATCGGTGTTTAACTTTAATTCTTCCTTTGCGTTTCACCGAGTGTGTGAGTGACTCTTTCCTTGAATCTGGGTCAGGATTCAAAGGGTGGCATGAACTTCTGACTCTTGAGTTGCAGATGTTTATAGGCGGCGATAGTCACTTACCATCAGGTGATCCATCTGCTCGTTTGTCCCCCTATGCCAAAAGAAAAGACTTGCTCGTATAATTGAGTCAGCAGGTAAATAGTGGTACTCTTCAGTGGCTACTAGTAAAAGTTTGGGCTCATATTGGTTCGTTTTGACGAGTTCGACAGATACTCTTTGTGCAAGAACTCTTTTCTACTTTTTATTAAGCGTGTTTTCAAATAGTATTCCTAAATTTAATTATTATTAAGCTACAACCGACATTTTTCATTTTTGTACATAAATATTTAGTTTTAAGTAATCTCCGATAACATCACCTGCCAAACCGTTTCATCTGTATCATCGAGGACATTAAAAGGGCTGTCTGCACGGTGCGCGCTGGAGTTTTACTCGTGTGCTGGTATCGAGAGACAGGCGTGTGCTACCGGTCGCCGATACTAAATAACAGTGTCACACTAGCCTTTAAGGACACCGCCTGGATGTTATTGTGCGATAAAGTGGCAAGAAGTTACAGTAGAAACTGAGGTGTTATGATAGGATTCGAGATAGTGCAACATGTTACGTTATTTCTATTTGAAGAAAGCACAAGTGATTCATCATTATCATCAACAGCCTTTAAAAGTCCACTGCTGGACATAGGCCTCTATTTACAAAGGAGGTTTTGGCCTACTATACCACGCTGGCCAGACGGGTTGATATAGGTTTTGTGTCAAGTTTTCCTTCTGTTTGCAGTGCTGTTGTCCTGCATATTTTACTTCCCCAGTCGGCTCTTACGACACCCACGGGATGAATGGGGTGGTGACACTCCGTGTTTTTAATCCGTCACCACAAGGAATAATTATTAGACAAAATGTAATTTTTTGTAGCGCGTCTTTAACCTTAGAAGATTTTGGAAATTTGGAAAAATATCTTAAGTTGGTAGTTTGGTGTAGCCAAAGAAAGTAAGATGGTTTCGCGGTGACAGATTACTTTCACCGTTTTCCCTGGGCTAGACATACTACTTTGTAATCCGTACCAAGTGGACAGTGGCAGGGCATTTATGGCCGGTGCTATGTGTGTTTTATATTTCTGTGTCTGTTTTCTGAATTTTTTAACACATCCCACACGAACATACTCGTATGTATCAATTCTCCTTAATAAGATTTCTCTTATCTCCAACCAGACAATAGCATATCAATGTCTTATCTCTGTCTCTTCTACCCCGTGTATATGAAAACACTAAATAACTTCGTAAACTAACATTTTTGTAATGCTGACATAAAAGTAAAATATAAGTTTTTTAATTTACAATGTTATTAATAATCTACTGCTACTTAAACATTTAAAACAAATGGACCAATTATTCGAAATAAAATATATTTTTTAATTCCACGCAAATGGCTAATTAAATGCCATCAACTATAAAATAACACAACTATTCCATTTATTACTCGTATCTTATAGTTTCTTTCTATTTAACATGAAAAAATAATATTTAACAATAATAATTAAAATAAGATCATATAATTGTTACAGAAACTGCAGTTATCTTCATAAAAACCTGTGAACAAATATTTATACGATACAAATTGTTGCATAACACCATCGTTCGCTCGCGCGCCTTTTTTGCTCGATCCTCTGCCGTATTTCGGCTGCGCGCGCTTCCATTTATCTCGGCTATCATCTGAGATACGGCGGCTATCGGATCGGCTATCCACTGAATCTTTATGCGCGAGCCGATAGCCGATATTGACCGTGATTAGTCGATTCTTACCTATATTCACTTTTCACATGTTTCATTGGTTTTTAATACATATATTTTATTACATACTATTGAACTTACTTATTAAAGCAACTAACGCTTATGAATAGGGTCGCATGACAATAATTTAGTCGTAGACAGATTTTGTTAATAAAATATGATAATATATTATTATTTTGATAATATATTTATGTTTATTTATTTTGTTAATATGTCTCGTCATATTTAGGATTGTTGAAAATGTAAACCTATGGTTCTACGATAATATATTTATGGTAAAAAAGTAAAAGATTCCACCACAGCTCTCGCCAAGACGGATTTTATGAACCGATTCAGTGGAGTATGAGTCCTATTACTCCTGGTTTAATCGTTTGATCAACATCAAGATGCCAAATTATAATATTGCCATTCAAATTACCTATACATACAAAGTTTCATTTCGATACGACTGTTAGGATTAGGTTAAAATTGACTTTTAAGATTAGTTTACATAGTTACAGATGAAGCTAATAAAAAGATTATTAGTAGTAAAGTTAAAGAGAATTGTTTGTTTTTTTAAATGCTATAAATTAAATAATCATTGTGTGTTACAAATACTCCTTTAGAGTTGGACTTGTGCTAGGGAAATCCGTTCGATTTCAGCAGTTATGGAGTACTTCCACGGTATATATCCTTATTGATTATATGTAGTAGGCCAAAACCTCCTTTCTAAGGAGAGGCCTATGTCCGGCAGTGGACTATTAAAGACTGTGCATGATGCCAATACTGCTAGCAGTACGTACAATCTTATCTATGTATATGGAAAACAAGTTGTTGAGTTTCTAGTAATAAATAAAATAAATTAAGGCTATAGGCGTGAAAAGCCCTCCACTTGATTTCTATTTTAGTTTGAAAAAGAAAATTCTGCTGTTTTACACGGCATGAAATTAGACTTACATGAAACCGTGTAAGATATAATATAAAAAAAACAAGTGGCAGCCGTGACAGAAGTCCCATTCCGACCAGGGAATAGTATTTTTCCTATTTCGAAAAGGAGTCGGTCTTTAATTCGTTTGTAGATATTTTCTTATGTTTGTAATCTCAGAACTCTGTCATTCATATATCGATTTGGAAAAATCATTTTCATTATACGTTTTGATGTTTTTTTTATTCGAACTGGACATTTGAAATAAAATTTGCCTCGTTTTTGCAAATAATTTAATTGATGTTCGGCTCCTATTTGCCGTAGCCTGATGTTATATAGCTTTATAGCCTATATCCTCTATAAATGAATCCTCTATCGAATACTAATAGCGTTTTTCAATTGGAACCTCTAGTTCCTCACAAACAAACAGACTCTTCAGCTTTATAATATTAGTATAGATTAGATTTTGACGGCCTCGGTGTTAAGTCGGTGTGCATTGGTAGCTTATGCAACTTCTGTGCTGAGGTCTTGGCTTCGATGCCCGGGTCGGACCAAATGTTTGTATGATATTCCAATATTTTGTTTTAATTCGATTACATTAATTGTTATATTGTATAATATGTATGTATTTACAGAAAAAGTATACAAGCATTCTATCAGTCAATCTAGCTTTCATAGTACAAGCTCTGCTTAGGTCGAAACTAGATGGCGTTGTGTGTCAGATATCCGAAAATATCATTATTATTATTGTTTTCGTATTAAACTTTATGATGTGCAGGTAAAGTCACGGGAAAAAGGATGTGCATTACATAATAAATATATCGTTTGTAGCTTTGTCGGTGGCCATACAATGCACTGTGTGCTCTAATTAATTGAGGTTTGATTAGAGACGTCAATCTCGTTGAGATGGCTATCATTGAGGGCGGCCGTTGAATGAGGAGGCATCGAACGTAATCGGATCAGATGCAATGTTGTGTATTGTAGATATATAATACATGGTCTGGCCTGAAGTTTGTACAAAGGTAACTTTAGTCAATTCGAATATGATTCAAACATTTTTTTGTTAAAAACGTTTAAAGGGTGGTTTGTTAAAAAGTAAACTGTAACACTAGATTTTGCTCTCGCATTTAATTTACCATGTCCATTCGTGTCCTTAACACATCATAAATTAATATAAATAATGTAAAGGTAATGTAATGTAAGGCAAATTTTATCTCCTTTCTAAGGAGAGGCCTATGTCCAGCAGTGGACTGTTTAAGGCTGTTGATGATTCGTGTTAAGGAAGTAGTGACGCATTGATCAAGCCCCACACCCTGACCAACCAGGTTCTAAACTTTCATACGAAATGATCACATCAACAGTCTATAACAGTCCACTGCTGGACATAGACCTCTCCTTAGAAAGGAGGTTTTGGCCTACTATACCACGCTGGCCAGACGGATTAGTATTTGGTTAGTTCAAGTTTTCCTTCTGTTAGCAGTACTGTTGTCCTGCGTAGTTTACTCCCTTAGTTGGCTTTTACGGCACCAACGTCATGAATAGGGGTGGTGACACTCCGTATTCTTAATCCGTCACCACACGAACAACGAAACGATAATTTCTTGGAAACTGATTAGTCAGGGAGAGGGTTTAATCGATGCATCACTATTTTCTATGCAAAACTATAGGTGTTGCCATGTGTATATAATAATAGTTTATTAAGTGGTAACTAGGCTTAATGTGTTGGTAACAATTAACTTACCTAAGCCTAATGTTAGTAACATACCAACTTTTGCACATGCGGTGGTATGTGTGGACGTGACACTCACCAGCATTGCTCACCAGAGACTTTTTGTTACGTCACCTTTACTTGTCGGTCTTTTGAGTTGGTAGATAATTTAGCTGTAATTTTATATTACCTATAGATATCTGGGAACTTATTGTTTTTTTGTAAAAACTTGTAACGCTATTGTTGTGACTCACAGGAGGGTGGAATAATAGTCATACTGTCTATCTTTGTAAACACTACTTGAATCACGATGTAAACATTTTACGCTGATTAGTTATAACGCGATTAGTTATAAGTGGAGCGTTCTTTCTTCCCTTAAGAGTACATTTTGGAGGTTATTAAATTTCCGAGGATATCGATTCTATATATCGATCATCGGGTGACGATCGAAAATCAAAATCGATCGATATGATCTGGTCAGTTCATGTCATCTGGAATATCGAGACAGCCTTATATGTAATAAGTCACTAAATAAACACATACCAATCCACTTGATGAAACGTCCGTCAAAAGCTCAATAATCGACCGTCACTATCACAAACTAATAGGGTGATCAAACCGCACGCAATAAAATACCCAGCAAACAAATTACTCGTTTTACATAAGAAGATACATTGCACATAAAGCACAATAGGTTCTCCGAGATGCAGTGCGTATATACGTACCTGCCCATACGTACATACCCTGTCGCATATACGCAGTCGGGTGTCGCCACAAAGCCTCGCCGACGACAGCAGCAAGCTACCGCGACACAGGCTACGTGGCTTCAGACTACAGACCTTTATTTGTTTCACCGACGATCAGTTTTTAAAATAAATCGTAATGTTTTATAGCTTGAGTTTGGTTGTATATGTAACCTAGAATACATTTGAAGTCAAAGTAGCTTTGTTGGCTTAAGACTTCTTGGTAATTTGTACTACAGCGGCGGTTACTAGAGGAAAAAACAAATTAATTTGGTATTTAATCTCTTTCATTATTCCATACACACAATATAGTATTCGTCAGGTGTAATTTTGTCCTCTACTTCTTCTAATCCAAGTCCTATTAGTTATCTGTGTCGAACGCTTTGGATTCAAATAATTTACGCAAATATGATTATTTACTTATTTCGTTAATAAAAACATCCAACTTGAGACAAGCTGTTAGGCAATTCATAAAAGTGTGTCGTTCTCGTCAAGATGGCGTCTTCCCGCCGGAAGTCAATTACGCTATAAATCTGCGGCGGTGCGCGCGCGCATAGATCTCACTGCATTTACATACGATTGGAGTGCGACGCAGACTTATCTTTATGTTACGAATATATTGGTGTATACGATTGAACGTAGGGGTTTATTTAATAAGTTTTACAGTGTTTTTGTGAGGGCAATATATTGCACGAAATTAGTGTATAATTACGTCATCGCCTTTGTCAATGTGTCCCATGCAGCGAGCCTTGCGAATATAAAACATCCCAAACACCTTCTTAAAGTAATAGGTTTGAATGTGTAGGGGCCATCCTGTCTTATGGTTACCGTCAACCCGCCCCTAGTTTACCTGTCGGAAGGTACTTACCGATTACTATCACTCACCGATAATACCGATAAGCCTGTTTTCATGGAACATTGAGAACTTTTCATCTAAATGTCAACCGAAACCGTTATTGGTGGGACCGATAATAGGTCACCGTCAAGGTCAAAGTTAAAAAATTCTTATGAGTGTGTGAGGTGATGCCCCGTGGGTACCATGAAAATGGAATTTTTTGCTTAAAAATAAAAATGGCAAAACATCTTAATAGTTGTTTTGATATTGATCACCCCTTGAATTAACTCCTCCATTACGTTCTGAAGTTTGAGAGTCACACATTCCGAGTGACATTTGCATGAGGAACTACCGAATTCTAATTATTAGTTTGGGTGCCTGGTGCTACTTAGGCTATTTTTGTTCTTTTGTAGCGCACTCTATACAGCTTTGACAAGGGCTCTTAGAGAGCAGATTGTAAGAGTATTGATAGTATGTAATTCACGAGGTTGCATGATGTACAAGTGTAGGTTGATACTTCGGTATATTACATACTTATATTGATGAGATACCCTTGTAAATAATTACGGCAATTTAGAAACGATATCAAGATAGACTAGGTAACAAGATGTATAAAAACAGAAGGATTGGTACGTCTTCTGATGCAATATTTTACGCAAAACACGCTAGCTATCTAGCCGTTTTAGATAATGAATACTTTTATTCAGCCGTGGGCCTGGGGGAGTGGGCAGTAAATCACATGTGCAGGGGGCAGGCGAGGTGTCTCCGGGCCTCATTTACCTGGCCGGGCTGGCCGTCCCGCTATCGCCAGCCAGATATCTACGATACTGCGCACCGATAAATAAAATATTGACGTGTACACTTGCAGGTGAAATTGGCTTGTAGAAGAATTGGCAGGATAAAGATAATTAAACTCAAATTATAGGGTTTCATTCATATTTAATTCATTTAGCTTCTTATGCTTTTTTAGATGAAATATTTTAGATACTGAATTAGGTATATTGCCTTCATTATAAATAAATAAATATGTTACATTAAGAATAAATTATTCTAATGCAATTTATATGCACTCTGGGTATATGATATTCTATATATGCAATATTTTACATTAAATCACATTTTTAATTTCTGTGCATCTATCATGTTTTAGCTCTGCATCGCCCAAACGTCGACTGGGACAAAAAGCGCACAGCATTAAGTCATCTTTTGTGAGATTTGTGCATTAAAAAAAATAATTAATAATACATTTAAATGAGTAGCACAAATTACATGAACAGAGCGACGCTAGTCAATAGCCAAATGTCCTAATAGTTACGCACCTATTAGGACCTTTATTGTTTACTATATGTTAGGTCTTTTATTGTTTACTATATAATGCAATAGTTTGAATTACAGTTCTTTTAATTAGTAATCTGTCATATATATTTCGTCTTAGAAATATCATTTTTATTTAATTATGTAATTTGGCAGTAAACTGACACATATTAACATGAAAGAAAGATGTATTTTTGCTATTTGCTAAAGAACCATACTTGTAAACAATTATCTTTCTAATACTTAGAATTTATTTTGTTTTAGCAAATGTATATAGTATAACAAATAACAAGCATGACGTTTACCTGTACATCGCAGCATCCAGTTTAAATTAGCGTTTGTTGTACGCACAGGAATCCCGGAGTGACCATTAACATAAGAGGGATACCCTGGATCAGACGCATTTTTAGCTAAAAGCCTACACCGGCGTAGCTCTCGGACAACGGTAATGCATGCCGTATGCACGCACAAATAGCTATTGATAGGCCGTACTTAATTGGAAACGGATACTTTGTATAATGTTTTGTGTTTTATGTTTTTTTTTATTAGTTTATTTACACTTCGTGTTGTGTTTGTACCATGTTTATAGTCCTCTGTATCTTTTTAAGTTTTTAGGTAACTTGTAAAATGAAGGATCACATCAACAGCCTTTAATAGTCTACTAATAATAGACATAACAGGCCTACCCTTAGTAAGGAGGTATTGGCCTACTATACCACGCTGGCCAGACGGGTTGGTATAGAGTTTGTGTCAAGTTTTTCTTCTCTTTGCAGTGCTGTTGTCTTGCGTAGTTTGCTCCCTCAGTCGACTCTTACGACGCCCACGGGAGGTATAGGTGTGGTGACACTCAGTACCTAATTCGTCAACGCACGAATGGATTTGAAGGAAAAGGAAGGATGTACAATTAGTATTTTAAAATGCTTTATAATTAAAAAAACCGGCCAAGTGCGAGTCAGACTCGCGCATCAAGGTTTCAGTACCATTATCTATAAAAACGGCAAAAAAATCATGTCTGTTGTATGGGAGCCCCCTTAAATATTTTATTCTGTTTTTAGTATTTGTTGTTATAGCGGCAACAAAAATACATCATCTGTGAAAATTTCAACTGTCTAACTATCACGGTTTAAGAGATACAGCCTGGTGAGAGATGGACAGAGAGACAGATAGACCGACGGACGGACGGACAGCGGAGTCTTATTAACAGGGTCCCGTTGTACCCTTTGGGTACGGAACCCTAAAAATATGGTAGAACATCTTAATTTGTACTGCTAATATTATTATTAATGCAAAAGTTGTTTGTTCTGAATCAAACCGGAATCGCTGAACAGGTTTGTATGAAATTTGGCACAAGGATAGATTATAATAGTTTGAAATATTGCCTAGGCTACTTTTTGTCTTGTAGAAAAATGACTGACTAAATCGATGTTAATGCGAGCCAAGTTGTCAACAAATACGGATAATTTTATAAAATAATTTGAGAATACCTTTATAAAACCTTTTATTAGTTTTAATTCAAATACAAAGTATCTTACAACACAAAGTACTTATTTAATGGATGGCGTAATGGTTTAAGCGCTGAGTGTTGTGGGTTCGATCCCCCACGGTACGATACTTTATGTGATCCACAAATAATTGTTCTGACTCTGGGTGTTCTTTGTGTCCGTTTCATGTATGTTTGTAAAGTCCACCGCGAAACAGGAGTTGTCCTTTACAAACTTGAAAAAATTGCAATGTAGTGTAAAATATTCGAGTCAATAAGTAGTCAATAGTCATATAAGGTTATCTTGCAGATAGGTCTATAGTTAATGTTTAAAGGGTATTAAGCTACGTTATAGCATGCGAATACTATAAATGTTGTTTAAGAAGAAATATGTTATGAGCACTCAGGGAAGTATATCTACTGTTGATTAGATTTAAATGATGATTAAGAAATTGAGTAGTGATTGAAAATGAAAAATAATTTTGTACCAAACTTAAAAAGGATAAGGTCCTCAATTATTCGTCGGAATATTATATGTTTTACATGTGTTGCCCGATTATTCGAAGATAAACGGACCGATTTGATTTGTTTATTACAATGAGCGTTCTTTTCATTGGAGAATGTCCGATTAGGATCAGATAATGTAATCTTGGAGAAAGTTTACGGGAATACTTCACATATTGAACTGATTTGATAAAGACCATTGACTGCGCGTATAGGGTAGTGGTTTAAGCGGTCACATCGCCGCTTCCTGCTACGATAAGAGTTGTGGGTTGGATCCGCAAATTTTTCCTCTGAGTCTGGGTGTTCTTTGTGTCCGTTTCAGGAATGTTTCTAAAGTATCGTGTAACACAGAACATTTAACTAGCGCGGGAGTAGACTTAAAAAAAAGGCCACCAATGGCAAAAAATTAATCAATTAAAAATATCTCAAGGGCTGTGATGTGCTTCATTTAAAATGGTTTTTAAGGCATTCATGCTCACCATAATGCATATAATGAAGTGGAGTAGAATATTTCACACTTCGAGGTACATAATCGTAATATCTACATCAATTCTAGACCGATTTTGATAATTCTTCATTTGATAAATTTGTCTCATATAAATATGAAGAATCTAATATTTTAAATTATTGAGAGACAGAGGCAAAAAAAAAACGGGTGACAGTAGCCACATAAATATGGTTAACTAAACAATTTACAAGCTTCTAGCGGTTTTATTTTATGACTCTTTCAATTGACTATAAATATTACACCCAATAAAAAAAACAATGTGATACAAAAACAAAAATGATCAGTCACTTCCGAACAATATCTCGATGCAAATCAGTAGGATATGTGTCGTTTGGCCGTAAAATTACGATGTCGTTGCTTGGCTCGTGGCATACACCATATTAAAAAAAGTGCTTTTAAATCATAAAGTTCTATTTTCAAACTAACAATATATCTTGTGTAGTTCTGTCTGAACATAGAGCTTTATTTACTGATAATAAGGTTTTATTCTCAACGAAAAAACTGTTTTAAATTTAAATGTGGCTATAGAAATGATTCGTGATGAGTATCTGAATTTAATATGTAAAGCTAGGGGTGGTCTGACAGGTTTTTTTTATGAATTTCTAATTTATTTATGAGTATGACGCGACGAGTGACGGGCGTGTGTGTCGCTTGTTTTTTTGTGAAATGATTATTAATTTTTCCTGGCTATTTAATTTATTTTTATTTTTACACCTAGAAACACAGAGGATTAGGAATTGGAAGAAGAATAAAAATATCTGCAGTCTATAGATGTATAGTAGATTTGGTTACAAGGAAAAGGTACATGGATTAATTTGGCTTCCATCTTTTACACACACTACACAGGAAAATACATATATCTGTCAGTATTCCTACCTACCATAAAAACCTTAGTTGATAGTTAGAGCTGGATTGAAAAGGGTAAAATGTATTATGTAGCACACCAAAACTGACTTCTTTTTCTGAATAAGGCCACTTCAGTATAATTTCGACCTGTCAGCATAGCCGCGTGGTTGCGCCAAACAAAAAACATTATGGACGCCACCACAATATAGCTGTGAAATGAAAACTGACTTTTTTTTTTAATTATCAAGGGCAATAGACATTTTTATGGAATTCATACGGTATTTCTTTTGCAAATTGGTTGTACTTTGTATATTTTTAAACAAACATGACACACAGAGATAAAAGTGTTGCTCCTGTAGTCCTCACAAGTTTCCTTCATAATCATGTGCCTCTATGTAATTCCTACTTTCATAGATGCCCTCGGTGTTCGATCAAATTAAGTATTGAAAAAAAGTGTTAAATAAAATCTATTAATTCTAATAAGAAAAAACACAAAACTTTATGTAAATCAGTGTGAGTGTTGCGACTGATGGCGGGAATACGTGGCTTGACAGGATGTAGCAATGACATAGCAAAAGTCAAGTATTCTAATAAACAAACTGGATACGGGCGCAACACGTTTTTTGTTCAATTATTGTTTAGAAGTTGTTTATCTCTTAAGAGTTGGTGTGGTTGGTTTGTCTTTTTATTTGTTTACAAAGGAAAAATATTCTTAGCTTATTCACATGTAAGTAAATAGGTTTCTGGTGGCATTGGAAAAGAAGTTTACTGGGACTTAATTTTGAATATGAGAGAACTTCGACAACAACTTTGAACCAAACCTGGTTTGTTTGGTTATTGATTGCTTATAGCATATGTGCACTTTTTAATTAAATGAAGAAAAAAATGATAAATTGTTTGTTAAGGGTTCCAAGTCACAAAGGTAAATAGAAACATTTTAGAGTTTCTTCGAAGTCTGCATTTTTTTCTCAGAAATAAATGGATAAATTTCAACTACCCAATCATTATATACGTAGTTCATAACTTCACAAGTGAAGCCGCATATACAGTAAGGTATGTCTAGATTTTAGAATTGTATATAAAACCCTAAAAATAACTTAAGATAATACGATATAATAAGATAAGTTAACAAAACATGATTTTTCACATCGAAATGTTAGTTTGATCTTATTAATTGGTTTATTCAAAATAAATTTATTTTCTTTAAATGTTTCTTTCTGTGTGAAAAAAATTAGCTTTGCTATCGTTTCATTTTTCAATAATTTTATCCAGGATAATAATAGCCGGCCACTGACTGTAATCTCTGTGCTTAATTTTACCCAAGTACGTTCAACCGTTTTGGCACGAATGTTTAACAAACATCCGGGTAAATATTCTGTTATTTTTTTTAGATTTCTGCGTCATTCACCTCCTACAGTAATTGTTCTGAAATACTAAATTATTTAAATTAAGCATGATATATGTAATGACAAGAATTCAAATATCTATAGTTTATTTTCAAAGATTATTTTATTTTTTCAAAGATTATTGTATTCCGGAAATGACGCAGAAGTAAAAAGAGCAAAGAATCACACACACATTCTTCGTTTTATTAACTATTTGACATCGACATCGTGTCATAATATTCTGAGTCTCAAACTTTCGAGATCGTATCCTGAAACTGTCGAAATGTTTCAAACTCCACTCAAAGACCACTATTATTGAACATGAATGCAACTGTATGTTTGGGCATAATTACATTCATGGTATTTATCCACCAATGGCTGTGTAGTATTCTACTACACAGCGCCTATACTCACGTTTCTTAACGCGTGAACAGTAACACGCGTAACGACATGTGTTTGTTCTTACGTCTTTTCTCAATAAATTTACTGTAAAGTATACGGTACATTATCATTTGCCATAACTTTTAGGCGGCAATTACTTGCAAGTTTTAATTGGATGTAGTGAATCGTGAGCCAACTTATGTTTTGACAGGCCTTGTCTAGCGGTAAGTGATCCGGATTGCTAAACTAGCGGTCATGGATTTACACACAGGATAATCGAGCATGATCATTTTTTCTGTGTAACTTATCTATAAAATGCATGTATTCAATATTATATAATATGAGGGCAACAATATATATGAGGGCACAATTGAATAGTGGCATATTAGTGCCATATCACAGACAGCTATCTGTTTGGTAAAAAAGGTAGGTTCAAAAGTAACGGAATACTTAAATCCTTTATAAAGTGAACATGTACGTAAGGAAACTACATTTGAGAGTGGGGCAGCGGCTATTATGTCCTGCTGCTGTTTCATCATATATTTAATATACACAGACACTTTCTAATTTGGCATTGATGAAAGTTATCTCAAGCTATTATTATAATTATTTATATAAGTCTCTTTTTAACAAATCTGGATATAATGGAGCAAGAATTAACTATTGTAAAATAACTTATCTTTATTTTTTATTTGTTTTATTGTTTGAAATCGTCTCTTATTTAGACTCTAAAGTCATGGATCAACACACACACAATAGCATCAAATCTCTGTTTTATCAAACATTTAGCAAAATTAATATAATAAAATGATACGTATCGAAAATCTATTATCTACATGCTTAAAACCGCCCATTTCTAAGATGTTGCCTTATGAGAAGAAAGGGCAAAACAAACTCTAAATGCAAACTTTAAACTCTAAATAAAGTGTTATTTTAATAATTAACTTTGAATTTACCCCATTTTATTTTCCTGTTACAATCGTACGGCAGATTGGTACAATTCCAACCTCGCTGTTGGCCACGTGCATATGTATCTCTAGCTGTCCTTTTTACCCACTTTCGATTTAAACCAAAACACAGCATTAACGAGCCATTGTACAAAACGTAACACGTCCACTTGTTTCTAAACATTACCCGCGAACATAATAAAAAGAGATCTTACGATAGCGATACTGTGATTCTAAACCAAATAGGTGACTTTAAGAACGGTTACCAACATACTTTGAAAGTATGCTATTAATGCATGTTATGAATACATTAGGTTAAATGAAAACCTTTGATATTTTTCATTACTTGTTCCATAACTTCAATGATAAAATATTGAAATCATTTGCGTTACTTATTTCTATTTCCAATTCCTAAATTTTCTTTTATTTTAAAATTTCCTTATCGTATTTTCAACTTAAACACATTTGTTTACTGGACCCGATCCCATTAGTTTCAATTTGGAATACGAATAAAAAAAAATAAGATTACTGTTGAAGTTCTACTACTTAGCTGCGACTTCAAAATGAACACAGTTTTGTTTACTAAAAAATCGGTTCTCGTTGTTTATTTATTGATCGTTTAGCTCCAAAATCTCCAGCTAAATGAATTTTAATTACTTTCAATTACAACCGATACTACCCCGTCTGGTAAGTTGCCAATCAATCTTCATGAAACCACCGTTTCTCCAAATTTTCAATAGTATATCTCAATACACAAATTTGCACAGGCCTGTATTGAAGAACGGGTCGCACTTGAAGAACTTTCATGGACTGTTTGAGGTGCTATTACTTGATAAGGCAAATCTGAACTTGCGTTCCTATCTGGTCCTCGTCTGGGACTCTAACTGGTCATTCAATTTCTTTGATATTTAAATAGGCTTTTTTAATCAAATTGTTTGTAAGAGTGTTCTGATTACCTAAACTAGTTGTAGTAAGGAAATAGGAAAATATCAACCATCAATTAAACCAGACTAAAAATGCCTAGTTTGCAATTGCGAAAAGGTACAATTCAAAGTAATTCAATCGGGAAACGAACCTTTATGCATCCATTGGCGAGTGATAGCCGTTCGGTATGCAAACCAACCGGCTAATAAATGTATTGGCGCTATCTTCAAAGGCGCATCTCTCTTTGGTGTGGCCGCGCCGCTGCTGTCGACCGCGAGCGGTGCTGCACTCAAAGATACGCGATACAATTATACTGGTTTGCCGTTTTATTGTCTTATTATATATTGTGTACGCAGTTGTATAATATAAATAGTCAAAGACAAAACAATACCTTTTTCTCCCTCTCTTTGTTAACTAACAGGCCTATTGGGCTTGTGGATATTGGCAGTTGAGCCTAAAGTTTAAGGTTCGGTTTTCAATCAAATAATCCCTAATATAATAAGAGAAGACTACGGACAGATACGGACACATACGGACAGACAGAAGACTGAGATAAGATATATCTAACTGCGATACGGCCCAATATATTTTTAAGATTAAAAATATAACAGCAATCCTCTGAATTCACCGGCCTGTTGGTCTAGTGATTAATGATCCTGACTGCTAACCTTAGGTCGTGGGTTCGATTCCCACCCAGGACAAATATTTGTGTAATGAGCACGGTCGTTGGTTCTGTGTCTGGGTGTAATTTATCCATAATATGTATGTATTTAGAAATATATACTTTTGTATATGTTTCTACTAATCTAGGCAGCCCCTATACAATGGTAACCAGACCGCACATACTTATGTATGTTACCATAGTACCATAGTACAGGGCCTGCCTAGTTTGGGATCAGATTGCGGTGTGGTAGATATGTGAAGTTATTATTATTGTTTTAAAATATGACAGCATATCTTTTACTACACTCCTATCTTTACTCCTCGGTCGATAGGCAAATTTATTGATTCTCTATCACCCATTAGTTTTTCTATTCATTCAATTTTAGAGCAACAGCCACGTGTCGCGTCATTGCCGCGTTCTAATGAGCTTATTAATGAAATTAATTAAGTGTAACTCATTTATTATTCTTAATTACATTAGAGAGAGAAAGAGAGTTAGATAGAGAGAAGTAGTACCGTGAAATCTTCAGCGAGGTGAAGTTTAATATAGCTTCGTCTGTGGCAACACCAGACTAAACCTAGATTGTCTAGAAATATAAGATGGTTTTTATACTGTTATGTAAATATTAGTATGCGAATAAACGGCATAACATACCTTTGAAACGCCTGACGTTTCGACTAGGTCACAAACGGACGACTTTTGATCGAGTTAATTATCGAAGTAATGATTGTATTTCATGGAAGGGGCAATTTTAGAAGTTAGTAATGCAGACTATTATTAGGAGATTCTAAATACTGACAACGCACTTGGAACTTTATAGGCTGACACAAAGGCTTCATCACCAACCTATCGTCGTCTACTGCTAAATGAAGGCCTTCCCCAAGACCAACTATCCCAGTCTTGGGCAATCCGCATCCTTCATGTACATTATGTTTGCCTAATCCTACAAAGTCGCTATCTACATCAAAATTAAGCATACTATGGATTTTAGACCATAGATAGATGGATAAAAATACACCATCAGGTAACCGGTCTGCTCGTTTTCTCCCTATAACTTAAAATGGGTTCATGGCTTTTCAAACTACGACTTCTCAAAATCATTTTGATATTCAATTTTTTTGAGCAAGTGAAGCAACGACCCCGTTTTCTGGGAACAAAACTACTTGATCACGTCTAAAAGACTGGACAATATTTAATGGCGTTCGTTCTCATTTAACCATGACCCCTACAAACGATTCTGCTCACGTAACCTTCCATCTAACTATTTTGTCTTTCTTCTATTCTTTTCATAGGTCTAAATAGATACGTTCGACCTTACAAGGATCCACGACATATATTTTTGTGAATATTTAATAAAATTTTCTTTTTTTTCTTTTTAACATTTTATTTTGAAAAAAAGCCTCTTTTAAAAAGTCGTCAATTCAAATGTACTATTAATATTTATAAACATATTTTCTAAATAATCAACCATATTTACGTTATATCTTCTATTAATGAGATTTAAATTAAGTGAGATACCATTAAAATGTAATTACATTGTAGTCCCATATCAGGATAGTTTTCGACCCTTGAAAGGCTTCTCTTGTACATTAATTAAGTAATGTACAAATTATCCCAACACATGTGCCATATTACAAAATATAGATGCTAAATAAATAAAATACCGGCACGAGTCCACAGACGAGATGTCTCCGAGGATTAAACCATAAAAGGGGCAATAAAAACTTAATTATCACGTATTATAACAACCGCGCGTCCGTACACACAGCGGGAAACTGCCATAACTCGAAATAAAACCATTCTAAGTTTGTAGATTGCGACCTTACACCTTTTTAAAATTGGTTTGTTGATAATCGTAACACCTGTGACTTCTTCCCTTATTTTGGGTATGAATTAGATGTTAAAAGCGTTAAGTGCTTATAAATCTATTGGAAGTTTGTATTCTAAACACTACTACTACTACTAATTCATTCGAGGAAATTCATAAAATGCCTTTCTCTATATTCCGAAAGTGCACAATTTACGAAAAAGGGGTAAATAAAGATATAGGAATATCATACCACAGATAAGTGTTTGTTTTGTTCTAAAATGCATTAATAGGATGTATGTACGGTTACAGAACAAATATTTTGTGCGTGCAGTATAAATATAACGTATCTTCCTAAAAATATCATTGTCTGCCACTCGAGAGTTACAAGTGCCTTGCCGGCCTTTCAGATGGGAGTCTGTTCTTTTCTGAAAGTCTTTAAAGTTGTATCTGTTCGTAAATGATACACATGACAAATTTTACAGATTGGTTGTGCAAAGTAAAAACTTCTTAAACACCAGTACCGATCATCCGAGTGATGAATGTCGGAGACGAAGGACTCCTCGGAGCACTCCCAATATTACAAGTACTAGCAGAGTGAATCTACATCTCTACGCAACGCCAAAGGGTATTGGTATTGTTGTGAGCTACCGTTGCCGTTGCCGCAAGTCAAGAATGGTCCTTTATGCGTCGAGGAAAGGTTGGCTAGGTGAGCCTACCAAGTTCCTTCCAGAAGCGCAGAAGCCTTCTGGGGCGTTCACAGGTTTCTAGAAGCGAACGCCAAGCGGTTTTAAACTGATCTGAAATGTCTTGGCAATCGATAATTCAATTCTATAACTCATAGCTAGACTTTAGAAACAATCCGATAAATAAACTTTTCACTAATGTTTTTTATTTAAATTTAGCATAGGAGTAAATATCATTCTCATTTATAAAGAAAATGTTTATACAAGTACCACATAATATTCTTAATCTTAAGATACAACTCAATTTCTTTAAAGAAAAATATTAACAGTACAATCGATCGATAAGTGCAATCGAATATAAATTTTAATCAAAACCAGATAAGTTCGATTATCTTGCAATTTTTTTACTAAAAATCAGCCTGAAATCAATGAGAAATTGCGTAACATATCCAAAAGTAATTCCTCGAACCGATACTACGGTACCGTATGGTCTCAAAAATGTACATTTCGCAGATGTATCGTTGTTTCCTTGCAAACGTCAATAGATCAATGGTCGTGGTTTGCGGCAGGGGCGTGAATGCGCGGGCCGCGCTGTAATTACAGGCACGGCCGCCCGAGGGCAGCACACCCCAGCCCGCGCAAATTATTTAGTAATTTTATTTGGACTTATATTCGTTTGTAGGCGGTTTATTCGAGTGTTTAGTACGTGCGGTAATGTATCATTATTTGTGTCATTAATTTGCGGAGATGACTATCGACATGTAAAATAAATATGAAGTCGATTTGACTGCACGCAAGTTCTGATAGACATCCTTTTTGTAGATAAGAATCGGCAAATAAATGAAAGAATTATTACAGTTCTTATATAATTTATGCTGATGATTTTATATTGTAAGTAATTTAAAGTACTAGAAGTGAATGTACAACTGCATTGTCCAATTTTCTACATAAGGTCATCAAAAACTAAATCATCAAAACCAGGTGCTCGGTTTATGTCAATAAGCTAGCACTCTAATCCTTGGGTTGGACTAAATTGTAGTTGGCAAAATTTCGGTTTTTAATCTGCCTCTGCTTAACTCTACAGGAATACAGGCGCGAGTATAAACAATCTTGGTTACCATCTCTTAACATTACTCCGACCATTTCTTTTATTAGACCATTATCACACTAGGGAGTAAGTCTGTATAACACGGAATTTTACCAATCTCAGAATAACCGTTTTGTTATTACATTAATAATGAATTATTATGCTTTTTTTTTTCTTTTCTTAAAAAGACAACTCCCGCATTTGGAATATATCCTGTGTCGCGGGGGACTTTTAAAATGATTTTACATGAAACGGACACAAAGAACACCCAGACTCAGAACAACAATTTGTGGATCACACGAAGTGTCGTCCCATGTGGGGTTTGAACCCACAATACTCGGGGTATTAGGAAGCGGCGTGGCGACCGCTTAAACCACTACGCCATCCGTGCAGTCCTAATTGGTATTTTATGTTTTTAATAAGCATTACAGCTTCTTTTATTGTAAATACATATTGGGATGACTATTCGCTACAAAAGGAAAAATCAGTAGACTTAATTATACAGCTTTGTACTGTACACGTCATGTACATTGTGACAAACATTACATACATGAAAGATTATTGGGAAGAATGAATCGATGGATATTTAATACTGTTTCACGCGAAACCAGTGAAACAAAGTTGTATGAAATTTGGCACACCGACAGCTTATAAAGAAATGATAGATATTCTTTATGCGGGAAGAAATGAACTAGTGTATTGTGCTTCATATCTTTACAAACTTATTCAAATTTACTTGTGGTCCCCTTCACTTTGTGTATCTAATAACAAAACTCGACCATCGTATCTAAAATCATTTAAGTTTAGGCTGGATTTTTTTGCAATGAATTCAATACATGAAATAGACAATTCATTTATGAATTAAAATTGATATTGTTAGTTATTGGACTGTCATGTCGTTGTTTATATGTAGGTAGTTCAATACATAACAGCGTCAAGTTATAAATAATCAATATCTATTTATTTGTTGTTCCAGATATAACACAGTTATAAATTGTTTATGGAAGGATAACCTATTTTTTAATTTCAGCTTTTTTAATGAAATAACTTCCGTTGTTATGAAGCACTTATTTCTTTTATTTTACGACATAGTATTCTCCAAGTATTCATTTTATTAATAGGTATTATAATTTTTAAAGAGTTAACCAATACATGTTGGTAAATGTAGTTGCTTACGACAGAATATCGCCATACTTTAAAAGTATACTATTTCAAGTGGGGTATGTCATCAGCTATGCATTTCAGCCACAGTGACTATTGCTGAAGATTACTAGATTACTAGATACTCCACAAAGCACGTTCTTGCGTTGCACCTGCACCCAACCAATGGCTACGTGTCAATGTCATCAGGTCGTTAAACCCTTTGTTATAGCAGTATAATTACACAAGAACGCTTCGCAAGTCCAGCTCCAGAATGTAGGTCCCAACCTTCCTTGCTTTTACTCCGATGCTTAAAGACTCGATGTTTAAAAACTGATTGATCCAATATTTGGAATAATAAGAGTCTTACTAACAAAACAAAACTAAAACTTTCACATTTCATTATATTCATTCATGGGTATAAATGTTTCCATACCTATGAATTCCCTTACGTTACGAGCAGATTGCATTGGCCGTGGTCACAATGAAAGACTTAATATATAATAATAATATAATAATTTTACACATCTCACACACGGCTGTCTGATCCCAAACTACGCAGAGCCTGTACTATGGTAATCAGACTGCTGATAAACATACTTATATATTTCTAAATACATACATAATATAGATAAATTACACCCAGACACAGAACAAATGATCGTGCTCATCACAGAATTATTTGTCCTGGGTGGGGATCGAATCCGCTAGACCAACAGGCCCGTCTTAAGCCCGTCTTAAGATACTCAACGAGCTTTGAATATAATTTTGCTGTTTTAAATAATCGAAAAGACATTCGTGAAAGTACGGGAGACATTTAAGGTGAACTAGATGGTGCGGTAAAAATAAATTAGAAAATGAAAATATGAATAAAATTTTATTGTTCCTTATAAATTTTCTTACAAATAGGAAGAACTTAGTGTCGCAGAGCGAGTGTTTTGCATAAAATCTAAAAATTGCAGCCATAAACTAAAAACAATTTAACTAGTGATAATTTTAGTACAAATAATTATAATCTATGAGATATTTCTTTATTAAAATATTCTAACAGTTTATACAGAAACAGTAGTTTTTAATTACTAAAACAGTATAAAAATACAACTTAATTATATATCTACAGGCTTATTGAATATCTATATTTGATTTAATTCAACGCTCATTCTATTGTTAACTACGAAATATACAAAAATAGTTACAAATAAATAATCTTTTACATAGGAATCGCAATATTCGCTACCTCAATGGTATACGGATTAAGACGTACAAAAAATAATATTTTAGGACTTCTTCACATAGCACCGATTCGGATTAAATATTAACAGCATTTTTTATATATTTTTTTTACATTTTTAACAACCATAACATTCTCAGTTATAAATTGCTGCCGTTACATTTAATTTCGTATGATTTATAATATTATCATCTAATAGGCACAGACAATTTTGGGACTACATTCATACAGTTTTATTAAAGTTATCATTTATTTCTCTACAAACGTATAAATGGACTTAAAATATGTTACTTTCTTTTTTCAATTTATTTACAGTTTAAACAATAAATAATTGAAAGCATTATACAAATTATATAAATTCACTACGATTGCCAGCGACATGTTACCGCTAATGTGCCTAAATCAGTTAGAGTGCAGATTACCTTCTTAATCTACAGATTATCTGGTTGAGTCCGTTAAAGTGGAATAATGTATCAGTTCTTATATTAACTAGATAATCTGCAGACTGACTGACTGCATCCGTTAAAATGCCGATTAACTAGGTAAAGGATAAATATCTGCTATTTTAGGTAAAATTTAACATTAACGGATCAAAATCGGTAATTTGCAGATTACCTAGTCAATACGCATTTAACGTATTTCGTATTTTAACGGTAATATAAATGTATACCAGACAACTTACACCGCCGTGATGTTATGGTAAATATTTTATAAAAAAGCAAGATTCCTTTACATTTGTGTTTAGGTTTAGTAGAAAATTCTTACAATATCACTTCGTAAATCCACAGAACATATGAAAGCATTTTACATTTAGAAGGAAATCAACTCTTTGGGCTATATTTTAGGAAGAGTCCATTTACTACAGCTCGTCAGTTCCTCTCTAGTCAATTGCTGTAACAAGTCTGTCGTACTCCGGCCAGTATAACGCTAAACTCGTCTTCAGGTCTGACGTCACTACCCGGAGCACTAGAAGGGTAAGAAGTAGGCGGGGCTCCAGAAATCACTGATGCATACGGAGACGCGTACATTCTTTCAGAACAGTACTCTGGACCAACGGCCTGCTCACCGCAGTATGGAGGCCGTGGGTAGCCCTGCTGTTGCTCATATCTATACTGCTGTTGATGCTGTTCCATCTGACCTTCAGTTCCATAGTCCAAGTATTTATCAAACTCCCTAGCATCTACGTCAGATTCAGGTGAACCCGTTCGGATTTCTGGACGCTGATTCATAAAGTTTTGCTCCCCTTCCTGCTGCTGCTGATTTGCTGGCGGCTCCTCAGAGAAATAAGTGCCACCAGTATCGTACTCAGTTTTTGGCTGATCAGGATAATGGGAAACATATGAATCCTCAGTTTTATACATGTGTTCGTATTGCTCATAGGGATGATATTGAATGCTGTATTCCGTCGGCATGTTACCACTAGGAGCTGAAGAAACTCTAGGCGTGGTCGTGCCTAAAGCTTGTTGATCCTGCGAAGTAGCGACTGGTGGAAAAAATGTCCCAGTCACGAGCGGAGGCTGCTCAGTCAAAGTTCTCTGAGTGCACATCACGTACATGCCATTGGCCATGCCCATGGCTGCTACAGGCGCTGGCGAAAAGGAACCCGGCGTTCTATACGTTTTGTAAGGAGAGTATGATTCAGACATGGAAGATGCGTTAATCGCACGCCTTCTTTCTTCGTATTGGAAGTTTTCCTTTTCGTTTTCAACTGGTGAGGCATCAGGTGTCGGGAGAGGAGCCTCAGCGGGTGCACTCCTCCTGCCTTGTGGTTCAGGGGAACGGGCTGGAGAAGATTCTGGTGTTTGAACGTGTCCGTTAAATTGTTGGTTTGTCTGGTAATCAGAGGCGAGAGGCGAGGTTCGGTAGGGAGAGAATCCGGCGCCAGGATTGTGCGAGAAACGAGCATCAGGTGAATCAGTACCCGTGGCGTAGGGCGAGCCTAGTGCAGCAGAGGCAGCAGGCGGAGCGCTCGCTGGTGTGCTTGGTTGGTTTGGGCGTGTTTTATTCTGCTTCCGTCGACGAGGCCTATACTTGTAGTTTGGATGCTCAGTCATGTGTATCACTCGCAGACGCTCCGCTTCCTCAACGAACGGCCGCCTGTCTTGTGGTGTGAGCGAACGCCACTTTTTACCTGAAAATAAAAAAATTGAAATGAGTCGATTGTGTTTGACGGCATACAATGTTGCTACACGTTTTTACCGAGCGGAGAAAATTGACGCACCGAGAGATGTCGTGGTGATATTACGATATTATTTATGATACTTTTATTCGTTTGAGAAGTTTATGAGTTTAGCGTGAAAACTTGACTGTGTTTTTCTACGGAACAGACGTGTCCCTGTAATCGTTGTTCTCTTTTGACAATATTTTAACGAACGGAGCGAAACGACTAGTAATCTACTTTGTCAAATTGGGAAAAATATTTGAAATAAATATTAACTTATGATAAAAAGTTGCATTTGTCGTTTATGATGAAAATCGTTTTTATATATATGTATATAAGATATGTCTCGTATGACATGTAACATGAGTGAATCCTCTATCGTAGCTACACAAATAGATTTGCTATTTCCATGCTATTACTTAAGTAAGACAGCTGAAACATAATACTATATGTTTATGAGAATTAACTTTACGAATATGTAGATAACATCTGTGAATAATATTAGTGGCATGTTAAATAAACAAAATAGATTCAGCCAGTCACAGAGGTAAGCTAAATAATCACGATAGTGTTTTATCAACTAACTATAAAACAGACTATAAGGGTATCATAAATCTTTGAGCAGCAGATACATACTTATCAAGAAAGTATTTACTTTATATTACTGATAGTAAAGTTGAAATTGCTCTGTGATTTAAAGTGTGAGGTTCTGAGAGAAATTATCGAGGAGTCCGAACAATCTTTAAGGATATTTATCAAAGCGACACTGCTTGCTACCGGCAAAACAAACAACTTCACTGCTAGTGATGGGCTGCGTCGATATTAAAAATACTCATTTATCAACATAATAGGTACGGAACAGGTCTTTTTCATATCTAAATGAATGGTACAACTTGTATTCTTATGTTATATAAAGAGAGATATAGCAGTATAATAGTTGAGCCCCAGTTTATTAAAAACAATTTTGAGTATTTCACAACACACACACATACACAATTTTTTATTATTTGACGGTGCGAATGAGAAGTTTTGTACTTCTAACAAAACTTTTTAATTAATAAGACTATTTTTTTTGTTTTTGTTTTTGTCTTATTAAGACAAAAAATAATAATTTATTTATTTTAATTTTGCTACCTCTTGCTAGCTGGCAGCCTTTTGATTTCATAAGGTTGCTTTGAAATCACTTCTTACTTAAAATAAGGTTTAATAAACTAAAAAATATGTAATGAGTTAAGCAAAGCATTCTACACATTTAATAACAATTCAACAAACACATGACTAAGGTAACATAAACCAGTTTGAATGATGTCAAATGTCATCTTGACAAATTACGAGAAAAGGCTTCCTGTAGTGCGGCATCTATTTCCATTAGTAGATTTGTAGTTATCGATGTTTTTACATCGATAATTAATGACGAAACGATCTTAGAGATAAATAGTAGTTGTCAGTAAGATGGGTGTGTCTTTATATTAATGATTTAGCAGAGATATTTGGTTTTCATTTTTTTATTTATCATCAGAAATATGTAATTAATATTAAAATGTTTTGCATATTGTCGTAAACGAGAGCCTTAAGAAATCCTGATGAATAATATGAATATATTTGATGGCATGTACAGAGGCAATAAAAAAAATACATAGTGATTAACCTTGTTACAAGTTAATAAAATATAACTTGACAATTGTTCTAGAATAACTTTGTTGACATTAATTTTAAATTTTAAAGTTTTCGTTAATTAAGGTCATTAAAAATAAAAAGGAGGTGCTCGATATTGAGTTATTTAGTGGGAATCGGTAAATGTGTAAAATGATTTAGTTATAATTACCTAAAAGATCTTAAATATAATGCTTTATTCATTTAATATTGATATGTTAAAAGTTTAGAAGTAATAACAAGCTCTTTTTAATTCACAAAATTGTATGAAACTGTTTTATGAACTAAAAACAAGTCAATATCACAAGAATACAATACTTATCGTGCCTGTTACGTGAAAACTTATTAAGCTAGTAGCAATGTATGTAAAAACAAGTTTAGCAGTTCTTATAAAAGATAGTTTTTTTTTTAAATAATAAATCATCAAAAGACTCCCAACCTACGCATTATAATCGAGATCTTTTAAAACAATCGCTCACACGGTCACATATTATGGTTCAAATAAATCATTTGTCGAACTAAGTACCGATAACGGCTACCGGATTCCGTGTCGCGTCTCTAGTTTCATTGTGAAATATTTCACTGGCATAACATCTAATAAAGCTTTTAGTATGTTTATTGCTTGGGTAATGACCGACGGGTAGCCTCTTCGACACCTGGGTAAACATTGGGTTTTAATCTGAAGGAGTGTATCAGATCAAATATTGTTAATATTGTTTTTGCTAACTAAAAGAATGCGTTTTTGGAATCTAAATGGAACGACTTCTATTAACTTTATATTGTTATACGCAAGTCTAAACTTTTCCATATGAACATGTATAAGCTATAGTGACGTCTTTACGCTAGTTTCTTGCGTGATATAATATTTAAACTGATATTGTAAATAAGTGAATGTAAGTTTGTTTATTAAGCTTTCAAGCCTAAATTAGTCAACCGATCATCGTGAAATTTTGAACACATGAAATAAAATAGGGTTCCTTTCACCTGAAAAGAAATACTGTTTTGGAAGAGTAGATTGCTGATTGATGAAGCCTACATTAACGCATGTGAACCCAGGGTTATAAGGAACTACTACCTACCTACCTGTGCGCTTTAAGAATTTGTTATTTTAATATGATAATTAGGTAAAATGTGATAATTATAAAAATAACCTTTATGACACGAACAATATCTTAGTAAGTAAGTTTTGATGATTTTATTTTACAGGATTACAAAACTCAAAAAAAACTGGTACAAAGTCATTGCCCAGACATCGATATTTTTTAATATAAGTGTAATAAAAGACTTTGACCCGAAAGGTTAAATAAATTTGGTTGAATAACTATTGTTTTAAGCTGTTGATATTATAATAGGCTGATACATTGTTTTTGTAATTAAATCGGAACTGGAAACAACATTGTATTGCTTTAAATAAAAATCATACAAAAACATTTTTCTGTATAATATTCTCTAAAGGGACGCTAATATATGATGTAAAAATTCCTGTGTTTTCGAAATTGATTAAGAAAATAAATCTATGCATTTTATATATTATGTCACTACCCCTATTCGTCCCGTGGGTGTCGTAAGAGGCGACTAAGGAAGCAAACTACGCAGGACAACAGCACTGCAGAGAGAAGGAAAACTTGACACAAACCCTATACCAACCCGTCTGGCCAGCGTGGTATAGTAGGCCAAAACCTCTTTTCTAAGCGGGGCCTATGTCCAGCAGTGGACTGTTATAGGTTGTTGATGATAATGCTGTTTATTTATTGAACAAGTAGGAAAATAACATTTCTTCTGTAACTTTCTATTATTTATTTCTATTAACTAATAAAGAAATAAAATGATTGGACTTTTCTCACGAGATAGTGGATTTGCGGAACATTGAGTCGCTGCCCAATGTTCTGAGAACGACATCTGCTCATAAATGAAATTGATAGCAATATACTCAACACACTAATAGGCACGCGTCAGACGGTTGGAGCAACGGCTCCCGTACAGTGAGGAGGTACCTGACCAGTGCCTACCGTTTTTCATATTTTTTCAAACTAATAAGATTTTATACCTATACTATGGATATACTAATACTGTTTGTTTTGTCAAATATATATAAAAATATTGGACATAAAAACATGCAGACCGATCCAAAAAATAGTAATCATACATAAAAATATTTGCAAGAAAAATAAAATTAAGCCAACAAATATTTGTTTTGTTTTGTCAAATACGCCAATTTAAAACCCATATTAACTTGTATCTCGAAACAAAATTATATTATTTAATATAACAATTAGTTAATAGGACCACCAGTGTTGTGTAACCGAAGCCGAGCGTTATCACTAGCGAGGTAATTGAGTGGGGTCGATCGCTGCGCGCGCGCCGAACGGAAGCGCCCGTGTCAATTGAATATTATCGGTAACTTAGTAAGATGAGATGGAGAATGCTAGTAAAAGTTATTAGTAATGGATAGACGGGAATATGACTCTAGACAATGTGAGCTAAAGTAGGCATGTTAAATAGGCTGTATGTCAACATTAAAAGTTTATTAATTTTGTTTATGGTAGGTAGTTTAGCTCGACTGTGCTCATTTACTAGTGATATTTAAAAGAATGAAGTTTTACCTTAAACATATATCATCAAAAAAAGACTGATCACCAAATCCTGTGCCTGACAGTCATATTGTGGACTGGCCTGTTGGTCTAGTCATTAATAATAATAAGTGTCAAGCTAGAGGCCATGGGTCCCGTTCAAGATGTTTTCCGAGTCTGGGTACAATTTATCTCCTATGTGTTTGCATTTAGAAATATTTATGCATGTTCATCGGCCGCTTGGTAACCATAACACAGTGTCTACCCAGTTTGAATCCGGTGGAGGATATGTAAGATTTGTCAAGTTATGAGAAGAAAAAACGTCACAGAATCACGATTGGATCTGCTTTTTAATAGAAACAAAATTATAAATAACATTCCTTTTTCACTTAAATTATCAAAATTTATAACTGTCCTTTAAACTCATATTAAGATCTATGTCAATCTTATTCCTCGCTTTTACAACAAAATATTATCACAGTGACGAATATTGGTCCCTATCTTGATTGTGACATATCTTCAAACGTTCGTAGAAACCCACCCAGGGAAGTATTATATCCTTATATTGTTATAAATGAGACGTCGTTAACTCAACGAGAAGGGATAGAAAAGCTCAACCAAAGATTACATTAAATGACACGAATCAATCAAACCCGAGACGTGACACTTTTTGTTACATTTAACGTATAACATTTTGCGCTTAAATGAAGGTTTACAAATCATTTTCGTCCAAACTTTTTTAGATTGTCGCCGTTTATTACGGAGTGGGACAGGTAGATAACTTACCAGGTAACTAATTTTAAACTAGTAACTTTTAAGTACTTTCTCTGTGTTACGAGTATAAAAATTTGGTAGACCATACATGGGAAATATTACACACTAAACTAAAAATTACTAATATCGTAGTTTTTCTAGCAAGATAGAATGCAGAAATATAAAAATTTATTGAACCTCTCGAATAAAGGAATACGTAGCAATATTAAATAAGTAGAAAAGCGTAGGACGTTGATTGAAAACTTCTGATAATTATTATAATAAACATTTATAAATATATATTGCAGCCTTGTTTAGAAATATTATGATTGATGATAATGAAGGTGCAATTTCATTTTTAAAAGTAACATGATTTTTAAATTAAAAGTGTAAAGTTACTAGGTTAGAGTAATTTTTTATATTTCCAGATAAGTACTTATTTTCAAATGAAAGGAAGCTTATATGTCCTTTGCTGTGACCTGAATATTTTTTTTTTAGGTAATACAGTAATGGTATCAAATATGGCAACATTCGCATTTTTATTAAATTTGATTGATCTAAATTATCTCTTTAGCCGCAAGTTAATGTAAACTGACTTGAACATTAACGGTAAATTACCTCGGCATCCAGAAGCCATGTATCCATCACAAAATAAAGTAAAAAATAAATAAATGATAACACCATAACCATCCAATCGATCATACTTGTTGTGACGCGGTGGTCCCGTCAACTCCTGCTCACCGTCATTAATTAGATCATCATTATCATTATGATACTAATGCTACATATAATGATTTATTAATAATACGGTTTATAATCGTTTTGGGATCATGTATAGGGATTTTAATATGTTTTGATTGGAGATTTTATTGATGTAAATTAATTAAAAAACCTAAGTAGCTTCTTTTGCGGACTGCTATAAATGCCATATATTTCTATTAGTAAACTATTTATTAAGATGTTTTTTTTTTAAATCTGTATAAGAAATTAAAATTCTGCTTAATATATCTATAATAAATATAACGACGATTTTTATAAAAAAAAGTTTTAAGCCCAATTACGTAATTAATCGAATCGTTACAAAAATAATCAGTTTCTATTTCTATTATATATTTCATATAATTTGTTGACGAATGTCACAAATATCTTATCCACAAAACACAATTTCGGTATTTCTGTGAAAGGTATATTTTGTTTTATGAATAGTAAATTATATAAACTGGCTATAAAGTTATAAATTATTAATAAAGTTCCTGATAGGTACAAAATTGTATACAGCTTTCAGCTTTTTGTTACCTTAAAGATTATATACTTATAGGTTTGTATATGAGTAGCATTAAGTCTATCTTCATTGTCAAAGGTATCCATTTTTTAAGTACAACAAATACCTTTAAAAGCAATTATTTTGTGATGTATGTCCTATACGTGAGTTCCTGTCACGTCTACGTAAAGGTATAAATTACTGTTTTGATACATAATTGACATTCAAACGAAGGCTGTCAAAAAATTTGCGACCTAAAACTTTGCCCCCAATCAATCGTTGAACCCGTTGTTGTGCTACAAGCCGTCGATAGATGGCAGCATCGATTTTTGCGTCGACGGATGTCCAAGAGCATGCGATGCATTCTAAATTTATACTTTCCATCCTTTTCTACCACTGGCAATTCCCTTATTCCGTCCCGTTCTATCAAAATATTTTTTTTTGCATTTCGATTCCGAGTGCGTGGTCAATTTTGTCGTTTTTTTTAAAGTCTTGTCTCATAGTCTACGGTGGACAGTGGCTGTTCGTTTTATTGCCTGTGCGTATGTTGTCTTTTATTTCGGATCGCGATGCAGGGTCATGTTGAAATTATTTACTGAATTTAAATCAACGACGTTAAGGAAAGAATATTACATTTATTGGAGAAGCGGTATCATTAACTTTCTTTGGTGATTTTAATTTTTTTACATATTAACAAAGATACTTTGTAGTTTATCTTTTTAATTGTTTCTATTTTTACTATTTTTAACAAATTTAAAAGGAATGGTATCTGGGTAATCTTTTCTTTTATAAAAATACTTCTTGTTTAAACTAGAGCACATACATACTAAAATATTCAAATATATAAGTTTGGATTAGGGTTAACTTTTTAACATTTGTGTACCTAATTAATTGAAAAGTATATATATATATTTATTTAAAAATCGCCAATTTACTTCTGGATCAAATCAAAATTTGAGTACTCAGTGTCTTTGTGGATATCTATTGTGACCCTATCTCTAAGGATTCACTGGAGGGGTGAGTGTGGGTAGGATTACTTTTGATTGCTAAAATGTAGTTAGTAAATGTAATTAGGATTTTAATTATCCTCTACTGGAGAGTAACTACTACTAACAAACTACATAAACTACTACTAATGAATTCAACAATTTCTATTTTTGTATTTATTTATGAACAACATTCGAAGATATAATTGGAGATTTAATTAGTTGTAACTATTACATACTATACTACATATCCAATAAAAATATATAATATCTTCACATAGACTTACATGACGAACATTGTACGTCTAGAGAGCAATTCAGTCCAAACCTATAGAATGCTAACTCTGCCTATTCGAACACGACGCAATATCTTACAGAATGATAACTATTCCTCGGAAATGTATCTTCAAACAGAAGCCTACGAGAGCCTGCCTCCGATGTGTCTGCGCGGACATTTTTTTCACCGATTCCACGAAACGCTGCGAAATAAAACGGCAAAGCTGCCGAAATGCATAAACCTACGCTTATTCGGCTCTGCTATGTTGGCGGAAACGAAACACTTTGTACACGGCGTATGTCATAAGCTGTAGCGAGTTTTAAAGTTTGTCTTGTTTATAGTGCAGTATGATTGTGCTCGAATAAGGGAGCTATGAAAGTTCAAAAGATAAGCGCAATAGAAGTTCTTATCAGCTAGGGAATGGCACTCTTTTCTATTAGAAAGACACGATATAACAGTACATTTAAAAACACAAACACATTTCATTCTCTAATTTCTTTTAACATGCAAAAATGTACAAATATACTTTTATATATATCTACGAGATGTTTATACATTTTGATCTCTGAAATATGTCAGAGATCGGTCTATGAGTGTTAATATACTTTTTTTTCAGTTAAAGTTTTGATATGAATTCAAATAAAATAAAGCATTCATTACTTAGTTGTAGTTAATTGTTAACAAACCACAATAATTTAATTTAATTCAACCAAAAAGTGTTTAACCCAACATCTAACTCCTTGTGATTTCTTCAAGTCACTGGCTACTCGTTTCTAACTTGTCTCACACCAAAAGACCGATGCATATGTTTAGTATGTAATAAACTTAACATCTCACAGTAAAGTTGTGCCTTTGGCGAAGCATTGTGCACGAAGCACGCGCAGCAACGAACATGGTCAACGCCTCCCGCACTTACTTTTATAAACTACTCGATGTTACGACGGCAGGTAGAGGCTATGAAAACGTAAAAACGCATAGTACGCACAAAAACCAACAGCCTTTATGAACATTCCAGAAGATGAATGCTTCAGCTATCGCAGCAAATGTTTTCGAAATTGCACTGCAATGAAAATTGAAATGAAATTTCTTACTGGTACTGCATGGAAATTGTACTTTTTGTATTGAGGTGTTTTCGTATTATAGTTTTTTTTTTAAATAGTTAGCGTTTCTTTTTTATGTAGCTTTCTGGAAATTGGTAGAGTGTTATTGTTGATTAATATTGATAAACATGGTACTTAATTTTTTTTTTATAATCAATTTCAGATCATAATAAATCTTTAGGTGAAATTTGACAATATTTCTTTGTGGATTTAGGTTGTTGGGGTACCAGGGATTTCCTTCCTAGAGTACAGCTGATTGCTGGCTACTGGTCCCCGAGAGGACGTGCGGTTTTTAGTCGGTTCCAGTCCTACAAAACCACCCCACCGCTGGGTTGTATATTAGAGGATTTCCACACAGAAAATAAACACATTTATACATGCAAATATTTCCTGAGCGGGGATCAAACACCTGACAAACGACGTGATCATTGCCCTGCCGCCTCGTCATAAAAATCGTAGAAATTTGTCTTCTTTGGAGAGGCACACATGCTTTTTAATGGAATAATCGGCATCAATTTCAGTGAAACCGCAGGCAAAAGCTAGGCCTTTATAAATGTAACTGTTATTGATGATAGGTCATATACCAAAATAACTCATAATTTAGTCAATACCATACTTTATGGTATATTCTTACACTTCAATAAAACCGTGACAATGTTTTTCTAGTGATGCTTCTAGTTTTGTAATGCTAGTTCAAAATAAAGTTCCTTGATACTATACCGAATTAGTGCAATGATTTCGGCAATTAAATCTTTTTGTTTTCTAAAGTTTGTCTTTATATATATTTCACCTGATTTCAATGCATTTCTTCGTTATAGATCGTTCTCATTTATCATATATCTATCTCGTTTACACGTATAGTAAAGTTGTAGTGTCATTTCTTTCTAGAATGTTTTGATGCGGTACGCGTCCGCAAGCGACGATCCCGCGCGTGCCGAGACACAGTTGTTTTTTTTTCGATTACGAGAAAAGGCATAAAATGAGGTGATTGTTAGACGAGTGCTCTATTGGGTCAGTTTCCGTTCAGTCAGAGAGGAAGGAGGGAAAGCGTTACGATTTATTTGATAGTCTTTGTTCCTACCTCGACGTGACGTTATCATTTTGACTCTGAGTTTATATGCATTCCAACATTAAATTATTACATTTTTCAGTAGTTCATACAAGTGACTGAAGGATGTTTCTTGTTTTATTCGACTGTTTTTTTATCTCTCTTGTTTATTTTTAATATTATGAAATAACTGATTGAGATAACTTCTACGTAATGACTTTCATTCTCTTACAAATTATAATTTAATATAAATAATCCAAAAAAAAAGACCATAGGAGAGTCATGCTTTAGCATATACGTACGGGCCGACTCAACCGGAATACCACAGCCTCACAGAAACTTCGCAGAACTCAAGCAAATTATCGTAGCTTTTCACCGAGTAGTAAGGTTGTAAGTAGTAAGGTTGTAGACCAGCCCTCACGCCACATTCTCATTCAGAGTAGACGATGACGATAGAACGCTATTTGTTACAACCTTCACATAGCACATTCATCTATTCTACAGTCATCAAAAGTTTCATTCGACTCGTTGGGAGCTTTTCACGATAGCCTTCTTAAGTATACCACTGATCTCGTTAGGTTACGTTTTCCAGGATTTACCAAATCTTGCCCTCTCTCAGGAAACGTAACAACTTTTTGTCAGTCATTCTTCACTCCTTATTTCAACATTCCTAAACCATTATTTGACATTTAAAAAAAGTTCAATACTATAAAGCTTTGTACAAAACTTTCCTTGATACGTGCGAGTATATTTGAAGGTTAAGTAAGGGCGGTGGCACACTGCACGTGCTCATTACCGCGCGTTTATTCGCGACGCGTGTGACGCGTGGTCACGTCGCTAGCACGCGCCGGGGCACGGCTCCAATGTCGTACGGCATTATTTGCAGAGATTTATTTTCAGTAACATTTTAAAGTTATATTTTGTTTAGTTGTATTCGTTTTTTATAAATTTATAACGGTTCTTTTTAAGAATTTGACTATATTGTGTTTTATTAAATGAAGTAAATCTTTGAGACGAAAGTAGATTACAAAGTTTACTCGTTTAAACCCCAAATTTTAAAATTAATTATAAGTTTATATCTATAGCGAAAATGTTGTGGTTTATCTTAAATAATTTGTATAATTTAATAACATATTATAACATATTTGTCTAATTTCAATATAGTTGGCAAAAAAATTATTCGATATAATGCTGCGAACTGTTTAAAGTATACTGTCAATAAATAATATAGGTATAGATGAGATAGGTATAGTCTGGAATAACGTATATTATGCTCCTTTTTTATTTTTTTATGAATAGAAAAATCAACATTAACGATAATGATGTCGGGGACCAAAGGTGGTTTAATTATAGATTTATAAAAATTGTTGATCTACTTTTGCGTGTGCAATGGAAACAGTTTGATTGGGGCAGTGTTTGCGTTAAGTCAGTTACGTTATTAGTTATTATTAGGAACGCGACGCGCCGCGGCTGGAGTGCGGCCGCTGTTCGCCGAATCGCGCGGCTTGACGCAGGATGTCGCCTCACGTGGACAGGGTACTTATCGACATATATGTACATATACATGTGTACTAACCAACTTTGGAAATTGAAGAGTTTTTAATTTAACTGTATTGTTTTTATGTAGGACTAAGGTTAGCAAAATCGTTAACAAAATTTAAAGCGTGAAAATTTAGGTGTATTGAAATCAGTGTTGTTTTTTTATGATTTTGTTAAAATACATTACGTTGTTTGACTGGTTGTTTGTTATTACTTTTTTTAATTTGATAAATTATTATTTTCAAAACTGTAGTAAATGAGTTCTATAAAACATCTATAATAAGGAAATATTATATACAAAATAAATTCTATATAATAGAGTAACACAAACCGCTACATTGGAAATTCACTTAAAAACAACCTCAAATCTACAACGCGTTGATGTCTTTTATTCGAAGATCGACACCAATTATCGACTTACGAGTATGTTCCTGTCACGTCTAGAATTCTTTGAAAATAACTGTGGCCTCTAGAATTGTAATAGTTTATTTAAGTTTATTTTCTCTTAATAAATTACATTTTAATTTTTGACTTCGCTCAACATTGTTGATGTTCTATTTTATATTTTCCTTGTAAATTAAAAATCATAGCTAAGACAGTAAAATAATAAATTTTTAAATACTTAATAATATTGATATATAGAAATGCCTCTTTATCGCGTATTTTTATTTTGTCATTAAAAAATAATAGAATTTAAACATAAGGTCGTCTCTACATTACGTAGAAGGTAGAAACCGGCGTCGTTGTCTGCGTGTCGGCGACACAAAGCCGGTAGCGGCTGTCGCGTCGTACGACAAAGGCTTAATATTCCACACATTCACCAACCAACTGTCTACTGTGTATTTTCACGTTTGCCAGCTTCAAACATAATTAAATGATTAATACATTTATATCTAGGTATATGTAAGGATGGATGCGAGAAGCCCAAAATCGACCTAAGTGGCGTGCAATGGGAGAAGCCTATGTTCAGCAGTGGACTGCGATAGGCTGATGATGATGATGATATGTGAGGTCATTTTTGGATTACGTCTAAATATGTATATAAAGTAGTGTAAATTTGTATTATTAATCTTGGAGTTTACAATAAAGTCACAGTCTTCAGTAATCTGATTGCTTTATACAATTCATTTATTTATTTTGTTCTTTAACCAACTTCAAAAAATATGAGTTTTTGTAACAGTTTGTAATAGTTGAGATAAGAGTTTTCATTTTTTATAAACTCACTTTTAAGCATAGTTTTATGTACCTTTAAATTATTAACTATGTCAATGTGATTTACTTAAATAAAAAAAAAATATAGAGTACTAAGAAAATCTTTTCTCCTCCTTACTCTTTCAGTTACAATCGCAATAGTAATAGTCTTAGTAATGTGGGTTCGATGAGCAATACAAATATCAACTCCACATAGAGTCGTGCACCACTACAGAGGGCGTCATAGAGTCGTTGTCGGCAAGACAAAGCCGATGGCGCGCGTCGCACGCGCACATTAGCATGCGCCTCATCACTCTAACGGTAGCCAGTTTACGTTAAGCTGATAGAATTACGGAGTAATAGACATTTTCTGAGACATTTGAAATAATTATCATATTTCTTTACCTATATATATTAATATTAATCACAAAATTTGAGAATTTTAGGAAGCAGTAAGTATAAGTTTTTGTTTAGATAATGAAGTTTGTAAATAACAGGAAGACTGCTGGTGAGTGGTTGACAGTGAACACCTGGAAAGTACTCCTTAAAAATTAAATCCTTATAAAGTGTGTGTAAACACCAATTCATTGTAAGATCCGAAGTATATCCCTATTTATGAGTGCCTTTTTTCAGGTTTCAAGTACTTGTTGGATAATAATTGAAATGATAACGGTTATTTATTAATCGAATAGGTTTTTTTTTCATCTAATCGATCAGGTCCATCTGCACATGTAAATTTCAACGTTCTGTTTATTCTTAGAAGGTTTCCTTATTTCTATTTTTTTTACCTTTTAACTTAACCTTTAAAGTTGATAAGTTCATTACATTTTTTTAAATATTTGGCAGCAATAAAACTTAACGATTTCAATAAATTAAAATCCCATACATCTAATATGCCGCATCTCCAAAGCCATCCTTATTCATTCGACTATTTAGTACTGTCAATCGAATCTAATGCAAAGAGGTTGAAACTCAAAAACAAAAAAAAAATACAAATCAAATGTAAAGTATTACATTACGGGGACACATGTAAACAATTTCCCGGCTAGTAAGAGGCTGTAGAAAATTCAGCATAGGAAGGTCGTGACTGCACCTGTATCGCACATGAATTATTTATCGAGCCGCCATGTGCATGGATGCGAGGATGTATGGATTATTGATGAGCTTATTGAGTTATGATAGAGATTGCATTTATTTTTAAAGGACTACTCTCATTAACACAGTTTATAAAAAACAATTGAATTATTTTATGGTAACCGCCCAAACTGATAGTCATCAAGAACATAAGAGCGATTATTACTATTTTGTATCCAGCATAAATAAGTTTAACCAATTAGCGATACAAGCCATGCTTCAATTATTGATACATAATGTGTATGTGTTTAGTAATTTATAAGTATGTGTATTAGCAGTCTGGTTCTCATAACACAAGTTCTAACCCCTACCCCCTGACAAATCTACATTAAAATTGAATTAGGATTAAAATTAAAAAATAATAATATAGAGTCACTGCCCATGAGCACATCGAATAATCCAGCCCTTAAACTTCTCACACTCCCCAGATGTTCCCATACATCATAACACAAATTAATGTCAACGACCCTAAAAATTCCACAATTCCATACAAAATTACAGGGGCCACAATCGTTCGTCGCCCAAATGACACGCCTGTGACGATCAAATGACATAATTGTCAAAATAGTCACTGCACTGACAGCCGCACGTGACATCGACAGTAGAAAGAGATGAAGGTATTGAAAAGTTATACGCAAGATAAGGATACAAAATGGCGCGTCGGTGTCAATTATAGGCGGGCAAAGAGAATTAGAGAGGAGAACGCGCCGGTTTCAAATTTGGAACCGTTTTGTTTTAAATCGATAAAGCGTTCGATTTCGTGTTCGATTGCGTGTGGTCGACATTTCTAAGAATAATTGAATACCAATATTAAGTTACAATTCTATACTATTAAAATGATTACTACGGAGTGAATGAATTCTGATTCATTCATGGGTCAAATGCAAAAATATTTTACGCCAATATTTTATCATAAATACCATTCTATTAAGGGACATTATTATTTAATACGGCTCACAATTTTATGGTCACATTTATTAACGGAGTATTACAAAAATCGGTCATATATTTGAATGGCGTGGTCCAGCCCTTTCGACGCCTGTCGTGCATAAAGTCCGTGATCATTTCTTCTAATTATACGTGTGGCGAAGAGGGCAGGGACTTTTCGTTCGATGTGGGTGTTCGAAATACGAAATTACGAGTTGGCGCGAACGCGTGACAATGTTTTTTTTAATAATAAATGGAGACATTGATTGCTGTTATTATGCCTAATGTAAGCAAAGACTATATTGAATGATGAAAAAGATATTATTAAATAAAATTTATACGATAAACGGGGAATATTTATGAGTTTTAAAATAAGTGTAAAGTGAGCAGATGTCACGCGTTCACCAGCGTGTCATGAAAGGGCGATAATTTTATTTATCGTTTTATAATGAGCACATTTACACACTGCTATAAAGGTAGAAATGAAGGATTATTTATTTTGTAAAATAAACTGAATCGCCTTTACTTGCGATAATCATATATTTTATTTCATTTTCAATGATTGGGAGTTAAATAAAAATTAAAAAGAAGTGAACCCATTTAAAGGAAATGTATAATGCTTTTGACGAATGGTAGGAGTAAATTAGATCGACGTAAAAACGGAAGCATATATCATTCACGGTTCAATTCCTGTAGGCTAGACGAAGCCCTGAGTGATGATAATATTCAACCAACATTTTATCGTAGATAGAGGTTATGGCATCACACACATTTGGCGTATTAGGCCATGTCGCAATAATTTTCATGTTGTATTTATTTTTATAATTAGACTCGGGGCTTCTATCGGAAATAAGTGTAGTTCTTTTTATTACTTGTAGTTAGTACATCGCTTCAGTCCGCTTAAATACTATTTAAACGGGTAAAAAGAGAAACCGAAACCATTTACCCATGAATAAATACCACTGACCCACGATTAAACGATTCAGCAAAGTATCATTATCGGAGTAGATTATTTTATAATCGATAAAAAAGCTGTCACACGGAAGCTACAACGCGGCCAATTATTGGGAAAAAAATCGATACGATTATGACGGATCGCTTAATCGATTCATGCTTTCGAGTTGAGAAGGGGGATGTATGGGAAAGTTATTTGCAGGTCAACTTTCTTCTATTATAATGGTACTAGTGAAGATAAATCTATGTTTTTATTACATGACATTAACTGACTGAGTGACTGAAATACAGGCTCCTGGTGATAGTTAAACTTATGACACAAGTAACTTTATAATGCATCGTCATTTTCATGCTTTTTGTGAAAGTGTGTATGTTTTGAACTCCTTCATTCTGAAGTAGCGGAACAGAAATTTGGAATTGAGAAGATTTTTCTTGTATTGTATTCAACAAAAAATCCGAAACCCATGTATTGCTAATTCTAAAAAACTTTCAATGAAAATTTGAAATTATTTTGATAAGGTAATTTAATACTAAATGACAAAATTAATATTTTGGATAACCTGTGGATAAAAATCAACGTAGAAAGTACGGCATGTCAATAAAAGTTAACTTCGAACTAAACTTCTATGACGCTTTTTCCGTACTCAGTGATGTGTTTCACACCGATCCGTGTTACTCCACTCGTAAGTTTGTTTTCATTTCATTTGGTTTTCTAATAAATTTCATTGCAAGTAATTATTTATGACTTTTTCCTACAATTACATAAATGGGAGTTAATATTGTATTTAGTTTACAACCAAAATAGATAAAAAAATGACATATTTAAAAAAAAAATCGGACATCTGACACACAAAACCAGAGCTTGTACTATGAAAACTAGATTGACTGATTACCATCGACAGCCTTTAATAGTCCACTGCTGGACATAGGCCTCTCCTTAGAAAGGAGGTTTTGCCCTTCTATACCACGCTGGCCAGACTGGTTGGTATAGGGTTTGTAGTTTTATTTAGAGCATATTTTGCTCACTTAGATTGTTTGAGTGATTGAATACTTTTATACTCTTTTTTTTTCGGAGTTTGGGTGTTTTTTCGGTGTAAACATAGAAAACACCCAAACTCCGAAACAAATATTTTTAGATCATACCAGCATTGACATCTCGGCAAGGGTTCAAAACTAATCCAGAAAAGCATAAAGCTATTATTGACCATCTTACTTTTTAAAACAGTTACCAGTGGCGAGGTCTCTTTTGTGTTGGCTGAAGAATGGAAATGAGACAAAAATCTTACAAATTGAACAGGAAAGCTGATAATGTATTAGGAACATTTTTTAAACATATCAATAAAAGATTTACAACAAGCCCAAAAGAGGCAAACAGGCCTAGTTTAAAATGAAAATAAAATCCAAGGTTCACAATCTATCACTAAAACCACCCACCGTAAAAACCTCGATTGTCCCAAAACAACGAATCAATTTCCTGTACCAACAATTAAGTATAACAAAATTTAAAAAAAGAACAAAAAATATGTATAAGGCGGCAAAGTTCGCCGGCCACAGACCATTTCTTCGGGGTCATAGCACCCAACAGGAAGTCACCGTTGCGGGTCGGCGCGCGCGCAACTCTTACGAAAAATAATACTCTTCTAGGTATAACACATAGCCAGTGAGTCGTGTAACAATACGGTTAACTTTTTATACTCCGAATTTTTATTATATCCGTGATGTGTCCGCTAATACTTTATATAAGAAAGTTTACTGGACCAGGATACGACTTTTATTAGACTATATTTTTAAAGAGACAGTATCGATAGTATCTATTGGTGAATAGCGTGTTGACAGCCTAGAGCAATACCTCCTGTTGCGACTTCCATATACAACAAACAGATATAATTTAATTTCATCTAGCAATAACAAACAAAAATTTTACTCGCGAAAATGATTTACAATTTGAGCCACTTGCATAGCATAGCACAGGCTTGGTCACTTAGCATAGTCAGATGATCCTCCCTTTGTGTTGGAGAGACATAACACCTGTACCTCCACACCTCCTAATCCAATTGTTTTATCTAATACATTGTTGTATTTAACCAAACCCTTGAAAAGTAGGGCATAATTAGTCTTGTTCTTAAAAACCGCTAGCAAAGAACATAAAGCATGTTTGTAACTCAAGTATTCAGTTGGAATAGAGTATACATATACAACAATATATTCAGTCTTTCATTAACATAAGTTAAGTATAGGATAGTGATGCCTGTAGGTTACGCTGAGGTGTAAGATAATGACGCCATGATTATTAAATAATAAAAACTTTCGTCTTATTCTGCTCTTTATACATATTTCAATATCGCTTCTGTTACAGTATACAAGATACACAGATAACTGTATGGTATTTCTATGATTGCATTTGACACCTTTGGTTTGAGACGAATAATAAAATCTATAACAGTGGCACTTTGTAAGGTGATCACTTAATGCGCTATACGTACTACGAGTATAAGTGTAATAGGAAAGAGTCGACGGATGTCAAATATAATTAGGTTAAGGTAAAAAAACAAATATCATCTATTTTTTATTATTATTTCAAAATTTGTTAGTTAGAACTGCTGATAAAGAGCCGAAAAGAGTTAAGGTTTCAGCATTTTGTGATAATTGTAAGTTAATTTCTAAATTAAAATGATAGGCGAAACTCTTTGGTAAATAATTCCAATAATACATTTGACTAAAAGTGAAACTATTATCTTTTAACCTTGAACCTTCAAAGTACCAACCTAAAGAGGTACATGCGTGTGAACACTCACCCCGGACACGGAAGTTCACGCATCGCCGGGTCACAAACCTAGCTAACCTTCACTTACAACCTCTATAGTACGTAATTAAGCCCTATGACAATTATTGAGAGGAGACATCCTCATAGCTCATAGACAAGTTCTTTAATGAGGTTTAAATTAGATAGAAGGATAAGACGACAGCTGTTTCTCAGGGAAACTATTTTATTAGTGTAGTCATTTAGCTACCTCTTATCACCAAAAGAGTTTTTACAACAAGTAATATCCTGGAAAATATATTTGCTACATTTTGATTAAATACAAAAATATTTCGGAAAAAGCTATTTGTTAAAAAAGTAAAATAATGTACATAAGATAAGATAAAAATAATAAGTAAGTTTCCATGGAACTACTAATATTCTATATAATTTTTAATTTATATAATATAATAAGCATTAGTAGATATAGTAAGTAAACTTGTATCGACTTGTAATGACTTGCAATTATATAAGTCAGTACTAGTTTACTGTACCTACACATTCCAGCATCAATTCCAATTTCTTTTTTAACCCGTTGAAGATTTTTCACGGCTGGCTACCCTTTCTATAATTATGGCAATAAACATTATTTTTATGGCAAACTAGTGCAATATGCATGAGGTGCATTTTCCCATGACGCTTAACTGTATATCGTGATTGAATATAGTTATATGTATGATTTTTTACTTTTTAATTGCACGGTCAGTGGTCTTTGACCTCAGTAGGCGAGTTCTGTAGATGTTTTCGTCTTAGTTTAATATGACTTATTGTTTATTTGCACAGGACATTTCATTTTAAATTTGCGTTAACTTTTGATTGTAAATAGATAATACTAGGTATTTTATCTTAAGATGTGCAGATTCAGACAAAAGACTATAACTAACATAATGTTAAGTTGTGTTAAATTGACGAGCCTGTCAGTACTCCTGCTACATAATATATAATGTCATAATCTTACTTATAATTTATGTGCATTTTTTTTTATTATTTTAAATTATTCAATTAGTCACTATTAACAAGCTTTAGGTTTGATTTTTTTCGATGTTCACCTACGATTTTCAATAGCCTACGTAAGTAATATATTTTATCAGGATAGGGTGATTTACAGGACCTGTCTTTAGAAAAAAAATGTCTTCCCTTCGCTTTTACTTTTTTTTTTCAAATAAATAAATAGTTGCATTTTGTTGTTTAGGTTATTTAATTGAAAACAGTACTTTTTTACTCTTATAAACTGCCTAATAACTGTTATATTAAAACGTCCTACTTGGGAAACGCGGCATTGAAAGCGTATTTAAGTTATACAGAATGTCCTTTGAAATCTCAGTTATACAGGTTTAAGTGTGTTTATAAAGATAGCTTCAAGCTGAAAACATAATGATTGATGGTCATGAAGTATGACGGTATCGCACCTATTTCATTAAAATTTATTCAGTGAGTAATTAATACGCTATATTAACATAAACTACATATCAACCATTTAACGCCATCATACTAATTTTGTTTGCTTACTGCGCCTTGACGAACATATTACATTCTAAAAAGAAACTTATTCTAACTACATAGAGCTTTAAATCATAAACAATATAAAGAGACATATGGATTCATTGGTGGTCGCCTATAATTTTTAATTTTGTAGTAATTTATACCTTGTTTTGTTGAAAGGAAGGTTGAATTTTTAGAGGATTTGTGTTAAAGATGGGTGGATATGCCTAATGAATAGATGTAATTAATAAAAAAACTAGTGTAAAATGTGCAGTGTGATGATATAGCTGTTTGTTAGTTGTTTTGTAAATAACAATGTTTAGATGTTAGATAATCATAACATTTTCTTTGATATGTAAACTTTGGATCGTTGTTTTTGTTCGGCTGATAGTTGTGTTTATTAATAGTTTTCCGTCAGTGTACAGCATCTTGTGTTTCTTTTATAAAATTATTATTTATACTTTTTTTATAAATATGCGCTTCGTATAAGTATCTGAGTATGATATCAGATGATGAGAGATTATTTATTTATATTACTGATTATCGGTTTATATGTACTTTTTATTTCATATTTATATGTTCGTGAAGTACTCAGGCAGGGAGAGAGTATTTAAGAGGGAGTCCGGATATGGGCTTGATATTTTTATGGTTTCAAGGTTGTCTATGTTGCTAAACTTTACAAACACAAACGACTTGAGAAGAATTGTAATATTGTTCGTTTCCTATTATATATGTATCACTCATTATAAAAGTCAGTGTTGTGAAAGTTGTTTAAAAATTGATAGGTATGCATCTCATATTTAATCACTTTTTTTTGCAAAGACTACAAAAAATACTTGATACTCGTAGTGGGGCAGAGGTTTATAAGCTTTTTATGATTAAGTCAGGTCAGCCAGCGATTCTTAAATTCTATATCGTTAAGTTAACTGACATTAAATTTTTATCGTATCGCTAACGGTTTCTTAGACGTACTAACTTGAAGATATTTTCTTAACGAACACGGTCCAAAAGCATCTGATTGACCAACTTCGTCACTGTTATATTACAATTAATTTGATGAAACCCCGTCACAGCAATTAAGGCGGTCGTGAAAGTCCAAGACAATGGGGTATACTCCCACGGCTCATCTGTTCTGTGTCACCCACATTACATGTGGATCATGGCTGTGTAGATTTGGTTATAAAACTCTATGAAATATTGCTCTGGTTAATGTAGGGGAAAGTTTTATAGCTACAGTATATTCTAGATGTTTTTATAAACTGACTTATGAATAAATCAGAGAGATAATCTCGGGTGGAACTGAAATTGATTTAAAACTCTTTTGCTACCTTTTTTTCCTTGGCTACATTATACTATCGCCATTTATTTATTAAATTGGCTCACCAACAATTGTATACACTGGTTATCATTTTAAAGACATATTACAATGAGTATGAAGTGGCATAGTGTTACAATTACTTATATGTAAGCACCTCATGTGCTATAAACAATAATTATTTTATGCTTAAATATACTAAATTATACAAGTAGGTTTTGGCAAAAACAGATAGAATCAAATAAAGTACATTTAAAAAGCATTTTTTATAGTGCTGCGGAATTTGGTAAGTGAGTCAGCATGTATATCAACCAGGGCGCTGCAACTATTGAGCAGTTTGCAAAGTCGTGGGATGGTGGAGTTCGCACCGAGAATACTTCTGCGAATTGGAGGATGCAGGGGGTTGATAGGAAAACGAGGATATCTAGCTGGAGCCATGACGCAAAGTATCGGAATTGTTACCTTTATTAAATTGGTAAACATCTCTTTTATCACAGATAATCTTTCTGTGTGCGTATTCATATTAATTCTTAATTTGTATCTAAATTTAAGTCGTTAATTGGTCGAACGCTGTTTTTCTGTTCGCATTTCAAAATTTCTGTATGGTTTTTCATAAGTCATACCACTTCTATAAAAGAGTGTATATCAGCACTTTTCAAAATGATATCCAGACATATCATGTGCTTGTTTATCGATATAGCTATATAGAAAAAGAGAAGAAAAACTAACAACAGAAGTAAACTAGTAAATAACTTACAGTAATTTGGGAGTTCAGTAGACTGGAAATTGATATGAGTGTCTTGAATAACTTAGTTCTAAGAGTAAAATATCGAAAATCATCCTCTAAGGGAGTATGTTATATTACATGTCACATATCTCTTAGACTCTTTTTACTGCGTGGAGCACAGAGTGTGTTAACGCGTTCTACAATAATTCCTTCAGTCCCTGCGACTTGCCCAAGCGCATAATTATTTGAATTATCATATTCTCACGCTATGTTCGTAGTGGTAGCGGAGTACAGTTAGAGGGTACCGCATTTAGTTCGTAACGGTCCATACAATCTACATGTTGATGACGTGCTGATTTGATTTCATATCAGCGTAACATCACATCGCTGATAGGTAAGAGAACAAAGTTTATAAGAGAAACCAGTTTGAATAAAGAATGAGGCTTTTGAACAGGTGGATCTGGTTATTTCTTTGAGAAACGAAATTCTCGGAGTCGGAAGATAAAAATCCTGAGTTTTCTTGTGAAAGGATTTACTTAAATCGAGTGTCTTATCATATTTACAATTTTTTGTAAAAAGAGTGCTAGTTTATAAAACCTGAACTAATCAACAAAGTTTTGGAGTGTACTCAAGACTAAGTAAATGTCAAAAGAACTGACTGAGAAGGCCGACATGAACGAAAAGTTTTGATAAATAGCGATATCATATCAAACAGATTTGGTAAGGACTAAATAATATTTTGTAAGGACCAAATATTATTTAATAAAGACTAACTATTCATTGGTAAGGAAGATAAATTTGGGTATTGTTACATTTTATAGGTCTTTTTGACATGTTTGGATAAAAGATCACTTGTGTTGACTCGAGTTTATCGCCACTGTACAATTCAAATATTGTGCATATCGCATATTCGTACAATTAATTCATTTGAACATGTGTTTCACCTCCAAGTAGCGAGTGGGGCGCGATGATGCGTCCCGTTGCGGGTGGCTGCACCGGCAATTGGAACAAAGGTGAAAGAACAAGCTATGTGCAGAGAAACTAACGAGTTGGTACAGGTAAATGTGGTGGGCGGATCTTGAATGTGTTTGATGCCTTGGAAATTTGGCTCCAGATGATATATTTGATGTTACGGTCTGTAAGGTAATTTAGGGCTGGGAGATATCTTTTAGGGTAATACAAAATCGTATATTTCCATACGAAATTACTATTTCAAAGCACTCTCGTTAACCCTTCTAAATAAGAGTTAAAAGGTACTACTTCTTAAGTAAATCTAGATTTCTATGTTCCACGCATAAATTTCTTTATACTTTAAAACATTTCCGTACAAAGACGAACTACCTCAAAGCAAACTCCACTAACCATCCATCCATCGATTGGCCTGTTGGTCTATTCTTTAGTGATTCTGGCTACTCACTCAGAGGTCGTGGGTTAATTTCCTCCCAGGACAAAATATTGTGTGATGAGCACATTAGTTCGTTCCACGTCCGGGTGTAGTTTAACTAATTATAATAGGTTTGTTTTTGATAACGCTCACATATAAAGTACGTTTTTCAGTATTCTGGTTGCTGTAGTAGAGGTTTGGAATTGTTTTTTTTTCGAATTATTATTAGGTAGGTATACGGTGATGGGGAAATAGCAAATCATGTAATATAGTTTAAAATAATAAATACATACATCTGTTAGTTTGTACTAGTCTATAAGTATTGAAAGTTGGAAGATTTGTACGCGTAAATGTGGTAGGCTATATTGAGTTGATGTAAATGTATTTGAAATTACAATTTATGTGAAAATTTACGACATATACAGTGTAGTGGTAATCTAAGAAATATTCTGAAGCAATGGAAATAAGTATTGGTACATAGTAGCTCTCTTAGAATATTATTATTGACAAAGCAACGATTGCATTTCAGTCTTCAGTATGGTCGATGTTCCGATTCCGATGGCTTCCGTGTAAGTAGTACTCCATTTTCTTGAAGTCTTATTTTTTTAATTATGTACACAATTTTAAACTTTGTTAAGAAAGAGGAAAAGATTGTCGGCCTTTTAGGAAGGATTACCTACGCTCTTTTCTTGAAGGTTTGAATAATATATTTTTTACTATTAATAATATCTTAAGGCATCTTATACTTGGCCCTCTGATTCGAAACTAGAAAGAGTTTGTACTATGATAAGAATACTACTGGTAAACATACTTAATTATATGTATATTTTTATTCCTTAATACTGCTCCTCCGGTAAGTATATTGTACGTTTACATATGAATTGTAAATAACCCGGTTCTTCACTTATATATTTGCAAATTATTATTGTTTTAAAACCATTCTGGGTTATTTAGTTTTCATTTGTCTAGTAAAAATTAATTGACCAGGTATTCCGTTTCTCGTGTGTAAACATCATAAATAAATTACACGTCGATACAGAAAAAATGTGTGTGGATGTTTTCGTCAATTTTACGGTAAATCCTGAAAATTACTGCGACGGAAGATCTGTTTACAGAACAGCGACCACCTACTTATTTTCAACTAAGTAGCTAACACGTTGGTGAACGCATAGTAATAAAAACCAACTTTCAAGCTATTTCCTCGTGGCATGAGAATAATAAAAGTAATAAAAATTCATCTCAGTATATACTTTCTCATCTTGTTTTTTCGTTTTAGCAAAATTTTTTTTGGTCTAACTTAATATTTCTGAGAAATTTATCCATCTATCTATCCCTATTATAACCACGATTTTTTTCCAAAATATATTTTTGGGAAAACAGAACGGATTTATTATTTATTTATAATGGCAGGCATATCATTTATTAAAAAACAGCGCGTTAAAATTTCTATGACAGAATTGGCAACATTGAAGTAACGTATTTTATAATATGGCCGCCAATTTTAACCACGCGCCAAAAGATATCTGTCAAACATGCTATCTAAAAATACTCCAATTATATAAGTAAGTTGAATATTACTAAGTCCGTAGTATACAGTAGCTGCAAATGATTAAGACGCAATAAACAAATATTTAAATTACTACAATTTATTTTGATAGATGAAGCGACGTATGCTCGTAATCTGTTTAATGATAAGACCTGAATATTATCGTAATATTAGACGTCTTTATTATTTTGCTGTGTTATGACGTCAGAAACGTGTTTTATTAGATTTAGAGATATAAATTATTACTAATGAATGATATTTAAGCATATATAATTGAATATAACTGTCAAAGCTTTAGGTAACTGTCGTCTGTGGGTATAGACAATATAAAATAGTACTAACGAGGCAGCTTATTATAGTTTTAATATAATATTAGTGTTACCACAGCTCAAAATGTATAATCAGTTGTCAAGAGACAGCAGTGACGTGTTTGTAAAATGTAAAGTAAGATCACGATGTCGGGTCGCGCTGGATCCATTGCTTAACGTCCCCGATTTGTAAATAGTATTAATTTAATCGACCTTCGACATCTCATTCATATTAATTAACGTATTTTTAAATACCAAATATAAATATTACGACCCCAACGAAATAGCATCGCATATTGTAGATACGAGCCTCTTATAGAACACTTCTAAGGAATCTAATAAGTGGGTAAGATTTGTACATTGAACATATTACTAATAGACTATGGTTTATCAGTAATTCGTAGCGAAGTAGGTTTTTCTGATTATGAAGGATAAAGGTAAAGACAACTAAAGCGTCAGAACCCGTCCGTCTTACGTGTTCAATGTATACGTATTAATGCTACTAAGTATCGGCCTGAATAAACTTCTTTTTTTTTAACACCCGCCACTAAAAGAAGTGTACGATCAGGTTAATGTGTGTATTTGTGTGACTGTCTGTAGCATTTTGGCTCCCATACAGATAATTGAAATTTGAATTTGGTTCTTTTATAGGAGTATATTTGAAAGACTTAGTGTTATTACTAATTTGAATGAGTTTATTTAGCTAAAAATTCAAGAAAATCTTCTAATTGTTGATAGGATAATTTCAGAACAATAAATATACTAATTTGTGCACCACCATCTGGGTATTAGATGAGTTTGACTCCTGTAATTGAAACTGCTAAATCCATTCAATGTGTAATAATTCATCTACAATAGCAGAGGTTCGGGAAGAGCTATGGTTAAAGCATGCAGTTCCCAAAGACAAGCCTTTCGATTAGCTTAATAAACAAGTCAATGAGTAGTTTTAAACAAAAAGATGTACTTAGTGCACGTGTGTGGTATCTTTGAAACATAATATCTTTTGTGCGCTCAATTGTGTCTTTTAGAATCAAGGATCAACAGACCAAATCATCGAGCTTGACAATTGCTCAGTGGTACCCAGTGAAAGTTTGGGCTCAATTACGAAGACTCGGTGCGTTGCGCACCACGTTGTAGTCCCGTCACGGGGCGTGTCACATGATGTTCTGTTCATAGAGGCGACATAGTGATACATATCCAAGATCTCAACTTGTACAAAATCTTATTGTTTACTTCTTGTCGACGACAAAATAGCACCCTCTTGCTTAACCAATAACCCTCGGCGAAACACACAGATTTTTTTTCTGTGAATGCTTTCTACATAGTTAGGGTACATAGTTAGGGTACTTGGCAGCAAGCGTTGCGTCCCTATAACCAAAACCTAATATTTATTTTTCATAAAATGTGTCCTTATGTAATGAATGCTTTTTTTTGTGAAAGCTTTTATGTACACTGTAATCTAACTCTTATATTATTTTTATTTTTCCATGAACACAAACAGGAGAAACTGAAAGAAAATAAAGGCAATATGCTTAGAGTGTCGGTTTTCAGGTTAAGAGGTAGGTTTCATAAGCTACCGGAATGAAGTGTAAACATTTGAATAACTATGAAAACATGTAAATTAAATTAGTCAGGGCACCTACGTAGGAGTGGCTCCTGTTTCAGCATCTGCATTTTCGTAGAATAATTCAGGACAACAAAAAGTATATACTGAGCTCAATAACTAAATTCAATTAAAACTTTTAAAATAACTTTTAATGACCAATTAATATACCTATACGCGTATTGTCGGTTGACACACAGTTGTACAAAACTTTTTGTGTTCAAAAACTAATTTATCCGTTCCCAATTGTTCAACTGGGCCAAAGGTTATTAGGATTTGAACTAGCTAGTAAAAACAAATTTAAACAGATATACCATTTAACAAAGCACTTCTCATAAGGCTAGGTGCACAATACATCGCCCTTCTAGCGCAATATGCATTTTTTGCGCAATGCGTTGCAATGGGCGTGCGAAAATGTCTTGTATTCTCGTTTCATTGTCATGTGGCGGCGATTTATATATGTGTGAGCTAGCCTTAATTGAGATTCGGCTAGATAAATTGTGAAACAAAACGTTAAAACTATGTTTAGATAAGTTAATTTGGTAAAGTTAGGTTTGGCGGGCGCTGGATAGGTCGTTGACTCGCCTGGATTCTCACGGTTATAAAATTTGTTAAAAGATAATACGCGTAGTATAATGTCGCTGTTTTACTATAAAATGCGAAAGGATTTTATACTAATATCTGCATGTATTTATTCAATAGTAGATCTTGAGGGAAACTGTAAATAACTTAAGAGCGAGAAGCTGAAAATCGACGAAGTGCAATTTGAGAGGCCTATGTCCAGCAGTGGACTGCGATAGGCTGATGATGATGATATAACTTATTTTTTAAATAAAAACACTGCAAAAATCGTAAGCTATTACCTAAATATTCCCTAGATACATCTTACATATTTTCTATACACTGGTAACTTTAGCACTCTTTCTTATTAAATTCATAGTCTGACTACTCTATATATACCTACATAGAGTGACTCTCAGACTTATTGCATTTTCATTAAATTAACTTATATATTATACACTAGCTCTTGCCCGCGTCTCCGCCCGCAGGCATATCGATTATCGCGATAAAAAGCTTATTTTACGCGCTAATAATGTGGCTTTAAATTGGGGAAATAAATTTTAAAATCGGTATAGTGGATTAGGCGCGAAAGTGTAACAAACAAAAAAATCAATTTACATTTATTATTTAAGTATGGAAAAATGGGTCGTTGGTCGGACACGTATACTGGCTGTCCGAAAAGTTCGATAGCCCATAAGACCAAGGTCTAGATAATCCTCTCTTACGATGGCACAAGGATTCATGAAAACTTTTAATTAGCTATGTTAAAAAGAACTCAGGTGTACAGATTTCTTTTTGACGCTTTAGGTAACTCTGCAACAGTGATTTAATTAAATAAATCTCACTGGCATATAGTTATAAAGTCTAATAAGAACTCTGTCTGTGTGAAAATGTCAATTGCTGCGACATTAGCGACTGTTATTACATTTTATAAAATTACTTCAGTCATTTAACTTTCTACTCCGACTTCGGCTACTATAAAAGAATGGTATTTTATTCATCTGAAATCATTTATCTTTTAAATGTTAAAAGTGTTTTTGAAATAATGGAGTGCTGTCGATCTTCCCGTCACGGCCATTGATGAGGGGAAGTTTCTCGCTAAAGTAAACCATGGTTTGTCTCTGTTCCAGAGGGCAGTGCCCACTATCAAGGTTTACAGTCTACGGTCAGCATTCACATATTTTAAAGATTAAAACTCTAAGTCAAGCGATCGCTTGAAATACAGGTTTACCCTAGTTCAGGCAGGCAGCGATTAAAGGTTTTGAACTGTATTTTATTTCATACCTTTATGTGTAAAAAACCTGTACAAATAAAAATTACCTTAGTTTTAGACCAATGTTACTTAAGGATTTGCAATTTAGATCTATTTAAAATAAAAATGGCCTACACTGTAACATATATTGGTAAAATAAATAAATTAAATTATAAATATAACATATTTCAAAAATCTCACTCCATTTACAGAAAACTAGAATAGATTTAATAAAACTGCTAATGCTTTGACTGTTTTGAAAGTTACTTAACTTAGGAAGTGAGTGCAATTTAAACTGAATGTCTCTACAATTAAGATTCAAATTACCTCAAAATAAGAAGAATATTAATGTACAAGTGAGCAACCAGCTTAATAGGTCTGCAGTTATACAGGTTCTTTCCAAATACTGTTTCAAAAAATATATTTAAAATTAAAAACTTAACTAATCGGATTACGGAGTTGACCTCAACTTTAGAAAGGTAAATTACTGGCTATAATTAAGAATAAAAAACGGTCGGTACATATGGTCGTTCTAACGGCTATTGTTCTGGAAAAAATATTCTTTATACGTACATAGAAACGTTTTTATCAGATTTTCGCACGGTCCAACATTAACTGTTCATATACACAGGCTGTTTGGTAAATTTATGTATATTACAGTGAAAATATCGCAAAAATTGCGTATTTAATTCTCAATTCACTGTTATTTAAAGTAAATAACTTGAGCTTTAAGCTAGATAAGTTTGTTATAGGCATAACAGTTAGCATTTTACATTTAAATCAGTTGTTTAAAACATTTTATTAGTAATGTTTTTCTCAAGACAAAACGTAGACGAAAGGCGACAGCCACACACACAGGGCACACAAAAATGTTAGTTGTTAAAGATGTTTTTTTTTCTTTATAAGCCTTGTTTTCTTTTTAAATATATCTTTAACTGTTATATTTAATTAGAAATCCAAAGAAAGTTAATAGTAGATTGAATTAAAGCAAAATACGCCAATAAGTGAAGGTCAAAGCAAGGAAAGTTCTACTTCTGGTACATGCACATGTTTTTTTTAAGTCTCTAGTCAGCTCTAAACATAGCATACAAAACATGTGTAAGATTTTATCTCATCTTAATTAATCAATTACCTTTTTGTCCGATAAAACATCAGCCTGTAGTTTGATTACAGTGTGGCAATTAATATGTTTGCGCCACTAGTTGCGCCACTGTTGCGCGTCTATCCTTGAGGCGCGGGCTAGCTCCCGAAATATGTCCGCATGTTAGACCTTGCACCAATTTCGAATATTACAACAGACAAATGTTTCTACTATATTTAACTCGAATTGAATTATTTTGGCCTCATTGATTGTTTTATTTCTAATCGTATTTTGTTAAGATTGGTTTAAGATTCATAAAAAAAATCGATTGAATTTCACCCTTATTAATCAAAGTTCGCAATTTGACTGTGTTTATATATACATATTTAAATATAAGGCTTGCAATTCACTTGTACAAGCCTTAGGTTTCCGTAGAAATAAAGGTCCGTAAAGGTAAGGCTATAAAAATATAAGTTGCGATAAAGCTAAATCTTATGTAGTAACATTTTAATCATCATTTCATTCGTCTACATATTACAATACTAATTGGCTAGCAGACAACTTACAGAAGCAAACAACTTTGACAACCGTCAAAGCATCAACCAATTAAGGAAAAGAATTTAGAACTTTATAAAAAACGTATTTGTAAAAAAGGTATAGAAACTCCTATCGAGTTTAAAACTTGCTTAAATAAGATTCTGTTTTATTCGAACTTTTGGTTCACATTACATCGAATTTCATATAAAGAACAAAAGTACCGTTACGAAATTCCTTTTTTTTTCCATAAATCCTTCTTTGTAATTCGTAAACTGAATTCTACGTACGCGTATTATAAAGGTGCGCACACACAAGCCGTGCATACAAAGTTAGCCGGTACGCACACGTGACGCGACTTCCGTTTGATACGACCACTTGAGCATCAGCTGATCATTCCTTTTGTAGCTGGCTAATTTATTAGGTTTTTTTAAACAACATTGAGTATCTTTACCTCATAAATATTTAGAAATAGAAAAATAAAAAACGATTTTGAGGGTTTTTTATTTTTTATCTGATATTTGCGATTGCATCTTTTGAGTTTGTTCTGTATTTTTTTTACAATAAAAACAGATAAAATGATTGGAAATATAAAGAAGTTTTAACATAAATATTCACTGAATAAAAGCCTATTGTTATACACATTTCTTGATCCGTGAGTAGGTTTACATTTTTCATATGTGTAGTACTATATCCTTCGTTACGAAACCAGTTTTAACTGTCATATTAAAGCAACGTTTTCGCTTTGTTATCACAAAACTACTGGACTAAACAATAACCAATATGAAACCACACAAAATAAACCCTTAATCCCTTGGAATAAAATCTATAACGGTCGCAGTTATAACCTTGCCGTTTTCTACACATTAAGTTCATTGTGTCGGCAAAGAGGTGAAAAGATTTTCCCACGAAAAAAGAAAAACTGTGTGTGTCGAAACTTCTTGCGACATGCGTTTATTGCGTGTCATATGGAACTTGGTGAATGGCATGCGAGGGTCATACTTCGTAGACATATGAATAAACCGTTTACTTGGCAAGAAAATGAAACTTCAATTAATAATAATAACTTGACGTATCTCAAACATGGCTGTCTGATCCCAACTCATATCCTATCAACTAAATATGTACCTACACACAAATTATAGAAAAATTATACCCAAAAACAGAACAAAATGACCATGCTCATTACACCATTATTTTTGTTCTATTTGAGAATCCACGAACTCTGGCATAGCAGTTGGGATCACTAATTGCTTTACTGAAAAATCGGTAAAAATTTGATTCAATAATTTGAAACATTTGAAGGTTAGGATTTGCTATATTTTTCAGAGTTAATAACACGCGAGTGACACGTCACAACACTTTTAAATTTACACTAACTTACGAGTATTTAAAATAATCCTGTTGTGGCTAATCGCTTTCAGTAATTAAATGACAAACTATGTATTGAGACTAGCACGTAGATCTACTTATAATAAGAGCTGCATCACAAACCACTTAAGTCAATGAATCATTATTTATTATAATTAGACATTCAAGAAAATAATCTGCCTGTAGCAAAATTCTTGGTAATGGAAAAACACAGCCAATACAGGCAGGATGTGTATGAACTAGTTATGCTAATACAACATTAAGTTAAAAAAAGGATGAAATATGAACCGGTTTTAGGCGCCTACGTACGCTACGGGCTACGAGTCATAAGCGTAGAAGAGTCACCAAAAGCACAAGTTTATTTAAATAATAGTTTAATTTCAAGAACTGACAATATAAAATTAAAAATCCACTTTTTAACTGTAAACGTGAGTTCGTTTTTCGCCTTAACTATTCAACCGTTTCCCTTTACCTTATCTGTTTCCCAAGGAATACCCGTGTTCATTGATAAAATCCTTATCAATAGGAGAGAAGCCGAATGGTTATTCAATTAAAATACAGTGTACATTGCATATAACCTATTCCCATGATACATAATCAGAAATTAGGGCTTAATCACAACAAATATATAAATAAAAGTGGCAATGAGCAAGACACGTGAGTCGCATAAGAGATGGCCAATGGGGCCAAACGCTGGCTCTGGCCGCAACGGGCACATCAGACTGTACTAGGTGACCCTACCCTACAGACCCTCTACGGTGGATGTTTGCCACTTCCAACCAGTATGATAGTCACAGAAGCCTATATTCAATGAGTGAAAGCCATATAGTTGAAAAAGTTATAAATATTTATAAGTGACATGATAATTTGATCGAATTTACTGGACTTACACATTTGATGTAGACAGATAGATAGACAGTTATAATATGCTTTATTGTACATCAATTGCAATAAGAAAAATAGGATAATAATACAAACAGATATGTACAATCTGTAGCTGTATTGATAAAAGCAATCTCCGACAGGCAACCTTTGGATGGAGGAATCGACAGTATATTAAAGAAACAAGGGGTAGTCTAGGTGTCATAACGCTACAGTAGTGTTAAAATAAATATATGATGTATTTCATTCGTACTTTGATTTATAGTGACGAACATTAAAAAAAAAACACTTATGAATTATTATTATTCTTGCATGACATCGAGCGATACAATTATGGCTGCGCTGAAGGGCATTAAGTATGAAAAACTTGTTAAGTCTAGATATCAAGTGATTAACATTTTTTCCAGTTTTACCTCGTAACTGCTTATAATCACTGTTAAATTAACTTATGTTAACCTCTATGCAAATGTGAATGATAATTATCAACCATTAAATTAGGTACAATTTTTATTCTCGGTTAAACAACACAATTATTTATATTCATGGTGTCTGGAGACGATAGTTTCATTATAATTATAACTATACTGACGTCTTTTACAAACGTTTCAATTTAATTATTATTCTAACTATTATTTTATTTTAACAGTTTATAAAAAAATAAGTTCACTTCTAACTGAAGTTAATTAGTTTTCATTCTGATATTCATTAAAAGCTCATTGCAATATTTGCACTTGTTTATGTTTTTGATGATGAATAGGGGTGGTGACGTTTTTGAAGTTTTTGTGTGTGTGTGTGTAGTAGTGGCTAGTTTATCTTATTTTTTGGTAACATGACAGCGCTACCTTTATCCTCCTCCCCTAATAATAAGGCGTGGTATCGAGTGAAGTAAGGTAAATCTTTTTGCCATCTCTAGAATGAAATAGATCTATGTCATGTTATATATATGTAGCCGTAGCTTTCTAAATTTTATCAAATTATATGAGTGTTTCAACCACACTTATTTTAGGTTAAGTAATAGGTATAATATATTTTTTTTATTAATACAAGAAAAAAAAACAATTGTCGAATATAATATCATTTAAGATCAATAAATGCCATACACACAGGTGAAAAGAGACTGGCTGTGCATTTTGTACGTTTTAATTAATCATGGACTAAATTTTAATTGAAGACGCTACGGATTTACGAGGTGGATGTGTGCAAATTGGTTATAAGGTAGAGCAGGACTATTTTCAATGAAAAGCTTTCATCAACACAGTTGTAGGAGTTATCCAGTGAAATAAAAAGATTACAAGCTTTTATCAGATGTTCAAATTTGATACCCTATTTTTTAAGAATTACACTCTAAAATACATTAAATAAAATTTTTAAAGAAAAAGCCGTCTAATTAAAAAAAAAAGTTAATTTGTTCGTATGCCCTGCATTATTTGCTAATGCAACGCTCATTGAAATATTCAATACAAAGACCAGAAATAGAGCTTCAGAGACTTAATTACAATTTTACAATAAGGCCGCCTTTATATATTTATCTGTACATATCACTATGTTTTATATATATTTATATTGTTGTCTAAACAAAAAATAAACAACAACGTTCTTAGTTATAAGGAAAACAAGCAACAATGAAAAACCGCCCAAAGTGTTCTTATCAAACGGCTACCAAACGATGCGTAGAGGCGTTACTGATGCAAGAAAACAGAGAGGCTGCCCCGGACGGATCTTACCACAGTCTCATTAAAGATTCTAGGTCGTTCTGCAATCGTTAATTACGGAGATAAGTACTGTATTAATTGTGTACGCCATTGGAGACTACTATCTGCCATCTCGCGGTGAGCGGCGTTAGGGCGTGTTCACACTGTGCACTTGTTGTTCTACTACCTTGAATTTTATTAAATAATAAAATTTCAAACTCGTCGTTTCTTTTCCTTAAAAGTGTATTGTGAGTTATGATTTAAATATGTACATAAAAATCATGTGTTTGGAAAACACTGCTTTATATTATATTATAGTGAAAGTGAGTTTTTTTAATTTGTTTGTTACGCTTTCACGCCTAAAATATTAAGCGAAATTCAAAATTATTTTACCAATGGAAAGCTACATTATCAGCGAGTAACATAGGCTACCGTGATAATACGTAAATTTTAGCGTGATAATACGTAAATACGGAATGTCACTACCCCAATTCATCCCGTGGGTGTCGTAAGAACCGACTAAGGGCGCAAAACAACGCAGGACACCAGCACTGCAAAAAGATGGAAAACTTGACACAAAGCCTATACCAACCCGCCTGGCCAGCGTGGTATAGTAGGCCAAAACCTTCTTTCTAAGGAGAGGCCTATGTCCAGCAGTGGACTATTAAAGGCTGTTGATGTGATGATGATGATGATGATGATGATGTGAGTTTATTTGTACATATCTAACATGAAAGCAAATAATTTAGGAACTAAAACAATGCGTTTTACGATACTAGTTCGATGGCGATGAGTGTTTGAATGTGTGTTTGTTTAAGTAGAACGTGAAGAATATTATTGCACCTTTTAAAATGCAATCTTATATTTTATGATCAATGACAATTCGTACACGGTTTGAACGCACGTCGTAGGTAATTTCAACGGTATCTATCACTCGACAAAATAATCCATACATAAAAAAATACGTCAAATAAAATACAATAATAATAATTAAATACAACATTTTTAAGTAAGCAACACGAAAAAAGCTGCGGACAATAGCTACTCACAACATATGAACGACGCTTTAGCGGGATGTTTTTCGTAGCCCGCATACATTTCGTACATTTTATGGCGCACAGTTCGAGGTCATTCGTACTGTTTCCAAGCTCTTGTAGTTACACGTAATTAGATTAATTAAAATAAATTATTAAAATGTTGGGTCTTTTTTTATTTTCATTAATAACGGCACTGCTAACCATTAAACAAAGTTTGTTAAATTCATAAACGAATACTTTTTAAGACTAAATATTATTGTCATGCAGACCATCTATGATTTCATCTCGGTATTAACTATTTATTGTTTATGCACGTAAATTTAACTATATTTGATATAAAAATGTTAAGTTGGTTTGTGTACGCTTCATAAAACTCAAAAAGTTATGCACCGATTGAACTCAAATTTTGACACAATGTGCAGACCACTTGAAGATTATTCTTATCTATTTTTTGGCATTAGTTTTGTTCCTGATTTCTTATCAAGGCCTGGTATTAAGTAATTATATTAAAACGTATAGCAAATGTGAATTGTGGCAGAATAATTTGTTTCAATTACACGCAAAAAGTTACCAATGGAAAAATCTATGAAATAGGTTTCATTACATTTTTTTCTCTTACTTGGATTTAGAATTCATTGTCCTTTGTAAACATGTCAGCTTACCTGTAAATAAAACATATTTGTTAATGAGAATAATATGTTAATAACAAATATTTGAAATTAAATTTTGTGGTTGAACAGGATGTTTGATGTAAGTAGGTTTTTTTTACTGAGATAACATCAACAATATTTATTTAAGTTACTTCGTTTGTCACTGTTTACATTCGTACAATTAAAGATACCTTTATTATAATGCTAAATATAAATAGAATTGAATGAATCAATCGTAAGTAAAAGTACGTACGTAAAAGCGTATCTATATTTTTGAAAAGTTATACATAGTTAAGATAGTTTTAAAAAAAAATAGTTAAAATAAAAGAATGAATGACTGAATTCAAAAGAATAAATTCAATATGTATGAATAAAAGCAAAATGAAATAAAGTGGTTTTCAAGAATTGCCTGAATATAAATATAGCTTTTGGATTAGACAATTTAACTGTGTAATATAACAGAGTTCTTTAATAAAAAAAATACGATTTATTTGTCAGAATATTATTTGTTGAGATACAGGTGTTAGATATAAAATTACGTCCATAATATTTTGCTGTTTCCAGCGGACAAATATTTCAAAGAATTAAAGTTATATTATGAGAGCAACAAGAGCAAAGTTGTTAAAATCATAAAATGCCAAGGATTATCAAAATATATAATGTCAAGGACATGGACGTATAAAAATTTACTGATTTTCTACGTCACACTGTTTTGTAAAAAGCTCAAATGATCGGACGATTAATTTTCAAACCGTGTATCCTCCAGCCTTATTCAAAAAGGTACAAACGCCAGCCATTTCGGATGTGTAGTGTTGCGAAAATGGAACGGATATTGCTCGTTCCTCTCCGTGGCTATTCTGATAGAAATTTAAATTTTGCCGGTTAACTGCTGCCGTCCGGCCTCGTTACACCTCTTTGTTATTTGGATATGTATTCGAATGGTTCGCGGGAGGTGGCGAAGCGTTAAGTCGCCATTTTGTTTCGCCAGATTAGACGTTTAATGTCTAATTAATGAGTGACGTAAAATACTTACATTTAGTAAATCTACTTATTTATTTTTAATAAACATGTTTTCTACATTTACCATATATTTTATATTTTAAACATATATTATGTACATAAATGAACTTTTTTTTATTGCTACTAGACCAAAAAGTTTCCACACCCGCTTGTAGAAGATACTTCTACAAGCGGGTGTGGAAACTACTTAATTAAAAAAAAAAAGTGACTTGTGATTCGGGCGTTAGTTGTAGCCTATTTTATTAGGTTAATATATTTGTCGGACGAGTAATTTTATTTCTAAAATGTTATATGATTTATCAATATTAAACACAACGTGTCGATGAAAATAATTATTTCCAGTAAGAAAGTAATTTCTGTCACGAATTTGAATTCTAGCCTGCTTTTCTAATTTAGTACAATAATAACAAAAAACAAACTAATGACATTCTTCTTAGATTTTTTACTTATTTAATTATTTTTTAATTCTCTCTTAATGGTTGCCAAGTGTTCTAAATACAAATGTGAGAAACTCCGTCGAATGTATAAAAAGATAAAAAAGCTTATCTCATTTATCACGTCTATTGATATTAAACTAAAAAGAAATTCTGTTGCCAAGTACAGAAATGTTGTACCTCATTTTTAGACATTAATATGTATATATCCAGAAAATATTACATAATTTTGGCTGTATTTCCGGTGTTGCCATTTTAAAAGCTTTCACATCATGTAAGTCGTTTACTTTATTTATTATAAGTAGTGATGAGCTTTCAATACGGTAACTGATGCGTGTTGTCGGAAATTAAAGCCACATTAGTCGCGCCTCCAACCGTGGAGACTGGGAGAACCTTAGTGCGACATAATGTTTCAAATGAATATTTTGGAACCCATTCATGATAATATTTTAGTTGGTAAAAGTTTTTTGTTGAAGTTTTATGCAAAGCCTGTTACAGGAAACATACGTTTAAAATAGACAAGTATCTTATAAATATCCAGAGAGGGTTTTTCTTACCCCTTTCTTTTTATCTACTCCACTTTACTGTTTTATTTTTTTTATCTGAAAACTATTGCACCTGCGGTTAGTGATGGCATTAGTCAGACAGCCAGAAATATAAGCAACCCTATGTAATGTACACATTGCTTCGACTCAAGTTAAGCTAGAATAGGAAGACGAAGACGATGATGAAACGTCGTAAAGCCAGCCTAGTAGTTAAATGTCAATATTTCGTTCTATTAAACCGACAAGGCTACTTCAACAATTTATGACTCATTCGTCCTAATAATGTCGTCAATAAAATACTAATTCAGACTTTTAAGACTTTAGTTTTTGTGAATGGAACGCTATTACTCGAGTTATTTCGTATTATAAATAGTTAAGTACCAAGACAATGATTGCAATAAATTATTGCAGTAACGAATGACAGGCTCCGTGTTACAGTGTTGCTTTAATTAGATTGCATGTGATTAATTAATTGCTATTTTCCTGTAATTCGTTTTACGCAGCATTTGCTACCTTTTTTTTGTAATAAACAAGAACATGCACGATCAGGATGAAAGAGAGGTGTGAGAACGACTATACCTCCGTGATATAAACAGCTGCAGAAAAAATAGTAAAAACGATTCAATTGAGAATTTATTTCAACCTTGACTCCATGGCTGACGGAATGACTTGAGTGATTCCTCAACAATCACTGTATCTATAGCCTATTCGCGTTAAGAACACTACTTCCTTAACGCGACTGGCCTGATGTTAGTAGTTCGATTCCCATATGATACTTTTCGTCCTTTGATTGTTGGTAAATACTCTGTGGCAAACACAACTCTTTAAGGTGAGCCTTAGTTTTATTTCAAAATAAAACAATACCTAAGTAACGTTATAAACATAACCCTGTATTGTATTTTTTTTGCCAGTCAATCACAAGGGTTTTTGAAGACATACTGTATATTGTCAATTAAATGTTTTCTTCTGTTACTATTAATAATACAAATTTTAAGATGTTTATGGAATCGGCAAATTGTCAGACATATAATACTACTGATAGGAAATTGATATTGTGGGCTCTCTTAGTTTACTATAACCATTTTCTATAAGTAGTACAAAGCATGACACTACAAAGCATGGATTATCTTTTGGCTCTTTCTTTAATATACAGATATTAAGACAGTATGTGTACTACAATCCATAGTAAACATACAAGCTATGTTTACTCTAGTTAGAATGTTAGTATATAAAGTCAAGCGTATGGCCACGTGTTTCTAAGTTGTATAACTAATGTCTGTCTGTTTATGTAACTCGATGTGTCCACATGTTAAAGTAGAATACTAACTGCAATCGTGATTTTCTTTTGTTAGCATGAATGGCTATATATTGATAATGATGGTCTTTGAAATTGCACTCTACGTGGTCTTTCGGACTTCATAATATTACTTTAGTAAAAGGAGATAGAACTCAATAAATTCAAAATTTCATAGGTCGTTTACAGTTTTTCTCATAGTTTTTTTTTTATGCTAGAGGGGGCAGACGGGTCACTCAGGAGTCACAAACGCGTTGCCGGCCTTTTAGGAAGGAGTTAAGAAAACTCCTATTCTTCCTCTATAAATATTCATTTCTCAGAAGATGTGGGTTCGGTTTTAAATGGTTGTAAATGATTGATGACAGTTACCGTTGGAAAGGCTTTTACAATATGAATCTTTATATAATTCTGCTTTCTAAGAACGGGATATTCTTAGCTTGATACCAATACGCATCGTACGAGGTTATCACACGGGCGCTCCCGTCGAGTAACTGTCGTCACGGGTCGCGGCGCCCGCGCAATTAGCGTACGCGCCCACCCGTGACGCGCCTTCGGACGAACTCGGCCCGTCTCGGGTTCATACGAAGCCGGACTATATTTTGGAGACTCTAGATTTTTTGTTTCATTAAAATAAAATTGTAATAATAAGTGAAGTTCAACAGCGAGATCTTAATTACAATTTTAAACGAATATAATTTATGCACACTACATTAGAAGACAGGTTTTATATGTTTCTATCCATGATTGAAGGAAGCATTTGACGTATGGTATATTATTCAACAGAATATTGCTAATTGTGAGAATAAATTCAAACCCTTTATGATCCGTTTCAATTTTATCGTTTTTTTTAGGATTAAAAACAAACTTGCCTATTTTTTTTTAAATTAGATATAAGGTAGAATAAAGTCTGAAAATCTAAAATCCTAGAGGTGTAATATCCTCAGCGTATCCTAAAAGACTGGCTCAAGCAATATAAAGTTTTCGCGGAGCAAGTACGAGTAGTGTCGTTATTCGCCTAAAAAGACTTCTTTTGACACAACAAATAGTCCGTATTCATAAGCTTCAGTTATATATACAAAATTAAGAGACATCTCTCAAATAAGAGCACCTACTTAAATTTACTTGTGTGCATATATTTGGCAGTGAAATGTAATCAACCACAACATCAGACAGTATTTGTGAATTATGCTTTACGTTTGAAGGTCAGCATCGATACGGGTCATCACGACCACACCCAAATGCTGTCACGGTTAATACAGGATGATATATAAACTCTGAAGTCTCCTAATATAGTTTTAAATTCTACGTACTTTGACTTTAAATAAGTACCTAACCTTTGTGAATAAATTTTCGTTTTGCAATCGTTCTTGATTTATCATTTCATCTCGCAATTTAACATTAAAAAGAGGTATATTAGACAGAAAGCTTAACAATTATTTCCTTCATGGACCTAAAAAGTAAAAACAGAAACTTTTAAGTACTTCAAAACTTAACATTAGAACTTTTTACAAAACTATCAAACGAGAAGTTCTCATTCTCTACTTTTAAATAATGAGTTCTAATATTGACCTCATTTGTTCCTATCGATGATTAAATAAATATTCACATTGTAATGTTTGTAATATTGTATCTTCCTGTATATGTTTATTCCGACGTACCCCATAATATGTGTGAAATCAACCGCGACCCGAAGGACACTGGCGACGTATTGTAGGAAAAAATACACGTCTTTCTCATTACTCGATGATTCTATGTTTAACTAATGTATTTTTTTTAACTACTCTCACGGTATGTGTAATCCTGTTACATTTTTATTAGTTAAAAAAAGGTACAACTACTAATTAATTTTTATTTTAAATGACGGACTAAATACTTAGTGGTGGTGGTTTTTGTGGCTTATTTTAGGTTATACGTAGAACGACACTTTATGAGTGTCACAGCTTATAAATAGTCCGACTCTAATAAGTAAATTCTTGAGTGGAGCCCTAAGTCCTAAAAAGGTATTCACTTGCGTGTATAAAGTTCGCATATTATATTCATAAACTATAGAAAAATCAATAAACTCAATTAATTGACTTAAGGATTATCTAAGTTTTACAATACATATTATTTAATGTATCGCAACTCGTTTTTTTTTTTTTTGTCCAGTGTTTGCGTTATCACACTGGACGTAATAAATAATAGCTGCTCATAGTATCGTGTAGTTGTGGTGAATGAACGGAGCTTTTGACTTTTAAAACAAGTTTATGTGGTCACCGACTCGTGTTTGACAAGCCATCATTTATCAAATTGTATCGATGGGTGATCGACTGGCGCAACAAAATTGTATTTACACTTGTAGCGCGAGATTGTAATTTAATAAAAAAGTAAGTAAATTTTTTTACGTTAGTGATCACTTGCAGATTGAAATTACACTACAATTATTTAAATTAATTTGAAATTAAATCTCTGTTAATTAAAAATTATTTCTAGGATTTTTTAATTGTGAAAAATTGAAGAAATTCATTGAAGAAAGAAAACCTATTTTCTGTTCATATTATTATCTTTGAATTTTACTTAAGTCTGTAGAGGAAATAAAAAGGGATAGCCAGATGTGTATTAAATATTTTACTGGCGTTGTTTGAAGGTACAATTTTTATACTAGATCCCGTTTGTTCACGTGTGTATTACCGGCTTTTGCGGTATTAAGCAAAACCTATTCGGATTTGTTACTACAGACTTGCTGTTCCTGTACAAATAACAGGTTCTCAGTCGTACATAACTTTTACCTTCTGGAAATATTCTTTACTATTATTGAGTATTAATGTTTTTGTGCGCAGATTTTCTCGCACAAAAAGTATTTTACCATCGAACCTATCACTTTTTTCTGGATAAATGTCTATGTCCATTTAGGTACCCCTAGCAACGTATATATAACATTTCAGGGGGTTTTATTTAATAATTAGGATACAAAGTACAGCCAACAAACTACAAAAAAGAAAAAATCACAGTGCTACAATAACTCAGCACTGATTAATAGTTGGTTTATAAATTGAATAATCTGTGCATGTAAGTATATCGTATACGTGTGTATATAATAATAATAATAATCATTTTCATTAGAGTAACCATGACTTATTACTTGTTAGTAATACATAAAACTTATCCTATGTTAGTAGAGACGATTTACAATAATTCATTTATGCACTCCATGAGAGACGGCGCTGCAGTGACCCATGTACCTACAATCTAACCTCTCTGCAATCATGGCTAGTATGCTGTTAGAGCAAGCCCGCACCCTACGCACCAAAGATGCACACCGTTTTCGCATAGTGGTGTGAAAGCAGTCCATTCGCGCCTCTGCGAACATCTCGGATGCACTACAGAAGCGGGGTAGCCCCAACAGCGCCCTAAACGCATTGTTGTATTGGATACCGAGGGAGTTGTTTGCTTTTCGAGTACATGAAGCCCACAGGCTACATGTATAGAAAGATGTGTAGTAGGCTCTGAAAAGTGTGATCTTAACATTATTTGAACAATGTGTAAACCTATATAATATAATATATATATACATATATATATATATATATATATATATATATAAATATGCACCAAAGAGTACCGGTTCATTTCATTCACATTGCCAAGCACGTGTGCTACAGATAATTTATATAGTTACTAACCTTTATTAGTCATACAATATAGACTTAATGCCTTGTTAAACTTTTAGGTAGTTTCATATTCATTTAATTATTTTAAGGATGACTTCATATTTGCTTTTTAAATAATTAAACATTCCAGTCAGTCAGCCAGTCATTTCAAATGTACGCTCTTTCATAGTGACTGGTAGAGAATTATGTTATTATTAGTTATTAAAAGGACCAAAGCGACAGGAAGTGACAGAAATTAGATGACGTTAGTTGTGTACTGTCGCGTGAGTTGCTCTTGCGCATGTCTACAACGTGACAGACGGGGCGGGCGCGCCTCTCTATAAATTGAATATGGTAAACTGTTTTTTGTACCACTTTCGTACTGGTGAAGAGAAATGCTTTTCGGTAATTGGATATGTTTTTTAAAAGTAACTTAAACCTATATAAGTAATGACATTATTGAGAAAGTATCCGTTTTTTTAATGTTATGGATGGCTTGACGCCAACCTTTGGGAATAAATCAAATCTTTGTTCTTTCTTAAGATCCTCAATGAAATGATTAAATCTTGTATTAGTTAAATCTTCAGCGGAGTAGATTAAAAGATGAGGCTTCTTGAATTTTTTAAATATCAGGTCAGGAGACCTCTACGTAGGTGCCATAGTAAATTTGAACGAAATCTATTACAACCTTTACACCTAAACAGTTTAATCGTATGGGATTTTTTTTTTTAAAAAACAAATACTAGTCTCAAGAATATATGTGGCTCTTTTTCTTGCATTTAAAATGGCGAGGCTATAAATTTATTGAACCCTAAAAAAATATTGGACACAAAAAATGATGTTTTTCTATTTATAACTGTATATTTTCTTTACGACTGTACTGTAGGTACTAACGCTACATAGAGCCTTAGCCGCCCACAGTCGAGATGATTCGTGGTTTCTCTCTGCATTATAATCGCCTAGAATCGACACAACAGTTACAATTATTGCTTTACGTAAGCAATGGTACAGTGGATTTACCTCTACGTAGAGTCAATTCACTACAACGTTATTCTAACATACGGTGTTATAACTTAACTTTTTTGAGTCTACTTTGAGTATTTCGAGTTTAGTTTTAGAATAGCGCTAATGTTCTTTTGAACCATATAACATGTAAATTCATTAGTGTCATTAGTCTAATGTTTTAAATAGTAGAGCTGATTTTTTCATATTTAAAAATAAATAAAGTAAAAAGACATTTATTGCTATTATAGTTACATTTTATATGATGGCATGTTAATTGGCTATTTATCGTCAGGATAATGACAAATAAAAAGCTTTGAAGTTAACGTTAAATGACTACCTCTACTCTCTATTCTAATAAATAAAAGAGTCTAAAGTCTATTTGGATTCCAACAGTAGTTAGAGTTAACAGGAGTATCTCTACCTTACTCTTCTCAGAGAAGAGCGTCTAAGCTCTAGCATCGGGGTTGCTTTTTAGTGGAGCAATGTTTAAGGTTGGCAATGCATAGGTAACGTCTTACTAGGAGACAAATATTTAAGTCTTTAATAAATTCAACACACATATTCCTCTAAAAATATCGAGTCTTACATATATGTATTACCAACTTATTGGTGAATTAAGTACATAGAAAATCACATAAAAATTTTATGTGAACACACTCAACTTTATTACTTTGGTACCGTCAGCAAATAAAATGAATTTATTTTTACTTCATTCAAAATTCGTCTATGATTTGCCTATTTTTTATGTGAAACCTTAGACAAGTCGTCACCTTACCGGGGTAAGACGATAAGCTATGTCGGACTCGAACCAACTAAATCCTAGCAGAATTTAGCTACCGGGTCTTATTACCAGAGCCTTAGGTATGGTCTCTGTTTTTCGTCGTTAGCATATGTTTCTTTAATTTCAGTTTAGTAATTCTCTACTGTAATAACAAATTTTATAGTAGAAAATTTCCTTACTAAGACTATCCTTATAGATAGTTGATTTTTATTAAAAGGAACAAAAATTTAGGTACAGTTTATGTTTTGATTAACACTAGCGGAATTAATGGAGCAGCCTTTTCTCCTTCATCGTAATCCGTCGTCGTACTACGATCAGTGATTAAGCAAAGCCATTGTGATAAAATTAGACGGGTAAAAATCAAGAGTTATCCTACCATGGGATGTCTATTTATCCAATAGTTCTATAACACAGTAAGGAAATCGCTAGAATATTTACATGAGCGTTAATTAGGGCTAAATACCAACCGTGTCAACACCAAAACAGCACAGTTATAGAGTGGTTCTTTCCAGTATACTAAAGTTATATAAAGAAAAGAAATATGCGAGTATATTAAAAATTTGTTTTGCTAACTCTCCCTTGCATTCGCGTTCGCTTGCGGTTATACGCGAGGCTAACGATTTTTCCACCGCCACAGCACCCGGCCAACCTCATGAGGTACACTCGCACACAACACAGTGAAATCATAAAATTGATCTCAATTCTATAAATGTTTTATGACGTGTATAAAAGTTTAATAATAAAATATTATATCATTTAAAAGTAATACGTTTTGATATTCCTTCAGTTGTTCATAAAAATGCATACAAGAAATAGAAAAGCAACGATAGACTTGTGTATTTCAGCTTTTGATTTTGAAACTCTATTTAGTAATAGTAACTAAAATTAAGGTAAGGGTGTAAACACTTTTTGACGGAGCTACGGCGATATCTAGATTCTCCATATTTTACCTCAAACAGATCACTTCAACTTTCATAGGAACAAATCTCAGTTGTTTAACAATTTAATAACTCGAAACCCCATCTCTAGTAGCTCCTAGGATCGTATTTTCAAGTTCGTTTAAGATTACGTAAACAATTTAAATCTTAATTATTACCGATTTTTTGTTGTTATTCAAAATTACAAAATATGAAACGTTCGTTTAGTATGCTCTTATCTACTGAATCGGATTTTATTATTTTACGTCACAATCTTAAGTGCGTAGAACATAAATTTAAATGAGGATCTGTAAAACTTGATGCATTAAGTATCAAGAAGTTTACGTGAAAAATAAAGCCAAAATGTTAAAAAAATAGCTAATTATTCTTCATCTTAAGGTGCTGGACAATATGCACGGTTCACTTTTAAGGTTAAACTGTCGTTGCTTTAGGAATTAAATAACAAACACAAATCTGATATATTGCTTGTTGAAACATGTGGCGAAAGAGTAAATTGATGAGTCACATTGATAAGCTCGTAAGTGTAAAGAGTGCAAATGATTAAAATACTTCTGAGTAAATATAAATAAACAGGTGATACATACTCACATATTATGTTAGAAGTTATTAAATGCCCCACTAACAAAATTTCAATTCCGCAAGAAAAAGTTAAATTACAAATAAAATGGGTCCAACTATAATTTTTCTTATTTTTGTCACCGACTGTACCTACCCAAGTAAATGCAAGTAAAACAGCAATGCAACCAGAGCAGGTCGGGCTGAGTTTACACACTCACACCGAATTTCTGTATATATTTCACATGCATGTAAACATATGTACGAGTATATCCTGCTCCCCTTAAGTTACAGTCTTTGGAATTCAGAAATTGAAGTTTATTTTAAAACATCCAGTACCATCGTAACATTTTTTTACTAAGGGCCTACTCAAAATGAATCAAATTCTCAAAGACACGCAATGTGCTTCGCTTTGTTTAGCAAACATTGCAATAAATGATGTTTTGGAAAGCTTAAACGAAACATTTTTAGTATTACTCTTCCGTCTTCTGCATGATTTTGCCTCGAAAATATTGTTAACCAAATAATCTACAAAGGTCATATATTATTAATACCATAATTATTAAACACCAACAATCAAGGAATTATCAATTCCAATTTGTGTTTTAGCCACATTATGACTATAATTGTTTGGATTTTATACTTCTACATGTCCGTGATATATTTTAGACGTTTCTTTCAGAGAATATTATCCAAAACTCTATGGTATTTAGATTTCCTTTTCAAAACAAATGATTATTAATTTTAATTACTGCCTATATATTTACATGTCACACTTGGCTATCATTCAAATTGTAAACTGCCTGCCTGACCAAATCATGACTAAGCAATTTTATTCTGCTCTTCCAGGAAGCCACTTTTTACTTTAATATTTCATTACCATTTTCACTCAATTAACATAACAAAACAGATTAGAAAAGAGGTTTTAATTCCTAATATCGATACGTCATCGCAACAAAAGGAGGTTTATAAGCGTCAAGGGGGTCGGGAGAAGTGACAGTCATGGTCAGGTGGGCCTGTGTTCTTTCTTAAATGGAATTATTGAACGTATATTGTAACTCTCGTGTTCGTTTATAAAGATTTAGATTTTGATATGACGGCTTGATCTTTGAGATGTGTAGGAGTTTGAAAATGAAAGATTGCATAGCGACTTGTTAAGTACTGATGTGTGCAAGGCACCTGTTCTCAAAACGAAATGTTATAAAATATTGAAGAATAAAAAAGAGTAGCCGTTTCTCTACAGTTTCGCAAGCATGTATGAATATCTCTCTGTTTCTCAAGGTTGTAGTATGTTTTTACGCAGCCTATACAACAGCCTATAAAAAATTCAAATCCGACTCGCGATTTCAGAGATAGCCGCGTTTAAATAAATTATTTTGATATCTTTGGTAGAATCATAGGATTAACAGTTTCGATTCCACATAAGTTTTAGTACACAAGCAAAAGAAAATCTATGCCGTTAAAAGTATTAACTGTACTTACAGACAGAGACGCTACACTTAGTAATATGCATGAGGCCATAAACAGAACAAGTAATTGCATATTTAACCTCTAACAAACTAATAAATATTTTATCCATTCGTAATTATATCAACTATTGCCCTAGAAAAGTAGGTTTTCGGATTAATTGATCCTAATTCCTGCGTTCTGATTGGTCAGTTTTGTGTACGGGGGCGCAGGCAACAACATCATTGGTTGATAAATAAGCTATTTAATTAAATCGTGCTACAAGTTCAATGAAAACTAATACATATTTATAACACAACTTAATTGTAAGCAGCTAGAAATAGATTTTTATTCAAGTACACAAATTAACTATTCATTTGTATGAAACTGTAGGGCTCACACCTACCACGTAACATATAAAATATTATAAATTATTGTACCTATAGTAATTATACTACTTAATTGTAATACCTACTTTAATTATTTTAATTATATATTATCTAAAGCGGATATAATAGGTATATATAATTTATTGTTCAATTCGGACAAAGTCAAGATATGCTGTTTGTTGTTTTCTTAATTAAAAAATAGTCAAGTTAGATTTGTTACAGGTTCATTAAAGCGATCGTAGCATTCTATGTATTAAACAGGTATATAGCCTAAATACACAAACTTGACCATATTCGATTGGATCAGACTGACATTTTCCTTTTTAATCATTCCTAGTCATCTATGAAAGAAAGTCAGCTAAAAAGATGCAAAGATAGTCCTTGTTCTCAAGAACAAGCTTGACTCCACGGTTTTAAGGAGTGTCTCCATATAAAGTTTTCACTGAGTTTTAGAATGGGCTATTCATCATTACCATCAGGAAATTAATAACGGGCAGTCAATTTAATTGAACTTAGGTAAACATTAATTTATCTCTTCACATATATTATATACCTACTTGTAAAAGCGATAACAAGACCTACAAATAAGTATCTATTTTTACCGAGTTTCAACACATGAAAAATCGCATAACAACTCTCATAATCGATTACAGAGTCGACTAACAAATCACATTCCTCTAACAAATGATCGAATGGAACAGTTAATAAGGTAGCAAGTTTATCTTAAACGTCTCTAGGTGGATGTTCGCGTGATGGATATGTACGCGGGAGGCCAAGATAGCGTCAATTTGTAGTGTTGTGATATAGTCGATTATTTGTATATCGATATTCAATATTGAATCTCAACGTATTATTTTTAATTGAATATAAGTATTGATTTAAAATCCTATGTATACATCTCCTTTCATGTAATATTTTTAAAAGGAGTAAGACAAACCAGAAAACTTATGTTAAAATGGTACTGGAAGCAATCATCATCATCAAATACCAGTTAATTTATTTAATAGTTATTAAGATTAATTAAATTTTCATAATTATACATGGGTTGAGAAGTTATTCAGTGAATAGATTAAGGTATTCTCCTTTAGTCAAACCTATGTGCCTAAATAACGAAAACCAAAGTCCTAAAATAACAAATTCCTCAAACAAGTAATTTATACTTGTGATAATAAGTATCACTGTCAAGTCCCACCCCTAGTATAATAGAAAGTCTACATGTGATACTGATATAATTAGTTGATATCGATACATCGCGAGTTGTGTTGTGGTAACAAATAACAAAATATTTGGTAACATTCGGCATTACCACCACTGCCAGTATCTTTCATCACTTTTATTTTTTTTGTTAAGAAAAAAAAAGAAAAAATTCGTTGTCTATTAACAAGATAGACAAATTATTATGTGTATTGTTATGCTTAGGTAAGAATAATTATGCAAATATATAAAAAGCAATAGCTAGACATGAACAAATCATGCTTTTACTATGAGAATAAAGGGAAATGTAAGGAAATTTTGTTTTTTGGAAATACATCTACATCTCTAATAATATAAAACTGAAGAAATTGTTTGTTTGAACTTGGTTGAACGCGTTAATCACAAGAACTAGTGGTTGGAATTGAAAAATCCTTTAAGTTTCGGATAGACCATTTATCGAAGAACGCGTATCACATCACATTACGATCAATAGGAGCCTAGCATCAATGAAAAATGTTGCAAAAACTTTATTCCTTTCGAGAGTGTAAATTGTTAATGTGAATTGTACCATTCACCCAGAAAAAGTACGGTACTAGGGATGGAAAAAAATGCTGTAACGAAGCGAAATTTCTTCAAATATTTAAAAAATGTAACCGAATTGAGAACCTCCTCCTTTTCTTATGTCGAGTAAAAATAGAGATATTATTACAAGAAACATTATTAAAACGGAAATACCGTATTGCTGTTTACCTTCATTTTATGAATTAATTTTAGCAAGCTTCTAACACTGCGGTTAATTTTATTTATTTAAATTAGTCATTTTATCAACGAGACATTCAACAAAATACAATACTACTAGTAGTTCATAATACTTAAATACAATATTCATTCAAGTAAATCTTATTGGCCATGTTCATGAATGAACATGTATAACAATTACCGAAGCGATAACGGCATGATGCTACTGGCAAGTAACAAAAAAAATGATACACAGCCTTACCGGTGTCATATTATTTATAATACCTATTAAACCACTCTACTGGCTAGACAGCCATTACTAAGAAGTGTTATCTCATAAAGGCAGTCCATCTCTCATTTTTGGACCGCACGGGTCGCAGCCAAGAGGCGATAAGAGCGGATTAACTATAACTATTTATCATTTCATTCTACTTTTTTGTTCAATACTGGCCTAGGATGGATGAGGTTCGATCTCCTTGCGAGTAGGCCGTATGCGTGAATGCTACTGACACAACTGACAGGTTCATTTTTAAAATAAGAACCGTCTTTACACTATGATATTCGTTTTTAAATTTCATTTTTGTATCAAAGTTACGTGAACCTAGTATTTCGATAATTATGTTATTATTAGATGTTGAGATGTGAAAAATCAATATAGTTGGGGTCTTGCACAAACTATTCAAACTTCAAAGTACTGTTTCAAAGTCAAGTTATCTATTACACCGGAATAAAACAATACGATTGAATACACACCACGTCACAGTTACAATAATAACACAATAGCAACACGACTAAGTTCATTGTAACATCTTTCACTTATCTCGAGAAAACAGCTGATCAGGAACAAAGACCAAAAACAAATGAACTATTTAAATGAAAGCAACATAGATGTGAATGAACTACCTTGAGGAACTCCTGGTGTTGGTGCAAATATAAAAGAACAATGCCCTATTGTTGTCGGCTACGTCATAGGTCGGAATATAGGTCAGGCGAGGTCCAAATGTGGTGATCAGCTGATCGTGGGATCGGGCATTCAATGGCGAAGCTCCCGTACTAGCAGACAGTTTTTGTTAAGTTTTTTTACTATTTTCATAGATTAGTTTAATCTACTGATGAGGTGGGAATAGGAGAACAATGATGGTATTATTTTGGTATGGTTGTATTAGTGCTTGGGAATCAAATGTAAATAGTGTTATAAAATAGTATACTAAACTGTTACGCACTTGTGTTCAAAGCCTAAATGTGTGTAGGTATAACACTTAACTTACAAATTACATAATAAGATTCAAATTATTCTTTAAAAGGAAAAATATTTAACGTTCCAAATTGCTCTCATAGTCTTGTTACCAATCTCAATGTGATACCATTTGAATTAAAAATTCGGAACATGGGACGTCTAATTAAATTATAGAGATAAAAACCTGCAAATACTATTTTCTTACTTAATCAAATGAATATTATTATTTTTATATAGGATGGCAAGTACATGAAAAATGAAATAATTTGAATTTCGAAGCTTTAGTTTTCAGTTCAGTTCAATCAAAGTAAGTTATTTTTTTAATTGGCCTATGCATTTGATTTTTGAACCAAGCGTTTCAAGTCGTGATAGTTCATTGGTAGATTGATGAAAGTTGCTTGCGATTATACATGATATATTAACATCGTTCAGCTTTCTCGATATCCGCGGACGATCTTACTACTGCGTGGCGTGGGTGTATTATAACTCAATGATAATCTAGGCTGTATCTTTTCACATTATCATGGTTATGGAATCGATTTTTTTTATAATTTAGTTACTTATTATTGTGTTTTATTTTATTTTACTGGTGCAATTTTTAATTCCTTACTTTTATGAGATCTGATTAAATACTTTCAGAACATAAGGCGAATCGTTTTTTTCATTTTATATTCTCAAAAGGTTTTTTGCAATACAATTTAACTAAAATTTAAATAATTTTAACACGCAATATTTTCGACAACATGCTTAAGAAAAAATATTAAATATTTACACTGTATATTAGAAACTTAAGTTCGGGAATAGTCTTTTCACTAAAGGCTCATAACGATGAAGTTTAAAACATAACTCCTTATATCCTGTCACATTCACACTAGTGGAAAAAAGCCTCCGATGAAAATTTCTCCTAGCGATGTGAACCATAGGAATCCGTGCCGGAGTGCCGGGCCAGAGACAATAGCACATTGTTTGTTTTCGACCGAAGCAATTATGTCGACCACGTGCACACTTTGTTTACCATTTATTATCTGCCATCTAGGCTGTCCTTGAGATTTCATTGTTCTTACTGGTGACAAGTTTCCGTCTGATTTTTGACGTTGAACTTTCAATGTGTGCAGACTAACTGCACACATTGAAAGTTCAATGTTCGATTGTTGACTAGTTCGGTTTTAATGAATGAAAGTAAGGGTATTAATTCACTCGCTCACTCACACATCAAAATATTTTGAATATCGAATGATAACTACACCTTGCATGCGTTCTATCTTAACCCGTCTAAAGGCGATTACACTCCCAATGGCGGTTGATGTCAGAATACACCGAAAGCCCTTTACAAAGTTCCACATTTGACCTTTCTTTGTGAATAAATAAATAAAGAATACGGAAATTCATCCGATGGGTGTCGTCAGAGCCGACTCAGAGAGCATTGTAACGAGGAGGAAAACTTGAAACAAACCCTATACCAACTCTGGTTGGTACAGTAAGCAAAAACCTCCTTTCTAAGAAGAGGGCTATGTCCAGCTGTGGTCTACTAGTCGCTAGCTGTTAAACCAGATGCCTATAGTATGGTATATAAGTTTGTTTATTTAGATAGAATATGTGCCCGGTTGGCAAGAATTAAAATTATATGTAGCTGCAAATTGTGTGTTAAATAGACCCTGTTACCCCTTCGTACCTACCCTTAAAGACGTGAGGTTATGTTAAATGTGTTTTTAAATAATTTTTCTTATACTTTTGAATTTTAATCACTTCCTTACCTCCTTTTTTTTATAAGTGAGTTACCTAAAGTTTCTTCTGGTTGTAGCTTTCCATAAGATATTTACCGAACACTATACAAAATAAATCGTGTGACCTAAAACTGTTAACAGTACTCTTCGGTGGAGAGGTTGTGTATGGCAACACTGAAGTATGAGCCCCGTTACACGCAGTCGTCAAAACGCTAGGTGGATGTGTTAACCTAACTGCGGCGACAATTGATGGCTAATGAGTTGAGGGTCATGGCAACAAATATTAGTTGTAAAAGTACAACTTCAGGCCAAGGGTTTTGAGTAAAATAAAAATTTAATTATATATTTTATAATTTTATGTCTGATAATAGAAAGCACATTACAAAAGTAAAAAAACATATAAAGAGAGAAACAAAGACTATTCTTTAATCAAGAGTAAATTCATAAAAACTAATAAAGGTAATCATTTTTATTAATTTACTTTTTCGATAGAGGGCTAAATAACTGAATCGATGGACTTCTTGTAACGTGCCGAATTGCTATATACAAAAAGTGAGCCTATGTGAGCATAAATATGAAGCATCTATACTTAAATCATGATCAAATATGAGTACTATACGTGTAATGAGTGACTGATTGCAAAAGAATAACTATTATTTTTTGTGGTGTTTAGTTTTACCCGAGCCCCTTAACGTTTAGCTGTAGGCTGAAGCAGATGAAAACTCATGTACTCACTAGAAAATACCGTTATTTCGCCTAAGTTCACTATTTAATTTATTTGAACTGTTCTTCCGCTTCCCATTAGATTTCAGACCTATATGAAGTACAGATAAAATATACACTTTACTGCCTTTGGAACCATTTTAAAAGAGGTTTTATCACCGAACCGTTGCCTTCTTAAGTCACAGAACATTAATCATCTTAACTATTGAATATTTCAAGATTTTGGTTAGATTTCTATGTTCCAAACAAAATATTTCGCCTAAATCAGGCAATGTTAGATCATAAACTATGTTTTGGTTTTAAATTTAACGTTTTAAACCCAATAATATGAGAACATGAAGACATGACGTCTCACCTTATTAGTTCATACAGAAATGTATAGAATCTACGGGTGTGACGTTTAGTATAAAATGACCAGACAACAAACTAGAGATAAATAAGTTCCCTAAGTTTAACCTTGGCACTGAGATTTTTATAAATAAAAATAAAAAAAATTAAACTGAAGTTCCGTTCGTTTTATACGTTTCGAAATATTCAAATTACGACAAAAGCTATGAAAAAAATAAAAAAATTCGAAATTCATTTATTTATAAAAATGCCTCAAGTCTTCGATGTCATACCTACATGTTTGTTTTTAACCGACTTCAAAAAAGGAGGAGGTTCTATGTTCCACTGTATGTATTTTTTAAGGTTGTAATGCATTAGGTAAGTCATGATAATAATAATTATGTTATACCTATCATCTTGTTTGTTTTATTAGTGTATAGGTATTAGCAGAAGGAATACCCATAATTTAAGCCTACTATAAAACGGTCATGACTTAAACACATATGTGTAAAATGTGTAAAAAGGCTCGGAAAAGTCTCGGATTTGTTCTAAGACAATCCAATCGCTTTAACAGCAAACTAACACTGAGTGTCTTATTTAATGCGTATGTTCGAAGTACCTTGGAGACGAATGCTTTAGTGTGGAATCCATATCAGGCCCAACATGTACTGCAGGTGGAGAAGGTGCAGAAGTCTTTCGTTAGATACCTATTTAAACGATTGTATTATTATTATCCATATTTGTACCCCACATTATATGTTATAGGGATGGTCGACTATCGTATGTTGGCGGTACGTCGTAACCTAGCTCTAGTAGCATATGTCTTCCGCTTAATACGTGGTTTTACATATAATCCATCATTGCTGGCGCAGATAGATTTCCACGTGCCGCGCCGCGGCGCGTCTACGGTGCGCGAACCCCGACAACACCTGTTTGCAGTGCCGCTGGCGCGCACTAACCTGTGTCGGTATGCACCCCTGTCACGAGCACTAAGGTATATTAATGAAATCGTGTCATTTAGCCCATCAATAGATTTATTCTTATGCAGCGAGGGAGCGTTTCTCAAGGCAGCAGGGTGTTGCATGGAGACGTTGACAGTTGCCAGTACTGTACAGTTTAATTAATGGATATCCTAGCAGTGACTTGGTGCACATGATGTTATTCTTTATTATTGATGTCATTCTTTGTTATTAATGTTATCTTCTCGTTTAATATTGTGTACGGGTTTTATTTTACCAAATGTTGTCATTTATTTTGTGTTGAATTTATTACGTTTGTGTCCGAATATGTACTGTTTTTTACAATTTTATATTATGCTGATGAATTCTTATTGCAATGTTACCTACTTTCTGTTTCACGACTTGAATGTTTTTTATTTTACAATGTAATGATACTGTAAGTCCATAATCACTTTCTGCGCATGGATTGTTCTGTTAGCATTAAGGTGTCTGTAAATAATAATAAATAAATAAATAAAAATAAATGAATATAATTACATTGCTGTCAAGGAAAGTTTATAAAACTGTTTCCTTGAGAGAAAATTTATTTACCATATGACATTGGTTTTAAAAGCAATAACCTCCACAGATGTGCCAAGTTAAAAAAGAGTATTTAATTTTTGTTTTTGTTTCAGAAATAGGTACAGAATAATAATTTATGAAATGATTAGGTACGGGACAAAAGGTGAGTTTTCAGTAACAAATTCTTTCCTCGGTTATTCAAATAACAGCGTCGCTGGTTAGTTAAATCTGCATTATATTTATTCTGTGACCTAATTTGTAATTTTTTTCCATTTTATTAACAAACATATCTAGCTCTATCAACGCCTATAAAGAAAAATTGTGAATTGGAAGTCTATAAAAAAATACATGATAAAGTAGATCGAAATTCTAATAAATTCTAAATATATACCTGACCCGAAAATAATTGAAGTAGGTATCTTCAGAGGATTCTTGATTTTAAAGATAACATAGATAAACTGGCAATAGGTACTTAAATATTGTGTACCGAACCACAATTCTTTGCGGACATTGTAGAAGACTAATATGCAAACCATTTTCCGTTCAAAAATGTGTATCACGGTTAATGACGATGCTTTCTTATTACATTTTTAAACGCAAAAGTGACGCGAGTTAAATCATTGGATCTGCTTTTACGAGGAGGAGTGTGAACGTAACTTAGTTTTGAAAGCTATTGCTGTGCACGCAAAATTGAAGGTATTTCTTGAAATCATTCGCTTGTGATGTATGAAGGTGTTCAAGGAAGACCTGGTTTATGATCTGAGAAAAAGTAAGACGTGGATTGAGGCACTTATAACCAGTGAAGAGAAAAAATATATTTTAAAAATTTATTTTATTATGAAAAGAGTTATATATGACGTACAATATAATAGAACTAGTATTCTAATTTTAAATTTTATATTTGGTTATAAAAACTAATTTATGATAGCTTCAAATTCTTATAATTCTTTAAAATATATTAATTTAAATACCGAACAATAGCCATTACTTGGCTTTTTTTTACTCTAATGGACTCAGTGTTATAGTTTTTTTTTCGTAAAGTGAGGTAAGGTGTTTTAGATAGTAGTGAATTAGGAACATAATGTTCTAAATACTCTCGTCGAATATCAATGGCCAACATAACACGCAGATCATTCGGGGAACCGATCGAATTATCTGCGGGACGATTTTATGTGTCTCTGGTCTTTTACGATCACTACAATGTTGCGAGAGGACCTCAAGTGATTTATAGGGAGTTACGCACTTCTTGCGTTCGTTCGGAAATTGCAACTCATTTCGAATCTGGGGTCTGATACATTGTTGGGTATAGATGATTGATGTGTAATTTTTAAATTTACCTCAAATGTGTAAAGGGGCGGAAAAATGATTTTTTAATGTTGTTTTGTTGTTTTTACTAAAGAATGTTTATGATGCATTCAGACAGCAAGTATTACGAACAATTTTTATTGCATAAATTAAGGTTAAAATTTTATAAACATAGTTAGTAGAGTAGTAAACTTGCATGGGTGTTTATGTACCCACGAGTGTAATAAGTGATCTCTCCCTTCCTTATTCTTCACTCAACAACCAGCCTACAACATACTTAACATTAGTTAATAAAGAAGTCACTATGGCAGTATCGAGGCTCTATGGTAAAATAGGTATCTATCATCTGTCGATATTATTGTTAGAATTAAAAAAGAAACTCGCGGTTATTGACAGAATATGAGGTTTTTGTCCATAAATTGCTTGCCGTAATTAAGGAACATACTCGTATACCTATCGCCACACACAAGTCTGAGTAAACGAGGAATTCTAAAGCAGGCTGTATTCTGCAATTTCTCATATCCGCATGTAAATTAAATACATAATAACGCTCATGTATGAGGTACATAAAGTAAACGGACCCGGGTTCATAGCAATTTCTTCGGTAAAGGGGTCCGTACCTAATACGTGCGCTAGTGAAAGGTGAGCGGTCACTGTAATTCTGAAAACATACGACAGTATATAAATGCTAACTTGTGTGGAAACTTGTGGTATATGATAGAAAATGATCACAATGTAAATGTTGACGGTAGACGTAATAGGATTTCTAGTAAAAAAATTGAGTCAACAAGAATAACCATAAAAAGTAATTTACAATAATTTAAATGCTAGCAGTAGGTTTACGGCCATAACGTACTTTATCCTGAACATATTAATAGCAAAAAACGCCTTAGGTATTATGATGTTATAGATTATGTCTGCAAAAAGTTATATTCTTAGAGAAATAATGATCTAATCAGCAAATTTCTATCACATTGCACAACATATCATAACACTACATTTTTTCAGAATAAAAAGTAGTCTGTGTGTGAATCCAGGGTGTCAGTTACCACAAATTTTATCAAAATTGGTCCAGTTGTTAGAGCGTAAAGAAGTAACAAACATACAAAGACAAACACTCAATCACTTTTGCCTTTTTAATATTAGTATGATAAAATTATGGTCATAGTAGTTGAAATCACACGTTAAGTGCAATTAATGTGGAAATATCCATTTACAAACTTCAGCAAAGTAAAAAATATATGACAGAAAACAAATATCACAAGTAATTTACAACACTAAAAATCCTTTAATTTATCAGAAAACATACAAGTACACTGAACACTACTATTTCATTATTTATGTTCACCTATGTTCACATAAACATTATCTATCCTTTGGTAGAATATCCAATATCGTTACATGTAAGGGCTCAGTTTGTTAACAATAATCATCATAATGGAGGTGACATGTTCATTGCAACTTACCTCAAGTAATCAAAGTAAAAAAAAACATAAATGAGCATTTCTGCAGGTCGTATTGCCGGATCGAATACCAAGCCGTATGTGGTCGCAATAAACAGCGTGAAACATGACGCCTGCCGCCGTTTTTGAGCAAAATACTGCACGTTAATTTAACACAGTCCAGTCGGTCATTTGCGGCTCGCCTTATTCAACCTCTTTTTACATATTTTTTACTTATTGCCTTTTGCCTCTCGAGTTTGTGGCGATTCGTCTCGATTTGACGATGAAATATACTTTTTCTTTAAATTTTGATTTTCGAATATTCTTGTTGGTTCTTTGTAATTTGAGTTATTTGGTTATTGATAGGCTTTCGTGTGATAGTTACAATGACAGTATAATTATACATTCTGACAAGATTAGCTATGGCGTCGGCATTTGCTTTTTCTTTTAGTGTTTAGTTCCCAAAACAAAGGAATAGCGAAAATAGTTATTCTATAACTAAACAAGAAAGATCGTCAAACGTCGTCGTCGACGTTTCTTTCGACGTCGACGTCAAAAGAACGTCAAACACTAATCAAACATTTCAGTAGTAAGCAAACGAATAACATTAGAAGTCATACACGATTTCATAGAGGAATATAGCTAAACTGCCTTGGCAACATTTTAATTCTGTTGAGTTGAGACGGATAGGTCTAAAAATACAAAATATCTCCTTAACTTTTATATGATATTATTTAAGTTTGGAGAAGATTTGTCTACTGCCATTCATCGCAAGCTATCATAATAATAATTATTATTATTTAAATATATTAAATTAAGAATACGTAAAAAAATGTCTATTTAATAATATACATACACCTAAGTGAAGGTGTATTAAATGCAGAGTTTTGCTATCTCTAAAGTCCCATTATGGGCAAAGATATTGCTATCATTGTTAGCACGCCCTGATTTAAAAATTCTAAGAATAAATTGGGAGTATATTGAAGAAACCGTGTGGTGACGGATTAAGAATACGGAGTGTCACCACCCCTATTCATCCCGTAAGTACCGTAAGAGCCGAGTGAGGTAACAAACTACTTAGGACACCAGCACTGCAAAGAGAAGGAAAACTCGACGCAAACCCTATACCACCTACCCATCTGGCCAGCGATGTATAGTAGGCCAGAAACTTATTTCCAATGAGAGGCTTATGTCCAACAATAGACTATTAAAGGCTGTTGATGATGTGATATTGAAGAGAAAGGTAGATAAGACAGAAAAGCTACGGTTGAAAAGGCATGCTTACATGGATGATTTGAGAAGTTTAAGGAATAGCTCTAACAGTTAAGGATACCAGTGACTCAAATTGATTGTGACTGGAGAGTCTGAGCTTGCTAACTAGACTATTTAAGAATCTACCAGCCTTTATTGTAAGTAGATATAGAACGATATAAATATATCCTGAAACTACATACCCACTGTCATGTTGAATCAACCTTTTAATTTATAACATGTAACTTCCGCATAATAATAAAACATGGCTTGAAAGTTGTAAAACATAAGACCAAGCAGAACCCAGCCACTTCTCACGGCATATTTTAATATCAACGTTGTGTTTATAAAACTAAAGTATAACAAGAACGGCACCCGACCCCTGTTTAGACTGATCTTGAATCGATGAATGAATGTAATATGATCGTTGTCGATTTTTGAATTGAATGAATCGGTTGCATTTGTTTCTATGCGATTATTAATTGATGTGATTAGGAATCGACTAATGCACGGCTTCCGAATAGGAACAAGCCTAATGCTTAATGCACGTAACCTTTTTTAGCCACCGGTTTAAAGTTTTTTATATAATCTTGTGAAAATATAGGTATTTCTGAGTATACATAAATTTTATGAATAGAATAGGGCTGTAAGGTAACGTATGTAGTTTTAAGGCATTAAACGTTATAGTTTAAATATTTATAGAAATTACATATCCAGTTCTTTCTTGTTTGGGCAGTTTATCAAAGATTTAAGTTATAAAATACATCAGTAAAATAAATTGAAATTGATTCTATATTAAACGGCATAAAGTAGTCTTCAAAATTAATATTTTCTGTGAGATTTTTATTATTGACATAATAATTTATAAGTGCAAAAAAAATTATAACAAAAATTAAACTAAGTACCCAGTCAGTTTAATATTTTGCAATCGACTTTTTAAATTTTGATACTTAATGTAAATAAACTTATATAATCTATATAAACTTAATACTAATAAAAACTTGATAATATTTTTAATTTTCAAAAGCAATTCAAAACAGAATCTCAACTAAAGATTTGAAGTCGTAAATCACATTAATTACACGTCGAATTAAGATAAATACATCGTATCGATGTATAGGGAATCAATCGATTAGACTCGGCTACCGTGACCTGAGCACCGTGTTATTTTCAGTTTAGTTACTACTAGTTGTAATACCTGACTTTGGATAAGCTTTTATTACCATGGTGATGGCTTATTACAAAATTGTAACAACAGTAGCTTGCTTTTCTAAATAAATGCTGTCTTAGTCATACGCACTAAAACTTTTCGTAATGAGAAACTGATTGGAAATGCCTTCAGCACTTAAATTTAATCACTATGAGTTATCCAGTATATAATAATAATAATAATATGATAATATTCTATCACATTTACACAACGCCATCTAGTCCCAGTAGAGCTTGTACTATGGGCACTAGACAACTAATATAAATACATGTTTACTTTTTTTTTGTGAAAACATACATATTATACATAGAAACACCCAGACCAAATCAAAGTATATAAAGTATAAAGTACTTAATCTAATATCCAATTTGGTTAACTTGTACTGTAGACGACGATTAATATTTGCTGTATTAGGAATATTGCTTTTCATTAGCTTTAAAGTGTTTTCTATATCTCTACGTGGTATTCTTGGGACAGTTCATTGTTGTATAAAGTTTTATTATATTAGTCATGTTATAATTCTCCTCGATAAAATAATATAAACACTACATAAATTATTACTAATAATATTTACGTGGCAAGTTTCGGAAGCAGTTAAGAGATTTCATCATCATCATCATCATCAACAGCTTTTACTAGTCCACTGCTGGACATAGGCCTCTCCTTAGAAATGAGGTTTTGGCCTACTACAAAACGTTGGCCAGACGGGTTGGTACAAGGTTTATGTCAAGTTTTCCTTCTCTCTACAGTGCTGTTGTTCTGCGTAGTTTTCTCCCTTAGTCGGCTCTTACGACACCCACGGGATGAATAGGGGTGGTGAGACTCTGTATTCTTAATCCGTCACCACACGGAAAAAGAGATTTAGTCGATTATAATACGTAACTGATGCAAAAAGAGTAGTAGCTCATTTTTTGATAATTACAAGTCCAATTAAAATTTTATTAAAATTAAAATTTCAAGTAAAATTTATTTTTTATTATAAAGACTAATTTGATTGTTGCCATAAAACAAGCATTCATTCATTAAGTAAATTTTATACGTATTGAGAATAAAGTTTGACCATCAGTATAACAAATACATTAAATGGAATTAGATGTTGGCAAATTAAGATCAATAAGCGTTTATGGTATTGCATATAATAATATAAAACCATATTCAAACAGAACAGGCGCTGCATTAATAAAGACAAATTAGAGACAATTTTTTTTTTACTTTCTGTTTGCAATAAAAAAAAAATAAGAAATATATTTATGAATAACTAAGTGGAAACGGAGGGGTATCTTGGCATATACCTACTACGGGTAGTCACCGAAAAGGAAATGAGGAGGAAGGAGGGATAAAAAAATGTAAAAAACATGTCACATAGAATGGTTCCGTCTCCTAGTCTACAGTTCAATATTACTCTATTATAGTACACATGAATAGAAAATAAGTACTGCTAGAGTAAGTAAAAACCAAAGAACTGATAAGCTGGACGTTATTATCGACGGACGAGTATTTATCAAAATTATTTTTTCTGGGTGGATATCGAACTTAGGACCTCGTCAGGAGTCAATCGTCACTAAACAATAAACCACCAGGTCACCAGTCATGTTTAACTCGTGATGTCACTCGCCGTAAAATTAAACTTGGAAGTACCATCAAGTACCTTCAAGAAATTTGTAAGGCATCTACGTCATTCGAGCCCGAAACATTTTATTATTACCAGTATCAACCACAGAGGCTCACGGCAGCTAGCGATACAAATGTGTCATATTGTGATTCATTTCAACAATTCTTATTATAAATAGGTATCTTTATTTGATATCTGTATGTATATAAACGGTAGTTTGTTTTGTGTACGCTACAAAAATTCGAAATGTTAGTAAATGTAGAACAACCACCCAAAGGCAGACTGGGAGAAAGTGTCTGTACTCGTAGCATTAAGTCAGCTAGTGTATAATTAATTGTTATTTGTTCAAGATTTAAAAAAAAAAACCTAAGGTAACAAACATAAGCAAAATACAACCGAATTAAAAACCGCCTCATTTCACTGAAGTCGGTTAAAAATAAAATTAAAGTTTGAATAAATAAAAACGCATTAGAACTCGGCGGTAATGTTCTTTTAAAGAGACCACGATGAATAAATCAATGCATTTGTATGCAATTCACATTTCACATGCGCAGACGCACACGCTGTCGGCAAGAAACGACATAAGTACTATACAATAGTAAAACAATTAGTGCTTTAAAATACGTGTAATTGGTTTTAAATTGAATAAAGAATTATTAGTAATGTCTATGGTTTGAGCATAAATGGATGTGAGCACGCGTCGATCGAATTGTTTCAAGTGAACGTTTGAATGAGGTCGTAATGAATGAGAGTATTGTATCAGTAATTCATAAAAGATTTGTTTAGTGCGAGAAATTTTATGACATCATTTTTTTAGGATTTTGATATATTTAGTAAGGCATTAATCGTAGCCTACCCTTCGAGTAACCCACCTGCAAACAATTGACGACTCAAGAGGCAAAAATGCGTTGTGATCTTTTGAGTGTCATTCCCCCAGAATGGGGAGGGGGTGAGGCCGGTAACCTTAGTTAATATGTGAAAATCAACAAGAAAATGGCTTAAGAACGATTTTCCGTAGCATCACTTTGGTCCATCCGGCCTTATGTGCTTTTTACTTAACAGAAAAATATAAGTATATTTATGTAGACTATACCTCCTATATCTCAATGAAAAGCATACTCGGTCATGAGATTAACGAAATATTCTACTATTCAGTAACTTCTTACAAAAACTATAATCTTACAATCTCCTATTCACTATCCGATATGTTGCCCCATACGTCAAAATGTCGGCTGCTGTCAGTATGACGTGTTGGGACGAAGTTGACGCATGTTGGACGATAACCGCTGCTTTTGAACGCCTAGTGTAGTGACAGTCCTTTTGTAATATGCATGACTACAGTGTTAATTATAATTATTATAAGGCATTGTAAGTAATTCTTAGGACGTCAGGCTGGCTGATTACTGCTTGACAGACTTGATTACATTCGGTAATAACAAAACCTATATGTTTCCATTAGATAATTTATACATAAAACCGATTTTAATAATTAATAGAGGTACTGACAATTTTAACGAAGTCTAGTGTAAATATCTGATTAGGTACGTCAAAATAAAGGTAATAACTGTCTGCTGGTATCGTACATTTTTATGATAACACTACTCTAAGGAATATTGTCACATAATTACTGGCTATTGACACTCAATTTTACGAGTAACTTTATTTAATATGAAATAATTATACATGAAGGTTGTTGTTACACAGAAAAATCTAGTTAATGAGACAAAATATTTAAAAATAATTTACAAAATAATAACTACCACTAAATAGAGAACTTACCAGAGTTGACACAAACAACAGGGATAATTTAGAAGTGAAAACTTACCTGTAAAAGGAGAAAATAGAATTATAAATTATTGTTGTAGTGAAGAGGGCAGCAACTCTTGTAGCAATTTTTTTCTGAGACTATTTACAGAACCTGACTCGAATCCCAAAAAAATTAACTCAACTAAATTAACTTAACTCAGTTAATTATTGTTTGAGAAAGAATCTTCATAAGTATTAAATTTATTAGAGAACTTTTCCCCAAGCTGTCTTGTTACAGGACATGACAAGACAGGACAGGTCTGATTATTAGAGGCACCAATGTTAGAAAAACTTACATTAAAAAAAATGTGAAATCAACTTATAACTGGGGTAATACAGTTTTTCTTTGTAAAAAACCCCTGCGTTTTCAAGGAAATTGATTACTTATTTATATTTCTTATAGGGATATTATATATTGTAATTTTACACCAAATGGTGGACTGCTTATTTTAATTATTATAAATAAAATATCTAAAACTATAATTATAACTATAAAGGTAGTACTAAAATAATTAATATGTAACTTAATACACAAAAAAAGAATACTAATGATTTTGAATTCTATTCTTAAATCACAACGAATGAAAACCATTTACCAGCATTTGATATCCTTGGAGTTTAATAATGTACAATTACTTTATCTATAAGTTATTTCTACTTATATAGCTGAATATATTTATTAAGTTCCACCTCGTACCATTCGTATTTTTTATTATACTCTAAATACCTAGTTAAAATATTTTTAGTCAATTTAATTGCATATGTATGAAATACGAACTCATTTAAGTCGTTAAATTATAATTGACGGTTTTAATTTTAATTTTTAAATATTGTGCAAAAAGTTTTAATCATGCATCGCAAATTGGGCGATTATAATGATTTAACATGCAACACTGCAATACTTTTGCGTAATTAGTATTTTTTATCATCACTTCAGTATTGGAGGGAAGAGGTAACTTTAAGGGTACTCTTGTTCTGTTAACGAATCTACAACAAATCTACATATGGATCTACGATATCCATCCTTATTTTATAAATGTGAAAATGAGTTTGTTTGTTTGTTATCTTTCACGCTAAAAGCTACATTATCAGTGAGTAACTATAGGTTACTTTTTACCGCGACATACACTCAGGCGGACCGGTGGGCAGGAAAAGCTAGTAAATAATATGTATGGAAAAGCAAATAGTTTTAAAGACCTTTGGTTAAATACAATAAAAATCTTCTCGAATATTAATGTAGGTATCGATCAAGAGATTGGTTTAAATAATCGACCTGTCAATATACATTACACCGAAAATTAAATACCAACAATAGATCACATATTCGAACAAAAACTCGATCGTAACATCGTACGAACTCCATTCATTCGGCCCACGCGCTAACGGTATTTTTTCATCTGGCAACCACGCATGTGTTATTATTATTATTACAATGTGTATGATTATCGCCACATACCTTATATATGTATATTAACTTTAAGTTACCCCGTTCTTTAGTCACTTTTCTGTAGTAATGAAATGCTAAAGATAAAGATATTTATATAAAGATATTTTAGATAAATATATTTAGCAATTCAGAAGTTTAAAATATAGACTATATTTAGCTGTAAATGATATTTACTTAGATAACAAAATGGAATTTTATATAAACACGTGAGAATTAACACCTATCATCTTCGTTTATTATGCTTTAATACATGTTTATATATGCTATACATATTTGAATTGGTTTAAACATTAAAATAATAACTTCGTTATATTTTCGTTGGCCAGTGGGTTTCATAGGTACATAGGTACCTGCGCTTAGAAATGCCACGCAATCAGGGTTTATATGAGCTACTGTGTCTCAGTCTCATTTCCAATCCGAGGCTAGCAATATCCCTTTCCTAAACTCCCTTATCCTATCGATTTTTCTCAACGCCCATTTATCTTCTTTCTTTATGGCCTCTGAGAATAATTACATTCCTAAGAAGAATGGGGTCAAACAGGCGTTTGACCATAAAACAAACTAGACAAACCTTTTGCAATATTACGCATTTCTCCAAACAAAACTAAAATTGTTATCCGTATGGTGACGGACTAAGAATACAAAGTATCACCACATCTATCCATACCGTAGGTGTCGTAATAGCATTGCAAAGAGAACGAAAACTTGACACAAACTCTATACCAACCCGTCTGGCCAGCGTGGTATAGTAGGCCAGTAACCAAAACCTCCTTTCTAAGCAGAGGCCTATGTCCAGCAGTGAACTATTTAAATCTGTTGATGCGAAATAAAATTAATGTAAAAATAGCAGAAAGATGATGATTGATTTAGTATTGGAAAAACTCCCTCGCCTTTAATAAATGATATATAAATAAAAAACGGCACACTATCCTGTTCACAATATTTATATGCAATATACATCACATCACCAATGTACGACACAAATATTTTTAATGTCATGTCATTGGCACTATGAAATGTCTATGCCCAAAATAGAGGCTTTTAAATAAATATGTCACCGAAGAAAGAATGTACATTCGCAACCGATTGCCTCTATGTTTGGTTTAGCTACGTTTAAAATCTATGAATTATTTATTTATTCATACACTGGTTTCATGCGTGTATTTATATTGGTGCTAACATAACTCAATAAAACTAACTAAGTTTATTCATTTATTGTAACTACATTTTATAAGGTCGCTTCGGTCGTCGCACCGTTTTTCTAGCTGACTGTCTGGACGAGATAACCTTATAAGTACTAAACGGATTTTCATACAGTTTGCAGTGATTCATAGAAAATATGCCTTTTTTTTTGTTAACAGGGTGCAAAATCCCTTCGTATCTCCTGCTCCTCGGGGATTCAGGAGCCAGGAGTATGTGGTGATTCCACTAAAAATCACCCCGATGGCCGGTCTCCGGCTATTAGTACCCGGCGAAGGCGTGCGGTTTTAGTCGGTTCGAGTCCGACATGCCACCGACAGGTGGTATCCGAGGGGATTTCCGCACGGGAAAAAAAAAAAAAAAAAAAAAAAAAAAAAAGGTGTCTTACTGTGGGGAGGCCCCGGGCCATGTTATTTCAGAAAATATGCCTACTGACTATTGTTTTCTAAAATAAGTTTAAATGAAAACGAAATAATGTAGCTATTTAGTAAATACATATATCTGTTCCTTTTTAATTTCTAAATTCAATTGTTGACGAATGCTTGGTAATATTTGGTCTGATGGAAAGTACCTAAACTTACCATAATAACAAACAGAAAAAAATACTAAACCCTATAACCACTCCCTATTACAAGTTATTAAGCATGTAACTAATAATTAGATACAATTTATAAATGGCTTCACTAGAGGCTTATAATTAACTTATCATCGAGGCCATGCTCAAAAAACTAGATCTCTATTTAAAAATGTAACCAATTAAGATGTTGCCAGATGAACTTCAACACAGATAGTTGAATTTATTAATTAATGTTGAAAAGGTGGTGATTAAAAAGCGATGCATTAATGAAAATGGATAAAATGTTAATAAAAAGTTTGCTCTTCATTAAAATTTAAATAGGTGTGATAAGCATTTGTTTGTTACTGACCAAGCAGTGGTCATAACTCGATTTTCTCGACAGGTTTTGCAGTGTAAAACTATAATATATATTTTTTATTATTTTTGCTTTAATAACAATTAATTGTACAATTGCGAACTTTTAGTACCCGACCACAGTTGATTATATTAAACGAGTTTCGAGGTTGTTCGTCAAACTACGGAAAAAATATGTAGCCAACTTGAGAACCGCTTGAATATTGAAGATGTGTTAAGAATGCGGTTAAAGTCTCAACTTAATTCATCTATAATCATAGAGAAATTTCAAACCAGAAGTTTATTTTTGAAATGAAATAGCTTGGACTGTACTTAGCCCTTTTTAGTCTGAAACGCCGAAACACTCAAAAAATTAGTTAATGAGGTCAGAGTAAGTATATTATTAAGTTCTTAACCGTAAATGAGTAAGAGTTCGTAACGCACCACGTTCTCCTCCCACACGAACAATCAAACACAGCGTACAATCCGAACACATTTGCAATTCAAACAGCGAACGTGACGTAGCAGGAAACATACACTTATATTATTACCAAGTAAGGAAGAATATATTATAGGTACGTAGGCGACTTCGTGTGTACAGTGAAATGGTGTAAAGTAATTTACATAACCAAATGGAATTTGTAGCCTACGCGGTGTCACGTGTTCGACTTTTGGATATGTTTCAGTTTACTCATGTTATTAACCCCAAAGGGGGTTCGAAATAAACATTCTTATTTCTAAATATGTATGTGAAGAATAAATTATTGTAGTCCCAACAAAATATAAGTCCTGAGTGGGAATCAAACTCATGACCTCTGGCCTCTAGACCACCTAGAGGAAGAAATTAATCAAAAATGTTATGTTTTAGTTGTATGTAGCCCTAACATGAAATCCTTACAGTTTATTCACCTGTTTATCCATTCGATCGTCCAGCGCCAATAACTGTTAGTACTAAAAAAAGCTGTAATTTGCATTCTCATTCTCATAAATAAGCTTAAAATACCTTATTATTTCTTATTAATGTCTGAAAGCGTAATTTTCATTACCCAAGTAACACAAGTAACACATTCACTCCAAATCATTTTAAAATTAGTCTCATTGGTTAAAACGGAGGAGGACATAAGGAGTTAAAACTAGTAACCAAACAAAATAACTAAAAAGTTGACGGGCCTAATTATCTTTAATATTAAGATAAAATCAACTGTTTTCAAACAAGAAAATAAAATCATTAACACGACAACGAACAACAAACAAAAATTAAAAAAGTCATCTAATTTGCATTATCTGTGATCCGTTTTTCGTTTTATCGATAGGGGACACAATTAGTGTCGGCCGAGTCAAAGTCCCGCGATATCGATGAATCGCACGACATTCGGAGACAAAACGCGATCCTATCGTGAAACGACTCTGATTCATGTAGGGCTGAGGGGACGAAGTCGTAATGTAAAATTTGTGAAATGTTAAGTTGTGTTTGGTAAATTTAATTTTAAAATCTGTTGATACTAAAATGGTTAGTGTTTTTATTATGAAATGAAAGTTCTATAGAGGGCAAATCATTTTATCTAGGGTTATATGTGTGGGTCTTATTTACTTGAAGCAAGCATCAGTTCCCTAAAATATTTTTGAAAAAGGTAAAAGGCGTCTACATCCGTTCTTCGCTGGTTGGTTATTGCTACACCACTCCACAGGTTCCTAGAAACCGTTGACCCTCTTCTAGTGGCACTGCTTACTTATAACTGTTTGGCTGTCATCTGCTCGCTAAGCCAACATTATAATCTATTTTGATTTAAGAAATATTTTAAGGTACATTTAGGACTGCAAAAACATAGGCGGATACAGTATTACCCTTTTAGATACGAAGCCGACGTTTGTATAAATGCTTAGTTTTTATGGTATTCCCAAGGATTCAGGAACTTCCTTTTCGTAATGATTCCTTTAAATTACTGGACTAAATAATTCACAGGGTTTTCCTGGCGCGTCACCAATCAATTGTGAGTACAACATCTATGTATGAATGAATGTCATTATTAATATATTACATTCACGTCAGCAGTGAACACAGCTTGTCCATGAATACGTTTTATTTATTTTAAAATTAAATTTGTAATATCATACCATTTGGGACAGTACAAAAATTCACTACATATTACAAAAATCACAGAGTATAATTATAGGTAAATAGAGTAGAAACAGTTGAAGTTGAAGACAGTTTTTTTAAGTGAAACGCATACCTATCTTTAAATTTAGAACAAACGAATCTCAAACGATATGCTTTTTCGAATGTCAATCCATGTCTTTTAAAACAAGAACCATTTAAATATCCAATTGATTAACAAAATTCATAAAAAAATAAAACCTCTCACACTTTGACTCATTAAAACAAAGAGGTGTTCCGTTCATTAAAACCTCGGAACGAACACATTCGACTATTTAACACCCGAAAGCTGCAACCCTATCAATAAACAGTTTAAATGGTTTAATTCTTGCGCAGACGCACCTCGGCCATTGGTCGGCGGATCGCGACGGGATTGGCTGGCCGGTCGGCGGCGAGTACAAAGCGACAGAGAGGCGGTGTCCGAGCTGCAGTGGCTGTGAATGTCCGAGGCTCTATGAATATGGATCGACTTGTTTATGTTCGTAGAGTTTGCTCTGCAAATTGTAGAGCTGATAATATAGTGTTTATGGAAGAAAAGTGAAACGTATAGATTTAATGTTCAGTCTGTGGTTTAATGGACGCTTACACAAATTGGTATTTAGTTTAGAAAAAATGCTTGAGTTGCTAATTAATAAGAAATAATATAAATAAAAATAAAAAATAAGTAGGTAGGTACGTGATTTGTTTTCGAGTTAAAGCCCTCTGAGTAACCAGCCTTCCCCTCCTAACAGCATTAAGGGGTGATTACGCCTACAGCAATCCTGCTCACCCGAAAAGCAACGAAAGAAATGCTTAACACTAGTATTTTGTGAGGACGTGTCATCCCTCCGGTCAAGTCAGTGCATATGTGCAAAACATGAACAAAAACTTTATTCTAAATTTCAGGACCTCATTAATATAAGATTAGGCTATATCTAAGCTTTATCTATTATGTACATGAAAACTATTTAAATAAATCTAAACTTTTATTAATTACTGGATATAACCAGAAAAGCAAAGACGTTATGGCGTAACGTAACTGTCAACCGATGAAAAAAGTTCAACGAGACTTATGAATAACAGTCAAGAAAACATGAAAACTCACAAAAAAATTCTATCCTTATAAAACCATTTCATACGATATGAAAACTTCAGCAGGAAGATGAAGCGAAGGTTGACCTCGTCAAAATAGCAGACAGAGATAGAAGACAGACCAGTAGAGGTTTGTGCACTGTCGCTAATCTTTATTTATAAAACACCCAAAGAATAGTTTAAACCTGAGTTGTTCATTATTGGTCTATACATTGTATTAACATGTTGGTTGTTCTTGCAATTCAACACCAACATGTCAAAAATAATTTTGCGCTACATTTTTGTCGTAGATTTTAAATCAAAAACCTACTTATAAAATATTTACATATTTTTTATTCCAATGGTATAATTGTTTATAGTGTAATTATTTAAATGCATAACTATCAACAAAGAATTTAATACTCTAATATTCTAGCTGTAAGTTTTTCGAAAATGTTAATTTATAAAATAAAATGAAATATTATTTATTGTTAGTGGCTTTTATTTTTATGCACTTAAAAGTTTGTCTAATCTACAAATACGCAATTCAGACTAAAACAGTTTTAATTTACTAAAAGTAAATTTGTATAAATGAACAAAATTTATATTTCTTTTTATAAATCAATTGTGTTATACATAGAGACTTGAAGGGATAAGAGCAGTAACTGCTACCTACGACTTCCTACAACTACCTACAGAACCTCTGTAGGCAGCTGTAGGCAGTCGTAGAGAAAATTTCAAAATAATCTTTCAATCTTGTCATTTCAAAATACTACAGAGGATGACGTAAAAGGAAGCGATGGTCAACATAATTTGCAAGAGTCTAAGCAATTAGTAATTAAGTAGAGCTACCGAGATAAACAAGAACATGATCAGCTCGAGTGCGTTTCGTTGTTGACTGTAATTAAACTGCTATAGACGATTAATTACAGAATGATCAATTAGTGTACATTGCTAAATTCGATTATCAAAGGGAATTTTCCAGAGATACACACTCAATTGATCAATAACTTAACACCAATGAGGTTGACACATGATATTAACTAGAGCAATTTGCTTACGTACAGCTTTAGGTTACGATTTGGTTTACGTAGTTAAGATAGAATTCATTATCATCATCTAAGTACACCATCAATGTGAAGTACTCTGGATACGGTCGTAGAGGTAAATAATTGCAGAAGTAAATAATTAATTATAACCAGCGATGTATTTGTATCTATACTCTTAGCCATAAAGAATAAAACATTTAGTAAAATTGATACTACCATTTCTTAATTTTGCCTTCAGTAACTTGATAGTATATACATGGATGTACCAGGAAATCATAAAAAGCAGAAGGAAAATCCTGTCTGTTTGCGGACGTGACTCAGCTGCATGCACAACGCACCGCTGTAGGTAGACGACTGACAAGCGAATGTAAATACAAACGTGCTGATATTTAAGTGTAAATACTGCTTTACGTAAAGAAGTAGACTGATTCTACTGATCTACTTTTAGATAAAACATCTGCCAATTGCATGAAAACGCCTTTTGTGAGAAAGACAGAAAGTGTTCTTACTGCTTGTCACACCGCACTGTCTTAGTGTTTCTAAAGAACTCCTTTCTGGTACTGTGTGAGACGAAATTGTCAACCTCTCATGACCATGGGATAAGACTCGTAGTAATAGTAAATATGCGGGCTCGACCGGAGTGCTACTACGGCCACACAAAACCCCGGTGTTAAACAATTCTTTCGTGACTTTTCACCGAGTGACACAGGTGACGAAAACGCACCGGGGGTTCCTCTGATTCTCGGGGAGCCATTTAAGTTGCAGGTGTCCTTGGGCGGCGGGAGTCACTTACCATCAGGTGACTCGTCTGTTCTGTTGCGTCCATACACCACAAAAAAATATTATTCCAGTCCCAGTCCTGTTTACCTATTTAGACATGCGGTATGCCTTAATCTAGCTCCCTCCTCTATCTTTATTGCGCCAAACCTATTTATAATTGGGAACACAACAGGAAGATGATAATGAGTATATCAATTTAAAATAAAAATGTGCTAGACGGGCGTGTTGGTCTAGTTGTTTGTTGGACTTATTATTAAATATGAAAGTGAGTTTGTTTATTACGCTTTCACGCCTAAACCACAAACTGTTTTTTTTCAAATTATTTTACCAATGGAAAGCTACTTTTTATCGCTATAACCGACATATCCGCGGGCGAAGCTGCGGGTAAAAGCTAGTACAAATTATTTTAAATACATAAGATAGTTTTGTCTGGCTCCACAAGGTGGCTAGCCCTATAAATTGTTATGTCAACCAAATACGTTTTAACTGTATACCAAAACGAACGAATGTTTCTATAATAGAAAATCTAAACTACGTTTTAAAAACATACCTGACGCATAATATTATAATTGCTAAGCGAAACTATTATATTAGTGTTTATAAATACTCGATAGTCGATGACACAAACGTACATAAATTCAGAATAAAATCGTCCAAATATGGAGCCACTTTTCGGCATTCTTTAATAGCATTTCCCTATGAATTTAATTAAGCTCATATCTTCCCAGAAATCTATGACACTGCCATTACATACGTCAATTGTCACCATAAACGCCGACAGGAGCCGAACTCGCCCGAATATAGTCGAACCGATTCAAACATGGCCGCACGCATTCCGATTGCATCTAATAACCTCAAAATCGAATGCAAAATGGCGTATTGAATAAATGACGCCGGTTCGTTTAGCATTCCAACATGCCATATGTGTGTACGCTTTTTCATTTGGGGCCATTGTCTTGGCAGATATTAGTATTGATTTCAATAAATAAATTAATCGTATGCCTTCGCGAATAGCATCGGTTTGGCACGCGACGCAGGACAAACGATGAATCGATAAGTTCTCGATTGTGCGACTATGGCTTGTCTGGATATTAGTGATTTTATAACGTTTGACTCATGTTTCGTACGTGAGCCAGGCCATTAACTTGCATGTAATTTTCATTGTAAACAAACTAAGCAAATAACTTACAAATTGTCAACTTGTAATGTATAATTCCATCGTCTAGACTCTAGACCACACACTGCTTGTTCAATTCTTTATACTTTGATAATAGTTTTATACTTTGATACATTTCTAAGGCACTTGACCTCCTTGTTTTTTTTTACATTAAATAGCTGCGTTTACGTAGATATGCCACTGTTATCAAGTAGTAAAAATCTTCACAATATCAATTAGTATATATATGAGACAAATAAGGCTGATTAAAAAATAAAATTAGGTTACTTATTTATTGTGGCGTTAGTATTGCTATTTCAGTTGTATCCACTAAAAGTGTTCTCATTTAAGCAGTCAGGAACACTTTCTTAACTCATCAACTTTAGCTGAATTCGCCCGTCACAAGTCTGAAGCCCATAGGTACAATAAAATTTATCATTTACGAGTAGATTTAATGATATGATGATTAATGATGATTTAATAATGAATTTAATGACTGTCCATTCGTTCATATCTACTATCGTTTACATCCAGACATCCTAATAACTTAATAAACAGTAAAAATACAAGTAATACAGATTCACGATAATCACATGATACTACATGGCCAGGTTGCAAAGAGGAGGAGAGGAGGTTGCAAAGTCTTTTTCATTTTAATCCATATAATCATTAGCTCTAAGTGTTATAAACAAGATATGGCAACCTACTTGTTTCCACTTGCCAGTACTAGGTCACGACCACTCCGTCTACAACAACTTGTATCTAAATCCTCTGTAAACACCTACGACATGTCAACACTCAACTGTTCAGTCTAAGCTACGCTCTTCTATAGCTACTGTGAACTGTTTCCATTTACACAAAAAAAAAAGAATCGACTGCAATATACGTGGGTACATATTACTAAACTTGTTTCGTTCCTTCGTCTATGAGTAATCAAACTACTGCAATCCCTCAGTGGCAACTAATACGTCATTTATGTACCTCTCAAAGTTCGTACTTCACAGTATTATTTTAACATTTTAAAAAGGCTGCCAATACTATTAACTTCATTACCATAATAAAAGTATTATTTGTCATAAAACGTTCGGATGGCCAAGACAAACTAAAAGTTTTAAGACAGATACAAAAATCTGCATTTCGCATTCAACCGAGAATGACACCTGTCAATTGCAATTTTAACATATTTTGGAGGTAATTTAACACTGTTTTTACGGCTTTCGTAAGTTTCTCTATGTGACAAAATTAACTTTTTAAGGCTTCCCACACTTCCCACACTTTCCAAAAGCTGTTAATTAAAAAATAAAAATTAAAAATAGTTTCATATTCAACATTTATATTAGTTATTCATGAATATCTTTAGAATAACTTACTAAAGTACAACTGATGTTTCAACTGTAGATTCGATTCTCTAACCAAACAAAAATTTGCAGGTTTTTTTTTTATGTTAGAGGAGGCAGACGAGCAGACGGGACACCTGATGGAAAGTGAGTCACACACGCGTTGCCGGCCTTTTAGGAAGGAGTACGCTCTTTTCATGAAGGTTTGAGGGTCGTATCGGTCCGGAAATACCGCAGACGACAACCCGTTCCACAGATTGGTTGTGCGGGGCAAAAAGTGTCTCGAAAAGCGCACAGTAGTAAAGCGCAAACTATCTAGGTGATGAATGATGCGTAACGCCAAAGGATCGAGCCGATCGGAGATATATGGGCTATCGACGATTCGAGTGGCTCTTCGTTGGATGCGTGTGTGTTGTTCCGAGGATGGGTGATCTTTGGATGGATGAATGCTTGTTATTTAAATGTCTGCAAAGTCTCTCAAAGACATAGGAATCATTCCTAGCGCAGGAGATTATATTTATAATGCCTCGCAATTTATAGAATTATACAGTTTTACGAGATAGATATCGTTAAGTTGATTATATTTTTTTATGGTTGTCTAGCAAATTTCTTACATATTCTCCAACACTTTGGCGACTTTTCCTCTGTAAATAACTCTATTCACCTAGGTTGTTGCCAGAGTATCTTCTATGAGGACGAAAAAGGTTGTAAAATATACGTCGCTGCCAAGATCTTTAGTAACAAAAAATATACGACCTTTTACTGTAAGGCTTGTAATAGGAGAAGTTTATAAAAATCTTCATCAAAATTTTGATACCAGGGGCTTATTGCAAAAAGAAACTTAAGTTTTAATCATTAATGATATCTGGTTTTGCATTATTAACCTAACGAACATGCAGATTAATAGATTCTCTTCGTAATAATTACAAAAGAGATTAAGTAAATCACACAATATTAATATCTGCCGACTTCTCGATAGTGAGTATCGATTAAATCGTAATATCAATTTGTCGTCAGTATATACGTTCGCCTACTTACAATAACATAATGTATTCGCCTCTCGATCCTACGTAGCGGGTGTAGGCGACTACCGTGATTGACACATCTTGATACTTGAACTGTCAAAATTTGACGTTTTGACAGTTCCAGTGACGAATTTTATGTGGATATTTATTACTAATTCCTAATCCCTAGTTTACACGATTGCAGAGGCTTGATAAACGTCGACAAGCTCCAAGTCTTTACAAACGCTTGAATGCCATTTACACGCTTGCGAGTGTGTTAGTTTGTTCCGGACAGGCAAACGTAGCAGACGTGGACATATTTTTAGTCTTCTATAGCCCTAGAGCTCAACCCGTAGAGCATTGAGATGTCGATTCCCGACTGCTGAACTAACATCAAATTGGGTAGTGGGGAACAATCACGCGTCAACGTACAAATACGTCGCAAACGCCGAACTACCCTGTTTACATGCTTGTGTTAATGGTAATACATTTGTCCACAACATTTGTTTTGTTTGTGTTTATAGCTACATCAACAACCTTTAATAGTCCACCGCTGGACATAGGCCTCTCGTTAGAAAGAAAGTTTTGGCCTACTATACCACGCTGGCCAGACGGGTTGGTATAGGGTTTGTGTCAAGTTTTCCTTCTCTATGCAGTGCTATTGTGCTGCGTAGTTTGCTCCCTTTGTCGGCTCTTACGACACCCACGGGATGAATAGGGGTGGTGACACTCTGTATTCTTAATCCGTCACTACACGGACAGTTTATAGCTACTGGAGACCTGATTTGGCTTTGGAAAAATACACATTACTACTATTACCTATTTAAAATTAGAAACACTTATCAAAAATAACTGAGAATGACTGACTTATGGAAGTTTATTATGACAACTTTGGTTGAACGACATTCAAAACGAAATATACGTCTTACCCTAGAAAATTGTAGAAGCCAATAAATACATTTTTTTCCCAAAACTAAGTTACCAACTTAGTTTTTGGAAAAAATTAATACATAAGCAATAATTAAGCAAGTAATACATAATTATCGCTGGTTCACGATTGTCGTTCACGCTCAGAACGATAATCGTGATTTCGCTTGTCACTTAGAATGATAACAATCACAATTGATGCAGACTTTTCTTTGTGACACTAACAATCCCAAGGACAATATTCAAAACTAGGGAAATTGTGGGGAGGAAAAGTAAAATGAACTGGTCTTTGTTACAAATTGTTTTTCTGTAAAGAAAACTATCAAAATTCTAATTCCATAACGTACAAAATGCAATCAAAACTTGGTAAGCGGCATTTATATAGTTACACAAACTATACGAACTATAGTTAACTATAGTAGGACCAAGTGTCGTGACCCTATTGCGTGTGTGAGTCATGTTCGCGGCGCGTGCGCAGCACTTTGAGGTTTTAAATTTCGAATATTCGAATTTGCATTAAGTTGAAACGATAAGGCACGGTGCGATCGTATTAGATTATAATGCTCTTGGCTCTCGCCGTGAAATGGTAAAATGAATCACAACGCTGAACGTGGTAATGAAAAAACCTTAAAATTTTTCAACAATCACTCCTACTTAATACCTTTTCATTAATACAAAAGATAGAAAAATGCCCAGTAGTTTATTTTGAATTTCGTCTTCACCTTAATACTGGGTGTTATTTTTTTAGTTACTCATTCTGTTAAGCACAGGACCTGGCAACATGAGACATATGTAGATATGTCTCATGTTGCCGGGTCCACATATTTGACATTTACCGAAAACTTCAAGCCTCTAAGTCAGAATAAAAATTTAGACTAGGCAAAGTAATGTGAATATCAATTTTAAATTTAGAAAATCAGACACCCAACTACCTATATTTATGGCCAATTGAGCGCTGACTCTCCGCCCACAGACAAACGTATTGCATAAAACCCGCAGTTAAGATTTCATCTTCTATATTATAAATTAATTATATTCCCTTCGAGCTGTTGCGAACCTATAAATTTGACATAGCTTTCTAATAGCAACTTCAGATGATTAACTAAGTGATATTGAGTAACCGTACAAATAGGAACGTTGACAAAAAGAATATACTTCTAAAAGCATCTTAAAGCATTCAGTATTTGAAATTTAAAATTAGAAAAGGTTTTTTTTTCTTATCAATTAAAGAGCTTCCCGGCAACATCCAGTAAAAATTACAGGTTTGCGTCCCTGACCCGTCCAACTTATTGCTAACACTTCTTTACCTATCCGCCTTAGCAACCGTTTCCATAGCATTACCTTCTTTCCTCCCTTTCGTTTTATCATATTCCCAATCTTTCAATCTTTACTTCAAAAAGTTCTCGGTAATGCATTTAGACTGCATCACAGTCAGCAAAATCTAAATGTTGAATGTATTTCTGCATACCCTTAAGGGTCATGGGCGTAGGTGAATACATGTTTACACTTTACACATCACATCAACAGCCTTTAATAGTCCACTGCTGAACATAGGGCTCACCCAAGAAAGGAAGTTTTGGCGTATTATATCACACTGGCCAGACGGGTTGGTATAGGGTTTGTTTAAAGTTTTCTTTCTCTTTGCAATGCTGTTGACCTGCATAGTTTGCACCCTTAGTCGGCTCTTACGACACCCACGGGATAAATAGAGGTGACACTCAGTATTCTTAATCCGTACCCACACGGATACGTGTATAGTATAGATTTCTTTTACACATTGTGTTAAATTATAAATACTACATATATATTTCTATCATCTACATCTATTATATTAATAAGACTTTCGTAAGTAGCAGTGTGCGGAGGCCATAACATATCAATATACTTATATAATGGGCGATATTCGTAACTAACGAGTCTATTATACGCAGCGTAGGCTCAATGGTGCGAAGCTAGTTCAGTAATTACATGGTACTAATTGAATGAAGCCTAGTTACATCTGGTGTGCCCATAATTCCAGTAAATAGACAGGTATATAATTACACAGATATTACTTTTTGAGGTCATAATACTCAGTATGCATTAAGTTTTTTAATGAGAATAATGTGTGGACTCCACACCATAATCAATTTTGAGCCTAGAATTAATAAATCTATCTATTTTAGCCCATCAACAAGGGCACGAGAAAGAAACATGGTGTCTCGATACAATATGCTTATTAGTAGGAGTTGCGAAAGGATCTATCTTCCTCTGTCGCCTCCTTTCTGGCAACCATTCTTGCCCACCCTGTTTATTAAGAAAAGCTTATGCTCCGCGCCGTATGTCACAAAACTATTTAAGAGAGTCAAATTACCCAATCCTTTGTTTTATGTAACTTTTGCACTAATTTTCTATGTTTTTCTGTTATTTCATCTTTGATGCTAGATGCCAGCTTAGGACAGTCAGACATTGAGCTACTAAATCTTATATATCTTTTATGAAGTTATCAGAGAACGAAAAGAAGCAAAGTTAGTTTACCACCCATACCTCTATTAACAGTGTCGTTGTCGAAAGTTATTAGTTCTATTTCTTATGGCTGATAAATAAAGAGGCAATCACGTATTTATTGCTTTAAATTTGATTCACCGAGGCTAGCTGTAACATTTGCGTTTATCAAAAATGGCAATGTGACCTTATCGCTCTATCACTTGAATTAGCGAATATATAACCTTAATTATGAATAACGATTACGTACATATATGACAGCTTGAAAGATGTTACAGTTTGGCTTCAAAGAGAAACCCGACACAGGGCAAAAGTCGGTAAATCGATTGTCCTATTTTTGCCGGTTTAAAATCGAATTTGAGAAAAACAGCTCAAAGACGATTGGTTTAAGCGATAAGGGCTTCATTTATATAAAATATTGATACTGCATTTTTCATGTATCAAAAATTCTATCAAACCCTAATTTACAAATAAAATATAGATTGAGGATATTAGTTTAGACTACAATAATGGTTTTTCTTTTCGATACGTATTAACGAAGGAATATGAACCATTTTTAATTATTAATTTAAGGATACTCAGGAAATAGTTGTAACTAAAGTGGCCAACAAAGTCACTTGCAAAAATAGCAATTTTAGAAAAAGAAAATACCAAAAGTATTAGTGGCGCTTCAATTAGTCTTCTGCCTATCGTCTAACATATGATTATTACTGAAGGGCGTTTTACAGCCAAACCCAAATCAGTTTTAGTGTAATGGTATTAATTCTACGAACTTTTTCTACTTGACTTATATAACTTACAAAGGGGTACCGATAGGCAAATTTTATTGGAATGTGGACGGCTCATTTATAACTTTTTGGTTAATTTGCAACTAATTGTTAGCTACATAGTTGCTTCATAATTTTTGTAAGTGGCATGGATTCAATTCACGTATAATGAATACACCAAGTAGTTTATATTGCCGACTAATTTCTATACAGCTGCAAGAAAAACAATATTTACTTACGAATGAGGAAATCATGTTTAGGTGCTAATTGCCCAAAGGATTGCCCACCGTAAGGACTGGACCTTTTAAGATATTCTTTATAGATATATACATTTAATCTTTTGCACTCCAATCACACCAAAATGAACCTTAATTTGCTGGTTATAAGGCTATTTATAACCGCAAAAAATGTTTGGTACTTCGATATCAGATGTGACAAACTGAATTAATTGTATTATTATAGTCGATATGACTAGAATGCTAATACGCTAGTCGGTCATTCTTTTTGTTCGAGTTTCCTAGAAGAGTTTCGTGTTATTCCGTATGTGTTTGACGGCGATGTTCGAGGAATTTGCCACGGTATGAATACGTCTAGCTTATGTTCGGCTCCCAGAGTGAATCTTTTAGTTCTAGAATATATGTAGATGCTTGTAAGGGCTCTGTACGGATGTTTTTTTTTAATTTGACAAAAGAAACTCACGCGGTGTAAAATTTGTTCGGATATCGGTGGTCTGATTCTTATGAATATAAACAGAATAAGATTAAATTCAGTATTATTATATATATTCGTATTTATTTATTCACCAAGAATAATGTCTCTAATTTAGATGTTACATTTTTTGAGCGAGTTCAAGAACGCTGTTGTTACTGTTTTTTTTTTGGTTTGTATATGTAATAATGTCGTCGTCAATTTTTCTCAATTAAATTTTTTATATGTAAGGTTGGTCCCATTTGAAATTAAGGAATACATTCCACTTCTTGGGGTACAAAATGAAGGGACGAAGTTTAGAGCTTATTGCAATTTATCTGGGTTTCAGCAAATTGAAGTCGATAATAGATACTTTTTTGGGCATTAGGTATTGTTTTTATGAGAAATGTTTTATAAAAAATATAACTTTTGTGTAAAGTATGTGAGTTATTTAACTGTTAAGTTTTCGTAAAATTAAAGATAGGCCGATGTTATTGTACCAGTTACTATTATGTCTATATTTCACTTACTTAATGTTAAATTTTAAAAATATAAATATGTAACAGCTTTGGGAGTTCTTTGCGTCCATTTCATGTATGTTTGTGAAATTCCCCGTGACACAGGATCTTGGTGTGTGGAGTTGTCTTTTTGAAAAGAAAAAGAAAGCTTTCTAAGGACAATTGACACAGACTATACAAGATAGTTGTCTGCCTACTTTGGTAAGTTACCTTTCACTCCTAATGTAAGTTAATAATTAAAACTATATCCCAACAGGCATATCGCTGAAATTTTCCACCACAACTAGCGTTTTTGGTGTAATGTCATTGAGACGCCATATTTGGTCAGAGACAAGTTTTTAAACTCTTCTAAATACGGACCTCTGTCGCTGGTAATATTAATCTTGATGTGTGTAATATTTTTGTTGTTAATTTAATGGAGACATTAAACATAAATATATATTTATTATAAGCCGTTTTTGTTACACATTAACGAACTAGGACTTTTGGGATCCCATTTATTAATTCAAGTCTGTAGTTTAGCGATATAATCCCAGTTAAATTTTAAATATGTTCCCAGACTATAATAATATATTCTTACATCTGACACACAACGCTATCTAGTTTCAAACTAACCAAAGCTTGTATTATGAAAGCTAGTTTAACTGATAGGATACTTAAATCCTTTTTTTTGAAAATACATACATACTATACATAGAACCCACCCAAACTCCGAAACAATTATTTGTAGATCATCAAACATTTAGTCTGATCCGGTAATCGAACCCGAGACCTCAGCACAGCAGTCGCATACTCTACCACTGCACTACCGACATAGTCAATATCCAGATCCTTCCATTGTCTTTCCTGCCTACGTACATTTCAACTTCAATATACACCCAATTTCCCCATCTCTAGTTTTCAAATTGACTGAAAAAGGCTTGCCCTCGATTACGTGAATGGGAACAAATAATAGATGACAAAATTTGAATCATTGAAACGACTACGCTTACTCCTTTAAGAATACCAGCTTGTGTATACGTGTATAATGTCAATATTAATAATAACTTAACACACGTCACACACGCCATTCCGAATCCAAACTAGAGGTAGAGCTTGTGCTATGGTAATCAGCCTGTTGATAAACATACTTATATATATATATTTCTAAATATATTAATATTATAGATAATTTACACTTTTTTTTTTCGTGCGGAAATCCCCTCGGATACCACCTGTCGGTGGCATGTCGGACTCGAACCAAAGATAATTTACACCTAGACACAGAATTAATAATCTGGCCCATCACACAATTATTTGTCCTGAGTGGGAATTAATCCCACGTCCTCCGGCTTAGCAGTCAGGGTCACTAACCATTAGACCAACGGGCCAGTCCAATATATATGTATATTTCCACTAGGGCTGAGTAGTTCTATTCAGTCGAGACAAACATAAGCTATTAATATTACCTCAAAACCTAAACGCAATAATAACAGACTAGTACAATGACAAATTATTTTCCCGTCCATAAATAGTAAAAGCCGACGGGACTACTTTACGTAGCCTTGTACAACAGACAGTTTGGATTACGATTGAAACAATATTGAACAATTGTTATAGACAATTCGGCAGCTAATATTGACAGCTGGCAGAACTTAGTGTAGTTAGATTATCTGTACCTATACAGATATGGTTATGACAGATAATGCGGTAAATGGAAAAAAATATAACCCTTAATTCTAAAACTACATTTAAAGAATTCAAAAAATTAAAAATTAGAATAACGAATGACATTTGTGACGTGAGGTACAGGCTGATCACTTGTAAACGAAAAGTATCGTTCGTTGAACCATGCTCGCCATTTTTCATGATCAGATGATGTCGCTGTACTAGTTGCATCTGAACTACTGTGGTCTCAGTTCTGTTTCTTCATCCGAGACTTGGCATACCCTACTTAAACTAGCAGCTTTATCCTACCCGTTTCCCTTACTCCAATTTAAGTTATTCTTTAGTTCCTTCTAGAAACGATTACATACTCAACTGACAGCATTCAGGCGGCCGCCTACAAAAGAAAACCAGACAAGCCAAGTAAAATTAGGAATAGGGCAGGAAAATAATGATGGACGGTTGTTCCAGAACTTCAGTTCTCAGAGATTGTCTGTAGCAATCGATAGCGGAGTTTATTATCAGTGAAAAAAATACCTGAATAAAAGTAAACAACTGCCCGCTGCCCTAACAATCTTAAGTAGAAATATTTTGAAAATGGAATATTATAATATATTTTTTGAAATCTAATATGCTCTATGACCCAGGACGCATAACCTTATCACTTAAGGCAGCGTTACACCACGTTTTCTCAATTGACCTTGGCCAATCGTTAATTGGCTAAATTGCGTACCATTTAAGGAGGCTCCACACTGCGATAATGACATCCTTGTAGCAGAACGCCAAGCTGTACATACTTAGTGGACTTAATTAAATGGCCGCCTTATTTGATGCTTGAGTCAGTCGTAACACTAGTGAGTAATGTCTGTTATGATTTGAATATGTACAGGAAGCTTTATGTTATTGAAATCGTTTTTTTATTAGAGGCATTGTGGTGAAGTGTCAACAGCCTATCGATAAAAATCAGCACGTGTATCGATATGGTTTAATGGCGTCTAAATACATCCCTATTTCATTATCATATTAACAACATAGGAAATTTATTTAAAATTTGTAATTTATAAATAGAACAATTTCAAGCAGATAACTATGTAATTTCTTACTTCCAGTGATTGACAAACCTCATATAAAAAAAAATTAACAAATCGGTAAATCATGAACTTCTAAAAAAATATACACCGACCTATAAGGGGTTGTATTAGCTTTCAATTTTGGATGAAACTTAACGGGAAGTTTTTTCAAATAAGAAAAAAAAATCCAACAATACTATCGAATCAAGAATCTCTTTTTGTAGGAGTCGGTTAACAAAAAGGCCGCTCAAACTATTAGTAAAATGTGACCTAATTCTTCGCCTTCCATGAATTCACCGTACGGGTGTGGGGTCCATCGCGTGATAGACGGGGCAACACATGCGACTGCGACAACGTCTGTGACTTGCGATCCAGGAGTAGGTTTAGAGAGTACTCCTTGTGACGAGTCAGCTCTCACCTCCACTGTCTGCTATGTTCCTCCACCTAATCATATTTGATATGATTCTACCAATACCGCTTTGGTTATTCTTTCAAGAAAAGAGCTTACTGAAGCTCTTGGCAATCCAAGGTCGTTAAGCAGGTTATAGAGGGATTTACCTAAAATACCTTTTTTTTTTCCGTGCGGAAATCCCGTCGGATACCACCTATCATGACATGTGGCATGCTGGCATGTTGGACTCGAACCGACTAAAACCGCACGCCTTCTCGGGTACTAATAGCCGGGGAACCAGGTATACCCTAGAAAGGAAGTCCCTGGTGCCCCGACATACCTCGGGCCATCTACAGACGAGTAGACGTGTGGGAACCCCATGTTCCCTCTGCTCCCTGGAAGCGAGCGCGCTTCGCAACGCGCTCGCCGCCACCCCGGCCTGCTTCTGCTAGGGTGACAGATGGCCTCACCTGTCACCCCCAGGCCTGCGCTTATGGAGGACGGAGGTCGTTCTGCGAGCTAAAATACCCTCGCACCCACTTCCACGGCATACAACGCAACGAAATAGCCATTTATTTCGTTGGTTAACTCAAAGTACTTTTTCTTTTTTAAAGCGTTTTTTAAACCAACATCCCTAAAGATGTAGAATAGGTACTACCGTGAGTTCTACTAGTACTACACGCTAAATTGATTTCGCATATAGAAAGATGTCTAGTATGGACGCCGAGACACAGATATCCACAGATTAATTATATTATGTTATTATTGTGTAATTTTAATAATAAGTATAGCATAATGCGGTTTAGCAAAATTTTATATTTACCTTTAAATATAATACTCTGTTTTGACAAAACAAGTAAAATATTACTAATGTTTTAATTGGTGTTAGTTAATTAAAATTAAGTGGTTTTAGCATTTAGTACCTATGTTGTTATAAACATATTATCAATTTTGATATACAGATTTATTATTTATTTTCCTTTAATTGAAGGAATATCTAATAAATAATATTAATAAAATTAAATGTGACTGGTATACGTTTAGACTAATTTAATTGCACATGATTGTGAAACTCTGAATCACTCATAAAACAATATTTAGTATTAATATAAATTTTAGTTCGATTAATTTTGAAGATAGATAATAATACTCTGGGGCCGAGTCTAAATTTGAACTTTTCAAGAGGCTAAAAGTATGAATGGAAATTATGTAAAACACTGGACTTCAACTAAAGGTCACTTAAAAATAGCAACAGTATATTATTATTTTAATTTTTTTATACATTTCAAATGCATAACTCAAGACTATAAAATTTAAAAGATTAATAATACTTCTTGACTTTAGTCATGCAAACTTTAGTTTGAATTACACTGTTCGTTATCACAAGCGGGTCAACGGGTGAAGTTCACTCGCGAGTAAAGAATCCGGGTCAAACTGTGAATAAAATAACTTTAAGGGATGAGTATCAACTGTATGGAGTGACTGGCATGCAGCCCAGCCCTCGTCCGTCCGAATATGCTCGTGATAAGTCCGGATTTCGAACTCACACTGAATCCGAACTCTCTCTCGATCAATTAAGAGTTTAAAAAATCTCCCCTGGGTGAATGAGGGAATCCTCTCCAGTACCTATTATGTATTTATTTAACATAAGAAACATGCTCAGCCATACAACACAAAGCAGTAAAATAGTTTTATTCTATTTGCAGAGATCTATTTTATATTAGTTATCTTTTTTGAATCGAATATATTCAGAATATATAGAATTTGGGGAGTATTTGGTAATACAATTTATTAGACTAAGCTAGCATTCTAGTTTCTTATAGTTTTTGATTGTCTATAGGTAGTAGAATTCATTCTAATTCTAATTAACCCGAATACAGTGCTCTCTAGTGTATTGTTGCGATGAAGTCGGAGTTTACAAATAAATAGTGGTGTATTTTGTAATTCAATTAAACTCTGTTTCAAGGATGTTGTGATACAGTAAAACATAATACTAGATGACAAGAATAATCTATTTTGAATCTTGAAATAATTGGTTAACATTGTTATTATCCTGTTTTGTAAATTATCTCACATCTCTGACTTATCAAATTATATTATTTTATTTTATATCAATCTCTACCGCTATCGATACGGTGAAAACTATAACGGACTTAGGAAAAAATTCAAACAATAATTCGCTAAAATTTTTTTTTTTAATGTGCGATAGTGATGATATTCATAGTAACATCGATTGGCCTGCTGGGCTAGATAAGCGATGTCAAGGGTTCGATTCCTACCCAAGACCAGGAATTGTGTAATGATCATCTGTTTATCGGTCATATAATGTAATTTATTTCTAACAGGTATCTATTTATTTACCAATATGTATGTATATATTATATATGTATATTGATGAGCAGTCTCGTTACCATTGTTTAGGCTCTATCTATTTTGGTATCAGACAACCGCGTATGGCATGTAAAAATATTACTGTAATTTATTTCTACTGTTAATAATAATATAATAACAAATATCTACAACTAAATATGACTCAATTTAATTATTATCTAAATCCAATATTTTAATAATCATGCGTATCCTGTTTGTCCACGTTAAAACCAAACACAAAGAATTTGCGCCTATTCTTATCAGGTATGGGAATACCGTCCATTGCGCAAGACTACGGTTAACCCGTATTTGTGACCGATAAAGTATTTTCGATTACTCATCCAGAATATAATAGTAACAACAAATACAAGGATATTTACTACTTTTACGACAAGCAAATAGTACTACTATTTCCATAGCAATACGTCGCTAATTTGTTTATGTAACGGTAGAACTATATTGGTGATTTACTTGTTACAAAATGCGCTTAAACTGAAATGTGTGATAGGAAGTGGAGCTTTATTTCTTTATTTAAAAGGGCTAATTTGTTTTGGAATTAAGTTGGCTGTTGCCTACTAGTATTTACAAGTACATGGCAGGCTTTATTATATTTTTTCTTTGGGTTTTATTTCATTAAGAGCGATAGCATCTTGCCACCCACGCCGGTTTGTAATGACTTGCCATATCTAACTCTGTGCCGTACAGTCGTCTACAAAATGTGTACCGTTATTTAGAATTCATATACCACCTCATGACTTTAAAAAAAGTTAAACGTTTCCCTCAGATTCACATGCGTTTATAATCATTGTTCTGCTCCTAAGTGTTGTAGACTAATTATAGCCTAAAATCTTTTTCAATTAATATTCTAATACTAAACGAATTACTCAACTCTGTCTGACAGTTTAAGAGCCTTGCTCTATTTAATTTACTTAGTTTTTTTTAAAGACAACGCCCGCACTAGGAGCAAATCTTGTGGTGCCGGGGACTTTACAAACATACATGGAACGGACACAAAGAACACCCAGACTCAGACAATTTGTTAATCGTACAAAGTTTCGTCCCATGTGGGGATTGGACCCACAGCACTCAGCAGCGTAGCAGTGAGCGGCGTGGCGACCGCTTGAACCACTACGCCATCCGTGCAATCAAGTAGTTAGTATACTTCGATTTTTAAAAGAAGGTGACATGTATAGCATTTGTAAAATTTGCAAATCCCAGTCGTGTTTTCTAAGAAAATGTACTCGTTATTATAAGTAGGTAAATAATAATATAAGTAGTTTTCATATATACCTACATATGTCCTATAATCTAAATAATGAATTTTAAATATAATTTTCAAAGAATTGATATGAGAATCACTATTTTAATATTTTTGTATGTTATGTTGTATGTTGTTATGCTGTTGTTATGTTGTAAGCAATAAATTAATGCAAACGTTTTACAGGGTAGCGTTTTTTGCGAGGATTTTGCATGTAGAAATAACAAACTGCCCACGTAGTTTACCTATATTATTACATTTCTATACTAGACAAAATACTTGTCGATAGCCCGCGTCGACTTTTAAGACAACTCCCGCTCTAGAAGTATATCCTGTGTCACAGAGGACTTTACAAACGTACCATAGTATGGATATTTACGGATCACACAAAGTGTTGTCCCATGTGGGGATCGAACAGACAACTACAACCGAGTCGTAACCACTTAAACCACTACGCCAGCAATGCAGAAAAACAAAAAAAAAACATATTTTTTAAATAATTATTCGGGTTGCCATATCACTTTTTGTATTGTCGGTACACCGTTACAGTACGCATTGCGTCGTGCGGAGTTCATGTCCTCGACTCCTGTTTTATCTCCGGGAGAAAGTTATATTAGCTAAGGTCAGCGCCTTTATTTTTGGTAATACCTATTCATAAATGGTTCATACTTTACTAAATGTCGTTTTTAATTGAGCTCTAACACTATTTTATTGTACATTACTTGGTACATAACTGGTAATGATTTTATTTAAAAAGGCTGATTCAAAATGTTAATGATATTACAGGAATGATAACTAATGACGACACAGTTATGTGTTTTTGTTCAAATACTAATATGAAATATAAGTACTGAAACAAATGAATTATTATATAATAGGTAGGTATAAATATGTTTACTTATTTAGAAAATCATCAAATATAATATTTTAGCCCTTAAAACAGGAGCCCATATTTAATATAATTTAAAATTATAGACTACATAGTTTAGCGTAGACTATTAAGATATTTTTTACCTGATCGATATATTAATCAACTTGTTCGAAGTATCGCCAAAGAAACGGAATGCACTACTCTAACGAATAAGGAACAATATTGCAAGATCCGAACGACATTTTTTATATTTTCACATTGCTAATAGGTACGTTTGTATGTTTTTATACGTTTTGCTAATCAATCTTTGTTCGTAATGGAATTATGTGGGCAAGTCACAAGCGAGCGCGGGTAGCGAAAATCGCTAGTTGATATGCTTTTGATCAGCGATACGCTAAGATGATAGTTTAATGCATATCATTGTGTTTGGATGCTGTATAGATGGACTGATGGACTGGTAACATGGTTGATGGAACGGCTGAGTAGATCACTTCACAAGTAAAGAGCAAAAAGTGTTTGAGATTCGAAACAATAATATAAAAATAATAGTTACGAAACTGATTCTTTTTGTGTCAGATGTCTGAATAGTTATAAAATGAAGAAAACTGTATCTAAGAATATAAAATTATTTAAAAACAGATCACTTTACAGTACACGTACAGTATAGGTATGATATATATGTACGTTAGGTTAGTAACTAGAGCAAAACGTTTCTTGCTATTTTCTCCGCCACCTCTTATGACTTAGAGCAACGATTTATTATGTGTTAGTAAAGACATATCACCAACATGGTTAAATAGCGATTACGTTAATGTAAAAGCCTTGCTTTTTAATTAAGTTATTATGTCTAAAAAGGTCATATGAAATATTTGCGTTATTTATGGTAGAGGATATATAACGTGTTAGTAAATTGATTATTATTACAAAGATAAAATAAACTTTATTATCACCATTATAATTATCATCTACATATATAGTACAAGCTCTGCTTAGTTTGAAACTAGATGGCGTTGTGTGGCAAAAATAAAACTTGCCTTATTCCCAATTTTTTTTGGGTCGGCGCATTTTCACCTATTTATTAAAACCAAAATAAATATTACAAAATTTAATAAGATCAAGTTATCGTTATAACCTACTACTACTAACAAAATTTTATTTGGTGACTTCAATTAAACCTCACAATTTCTTTTCAATTGAATTTAGTTGCATTGTAACTTTTAAAATTAAATTAGTTTTAGTAATAATTTTTGTTTTATATTTATTGGCAACACTGGAAAGTTAGCACTTTCCAGATATTGTACTAACACAGTACGAAGCATTTCGTGTTGTAGATCACAGCCATCTTTTATTCTTTCGTTACTATTATTATACATCTCATAGAATAATATACCAGTCTTAAGTTATGTTGAATATTTACATTTTAAATTAGGTACAAGATTGGTATTTAATGCTGACTCACTTTTGGGTTCCAAGCGCGGCTGAGGCAACTTAAGTAGTTGCTTTATTGTATGTTTGTAACATAGCTGTTTAAAATCTATTCGAGAATGTAACTTTATCGTAATACATCCAATTTAATAACAATAAAAACTTGTATTTATTTATAGATGACACTAAGATTTGTCTGCCAAACTAATAATATTGGTACTATGATTTTATTGAACATGGCTACGAAGTGTCAGATCTAATCGCTTAACATTTTGTTGCTTGTGTGGCAAAAAATCACAATCAACGTAGTACTTACGCGGTTTGCCTATGTGATCCCAATTGGGTTTATAATTCATTTAAAGTAAATTAAAAAAAAAACAAAAGGATAAAATAAGTGTCCGTATTTAAAATAAGAACATCCAGTAAGTAGATTTTGTTTGACCTTAACTGCAGCTTTAAAATAAAACTTAAAATACCTTTTTATACACAGCTATAGATTTAATCTACTGGTCTACGCCAGATCAACTATGATGGTTTGCTTAGAGAATTAATTATAATACGTTATAATGTTTTATCATAAATAATATCAAGCAAATAAAAAGTTTATGACTGAAATATTCAATTAGATAATTGTTAGTAGTAAATATATATATTTTTCTATCATCAAGGTAGATCAACAGAAACCTTGTCAATTAAATTCGGCCCTGAGAAATACAACACGGTCACAGATAAAATAATTCATGTACAATTTATGTTAATAGTGGCACTTTAATAACTGCAAAGCATAAATTATACTTTAAAATTCGAACCCAAAGAACATGACTATATACAGTGCGACAAAAATCTTTTTACATAATATATTGTTATTTTACTCTTCAACCTCCTTAAAGTTACCTCATTGTTAACATATAAGGAGGAAAATAAGGAAGAAAGCCTTGCAATAGAGTCCAAATATATTATTTGGTCGAGGATCAATCGGTAGTCATAATTTCTATAAAATATATTATTTACATCATCTACTCGACCCCCACCTACCCCTATAAATTGGGCGAAAAAAGTTGCACTTTTCAAGGAATAAATGAAATAGCACTATGAAAAGCGAGTTTCGAAATAAAATAAAACACTTACCTAGCATTTTACTCAAGTCGGCATTATGTAGATCCGGATTCTCGTCAGCCAGTTTTTTCCTTTCCACCTTCGCCCATACCATAAAGGCATTCATAGGCCTCCTTATCCTCGCTTCTTTCAACGCCTTAGCCTGTCCCATTTTAGATGTGAACGGGGCTCTAGCATACTGTTGAGTGGAGTAATCCCGACTGGTGTCATAAGGGCTCCGGTATTCATACTGAGTTCTGTAGTCGAGGCCATAAGGTAGAGTCGACCATACGACCAGCTCCGGGCTGGGCTGTTCTTGGACTGAGTCGGTACTGTTTTCAACGGCTCCTTGCACGTATTGCTCATAGCTCCGGTGGTAAGTCGGTGGTGATTCTGCTATACCTGCTCCTCCTGAATCCATCATGCTGTGGAAAAATAAATAAAATTAGATAAATTTAAATGAATAGGTGTTTTAATTTAAAACTAATGTTAAATTTTCGATAGCAAAAAAACGGCCGGTTAAATATTTTGTACAACCTTTTTGCCGAAGATCAGTTACAATAACATTAAATATAAAATTTATGTAAACAGATCTTCGTTATGAAATAAGTTAAATCATAATAATTTTAAGTTTAAATTACAATTACATTGCTTTGTATTCAAAGCATTGCACCTTTTTTTTTATTTTAAAATAGCTTACGTTCGCATTTTGTAATATTAAAACGGAGGTATTAAACAATTCTCTAGTAGTCGATAAGTCCGTTTTCGTTCGTGGTTGATATCCTACTGTTTAAATATTAATACAACTTACAGGACCACATGATATGATTATCATTTTCCTTGTAAAATAACAATGATGTTAGCATAACAATAAAAAACTCAATAACGACGTAAATAATTTAAATTTATTTAATAAATGATGTTTAAAATAAGTAATTTATCATTTCTTTTAGAAATGATGAAAAAAAGGACAAGAATGCTTAAATTGTTTAAAAACATTTATCATTTAAAAAAATGGAGAGCAACTTTAACTTGAATTTAAAAAAAAAAACGATTTTCGGTGTAAATTAAATAAAAACAATAGGCATAATTAAAAGTGGGCAGAACAAAACGCATTCATTTTTTTAAATAAAACATCAACCTCATAGCTGACGATGTGGATATATTTTGTTGTTCTTTGAGTGAATTCACAATTACAGCACTAAGTAAAATTTGTTACTTTAGTTTGCAATTTAGTTTAGCTTAAATTTAATTAATGTAAATTCTGTAATATATTGTATGAAAAAAAAAATATCAACAACAAAAGAGAGACGGTTGATTTTTAAATACAAAGCCATTCCATATGGCAGATTATTGCACTTTTTTGATCATTGTTGATCAAAAATTCATTCACAAAAATGAGCAAATACAAAAATCTTAAAAAAAAACGTAATTTTTCAAAAAAACGTGAGGGGCACCAATAAGTTACATAAAGCTACTACTTGGCTATCATGCTTTTGGGTAGTTTACACCATCTGTAATTTTTTTTAACTTGCAACTTTCTTTGCAAGTTTTTTTTTCTAAGAAAATTTATTTCTTTAGATAAGTGCCCCCAAAATAAGAAATAAATGACAGGCAAAAAGACTAATTTGCTTGAGAGGCCTTCCAACGTAAAGAAACAAACCAGCGAACAGTTTCTAGAACCAGCTTTATAGTTTCCGAGACCCCCAGGCAATATGATCAGCTGTCTGCATCATATCCTATGTAACACGATGATGTAACCCCCCACGGCGTACCATTGCGGATAAATTATGAGGAATTTGAAAAATCCGCAAGACGAGGTGTCGTTTGCCATATTAGCCAGTATCGTTTACCGTGAACAGGGCTTATTATAGGAAACTACGTAAGTTGAGCTGGCCAGTGATAGTCCGGCAGTCTTCAATCGACACCTTTGTCAACCCCTTGCTGCAGCTTTGTTAAGTCTATGCGTGTATTGACGCTTGGCTTTTATGTATTTAGTCTATGCGTATATTGACAATATGCTTTTGTATATACAACTACTTTTCTGACGTTACTGTGTAAAGTATTCGTTTAGTTTTATTAGGGGTTGACAGAATATTTTTCCAAATTATACATTTCAGTAAATACAAGTTTTATCGACAATATTACAAGAACAATTAGTTAGTGTTGTATTTATCCTTGAGGGGTGACATATTACCGCCTTAGGAATGATTCAAATTTCTTACTAAAACTGTTCCCGGATCTCTTCTACTTTAGGCGCAGTATGGTCACCATGTGGTTATAATAGGTTACACAGAGCCTAATCGCAAAGCTCGGTGAAGTGACGGCCTGAGGAGCCCAGTCTAGCAACGTGCCTGTTGAAGCTTACGTAGCATTAATTACTTACTTTCAAGGGAGCCGTGATGTTATTTAATAGTGATTTAAAAGAAAACTAGTTCTGGTGATTCTACCGCAGTTATAAACTGCTACTTTTTGTAAGTCATCTTAATTACATTTTATTATAAATAAAAAATCCAATATGGCAGCGGAGAGTCACTGTGTGCGTAAGCTCAAATGACACCCTATAAAAACAGTATCAGACAACCCGAGTCGACACTCAACACAAATAATGAGTAATTCCAAATTTAAAGGAAAGCATGCGCCGGCGCCGAGTACTCGACACCAGTGTTTCTTAGAACGGTGGTTAGGGGCGCCACCGTGTGGGAACCGGCAAGCATTGTTCCTCTGATTTCACCTGACTCTCATCTAACGCACTACTTTACGACACTAATACTGTTATGTAGCACCCATTATCATATGTATTTCATTGCTCATTTTAGACCACAAAGCAAAAGGTGAATATTATAGTTTTGACATCTGTCTGCCTGTGTCGTCGTAACTTTAAAATGGATTGTAATTTCTAAGTTAACTTATTTTTGTATATACACATTAATTTTCATATTATTATAATATCCCACTAATTAAGAGATACCAAAGACTACTAAACCTTTAAGTTATAAAAAAAGCTTCATTTAGTACTTAATTATTAGTTACAGGAAGTAGACAGTTGACAAGTGGAAACAAAAAACTAGACCAGTAGCTATTACTGGTCAACCATTTTAAATAGAGTGAATCTTGTTCCCCATTCCAGTGGATATGGACTGGAATAAATTGCCCATAGCATTAAATCCACCTTATGCAATGTTAACTTATAACAGCGGAAGATTAATCGAAGTGGCGTGCAATAGGAGAGGCCTATGAGCAGCAGTGGGATGCGATAGGCCGATTATGATGATCATGATGATATTCAGTGTATTTGTAGGAGATATTAAATATATATTTATTTAGTCAGTTTTCGGAATCGAGTGGATAAAAAACGAATTCATACATTTACACTGCGATTTAAGCACATTTAAAAGGTAGCACACTAACGTCCACCTTGGTCACTAGCGCGCTAACTTTTAGTCAAATTGGTAGAGGACCGTTCAAAGGTTTTAGCACACGATCTAGGTTTTTTAGTCTTTAAAACTGTCTTCAATTAGTAAGCTCATAACTCTGATTATAATAATGACGAGCCGGACGAAACCGACGAACCATTTGTAACAACCTCCATGTAACCTGTAAACTAGAACAGGTTGTTTTCACTAAAACAAATTGTGTTCGTCTTCATAGTAGGTTATAAATTAAACTAACTTTCACCCTCGGTTGCTTTTTACTTAATAATGCTTTTTACTAACAAATTTCAATGTTTAAACTTTAAGGGCTCAATCTAGTTTTAATATTCTGTAATTTCTTAAACCACATTTTATCCTAATATGATACTCAATTTCATACAAAGTTTAAATTTTCGAAATAGTTTCGGCAGTCTAATAAAATTAACGGTCCGAAAAGTAACGTATTTCTCTATTAACAAAAATCTATGAAAAATCATTTATAAAATAAAAAAACTTCCTCACACACGGCCACAACAGACACAAAAAATAATAATGTTTATAACACATCTATTTGTACTGGTTATGAATCGAACTCACGACCTCTAACTTAGCAGCCAGGCTCACTAACCACAACCATTCTATTAATAATTTTTAATTTTACTTTAAAATACATCTCACTGTAAAAATATCTAAAAGTGGCTCAAATAAAATAGATAAATAATTACTCTTCTAATGAACACTACATAGCGTTTTCATGAAACGTATTAAACCAAGATGGCCAAGTGAGCAGACCTCCTTGGTTCCTATCTTTGTTGTATTAAAAAAAAGCTAACGCGCAATTCGAAAGTATACTTAGACCCTTATTTAAGATTGATATTCCACTCAAGGCGAATGAAACTCAACCTCATCAATATTGCCATCACACCTACATATGCCCTTACAGAGAAGACGATTCTCGATTAAAAAATTTAATGCATTCGGCAATTTGATTCCAGTCCAATCGAATATGCATTGATGGCTTAAGTTGGCCTGCAATGTTGTCCGACTGATTTAGTACTGATGAAAAACTTTCGACAACATTCCGAAAACACAATTCACGTGAACTGGAAGTTGTACGTTTAACGCACAATTTATTAAAACAAAGCACTAGTGGTTAAGTAACGTGTAAATTATCCCTTTGCATAGCAATATAAGATTTATAAGTTAATGACTCATAAATAAAAACTGAAAATTTGACTAATAATTCCCTTTTAAAAAGGTATCACCTTTCTATCACTGTCACCAGTAGTATGCCTTCAATGCGGCTAAATCATGATGAATTGAAATAAATATTTTTCTTTATTCCTTCTTTGAATAGTATTTACAACAGGCTAGTTAGAAACCTACAATAAGCCCGAAAATAATTCAAACGTAACTGATATTCATGATTTCCATTTGAATCCTAAACTTATTCAGATAATATGAAATATAACAAATTACACAACTATTCTGACAATATGGAACCTTTGAATTCAGAAATGAATAATATACAAATTGATTGTATAAAACGAGTGTTATGTACGGCAAACTGTATGTTTTCTTATCTATTCAATTTCAAGGCTGGAAAACACCCCTTAACAGAGAGATATATCGGTTTTCTATTAGCACAAACTGTAAACAACAGTTAACTAAGAAATATAATATTCATATAAATTCTGCAGCATTTGTACAATTACCAGACTAACAACAGAATAACTTAACACTTTTACGACGCAGCGGTTATACTCAATAATTTTAAACCTGCATAAATCTGTAATAAATAAAATATTTAACTATCAATGTTGCATGTCCAATAAAGTGCAAGGGTTATTGGACACATGTCATGTACCTAATGTCATATTGATTGCTCAAAGACGACACGTGCAATATGCGTGTAGTTTAGGCGAAACTATTCTAAATTGCAAAGTGTGTATTGTAAAGTGTTAAAGTAAATTACACTAAGCGTAATTAGTACAGTATTATATTTGTGATAATAATATCATAAGATTAAGCGGGATATAAAAGTGTACGTATTTTCAAGTTCAATAAAATACATACTTTTTTTTTCACATTCCATTTTCAAATTCTCCTTTCTTTGCTCACTAAACTATAGCACAGCACCATAAATTTTAACACAAGAATGTGAATATCACAATAGCTAAACCACCACAATCAAGTCACTCCAGATTCAAACTGCAACTAATTTTTAAAACTTAAGTTTTATATACGAATGATAATGATAATTTCGGTGATGGCAACATTTTAAACTGACATCAGCGTACGTTACGTTTTGATTATTATAAGAAAATGTTGAATTAACAAATGGATGTTCGATAAACACTGCACAACCACCGACCTATCTGTATAAATCGATTGTAAAGTAATAAATAATTATCTATAGTCACACAAAAGAAGGGTAGTTGTAATTATTATGTAGTTTTTGATGACAAAACCAATTCAATAACAGTATAAATATTTACAAAACATTTTTATATAAATTTCTTTTCAACATTTACAAACTGAGTGGATTCGATCATCTTTCAAACAAAAACGGTAACACAATAAATGAACAGTATTCTATTGTTTTTTACACTTTTATACTGTTATTTACACTAGATATGTGTAAATAACAAACTCGTTGACACAATCGTCTCGGACAGAAATGTCGCATACCACTTCATCTAAACAAACTCGAAGAATAAGAAATAACAAGATATGTTTTCTATTTTATCATTGTGATGGATTCTTGATTCGTAATGTGTTTAGGAATCTAAAGACGAGGTCATGTATATTCATTATACGCATTGCATATTACCTATATTAGAGATGAAATTTTACATTGCATTTCTCTTCAATGACCCGTTCCTATAGGTTTACTAAAAAGTCTAAGATTTATTGCCTAGTAATAACCATTGCTTACTAGCCATAGTTCATATTTTACGTGTTAATTTCTAGGATAAATTGAACTGTCATGTTTAGACTTTCCGTACCACAACAAGTCAACATATATAGGTACTGGACGGGTACATTTTCGTAGCGATTTTCAGGTACATTTAAATTTGTAATACATATTGTTTAAAATGTTAACTCTTTGAAGTTTTTCTGCAAATCAACTTTAAGTTTTTCTAATGTCACGTTCCTTCACTCCAGATTATTTCGTAAAAATGCGTAAAAATAATTATTTTAACGTAATAAATATAATGTTAACAGATAATACTATTCAGAGACATAATATATATTATAACACTGAGTTATCTAGACCTAAACTAAACATAGCTTGCACTACGGGGTATATACATAGGTACATTATACACCCGCCACATTCTCTTCCGGGGTAAGCAGATCTGATAAAACACCATTCAGCAAAATCCTAATATGCCTGACATGGATTATAGAACACGGATAAACTTTATATTCTTCAAAATATAATGCAATTAAATATAACACAATAACTCTTATTGTGCATATTTACCACTATATATGCACAATAACTAAATATATCACAATACTTTTAATAGTATAGATTGAAACAGTCTTACGAATGAAAAAGGCACGAAAACAATAATTGGACTCCATACCACTTTAGCACCTAGTGACCTCGATATCGTAGTATCAGGATGCCATAGGACTGCTACTAAAGATCTAAGATGCCATAGGACTGCTACTAAAGATACTGTACGATAAACTTGCACAAATTTTCTCAACTCTGCAGTCAAATCTGTCACTTTGATCAGGTCCTCGAGTTACTTACTTAGAACGTTAGGCTCTTACCCGAGAGTAGTCTTACCCGAGAAAGATTTTTGATCATAAGTTCTTGAACGAATTTGACATTTTATTTAAGCCTAAGGGACACAGAAGTTGTGAGATCCAAAATTCCACCCAGGACAAATAATTGTGTTATGAGCAATATCGTCTGTCCTGTGTTCAATCAATCAATTTGTTAAAATGTGAGTACAATAATTTATCAGTTTGGGAGCAGGCGGCGTGCAAGGGGAGCCATCTTAGCCATGCTGTAAACAAAATTTTTGAAGCCCACAATCATATTTTTTTAAGTTTGTGCAACAACGCACAGTTTTGTAAATTCACATATCAGGTGTAACTTGTGTACAGTTTTAAAAGAAACGATCTTATGTCATCATTTTTTTTCCTTTAATACCAAAAATGTAACCAATAGGTTACTAAAGAACAGAAGTTATAGAGGGATCTAAAACGTCCTATATGGTTTCGAGAAAATAATTGTAGTGCTGTGCCATTGCTTTTTTGTTTTGCTTGACATGGAGCTCTGCTGTGTCCCCAAATAACATATCAACAACAGAACAGAATGACGTTAATATTGGCAATGGGAATAGTATGAACTACTATAAACCTATTTGCGAATGCCTGTCAATAGCAACGATGTTATTATGTTTAGTTTCTTGAAAGTGCATTTTATGCTGTTGGTATTCCGAAGATAATAAAATAAAAATAATAAAATTAGCAATGGCCCCATTTCGTTTTGTTTGCAACTCTAGACTTATCCGTTCTTTATCCGTTATCTTCTAAAAAATCTACTATCGATGTGAATAATAAATTGTACTCGTACAGTAAGTACCTTTGCAGGTTTTTTATTGACTAGCATCAATCATTTAACATACGTCGTGAAACCATTAACGCCCTGACGAGTCGATCTTGAAATTTTACTGCACTTAGGAAGGCTGATGTTCATATATTATTTGAAAACATCGCTGAAGACAATAGCCATTGTTGACAAAACGGTCTGTCAGCGTTCAGAGGACCCGCATCGAGATATCGGTGAAAAGTGCACACGGTAGCACTCAATTCTTCTCTGGATTCAATCGATTTAGCTTGATTAGGCATTTTTCTTAGCTCGGCTGAAAAAGCCTTACTTTAATTATTAATTAGAGAGCAGAAGACAGTATTAATAAAACTCAGCATCATCTAGCAAAGATAAATTAGACTACATAATAATTACGAATCCTGCATCGTGAAATCAAAGTTCGTGAGCTGAAATTTATTCGTAACTAAAGAACCGTTAAAATATCTTATAATAAAATAAATTGAGTTATGTTTAAAAAATATGTTTTTTTGTAATCAAGAAGTAGAAAACCAAAGTCTTTACGAAGTACTCGTCAAAGGACATGTATACATTCTCCTTTCTACACTATCTATGGTTTATTAAGTTCTTTCTACTGACGCATGTAATTTAAATTAGTTCTCACAAAGAAAATCCGAAGCCAACCTCATTCACAAGAATTTCGGCGACATATACAGAACTTTATGAGTCACTCGTCAATTATTGTTGGTACCTTGAACATTGCGTCTTACAACAAGTATGACTCATTAGATACAAGATCCCTAAATTACAAGTACCTGAATACAACTAATACAAACAGAAAGCTACAAAGGTACCTGCTAACACTCCATTATGTTCTTGAAGGTAAAGTGTAGCAACTCACACTAGTACGTTTCTAAAGCGTGGCCATCATAGCCTAACTCTGCCTTTCCTTTCAACCTCTTAGTCTATTACCTCTACTTCAAAGCCTAATTGTGACAAGATGCTTCCCCAGCTACGAGATTCTATATATTAAAGAACCTGAAAACTCCCGCACTAGGAAAATATCCTGTGTCATTCATCAAACGGAAACCCAGACTCAGAGTAACAATTCCTGGATCACACAAAGTGTTGTTCCATGTGGTGATCGAACCTATAACACTGACCGCAGTAGTAGTAGGCGTAGCGACCATTGTACGCTATCCGTGCCGTCTGACTTCAAATCTCAGTTTCAATATAAGCAAACTAAATAACAAAGTTAGCGTATGTTTTCTTATGGTTAAAGCTACAATGATGTACAAAGTGGCGGTAGCCCGAAGTAGTGGTAAAAGAGAGAAGAAGTAGTAAAGCCAAAAGATTATCTGGAAAAACATCACAATAACCAAATTGCTTTGCCTATTATTTAAGCAGGTGTACTGTGGTAACCGTGCTATTACGATATCACAGGCTCACGTGGTATTCATGGTAATAACATGCAGATAAACAATGTACCACACATATTACAGCTTCTCAACAAATACATAAATACTTTTATAGCCTTTACATAACATTTATTTTTGCTTCACAAGTTAAAACAGGTGCAATGCAAATACATATATAAGACAAATAACTTGAAACATACATACGAGTACACAAAGCCGCATGACCACAAAATGACGTGTTATGAAGTCAATGTATGCTACATATAGGTTGGAATTTCCCGTAATTTTTTACTAATGGAAACTATAAATAATTTAATTGTGAACGCAATACGTAATATGCAATTACAATACAGTTTCTTACTTTGTCAATTGTAACTTATAAATTACAATAATTTATAGACTGTCTAATAATTATCGATTGAAACTCAATTCAAGCCTTCCTATTTTTGAATGGATTTTCCATCGAGTTTTATACGCTATGATGAAAAATAGTAGCTAGTATTTCCCGTTTCCAAAGGTACCTTATCGTTCAAGTATTTTACCTAATGCTTGATTTGCACATTGATTAAGAATACCAGTAGTACCTACAAAGCTTTTGATAACTAAAGAGTTTATTTTTGTATAGGTTTGAATGTACGATTTGAAGAACTCTGCTAGTGTTCCCTGTCTGTTATTCTTAAATCGAAAATGACATTGACACCTTGATTATGAACATGACAGAAAATGCAATTAGATTTTACATATTACTTGCTAGAAATTTTTACAAAGAATCCTTCCTACTGCCTACCACCATTTGATACAATCTCTGGTCATTCTAAATTTTTATTTGCCCAAAATTCTTGGTATTCCCCGATTATTTGATTTCAGTTTTTTAATTTACCTTTTCAGTGGTAAAGTATTTTTGATGCACAGAGACATAATTTAAAAACCCTGCCGAAGTTGGGACGGAGCACTAGACTTAATCCAAACTTATATCATAAATGCAGACCTGAGTTAGTTTGTTACGTTTTAACGGCATAGCTGCTGAGCCGAGTATTATAAAAAATTGTGCGTACACATTGTCAGGGATACAAAGCATGAGACATGACCTGACTGCACGAATGGCGTAGTGGTGTAAGCGGTCGCCACGCCACTGCCTACTGCGCTGAGTGTTATGGGTTCGATCCCTACATGGGACACCACTTCGTGTGATCCAAAAATTGTTTTCTGATGTTTGTAAAGTCCCCCGCGACACAGGATATACATTCCTATTGCGGGAGTTGTCTTTTTAAAAAGAGCAAAAACAAAAGAAAGATCAAAATGCTTCAGCTCATATGGGTCCGATAGTCCTTACCGTCGGTTGTTTAAAAAAGAGTATTCTATAGATAAAAATAATTGTTTCCTATTGGAGATTTGTGAGATGGAGATCGATAAAATCAACATAACACGCAAATTACATTACAATACACATACGCACGAGAGCGCAGTCACAGGCAAAAGCTAAGTGCCATATAAAATAGTAAGTCTGTTGGTAAAACAATTTGATTGTAAGTGCGGCTCGGTCCGTTGCATCCAAGATAACGTTGAGATCGCTCTGATAACTTATCAGTTTGCGTGTTGCACTCTTGATATATGTTTGTTTGTATTAGTTTGTTTAAACTGTTTGACAACATCACTTTGTATACGTTTGTAGAATTATAACGAGCTACCACTGTGTCTGGCGTTCTTACACTTCGAACTGTCGTTGTATTTAAAGCAGTGATTTAAACTGTATTTATTTAAAAATGTACTGTTAATATAAATTAATATTTTACAAGATAAACTACTAACTAAAACCTTGGAGAATCCGTACGTGCGATACAGTTTTTCTTAACCCAAGGACTGGGAGTTCTGATTCATGCCGCAGAAAATATGACATGACTAGAATGGATATTACCGACTGTGTAATACGAAAACCTCGTTTCCCGGTCAATTTAGGATAGTTCTTCGTAGCAGAATTTTCTCCCAGGTGACAATTTCCGTCGAAATTGTAGATGATATAAAACAGCTCCTTCTTCTCTTCCTGACAAAGGTACATAATTCCTACAGCAGAACCGCTTTAAAAATTTAATGACTGTTAAATACCTAATAAACCTATGATAAGTTACAACCTGTAAATTTCTAATCTAATATGATTCAAATCAAGAATACAATCGAATCGAATAAGTTTATTTACCTAATAGGTAATTAGAGAAATTAAAAACCTTAATCTTACGATTACCTCACAGTTAGTTTATCATCTAAGAAAACTATTTTTCTTATCAACAGTATTTTTTTGTTGTTGTGCAGTTTGAACAACATAAGTTATTTTATTAGCAATGGCAAATGCTACTGCTGCTGCTCAATAGCGTGTAAATAGATTTTAAAGTAAAGAATATTCTTGCAATGTCGTATCATTTGGACTTATCACTTTTGACTTTCAAAATACGTTGTATATTATAACTTTAATCGTCAGGAGGAATAATAACTGTATATTCAGTTATTATTTCCCCTGTGGATACAGAAAAAGAACTAAAGCACTATTATACTGAAAAGAAAGAAACTGCGTTACTTTTAGTGGAGTGAGTCTTACCTGTGACGTTATTTTAATACTTCTAACATTAATCTTTATTTTAAAAGAGCACGAGGATATAGATGTATATAAAATAAATTGCAAGTAAACTTTAAATAAGAAGGTTCAAGTCATCTTATTTAAAGTTACCAGTTGTAGTTACGGGTATGTCAACTTCGCCTCCTTGTCAAGTCATCAAAGTCTAGATAACAAAAATATGTAAAAACAAATAAATATATTATATATTTTCTGAGATTCTTCTACGGTGAGAATCAGGTTCTTACACTCACTCACTCTTAGAACATCACACGCAACGTCATTAAAAATTCCCGCAGATGATAATGAAAAATACCGATTTAGTTTACAATGTACGGCTGCAAGTAGAAACACGGCTCATTGTGATGCACATAGCGCATACTGTAAACACATCCAATACTGGGACTTCAGAGCACAACAAGCGCTTCGGGGAAAGATGCAATGTGTATAATATCTATAGCAAAGTTATGGGATAATAATTTGATCACACTTTCATCAAATCTGCCCACCCCAGGACTAGACGGCTTGAAACGTTAACATGAAAAGAACCAATTATGTACAAAGATCGTTAGTTAAACCCGTGTTATCAGTGATTCTGATATTTAACACAATACCTAACAGTAATCACTGGCCACTTATCATCAGATGACCTATTTGTTCATTTCTTGCCTTCAGCATAAAAAAAATGTAATTCATCAAAAACTCTAGGAATAAACTACAAGAATTTTGCGTTTGTAGTCTAAATACAGTGGGTAATGTAATAAAACTGAAGATATTATTTAGTGTTTTAAACATTTTTTTTTGAGACTTGAATTTTATTGGTCATGAATAACATTGTGAATAACTCTATTTGTATTGAATAGTCTTCAGTGATGCAGGAGGAGGTGACTCTCGGAAACGGGGCAGTGGTCACAAGCACAGCTTGAAAATACAGAGACTGGCTAGTCTGTAGTACTCGGTATAACAGATTGTTACATAGTTTTAGCCAAGACTTAATGACATACGGCGGAGATAAATGCTGAGGTTATGTAATCACCTGTGTAGGAATCGAAGCCATGACTTCTGACTTAGTAGTCAGTATCGCTAACGACTAGACCAAACTTTCTGTAAATATTTAGTATAGCAATTTAGACAATTTACATTTTAGACATTATACCCAGGTACTTCCATGCCCCTGTAGACTTAATGACACTATGCCTCCTAGTAATAATACTAACATGACACAAGCCTACCGCGTGTAATACTGCTAGTGTGCCTTATCTCTTATCAGTTATCAATATATTGTATGCAATGTAATATCTAAATAATAGTGTATGTGATTTGATTTTACTATTTGACTTGCAGGTGTAAAACAATATTTTAAATCAATTTTTCTTTTTAATACTCGTAGAAAACTAAAATGTTAGCAATTGGGCACTTTCAAAATATAGAAAAAGTTTAATAAAAATGGTCAAGATGAGTAATTATGGCATAAGTAACAAACAGTCAAATTCAGTTTAATATTTGTACACAATTTCGTATTTTTTTATGGAAGAGCCATGCTTCGGCACAAATGGATAGACTCGACCGGAGTGGTACCACGGAATCACAGTAAACCGGTGTTAAGCAGTTCTTTCATTTTTTTTCACCGAGTGAGTGATCTCGCTGGAGCCCAAACCCCCGGCCTCCAAATCGAACACTCCAAGTTGTACTCTAAATTTTACTGTCGCTTAAAGTGTTTCAAAGTAAAGTTTTATAGTTTTTTTTTCCTTTACACCTCAATGTCTGTTAAGATCTTTTGAACTTAAATTATTACGTAGTCAGATAACTAAATTAGGATTTAGTTAAAAATGTTGTATAACTATCAAATGAATATTTAGCCTTTGGCGACAGCGAGCACGCGATCTCCACAGTTCATTAAAAAACTACTGCTTAACTTTCTATGAGGTTTGGGAGCTCACGAACAAACCGGTTTTACATAGAACCGCGTAGAGATTTAGCAATCGTTTTTGATGTTATTGGTGCCGCATATACTTTACATGATTTAATATGGATTGGTATTGGTATTTTGTGAAAAAAAGAGAGAGATTCTTTATAGAGGTTCTACAAAATTCTTTTGCATAGTAAAAGGTTTGTTCTTTTCTTAATTTTTGAAAAGTTTCTTTGTCAGTAACTCTTATATCTCAAGCACAAATAAGACAGATTAAGCAGCAAGTTTAAGAGCTAAACTAAGTAAACTATAGTTTAAAAGTATAGATAGATACTCTTTATTGCACACCAAAAAAGTATTGTACAATCTTACAATATTTTAAGAATCAGTACAATGGGCGGCCTTATCACAGTCTGCGGTATCTTCTAGACAACCAGAATGAACGTTAAGCTTAAGAAGTGTTTAAGAAGTTTATTTCTGTTAACATTTTTTTGGCAAAAAGCGTATATTTTAGAATGGAGGATCCGTTCCAGAACATAAGCTTATTTAAAATGAATTTGAATATAAGCCGGATGTGACCTGTTTATTCACCAGATTTCTGACATTTCATCTCCTTAAAGATTCAGTTTCGTATAATTATAAATAATTATCAACACAACTCCCGAACTTACGAATATATATCATGTGTGTATGACTAAAGCGAAAGGTTGAGAGCAGTATGTAGCAACGAAAAAAGATAATTTCGTTAACATACAAATATGTAATGTAATTTAATTATGTATGTCTAAACTTAGCGAGATTTTCAACTACAGTCTGTTTTTTTTCTCCTTGTAAGATTATTAGTTTGTTCAGATTCAACTTATCTCTGTATCGAATTTAATTCCAATCAGTGCATTGATAGCTAGAATAGATAGAACAGCCTTATTAAAATACAAACATTTTTACAATCATTCAAAGAAGGACTTTTTGCTCACTTTGCCTAATTTTATTAAGTATTTTTCAGTTTTCTTTTAGTTTAAAATCCTTAGGAGAGAAATTACCAAAAAAAATTGTTTGTAATCAAATGAGTTACTTTGCAGCCGTTATATGTAGGTACTTACAAAATTGCTGCTATGCTCGTCGAGTTAGTAGGTATATTACTATATACCTGTGGGACTACATATAATAGCCATATAAAGAAAAAATATAGATATAATCCTGTTTATTATTGTGATCTATAAACAATATATAAAACAATCATATGCAACTCAGCATATTAATTAATAATATTTACAAACATATATAAATAATGTGTACATATATAAATAATATAGAAATAAACATATATAAACGTATATAAATAATGGGTTTTCTGAATTCCGGTATCCTTGTGAAAAACCCTTATTACAAACAAAAACAACATAAGGCCATGTAATAATTAATTGATTTGCTAATAAAATATCCGGTATATACCTTAACACAATATATATCCGTTATTATATATACTATTTAGCATATTATTAATATACTTAGAATAATAATCCTATAATAGGCTGGTTTTACCAAGTTATGTGTTATAAAAAAATCGATTTCAGTGGATTAGTAATCGATAGGTATTACGAAAAATCTAAAAGCAAAATAATCACATCACGAAATGAAAGACTAGAAGAAAAAAACACCATTTTAGTATTTTCACGGGCATGTTGGTCTAGCGGTTAGTAATCCTGAAGCCAGGGGTTGTGGGTTCGATTCACACCGAGAACAAATAATTGTGTGATGAGCACGATCTTTTGTCCTATGTCTGGGTGTTATTTATGTATAATATGTATGTATTTCCTATATATACCTAAGTATGTTTATCAGCAATCTGATTACCATAGCACAGGCTCTGCCTAGTTTGACTGGTCTGATGGCGTAGTGGTTTAAGCAGTCGCCTCGCCGCTTACTACTACGCTGAGTGTTGTGGGTCCGATCCCCACATGGGACGACACTTTGTGCGATCCACAAATTGTTGTTCTGAGTCTGAGTGTTTTGTGTCCGTTTCATGTATGTTTGTAAAGTCCCCCGCGACACCGGATATATTGCTAATGCGGGAGTTGTCTTTGAAAAAAATAAAAAAGTTTGCAATCAGAAAGCCGTGTGTGAGATGTGTAATGTTATTTTTTTTTCATCAGCATCATAAGTCTTCTAGATGACCGATAGCTTAGTGTGATAGTTTGTATGCATCATAATAAAATATTTATTTAACAGGTCATGAATCTTCTTCAAGACTACGAATACCCACCTAAACGTCATTTTCGTTAAAATCGGGCTTTAAAACTTTTCTTTCATTAGAATTAACAGCAACCAGACAACATATACATACACGCCATTATCACTGAAGGGGTAGGCAGATATTCATTAAATTCCCACGTTTTGTTAACTATAATTTTAGTCCTACTTAGTAAAACGGGCAAATCTATTGATATGGACTGGGCACTTAAGATATGTCATATATTAAAGGAAAGGTAGAAAAGCAAAACAAAAGTAGGAACAATAAAAACAGAGATAAAATAAAATATTACATTGCTACTTCAGTAAGTAATTATGAACCAGGGCTTTTATGTAATACTTATGGTACTCCAAAATCTCAGTACAGCCTTAAAGCCATTTTGACAAATCATTATTGATACATCGTGTTCTAACTGACAGAGCTTTGCTTGGCAACAACACAGTTTGTATAGTGACCAAACTAGACTTTAAGTTGAAGGTTTTATGGGCTAAAATATATCTGTAGATGCCATAGTTAGCTTTGTGGCAGATTCTAAGATACTTTTGAAAATTTGCTAAATTAGCAAAAGAACATATAATAATATTCTGTATTCTTAAATATATATATTTGTGGTAGTAGTAGTAAAAACACTTAAAGCGCATGTCAATAAAAAAGACGAACACTATTCCATTTGCAAAAACCGTTTTCAAGAAGATTATTTTTAAAAAGACTATTTTTAAGCAAATTTAAACAAGAAATGTTTGCTGTAAGTATCATCTGCTGTTATAAGTAATTCTTTGGATTCCTCGAACGCAAATGCTAAAAAGTTTACAGTAAAAAGCTCAATCCGCAGAGCCCAGTCAGTGGCAGGTGGGTTTACAATCCTAGCACAGCATAAGTTGAACTAATGTAAGACAATATGGCCAGAGCGACCCTTATCAACTATAACTTCACGATAGCTACAAAACAAAACCACATATTTGCAAACATATAAAGAAATTGAAAGATACCGGCGTGCTTGATGCTATCGCAAAATTATTCCAAATTTCACCGTTTTGCCTCTCTGCTTCTTACATTATTTTTTTATTTTTCCGTCCGATGGCAGTCGCAAGCCAACTCCCATAAATTATAGTTCGGAAGCTCTGTTAAAGGGGTTTTGGTATATTTTTTTATTTTTGTTTAGCCCTTTGAAGAATTTATGTCCCCGTCTTACTTAGCAGCGGCGGTCAGCCGGCGAGTTGTCCGACTCTAAGATATGTTGGCCTTCCGATGGCAAACTTACAACGCTATAAGTATTTTGTACAGAGTTTTGTAAGCCTGTACACGTTTTAGATTTATTTTAGCTGGACGCATTAAACTTTATCGACTATAATTAAGGGATTATGAAATTTGGTGAGTATGGCATCTGGTTTAATAATATTTATAAAGTTACCTAAACATTTTTATATTTATGAAGTATACAAAGATGTTACAATGACATTGAAGACTTGATTTGCAACAACAAGCGTTAACATTATTAAGTAACAAGCGATTAAATCACTAAAATAGTTTATTATCTAAATCGGGGACCTAAATTCGTTTGGGAATCCTTGGAGGATCTCTGTGAGTTTGTTATGTCTGTATGTAAAATTAATCAACAACAAACATTTTGTAGATAATTAAACAGATATGTAACAGATATATACTGTTTACAATTAGTTTTCATCATCTATCTATTTAACACTTTGTAAATATTTAATAGCACAGATAACCTCATACTTGGTCGACTTCGTGTAAGGCTCCGAATACCCTTTCTTTGAAATATTTATATTTAAAACTATGAATGAGTTAAAAGTTATCAAACGAGATCCACTTACTCACACAATACAATTTAATAGTTAATTTCCATCATGCTTTTGTAATTCATCATAGTTTAAAATCGCATAACATATTACATAAGCCGATGACGTAGAACAATGGCGATCGGAAGCCACGTGGTACAAGTCGTGACAGTTCAACGCAGATCATTTCCAATTGTTTAACTCAAATTGCGAGAGAGTATGAATTGTGTGACGTCATTTTAAACTCACTTGTAGGTATACAAATTGTTTATACAGGTTTAAAATTAAACCTTTATAAATAAGTTTTCTTAAAGTCTTTTTCGACAGTTATTTTGTACTCTTTATTTTTTTTACCAAGCATTTCAATTTAGTATGAGTCTTTAGTTATTTTTAACTCTATTTAATTTAGCTATTCAAAATACTACTACCAACTCTATTTTGTTATTTTTCTGGAATATTTTTAGATGCAATTTGCATTGAAAGTTTGAATTACCCTGACTAAGATATTTTTAAGAAAATGCTGTGTAAATTTTCTTCAATTAAAGCTAAAAACACTCACCAGAAAATCTTTTTTATCAAAAAAATAATTAAATTTAATTTAATGATGATACCACTAAAACAGACGTTAAACTTATAACACCCCTTTTTTTGCATGTGTTGATGTATATTATCACAGTTTTGTTATTGTTTATTTTTATCAAATTCTATTTAGTCTGGACTGAAATAAATTTCCTCTCTATAGCCATTTTGTGACATAACATTAAGCGTCGAAGGTACTCGCAAAAATGTTAGTACGACTCCATAAAGCAAGATCTGCTATAATATAGAAAAAGCACATTTCACAAATAACCTTTATCCAAATGACTCTAAAACGCGATAGCAGACAAAACGGATTCCGAATACTGGCAATTGGAATAGTTTTCAGTTTTTTTCTTCACGTTTTAAGTTCGGAAGGCATTCTAACGGTATTCGGCAGACATAGTTTGGACGGACGCGACAACACTTTTTATGTTATTTTTCTACTGACCTCCGCGGACTCGCGATCGGTTTCGGATACTTTTAATCGGTCTCTTAATAAATACGAGAGTTTCTTGTCCCCAATATGTCTATACTATAAGGCGTATTACTTATGAAAATACAGTAATGTCTTCATTTAAATGGATTTGAATTTCAATTGTACCATGCATTCGAACAGATTTGATTAAACAGTCAAATTTGTGGGATACTCATTAACATGAAAGTTTATCTAAACCCAACCATTGTCTTTCACAGTTGACATTTATAAAAGTTTATTTGGTATTTTAATATGAATGCTTGATTTTTACAGTATTTGAATATAAGTTTTATCGGCGCGGGATGATTATGACAAAAAATCATTCAGCCAGCTCTAATTGCATTCAACGCCGGCCGAAATTAAAAAGAAAAGTCACACACCAAGAATCCCGCCTATTTTTAAAAATGGAACCCGACGATGATTCGCCTAATTAATAAACCAATCACGTACAGTCGAGACGCGGCGTCGAGGCGCGGCGGACGTGCGGGCGCGGGGGATGAACGCTCGGAAATTCGAATACTATATTTTTTCTGCACTCAAAGCATCGCAATGTAACTAGTAATTGGCTTGACGGCCAATGATAACGAATTTAGAATGCAATCAATTATTTATAAGTTATTACAAGAAATTTTCACAAGGTACACAAAATATGCCCAAGTAAGTTAAATAGCTAGAAAATATCTGCGATACTGTTGACATTGGCTACTTACAGTTAAATGCATAAAAAAATGAATCGACTCGATAGTTAATCTTGTCAAATCAATATGGAAAGAATAAAACTAAACTCCTGATCGGATTCTCAGAACATTGTTATGAGAACGTATCGGATTATATGACACAGCATTATGGTTTCTCTTTTGATTGAATGGACATGAATGAGGAGACTTTATTAACAAAAGATCTCTCACAATATTTACACCGAAAAAATAGTTAAAAAATATCAAGTTTGGGGTTTTATGAGAAAAATATCATTTATCAAATAAATGCGTTCTCAGTTATGTCCTTGCACAGCGTGACTGCAAAAACTAGTTGAATAATAAATGTGTTTGATGGCAACACTGGGCCCGAGGAAGACCGAAGAACGGCGAAAAAGGGCGAAGATTAGCGAGTGCGCGCTTTTTGTTTGCATCAATCGATGCGCTCGCGCATTCGCACAATGAATAATTCAGGAATTGACATGAAATGGCGTATGGTTCTTTTTTTAAATGAAAGGTGCCCGATTGAGGACTGTAACCGCCTGACGAATTCATTGGTCAACGGCTTTTTGCGTTCGGTAATTGCTGTATTTACTTTATAGGTTATGAAATGAAATTAATGCATACCTATGATCCCGACCTATTCATACAAGACTTTGATGTATTCTTAGATATTTAGTTAAATGGAGGGACAGATTCTACACAACTTGCAATAAATTTAAATTTACGGCTAAACCGCAAATAAAGCCTCGCCTTGGTCTGCCAATATATAAAAATAAATTGTATAGTACTTTAGTAAGTGTTACACAATTACTTTAATGACAGAATGTTTAAATGTCTGCCTGCCAGTGCATACTTTATATCTAGAAAATGAGCTCAATTAAAAAGAAAAAAATATAATTAATTAATTCGAGTAATGCTGTTAATGATGCATCGAAAACTTGCGTTGATTTCCAAGTATAAGTGATCTCGTCATCTTAATTCTGACTGCGACTGGCGAGGAGGTACTCTCTGCAGTTTTTGGGTAAATGGCTTCATCCCGCACTCCGGGAAGCTGTCAATACCTTATCAAGTTATGGTTATGACGGCTTTTTACGTATTTTCATAAAGATATTTTCATTATCTTGGTTATAAAAACAGGGTAATTTGCCTGTTTCACTTGCAGCTAACGTCGTTTACAAAGATGGTTGGATGGTATTGTACGGTGTGGGAGAAAACGTGCATATTGCAGGTTTTTGCTTCTTTGATATCTACACTAAGTAGGAGATATATAACGGAAAATATATGTGCGTAAATGTATGGAAGAATTTTACTTCTAAATTTTGATATTAGTGACTAGTTAAATAAACGTTTTGAATAATGTGTCAAAGTATTATAATTTAAGGCTGAGCTATGTATTGTGGAGTATATTTGACCTCAATTCTCCAAATAATTTTACTCTAGCAAAAATTTAAATAATAAACATGAAATTTATCTGAATAAAAGTAGTTTTTGTTGGTTATTGGTCGATAATAGAAAGATGTTTTTTTAAAACAAGCATCCAAAATTCAAACAGAAAAAAGAAGGAAATATGCAGTAGGTACTAAGACCAGTCTCAAGTACTTGAACCGTGATATCGATTACGTAAATAACAAAATTTTAAAATACAATCTGATATCTAAGTGAACTTTAATATCAGTTTGTATGTTTGTCTCAAAATCGCTATAAATACGGTACTCTTAATAGCGTAAGACACCATACATTAAATCTAGGTTGAGTGGATGCCAATGCTATTGCAATGTTATATATATGCAATTTACTAACATTATATCAATTCAAACCAGACAAGAACATACAATAAATATTAAATAAAATATATTTGGTGGTTATTGGGATAGCTGAAGACAACATGAATACTACTCACTTATAAGAAGAGAATGCCATATTGTTGTCAACGCAAGATTGTTCGTCCACCGCGCCGCCGGCCGTGAGCATCAGGGTGTTCATTCGGGATCGATTATCGGCACAAAACGATCGATTACAATCTATCGTTGCACTACACTACTGGTTCAAAGTCCGCACGTGCGTCAATGTGACGCGGTTGCACATTATGTACGTCACATCACTAGTGTTTGTTTCATATCTGAAATGAAGACAGAAACATACATTAGTATAAGGTTAGTATTAGTTTAATACTGTAGTAGGACTAATGGCTATGGTAGTACCGACTTTTTTACATTTTATGGGGGCAAACGAACAGACGGGTCACCTGACGGTAAGTGACGCACTTGTGACCCTCAACTCGAAAGTCATAAGTGCGTTGCCACCTTTTGAGTAACTCTAATAAAATAAAGATACTCTAAACCTGAGCGGCGGAATTCTATGTGTTTTAAGCATGAAAAGATTAGTTCTGCCGATCCTCTGCTTGTCGTGATAGTTTAAAGACTTCGTTAGAATTATCGTTCAGATCAGCAGGCATCCGTACGAAAAGCAAATTAACTGGTGTTAATAAAACCAATTACCACGGTCTGGCATTTCAAGTGTAAACTTGAGCCGATTAAGGGGGGTCACCGTGCAGTCTGTTGTACAAAAACATTTTCTAATCTTATGAAAGCCCTGTGTCAGATTTGACGGAGATAGCAACCCGTGTTTGTACCGACCAAACCGGCCCGCCGCCATCTTGGACCTGATTGACAGCTGTCAATGTTGGCGGCACTGCGACGCGTCGCCGCGCCTGCGCACTCCAGTATACCGCGCGCCACTAATTCGTTTTGAAAATAATATTGCTTTTTGTTTTTCTCATTGACGTCCAATTGTTGTGATCCTTCTAATATGATTGCTTCTACTTCAAAATAGTTTTATTAACTGCCGCTTTTTTGTTTTTATTCACACCGAGATTATGAAGGAGGTTCTTAATTACTTTTTGTTTTCTATTTTAATAACTTGACTTAGTTCTGAAAATAAGAAATACTGATTATAACAAATATGTGACGCAAAAAGAGGAATAATTACAATTTAATTTAAATTTATGGGTAATTTTTGGTTTGTTGAACCTAAGTAATATTTTTACTTGCTCACAAATTACCAACTGTATTCGCTCATACCGACTAATCTCTTAACGGAGTATTCATACTAAACTGTGACGTCATACGAGTGTCATCATCATCATCATCAACAGCCTTTACTAGACCACTGCTGGACATAGGCCTCTCCTTAGAAAGCTGGATTTGGCTTACTATACAAAGCTATTGAGACGGGTTGGTATAGTTTTTGTTCCATGCTTTCCTTCACTTTGCATTGCTGTTGTCCATACGGGTGTAATTAGTATTTTTATTAGGTGAGGTAGATAATTATATTCTTAACATAGCATTTAAGAAACTATTTTTACATTTTCTAACATTATCATCATTATCATAATTAAATACAAAAAATTGTGTAATCATAATAAATATAAACGATATAATTCAATTTTACAACATCTCGACATCAGAGAACAGCACATTTTTAGTCTATAATCTACACTATCTATGTTCTGTTTAGCAGCTATTGAGCATTTATACCTACACATGTAGTATTGCAAAGAATTACAGACTCTTTAAATTTTATACAAACTCATTTAACTTTATGGTTCGATAAGAAAATAATGTAATTAATATTGATTCAACTTTAGCTATTGCCCACGGCTTCGTTAGTATTAGTGTGAATTTTAACCGACATCAAAAGGATTCTCAATTCGGCTGTATTTTTTATTATGTTTGCTAGGTGAGAACTCCGTCATTTATGAACAGACATTTATGACTTTATTTTTTGAAAGGCGATTCAGTTTCGTGATACTCTTTTAAAAGTCACGCTGCCCCAAACTTAATCCCCTCCCCTCTATCCGGAACAGTACCATAGGTCCTACTCTGTAACCCTAACAACGTAAATGCAACATTCCATAATCGGCTCAGCAGTTGAGTGTATCAAATGTAACATGAGTTAGGAGTAGTGTATTTGTGGACTGTCTATCTTTTTCATACTAATGAATTGTCAAACTTGACAGTATCTAAATGGTTGCTAGTATCAAGATTACTAGGATAGATAGGATATTTCATAGATAGTTGGATTGATTTTTATGCTTAGAACTCCGCTGCTAAGAGCCATGTAGTCAGGAACTTTCCATAGTAAAATTAATTTTACAAAATGGCTGCTTGGAAACAATCGCAAATTGCCATAATGTAAACTATTTTACCTTTAGTTTTAAGTACAATAAAGAGTAGATATATATATTTATTTGCTATCAGCACTTTTACTGAAAGAACTAGTGTATCCTAAGAATAGAAAATTTCAATATACATCGTATGTCGCATCTTTTAGTGTAAGTAGGTATAATGCAGTTAATTTGGATAACGTCAAAGTGGAACATGATTTGTTCTTTGACGCCATTATAATGATTTATATAGCGGTTTACCTCCACTCGTCACTCAATAACTACAACTGTCGTCGATGTGCCATGGTCTCATCCCCGTTATACATTCACGCTTATATTCTCTAGAGGGTAGGTAGAAGTATAATAGACACTCGCTTTTTTTCCAAATATCATTAGGACCATAGCATGACCAAAGCCATTTCAAGCTCTTTTTAATTCTAGACAGCCATTTAAAGCTATGATTAAACGACGTGCTATTGATCAGTTTCGTACATAAAAACGTTACCATACTAATAACCACTTCACAAATCTCACACACAGCAGTCTGATCCCAAACACGGCAGAGCTTTTACTATGGTAATCAGACTACTGATAAACATCCTTGTAAATTTCTGAATACGTATGTGTAATCGATAAATTATATCTTCTAAGCTCATTAATTAGGATCGTAATAGGAAAAATCGATACTTTTATTTAGAGTTTCTTACAAGTAAAAAAACAATAAAATCTCTATAAGAAATAGTACGGGACGAAGACGAAGACGAAAGATATTTACAATATTTTTAATACTTACATTTTATTGATAAATCACACCCAGATAAAGAACAAGCAATTTTATTCGTTACACATGTATTAGTCGTAGGTGTGAATCGAATCCTCGAGCAGTCAGACGTCTACTAACCACTACACCAAAATCCTCAACGTGTTGTTACAAGGTTTCAACGAATAACATATCTCATTAAATATAACCTAAAATATTTCAATAAAATGTCACAGTAACAATGCTTAACTGTGTTTAATATAACGATCAAAGTCAAACCACAAGTACTAAGATTTTAATAATATTTGTCCTACCTATTGTCTATACACCGTTACACGCTTACAATAATAATAGTTTTTCAAATTGCAATTCTACCTACCTACCTAATCACTACTAAGTGTAAAATCCCATTTATAGGTAAACAGAAAACAACATAACTAAATTAATTTAATACCATCGACAATGAAACCTCTTTTATACTTTCTAATCCTTTCGCGCCCTAAAATGTTTTGACATTTACCAAGACAGTGCCCCAGTTCCAATCGACGTATCGATAAAAATCTCGCTACTGAACTTACCGATAATCACAACAGCGTCACCGCACTACAAAGATGGTAATCTAAGTGGACGGCTTGACACAACACTGTGTATCGACACCGATACAAAAAGAAATGGCGAGCATGTTGAAAATAATAGCTAAAAAAGGTTTAACAAGAATCCAGGGCCTGCATGGCCTATGTATAATTTTATATAGCTTGAAGCTTGTTTAAAAAACTTGATGTTCTATTAATTAGAGATGGAACTAAATCTATCGATATCAGATGAGTTTTTTTTAAATCTGACATTAATTACAGATATGTTTTGTTATGTAATAGTGTACCATACGTAATTTACAATTTAATGCATACATACTATTCACATTATAGTATAACTATCTGAGAGTGAAGGTTGAAATTATTAATAAAAACTATTCCCATGCCCATTTTTAGCCATTCATGCTTATATATACATATATCAGCATGATACCACGACATCACAGTAAGCCGGTGTTAAGCAGAGGGCCAAGTGTGAGATTATTTCACATCAACTCGCTCTCCACAGCGAGCGCATTCGGTGTTGCTATTGGTTAACATTTCAGTGCGAGCCAATCGCAGCGTCGAACGCGGTCACCGAGACGATCGAGTAGATGTGAAACAGGCCTCAGTTTCTTCAATGTTTTTACCCGGGTGAGTGAACCTTTCCCTTTCCCCTATGACTCTTGACTGGAACGTGTCCATGGACGGCAGTTGTCACTAGGTTACCTGATGGTAAGTGACTACCGAATTGATAACCTCCTCTTTTGTGTTTTTGAAGTCGGTTAAAAACGCTCAAAAATAAATATAAGCTTTGTTTAACGTGCAATGACAATGGCTTCTACTTTTCAAGGGCCATGTAGCTTATAATTATTCTATCATTTTTGTACCTATCCCGCTTGTTTTAACCTTTTTGTGCTCAGACTGTTAACATCCATTGGTATCCAGGTGTCTTTCTTACCCTTTGTGGCTGCGTCAGGTCCTTCAATGATGGCCACTACAGTCTTAACACTTTCTGTAGATTCAGTTTTGTATTAATTTTCTGTCTGTATTTGAGTGTTTCGGGTAACACTAATTCTTTGAATCAAATCATGACAACCTCAACGTTAGACAATACACCAGTAACATCATCCTCCGCTCCTTTTCCAAACTCAGTTAGTGGCGGCTTTTCAGTCCACTACGACATTGCTGACCTTAGCTTTTTTTACGTGGAGCGAGTGCCATTAGATCTGCACCACACAAGAACTAGACGAGGTTCTGTAGATATACTGTTGTCAGACTTTTTAGGACTTCAACTACCTATACTTGATGATTGCCACCAACGTTGGTATGACAACCGGGACCAACCTTAAGGTGCTCTTCGAGGCACGAAGGGGTCTCAAAGTGTTACACATCCATAGCCTGACCTGGCTAGAATAGCTTAACTTTACAGTGTGCTAACCTACTACAAGCCCCTCTAAAACTAGTACACGAGTAACAATCATAGAAAATGACTTAATATATCAAAGATAACGCAATAAAATTAAGATAAATTACAAATCATGTCATCCGCACGCATGTTGTGCGAAACATGTTTCTAAATGAAATATTTTCATATATGACTTCATAATCAAAACTAATATGGATCACCGATGTATAAATATCACACGATTAGAATGTTAAACCAAACAGCACTTTAACTAAAACATCTTCATGTTTTGGTTAGACGCGGCGCACATAAAAATAATATCCGCTACAGATATACTCCTACACTGCTATACGAATATCACCCTTATCTACCCTCCAGATAATCTAACTGTGACAAAATATTGTCAAACGACAGAAAGGTATACAGTAAAAATTTGGAATATCTCATAAGTTATGTGTACAAATATACTAGCTTTTTCTCGCGGATTCGCCCTTTTGGATTCTTATTCGTGTTTCCAACATTAAAAAGGACGAACTTCCACACAACCATTTATCCCTTATTGAAGTAAGAAATGTTTCGAAAAGTGTATTAAGATTGAAGAGTGGAGACAGACAAAGAGAAGATGTATTGGCTTAATAAAAGACATATTATAACCAAAACAGTATGGGATAGTAGTAAGGATCTTGATTGATTGTGTTCATTTCGGGATTGGCAGACTAGGCCAGGGGTTCTTTATCAAGTGGTGATGTAAACTGCCGCAGCCCTCTAAGGCGTCACTTTTGACAGTAAATATAACAGTATATCTTCAATAAATACCTATACCTACTCGTCACGAAAGTTTTAGCTCGAAGAATAAACAGATGACGTCAGATAGTTTGTTTAGATAGAAGAAATATTGTGCCTACTATTAACTAAAAGTAGCTATAGTGTTGTAGAAAACTTGATGAAATCTGAAAGAGTACAAGATAAATCGTATTCAAATTCACTTTGGGTTGGTTTATTGCCATGAACGGGTACAACAACTTCTGTAAGCAATGCTTCTAAAGAAACATAGTTTTCAAAGAAAGGAATGACGATGAAAGCTCTGAGCTCCATAATGAAGGCACTTCTTCCAATAGCTAATTTGAAGAAGTTCTTTCATTATAAAAAAGATTATGATTAGCTTGTGCAGATAAGCAAAAACAAGAACTAGATATGAACGTTAAGAATTAAGTCTTATACTCGGGGCATAAGTAAATGTAAGCTACATTCTTCAATGTTCCAAGACTTCGTTAAGTCTCATGTCTCATTTCAGGTACATAAGACTGTGGCAGACAAGACTAAAGAACGGCGTCTTATAATGTGGTAAGTCTTAGTTTCTGAACTAACATCATAAATGTGTAAATATTTATTTTTTATTTATAAAAATAAACATTAGCGTTACAGCGTTATAACAGCATCAATATGTAATTTAACGCGATCGCAGTCTGAGAGAAGCTAGTACTCTTACAGTTGTTTCATCAGGTTTATTTGTACTACTACTCGTTCTAGAGTGGCAAACTATCATATGCTAACAAACAAACAACAATAGACACCAACCCCACCCTGCCCGTCACTTGTGAGATGCCAATATCCTAATCTATAACAAAATGCTAGGCAACAAAACGCGATGTTTCTTTTTCTAAAGAGAGTGTTATTTCATAAGAATTTAATCTGCTTGCTTCAATAGTTTCCCAAGAAACCATAATGAAGTTTCTAACAAGGTAAAGTTTCCATAACGGCGTGTTCTAGAATACACGATTAAGAAAAATCTTGAATTAATTTTTACAATGAAACAATAATTTTAAAACTATGAAGAAGACTTCAGTCACGAAGGTTTTCTTGTTTTTTTGTAATATATCATAAATATTGTATGGCTAGTTTTTTCTTAATTCAGAAAAACATATTTTAAAAATATGTACGTATGTTATTTTATAAACATACCTTCATCACGCATTTATAACCACTTCAGTTACGCACAATTTAATTCAGGGGCCAAGTAAGACTTATAATGTTATTCATAAAATCTCACAGTATTTTTTTTTATTCTCCTCATTTTAGTATATAATAACAAAAGTACAGAATCGTCTTCCTTAGGTACAGTTGCCAGCAGTAAATATAATTACATTCAATATTTTTAAGATGTTTAAATATTCGTCTTTAAAAACAAAACCTAGTAACCATGATCATCAACGTTTTCATAATCAATAATTATTGGACAAATTGTACTACCCACAATAGAATCTCAATATCTACCTATGTTTATCATGAAAATGGAACAGTTGATATAGTCAAGTAAGAGAGGATTCCAAAACATTTCACTCTCTTCTAAGGAGATGCCTGTGTCCAGCAATGGACTGTTAGAGGTTGTTGATGATGATAACGATGAGAGCGGTGACCAGTCACCATCAGGATGGTCATATGCTTGTTTGAGATTTCAATGGTAGTTTTTCAAAGTAAAGTAAGTAAAGTATTTTTTTTAAGATTTCAATATATTCAAGAATTGTCGACAAGCAAAAAGTTGCATATTTTTTGTTATTTCATGCAACTTTTTGCTGCTGTAAATTGAATTGATTTTTCAAATAGACAACTGTAAGTAAATAATATAAAAAATAAAAGAAAATTACCCCCAAACAAAAGAAGCTAATGATATTTCAAATATTTCGTGTCTCCAGGATTTAGATACAAGTTAAAGCCAATTGCCCATTAAATAATACAAGCGGTATTATCGGAATTCAATAAAAATCGGTTTTTGGAGAACACCATTCGTGTATATGTTTAAAATACTACTAATTATTACTAGTTTTTTATATGATAACATATATTATTACGAAAAACTATACAAATTTATAAAGTCACTCCTTTTATTATATTCAACTGAGCAAAGATGACAATTTTATCGCAGCGTAGGTATAATTTAATAGGTGTATTTGTATCGTAAAAAATATTTTAAATTTAATATTTAGTTTTCTTTACATTATTGTAATATTCTTAACGTTCAAATGAGAGAAAAAACGGAATCCTTATAATAGTTATAAGGAGAGTTCTGTGTAACGAAAAACCAATTTAATATTGCGGTTCAAGAACATGTTTTCTTATACATTCTGACTGCAAATGTATGTTTGTAGGCGCAATAATTCTTACAGCGCTCAGTGTTGTGGGTTCGATTCCCACATGCGGCAACACTTTGTGTGATCCATGATTTTGAGATTTCTTCGTGTCCGTTGCATGTATGTCTGCAAAGTCCCCCGCGACACATGATATATTCCTAGCGTTTTTTAGGCTTTATAATAAAGGTACCTATCAATATCTGACTAAACAAGAAATCTCTGATTAAAATCATATAAAAAGATCAATAAAAATTCCTATTCTACATGTATTGTGGCTATAACAATATCTAATCACTTGACTACAACTAGTAATTACTTAACATTTCAACTTAGCTACAAAATATTGTAGGTCCTAACTAATTATGCCGTTAACTGAAAGGGTCCCACGCGAATTGTAATACATACATTATTTAAAATATACTGCTGTACAGTACCATAGACAATTATTACTCATCTTGCGTAGATCAATAGCTGTAAACTTTAATTTTTCTGTTATATGCTATAAATATTAAAGGTTTTCTAATAGTAAAACTTCATACATACCATAAAATAATCATAAAAAAACGACGTGGGGTGTCTATGGACTCCCGGTCGGAACGAAGTTCCTTTCGCTTTTTGGTAGACGTTTGCTATAGTGTCGAAAAAAAGTCTTGTTACACATTTTTCGGTCTTGCTCCCATCCGCTCAGAGCGTGTAACGCGCGATAAGGAACTTCGTTTCAATAATCTCATGTAGAATTATCAGAGCTTTCTAATAAGCCAGTTTAAATAAACGGGAGAATTAATTAAACCCCACTGCCCCTCACCCTCTATTCGGGGGTGGATAAAGACTCTTACTTGCAAGTGACCATGGGCATCGGTAGTCACTTACTATCAAAACACCCGTCTGCTCATTAATACAATGAAGAGATAATGATAACCATGGGTGTAATTAGATATAAAAATGAGTAAAGATAGATATCTATATTCTTTTCGTTTAATATTTTCTCATTTGTTATTTACTAAGTAGTACTCTACTCCTTATCCTTACATATAAAATGAAGTCCCCCGGCCGCGTCTGTCTGTCTGTATGAACGCGATAAACTCAAAAACTACCGGACGGATTTTTGTACTGTTTTCACACAAAGATAGTGTGATTCTTGAGGAAGGTTTAGGTGTATAATTAATGATGGTCTTATATAAATTGACGGAAATATAACGATGATTGTAAAAGAGGTGGCAAAAAATGTTAAGTTTCATAAGGACCGGGCGAAAAAAGGATCACGGTTACCGATACACGAGGGCGAAGCTGCGGGCGGTAGTTAGTTACATTATCCATTGCTGCTTTCGAAAATTATTGTTTGCAATTTTAACTGTTTTTTCAATTTTGAATTTGTCAAAATAACTACAATATATTAAAAACTGATAGGATTTAAATTAAGCTTTTATCTACTAGCCTATTGGTGTACCGGTCGAAAATCCTGACTGCAAATCCAGAAATCGTGGGTTCGGTCCCAGGAATAATTTATCTTTAAAATGTACGAATTTAGAAATATATAAGTATGTTTGTCAGGCTCTGCCTTGTTCGAGATCAGACGACCGTGTGTGAGATGTGTGAAGTTATTTTTATTTGCCTATTTGAATTAAAGAAAAACATTCAACTTTTTCTAAAATCATTTTTTATAATCTCATCCATTTTATGATAAAATCGTAAAACGGAAGTCGATGTTCTTTCCTAGATAACTTGTAATATAAAGCTCTGGTTAGATTAAGATAAGATAAGATAAATATTCTGCTGTAGGTACACTATGATAAAACTACATTTGTTAAACATTAATACTCAATTGTATAAGAATACAGCTTTATCGTTTAGAGAGATCTCTTCCACGAAATTCTAACAAAAAGTTTAATGATACTTTTATAATTTTTTGAATTTAACAAACCTATTTTAACTAAACTAACTAAAGTTGTTTTAGTATGACATTTCTAAAGGCTCAAAAACAAGTTAAGACACTGCGATTGCCCGCTTTGCCATCGTTGCGGTAATAACCTGAACCAACGTTGAGATAAAATTATTAAATTAAATAAAAAGATTTATTTATATACATAGTCACGCTTACATCCCCTAATGGTTAGGCAGAGATATATTAACCATAACCACCCACGGATTGAAGTTAGGTCCCACTCACGGGACAATACGGGCAGCAGAATATTTTAAAAGGAATAAATAGGTTACAGGAGGGCAATTGGTGCAATGCCTGTACGGGTGGACCTGGGAGTGTACATAACGGAAGCTTCTAGAAGCCAGGGTAGGACCCCTGCAATATGAAGTGATTCATGAAGAAGTCCTTCTTAGTGGTTTCGCATATATTGTAGTGTGATGCATAGAAAGCAAAGTTTGTAAGTCTTCTGATTCTTTTGTTGCTACGCTTAGCTGAATATAATATAGAGAACCTGCATATATTGTATGCGTTTTACATATCTTATTATTCAAGTCGACAAGTACCTAAGTCAAATTGCATATAGTCGAAGTACCTAAATTATTGCGTACAAATATTTCTACTCAATGAGAAGTAATCATGCAATCAGTGGAATTGCAAATAATGAATTTTGTAGGTTAAGTTCCTAATTTTTATTATAAAATTAATATGATTATCTGTTTCGATGTGACTATTTTCACCTTATTTTTTGCAATATAAATCTAAAAAATATATTCTGAAACCTATATCAAATATTTGTGGTATTGGGTTAAAGAGTGTTTAATTCACAATGTCTTGTGCTTGCAGTGGCCATAAGCATAAAATGAATCGATATTTTTGGTCTATTTCCATTTTTCAATTTAACTAACTCACAAATACTTGTTTATTGCGTGATAAAGAAAATATTAGGTTCATCAACAGCCTTTACTAGTCCACTGCTGGACATTGATTATCAATATTAGGTTATATCTATATAATATTAGTTCGGTATATATACCTATATAAATATGTATTATACCTAATAGAGTAATCAGAGCATACGTAAGTATATTTTCATGTCATCAATTTCTGATACCTATAATTGCAAAGTTATCGCCAACAGTTAACAGTATAAAATTATTTAACCGATCTCAACGTTTCAAAACATTTTGAAGGTACTTCTAATTTTTATAAAATTAAAAAAAAGCGTATTATTAATGAAGGTAATTATCTTTATCTATACAAATAAATAAAATTGAAGTGTCTGTTTGTAATGTCCAAATAAAAAGAGTTTTTCATGCTCACACGGTTATTTGCATGATATCTATACCTAAAAGCCAGTTTTAACATTTTTGTCTGTCTGTTAGTTCCGAGTAATCTTCAAAACGGCTGGACCGATTTTGATAATATTTTACTACCAGGTAGCTGTCTATATAAGGAATAACTTAGGCTATTTTCCGGTCCGGGAATCGAACCCACTAAAGTAACACTCAAATTCCACGCGAACGAAGTCGCGGGCACCAGATAGTAATAAATAAATGTGGTGTAATCGCGACCAAACCTGTAAACGGAGTATAACGAAGTTTACAAAAAAATGAGAATGAGATGAAAAATGCATACCCCTACTGTCGACAATTTATACTAGCAAATACTATGTGGGTACTTACTAAATTTCGAAATTTATACCTATTGAAAAAGCTATTAGACAACCGCGCGTGCGCAGCCTCAGCATTTGGATATAAAATAGAAGTTTATAATTATAATTAAAATCTAATTTCATATGTTTGATGCAAAGATTTTGGAACAGACAGCTTTTAGAGGTAGTAGACCGCCAATTTAGTTTTGCCAAACGTTTGATCGATTTAGGCTACAATACACATGTGTAAATAATGTTTGTAGCGCGGAATAATAGTTTTAAAGTATTTGTATATTCCAATACATCTTGTCTGTTAAAGGTTGTACTTAGGTGTCTGTGATCTGCATATGATCATATTTGAATAAAAATGCATATTGATCTCTTTAGTTTTAGAAATAATACTCAATAATTAATTATTATCATTCAAATAGGCTCTATTTATATAATAATAATATGCATTATTGTGGCTCCTGTCAGACTTGACAGCATTATAACTTTATTTTATACTGCGGCTTGATTTTTTAAATTTAAATGTTGCCAGTTTAAAATTTTATGAATAAGTAATTTTCTTTTAAGTTTGTTCAACCTTTACAAAGTAATCTTGCCAATGCATATTCAAAGAGGTTCAGGGTTCAAGTCGTTTAAATCGATGTGAATTTAAAACACAAAGAACTGGGATTTATAAACTCTTTAAAACAATTTTAATATTTTAAACCTTATTATAAGACGAAATTAAATAGAATATTACATTTAGATATATGCATTACGTGACATAAATTTTCTCATTTCTCAGTACGTTCTGTAACATCAGAACATGATAGGTTCATGATAACAAAACTAATTGTATGATGACAATAATTGTGCCATGTACTGCATATATAAATTAAATATTTATTTAGTTTAACAAATAGTTCATATATACGCACCATAAATCAACCTGTATTGCAATGTGTTAATTTAAACGTCAATAAAAAGTTTTTAATGTTGTTTTATCACTTCAAAACATAAAAGCACAATATCTTGTATTAAGTACATCCATAAGAATCAAACTGGCACAAACGACAAATCACAAATGTAAAAAAATATAACTTTAAACCAAAAACTTATGCACTTTGACACTTTCACGTTTTTTTAATGTCTGGGCAAAGGCACTCGATGGTTTTAAAAGTTCGTAAAGTTGAAACTTGACGCGGCGGGGCACTGCGTCGGTGACTGTGCACGATCGACTGGAGGCGCAAGCGCACCTCTGAGCGGGCCCGTGCTGAATACAGGAATGCTCAACATTTCAAAGTTATCTAAACCGAAGGTGATTAAATGCACGTGTTTTATGAGACTCATATCTCAATGAGATTAATAACATCATAAACAATACTATACCTAAAAAAGTTTTGGTACAGCTTACTTTATGAAGATTTTTCATTTGAACACAATTAAGAAAATATGAGCTAGGTAGGTACTCGTACCTTTAAATTCTAAATCAATATAAGTATATAATTAATAATTACACTATAAAATAAATAACGAACGAACGAAGAAAAGTTTTTTCTTTTTTACCTTATTTACAAGATTTTAAAATATTGACAACAAATAATAGTTAAAAATGAAACTCATATATTAGAATATTTATTTTCATATTAAACAATATTATTATTTTACTGAATACATAAATTTATTTTTATTAAAAAACAGTTTATAACCCCTGACGAAACCTGTTAAGTCAGCGATTGAAAGCAGCAAGAGCCTTACCACACAGCAGAAAAATATATCGATCTCCTTCTTACATGGAATAAACGTGGTTACTTACGACAGGGACGTCAATAATAAGTCGAGCTACTATATGCAGACCTAGCTTAATTGCTTTCGCTTCAATAAGTCATAAGTAAACTGGATAAGAAACATTTAATTTTAAACGTTATTTCACTAATATTTAAGGGATGCTTTTAAATGGTTTCATCTCCAATTTCACAATTTTAACAGGATTACTGACAAAAATATGTAAATTTTGGCATATGAATATTATAATTACCTTAATAATGAACAAAGAAAGAATGTTAGGTTATAATATAAAACTATGATCATGAGACTTGTAATATTTTCAATAAATAATAAATTCGGCGTGGGATGCGTGTGCGGTGCCGGACAGTGGACACGTTTGATTAGTTGCAAGAGTACATCTTTTCTTCTGATCTCCGTCGCACCTTGCGTGCTGCAGTATATTAGAGCGGGACAATATAATGTTTACATCTTTATGGACCGAAGAGACGGGGCTTTAATGGGATCTTCCCAGATGTAGTGATCGGCTAATTTTCGTAGGTAGGAGGAAATTGTCAGTTACGAACCGTTTTACATAGCGCCCTGTTTTTATGTTATTTATAAAGCGTTAAAACGTATGCGTTTAAATAGTAACAATCATCACTATATTTTAATTAATAACTGTAGTTTATTCAATTTGTTAATGACTTGTTGGTGTCTCATTGATTTTTATTGCGTTTTGTACACTTTTTTACACACTTATGGCGATTAAGGCGTAATATTGTGTACACTTAATTGTACCTTCAAGGAGATTTGTACACAACGTTGCGTTGTTATTATTATATTATATACTTTTTATATGTCTGTTAAAGTATGGGTCAATTAATATTCTCCATATACTCGTATGTAGGTATTACCTATTGTAAGCTTAATTTTTTTTCTGTACAGTCACACACCTTTAAATGATTGTCAGTAACTAAGTTTGCACGTTGAGATATTTTTCCAGTTTTGATGGTCTTGTCAACTTTATCAATTGTTCAAAGAGTATCAAGTATGGTACCTATGTTTTTTATTTGTTTGCATATCTCTTTTCACGAATAAAACAGGTTTCTACTATTTTAAATCATACCTATTAAATTTAGCTAATTTATATAAATCATATTTATTAAAAATATATGTGTTAACTCACCATAATTCCCAACTAGTCTTACACCCGACCAGCCATTATACTCCTGAGACCTAAGTATAGGCATTGTGTGACTCACAAGAGTGTGACACCTGAGTATCATACTCTACTGAGTGACGTCTGTCACAGTCACTATGTCATACATAACTAGGTAATACCTATCTACTTCGATTGTCATGTTTTTAAATACCTTTGTCCTACCTTGTCTTTACCTATGAAATTGCCGTTTTGTATGCAATAAGTTAAAGTACTTATTTTTTCAAACTTTTTTATTTCTATTATTCGAAGTAATCACCCATGCAATCGACGCATCTTTGCCAACGCATTGGCAGTTTATTGATGCCCTTCTTGTAAAAATCAGCCGGACGGGAGGCAACAAACTCTTCAAAGGCATTTTGTACTACCTCTCGGGAATTGAATTTTTTACCCACTAAAAAGTTGTCTAAATTTTGGAAATAGTAATAGTCGGTAGGTGCAAGGTCTGGTGCGTATGGCGGATGAGGGAGAGCTTCCAACCCCAGCTCTTGCAGCTTGGTGGTCACATCTGCAACCAGCTTTGGTCAATCGGTCGTCCCCACTGCTCCTTCACGACAACGCGCGACCCCATACTGCGCAACAGACAGTCTCCAAGCTGCAAGAGCTGGGGTTGGAAGCTCTCCCTCATCCGCCATACTCACCAGACCTTGCACCTACCGACTATTACTTTTCCAAAATGTAGACAACTTTTTAGTGGGTAAAAAATTCAATTCCCGAGAGGCAGTACAAAATGCCTTTGAAGAGTTAGTTGCCTCCCGTCCAGCTGATTTTTACAAGAAGGGCATCAATAAACTGCCAATGCGTTGGCAAAGATGCGTCGATTGCATGGGTGATTACTTCGAATAACAGAAATAAAAAAGTTTGAAAAAATAAGTACTGTCACTTATTGCATACAAAACGGCAATTTCATAGGTAAAGGGCTAATACATACAATAAGTTAAAGAAGTTTTAGGTTAGGTATAAAAGATGTAGTAGTTAATAAAATAGTTTTCTTAAATGTTTTTTTTTAGATTAATTTTAATTATGAGTACCTAATGTTTTTGTCTTAAAATGAAATATTGGTGCTAATTCTGTTGTTCGAAAACTCTTTACATTAAACTCAAAATCACAAAAAATAGTTTAGTACTATCAAACAATGTTTCGTATTCTGAATCCTTGTACTTGACAGGACTAAACTAATTTTTAGTGAGTTTTAGTTTAGTTTAGAGAGTTTTTTAACAACAGAATTAGCATCATTGTCAAAGAAACTGTATTTAGGCATCATTTCTGCAATATGGCGGCGCGAGCGGCCAAGACACAAGGCGACAAAATTGAAATTCGAAAAGAGCACATCGAAACCCAAAAATTCCATTTTCAAAAATCTCAGGACAGTTTCCAGGTAAAATTATTATATAATTGTACTTTCAGCGATTGTTTAATGATACTTAAACCAACGATAGCACAGCTAACGTCTATTTGCAGTATTTGCTTTGCGATAGTATAATACATAAATAAATATATATTTTTTTTGTAGGTCTTAATGGCTTTTGCTGATGGCACGAACTATAGTACAAATGTGGGAGTTTCCAGAGCATAAAATATTCTCGAATAGGCATGTTTTATTGATTAGATTACTATTTGCCTTATTTTAAAATAAGTACCTAAGTGTAGGTTACTATAGTCTAGTCTTGCTACATAAAATATATAAACAGGATGGATGGATGGATCAGCTATTAGATTTATTAAGGCATAAGTTTTTTATCAAGCACGTGAACTACGTGTAGCTACATATTTAGGTAGGGAGGTGTTAGGCTTAGAGAGGATAACGACAATGTCAAGTGTTTGGGTTAAATTTCATCATTCTCTTCTTGCTCTTTTCCCAATTTTGTCTGGCGTCGGTGCAATATCACAAATTGAATAAGATTTTAGCCTGTCTGATGCCAATCACCCTTGGTAATATCCGTTTGAGAGAAGTAAGAAAACAAAGAAAGAAACTAAATTGAAATAAGAAAAACAGATAGAGCGAAACTAAGGTTAAAGATATTGCAAGTTTTGAGCAGGGAAATGGAACTGTACCTGGGACTTTTATATACATCGTTATCTAGATCCAAACCAAACAGAGCTTGAACTGTGGGTTTACAAAATTTATTTACGGTACGGTAAGATGGTTTACTTCAAGCCGCCATATTGCTCGACCATTATGAATATTGTTAAAAGGCCACGGCTTTAAAACTTACATTTGTGTAGCTTCAAAATAAGCCCTAATGTAATTTTCTATGTTGCATGCATTTTTGAAACAGAGGTTGTAGCCGAGTTGACAGAGAATGCATCATTTATTTTTAAAATTATTGTGTGGATACCAAAGCGTACCTATCGGATACCACCTGTCGGTGGCATGTCGGACTCGAACCGACTAAAACCGCACGCCGTCTCGGGTACTAATAGCCGGGGAACCAGGTATACCCTAGAAAGGAAGTCCAGCGTACCTATCCCTGGAACATATTCCACCATTAAACTTGTGTAAGTTAATGTAGGTTTATCTCTTATCTATCAAACCATGAGCTATGACCAATTTAATATTAACCTACCGCATCATATTCCTACATCACCGTAGAGAAGTAATTAAAAGTCCGGTCAAGTCATCCCGAAAAAAAAAGGGGTAGATAAATTCCCAAGAAGCTGAGTTTTGCATGAACGCTAAGGATACAATTGTGAACGGTCCCCATCGATTCCATGTGTGTAAAAAGTTTTATGCAAGGTTGAAGTTCTCAAAAATAGGATTTTTGGTTTTTTAGGGAATGAGTTAGTTTTATGATAAATACTTTTCCCCCTAAGATTCACAATTTTTAAAAATAAGCGACGCTTAAACTTCAATAATGGTCGAATGGCAGAGAATGCCTCATGGCATTAAGTCTTCCTTTGTACAACATGTGCAATAAGCGTAAGTAAGTAAATAAAGAAAGAGTCACGGTTAGACTATCTATGCTTAGCTCCCAAGGATCGTAGCGTGATGTGGTGTTAAATACCACATAACCTTCATCAAATATTATTGCATCTTAATTAGTTCCGTACCAAACTGCAAGATTCACTTTTTTATTAGAACGAATAGCTATTTATTCCTACACCACAAAACAGATAGAGCAATCTTGGGTAAAATAGATAAACGCCGTGAAGATTCCATACATAATATGTATGAACGGTGACGAGTGTGAAACTTGTCGAGTTGTGAGGTGTACGCCCCAGATAACATCTTGATTGTGTCTGTCTGTCTTGTACGGTACACGTAGGAGACACACTGGCACAAATTGAAACTAATGTATAGATTAGAGCTGTCTATGGCTACGAAAGTCAGACGATAGTTAGTAAAAAGTTTTAAAATGATCATATCTCGTATAATGTGATGATAGTAAAACAGCAAAAAAAAAATTGTTAATAATACTATTCAAAGTATTATTTATTTGTAAACCAGAAAAAAAAGAGGAAATGATTATAATGTAATACTTTATAAAATAAGGTAGATTTTTTTAATGTAAAATATGTAGATATGTATTTACGAAAAATAAGCTTATTGGCAGTAGATATGTGGTGTTTGTTAAGAGACAGCCAAGCAAAGATGACAACAAATAAAACACATAAAAGATTTTTGCTCTTGATTTACTGGCGCTAATCAAAAATTAATACTTTTAGTTACTGTTCTACCGAGAAGGAGTGGTCCAGCTTTGACAAGGCAGAAAAGAAAAACGACAAATCATCATATAGCTTCTAAAACTGATTGTTGGACCCATTACAGAATGGAGGTTATTTGGAATCTGTGTATAAATCTAGGGTTTGACTTTTTATTAATTGTTTTAGACTGATCTGTTCTGATACTCGTAACATAACATACTCTTACTGCACCGAGAATATTACTGTAAGGCAAAATTATAACTCAACTCATTAAAATTCTATCAACAACAAATTACATATAATGTTCAATTTTACCTTCGGGTGTACAATGAAATGCAAGTGCGCGTTTCGGAGATCACGAAAGTGGAAAATCACCCTTAATAGTCGCGCGTTTAACATCAACATACGAAAATAATGTCGTACAGTATGCGCAGGAGTAAATAAAACAACTATGTTAATATTAGGTACAAGAAAGGCTCATTGTATCGAAAACGACATCTTTGAATCTATTTTTTTTCATATGACTAACAAAGAACTTGGTTTCTTGTAGAAATAGGCTGGCGAAACAGGCGAAAGGAAAAAAACATATTTTTTTCTGACACTGTAACCGTTTAATGATATTTATGCAAAACTATTACCAAATTGTTTTGTAACAGCCTGTATACACCTAAGAAAGTCTTAAAATGATTAAGGGAGTTCTGCTATTGGTCATTACATATTGACTTGACTTTATATCAAACAATATGTCTGATTTTAGCCAATCAAAGTATTTTGGCAGATATCCAAGTCCAATGGTTCTTGATAGGCCGATTGTTAGCCATTAGCAGAAGTTCCAATCGAATACCAATATTTTATTTAAAACGACTGTGATAAATAAATGCGTTGACATAAATGCGAAAGTTTGGATGGATGGCTGTTATAACTCATCATGCCAGAACAGATAAACCGATTAGAATGAAATTGAGCAAAGAGGTAGATTGAAGTACGTGTAGGTACTTTTTTATTACGGAATAATTGCTAAACCGAGGGCAGAAGCTAGTCCACTCTGTAATTAGACTTGTGATAAATATACTTTATATATTTCTCTAAATTTAATTTTTAAAATAATAATAATAATTTTATTTCCACACACGGCCGTCTGATCCCAAACTAGGCAGAGCATGTGATATGGTAACCAGACTGCTTACAAACATACTTATAAATTTCTAAATACATACATATTTTAGATAAATTACACTCGGAGACAGAACAAACGATCGTGCTCACCACACAATTATTTGTCCTGGGTGGGTATCGAACCCACGACCTCTCGATACTGATCCTTTGATTTAATAGTGATAATTCTTTGATGTAATTTTTCCAAGTTTAGTTTGTTCTTAAAAGAAATTTGGTAGTCTTATTTAACTCAAATTTCTAGAGAATGTTAAATATTTTTTAATGAACTTACCATATATAATAGTTATCCCATTATTTGAGTGCTCTACGCTTTGGAATAGTCTTATAAATGTCTTGTAACGTAACGTAATAAGAATAACCTCACACATCTCACATACAGCCGTCTGATCCCAAACTTGTTAGAGTACTATGACTGTTGATAAACATACTTATGTATTTCTAAATATATACATATCATAAATAAGTCACATCCAGACATAGAACAAATTATCGTGGTCATCTCACAATTATTTGTCCTGGGTGGAAATCGAACCTCCTACTTCTGGCTCATCACTAAATCAACAAGCCTGTAAAATCATAAAGTTCTAATACTTACTGTTTCCAATACCAAACATTAGTTTTAAATCGTACGACAGACCGACCGTATCAACGTAAGCGAGTTCTCAGAAACCCTTTGCAACTGAATTCTACATAGCCACCAAGAAATGATATACAACCCAATGTGATGTCGAGTAATATATCAATTTGTATAGCAACAGAAACAGTTCTGTGATTTATATCACTAAACTTGGAATGTGATCCATTGAATTTGTGAGTGGGGTATTTGAATTGTCAATTAATTTATTGGCAGAACAAGTTTGCCAAAAGTCAGAGGTAGCTAGCGTAGATTCTATTTCCACCAGAGAATAATAATTGTGTGATGAGTAGGATCATTTGTTTTAGATCTAGATGTGATTTATTTAAAAATATATAAGAAAGTTGATCAGCAGTTAGTGTTGACGTTTCTTACAGACACAAAGCAAAGAGACCAAACGAAAATTCTGTTAATGCTCTTCTGCTTTTATATCGAATCAGAGGTATAATTTTTTTATTGTTTTTATGCAGAATGGAAGAACTTTAGGGAAGTTCTATCATATTAATATTTGTGTATGTAAGCGTGTAATTGTACTATGTATTAAAACGTGACGCCAAGTCGCGTCTTATATAATTTTTTATTTTTTTATGGCATAGCGGACAAAAGATCAGAGCGTCTCCTGATGGTAAGTGACTGCTGCCACCCATGGACACCTGCAACTCACCCCAGAATCACGTGAAGATGAGGCTTATGGTCCGATAACCTAACTCACTTGATGAAAACAACGAAGGAATTGCTTAAAACCGGCTATCCGGTCGAGCCTGGGCCATATGTGCCGCAGCATTTTTTGCTGTTCCACTATTACTACGTTTGTTGACGTTGAGTTTAATTAATTTATTCTCATATAAGAATTTACAGTTGGTTCACTTATAATGAGATAATATAATATTATCGGATATCTGACACACAATGCCATCTAGTTTCAAACTCTCAAGCTGGATTGACTGATAGAATACTTACATACTTCTTTTTCGTAAATACTTATATATTATACATAGAAAACACCCAAACTCCGAAACAAATTTTTTGCAGATCATACAAACATTTGGTCGCAGCAATCGCATACGCTACCACTGCACCACCGACGCAGTCAAAGTCAGATACATAGAAATTAACTTATGACTTGTAGCATAAGATGCTAAGAGATAAATATTTTATTAGTCATAAGTTAAAATTTACAATGTAGGTTAATAATTTTTCTTTTTTAAATACATATTTCTTAATACCTCTTTTAAATGAATTAATACTGTCATGGGCCTGCAATACAGCTGTACGCCCTCATATAGTATTATTTAGTTTGCTATTTTTTCCCATATATCGTCCCCGTACTTGGAAAATTAAATAAGTCCGGTTTTGGCGATATTGACTTTTCCCTATTTTCAAAACACCTAAAACATGCCGCATATTTGAGCCTTACAGGCATTTTCGTTTCTTATTCCATTTCAAAAATATAGCCATTATTGTCGGACAGATGGAATAATAAATATCTTCAGACTAACACTATATTTTGGAGGAAAAATAAATAACTCGGTAAATAAATCAATAACTGTGGTCAAAGAATGGCAAATAAATGAAATAACATACCTATTTTAGATTTTAGAGCCTTATTGTTATTTTTTGGGTTTAAATTATTTTCTGTTTTGATTTAAAATAATACTTTAAGTTAATTTGTTTCCACTTGTTATAATTGCTATAATTTTGTTTATTTTTTTAAGTTTGTGGCAATATAAATATCTGTTTACAATACCTTTTTTTTAAATTTTATTGTACTTTTATATTTCTTCCAAAATATAACTTTATTAATATCATAATACAGCTTTTATTTTAAATGAGACCAATAATAGTTAAAAATATCAAAATAATGTAAAATACAAAGCCACTAAGTTTTACATTTAAAAATATTTCGAGTTTGATAAATTCAATAACTGCATTTATTTCACCAAATTTTACTCTACCAAATGGATTTAGCTTGTAGGAAAACTAAATAAATAGGCGAAATAAGTAGCTAATTTTAGTTACGTTATAAATAATAGTTGTGGCAAAATTAAACAACTTGATTTTTAATGTTTTATTTTGTTATAGTTAAAGATAGAGTTCAGTTTGTTAAAGCAAAATATAAAAGGTAATCAGGTCCACAAAATATAAAATAACCGACGGTGAAATTGTCTCACATTTTTTAACAAATGTACATTAACTGAAAAAAAAAACCACTGAATCGCGTTTATCTCAGAACTACAAAATCATAGTTATTTAATTTTCCAACTACGGGGACGATATAGTATTTACTTTCAAGGGATTTAGTGAAACTTTGTATAGCAACTTAGCAAATGCCCATTGAAAGAGAGAGAATGTACCTTTAAATACTGCATGTGTAGGTAACAAACTGAGGTTCGTAGACCCTGACAATAATGATGATTTGTCGCAATTAAAGCGAAAGGAAGGACGGTCATATCTTGGCATCGAGAAAGTAAGAGTGTGACAATTTCACGGAGTGAGCGCGCACGCGTCGCAAGCACTGAACTTCACGTCTAATGCGCAAGATTCGGTACAGACAGCATAACAGAGCTTCTTGTTACCAATCAGCGTCAATTTTAAAGAATAGCTTTACATGTTGGGTACGACCCACGGCTCTAGGAGACTAAAAAATCGTGTTCTCCAAACTTCGGACAGGCCTTCGCCCAGCAACAGGTGGTCGATATGACGTCAATAATTCAAAGTTTTCCGGATAGTTTAAAGCTAGCTTTATTGGTTTAACCAAATAAAGATGCGTATAAGTCTCTAGATTCTGTTGAATATTATATTACATAGATGCCGCTGTAGAGTATAATTCAATACCTACTTATACTCACCTACCTATTGATTGTATAAAAATCGAAACTTGCATGTAAATAATGAGTAGAGTAGAGTATGGAAGTAAAGAAGAAACAGATGTAGAACACTGACAATACACATTAAATTCATGTTTCTTTAACACTGAGAAGACATATATTACTGATTAACAGTGATTTATTAATTTCAAATATAACGTACATTTTAACCTTTTTAAAAGATTGAATATTACACATAATATTTTATAGTTATGTAATAAGCATAAAAGTATGGTTTTTTTTTCAATCTGTACTCGATGCGAGTCGATGCCTGCGCACAGATCTCGCCAAAATTGTCCCCGCACAATTTCCCGCCACTTTCCATATTGTCTATGATTGTGTAACGCACATGTTCGGTAATTCGATTATCTAACAGAAGGCCTACACGAAATACGTTCGTTACAATAAATTTCTCAATTTTATTAAATGTAATACAAGATGTGGTAAAATAAATATTTACCTTCGACTGTTATTTAATGATGACAATGATCGTCTACATGTGTGTTAATATGTACATAAATAAATTACAAATGTCCAGACCAGCTAAATCACAGGCCAATACTTTTAAATAATATTAAATATAAACTTTTTAAATTGTGACATTTTAGTGCGGGTGAAACAGTAACTCAGTACTCAATGGCCGACTTCTTGTATACTTAACTCACTGGTAGGCACAAGCGACCGAAACCAACGGAGAGGCGTCTGCGGTTAGCTTGGACGTATCGGAGGTATTCGATCGAGTCTGGCACAAAGCGCTTCTCTCAAACTTTCTGTCCTATAGCCTTCCCGAAAGCCGTCCTAGAGGCGTCTGCAGGCAGAAGTATTCAGAACGTGGTTATCGACCATAAGTCATCACCCATGCTGTTTCATCAGAAAACTATTCTGAAAGAGTAAGAAGAAAGAAAAACAATGTATTCGTGAACTTAAGAATATTCACTCATAATATAAAGGAAACTTAAGATTCATTTTTACGTGTAGCTACCTCACGTGCCTGTCGAATAGGACCCTGGTTCAGCGTCTGCTTGACAGACGTTAACCAGACATTATAATGAGTAACGGACGTAAATGAAACAATTGCTTGATATCGGTTTTCTAAGAACGAAAGAAGTATTTCATTGCTTTTTAAACCCAGTTTAGAACGTGGTTCCTTTCGCTTTTTGGTAGACGTTTGCCATACAGTCATTTTATTTTATATTATAAATATCAAGTTAATACAGTGACATTGAAAAATTTATGATAAAACATATTTATTATTAGTATAAAATAAATAATTATAAATTAAACACTAAATGATCTGGGATAATTAAGTTATTTAGGCGCGCGGGAGATCTGTGTATAGTTCATACATTGCTGTAATTATAGAAAGAAGTGTCGGAAAACAGTCTTGTTACACATTTTTCGGTCTCGCTCCTATCCGCTCAGAGTGTGTAACGCGCGAAAAGGAACTTCCATCTAAAAATAAGCGTCTGTATGCACCAAGTTTTAGTACTTAACTATAAATATTGGCTATGTTTGACTCAAGTTAGCAGTAGTCTCTTAAAAACAAACCCAATATATATCTTATTTTCACTATCTTACAAAATGCTATCAACTTATCGTGTTAAAAACTCGTCGCCGGAGCGTAGGGTCGCCACGGAAGGCAATATCCTGTTTCCTGCTAACCCCTTTTTATTTTAATGCACAATTATAAAGTTATTCGCTTGATTTCGTCTGCTATGGCTGTTCGCTGTGAATATAAATTATATTTTAATGCACAATGCTAGGGTGGTCTGCTTATATTTACATAGATGTGAATTTATTTATTAGTAGCCGATGCTAGTGAGTCATTTAAGATAAAAACAGAACAGGTTAAACCTAATTTAATTATTACTATTAAAAAGTAGTATTGTCTTAAGTAATTTCAATTAATTAATTTTATTATCTTGCCATTTTTTTTTTTTTTAAAAACAACAAGGAATAAATCCTGTGTCGCGGGCGATTATTATTTCTAGATGTCTTTTTACATTCTACAAACATACATGAAAACGGGAACAATGAACACCCACAGTGGAAACTATATTTGTGGAGCAGACAGTGTTGTCACTAGTGGGGATCGAACCCAAAACATTCAGCGCAATAAGACCGCTTAAACTCCTACGCCATCCATTCATTTACGATGTTTTGTTATAAATACTTATTTCTTTGTATCGACCTATACTTTTTTCCCTTTGTTCTGCTTGAAATTAAAATATTTATCCATGAATTAACCTTGAATATAATAACTCCATATTAAAAAGTATTGTGGTCATTCTTTATTTTAAATTTGAATGAGGTTGGAGTAAAATATGTCACAATCTATTTTTTGTAGGTAAAATAAAAAACGTACATGCCTTTTTTAAATATTAAAATGTTACATTTATCTCGTTACTAAACATTCCTGGGAAACAGTTTAAAAACATGTTTTTATTCTAGTGAAGTATTTTATGAATCTGTCCAACATATATTTGGATCAATTTTATTTTCACACCTATACCTACCTAATGTATAGATGTATGGATGGATAATTACTTTTCAATAGTATGATTTTTATTTTATTATATGAAGATCAAAATTTATTCAGACACATTATATTGCTCTTTTGTACCTTACAGAGAACTACAGAAAAAATGGACACCATTAAAGATCTATGGAAGTTTCATAGCTAATTGGTACCATCATTGTAATGAAGAAAGCTCGTTTCCTAATATCCGTCCTTTTCAAAAAATGCGGCTTTTAATTTTCAGATCCACCTGCAATGATAGTTTGACCCTGGTAAGTAAACCCTAGTTATGTCTGTTATTACGTAATCTTCATGACTCGGGGAGATACCGTACAGGTTAAAAGCTCATTTCACACATCCTGACTTGCGCTTGTTACAATGCTCAAGCACGCCAAAGCTGTCGTCATAGCGAGTACATAATTATATAACCCTGGAACTAATGACAATGAATTTCTTATTCCATTAAGACAATGAAGCACCAACAAGCGGCGTTTGGCAAGCATTTCAAATTTGCTTGAGTCGCATGGTCGCGTACACTAGGGTAGCCATGTAATAAATATAAAAAAAAACAGTGGCACTCCGGGAGTGCCGACAGAAGTGAAAACTTGAAAATTTAAATTTGTTGAAGTTAAAATATGTTTTTATTCGATTCGAAAATTTCCGACATGAATATATATTTTTGTTGTACGTATATACACAATATATGTTTAGATTACATACAGTTATATTCTCAATGTATTTCAACCCAAACTCAACTCCTGTGTAAACGACGACAATATGTGTAGATACTTATATACAGAGGTGTCGGTAACGATAACAGCGAAGTTCAATGGTTTTTTCCAACTCAAAAAATATATTCTTTTGTTTGTTGTTTAAAAATAAATAAATAAAATGCCCAACGCGCCTAAAACAGTTTTCGCTTCAAAAAAATATTACCGGTCAATATAAAGAATTGCGATAGCATATCTATGTTCAAGAATGAAATGAAATGATATTTATTTCTGTAACTAAATCTTTTCAGATATTTTTACAAGTCGGACTTTACAGCTGGAAGGAGCCGAGCCGGCATTTCCTAAGACTCACTCTGGGAAGAAACGCCAAAACAAACACCAGAGGTGTCATTATTTTTTGGTCCGTAAACAAAGTGGAATAAAACTGTGTAGTATAGGGGTTTTTTGAGTCGGCCTGTCCATACATACGGCATAGAGGCCCCAGCCATCGTCTAGCTTAACCGACATTGGTCAAGATCAACGACCCGAAGCACCACACTACCGTCAGCAGGATATTTGGGTAGGCCGTGGAAAGTTCAGTAAGTAGGTTTAAAACCTTCTGACTTTAATGTTTGAAAGTAGGTAATAATTAAGCTTCTTTTAAATGTAAAGCTAATAGCTTTTCTTGAAGACGAGACAGCGGATTTCAGCTCCAATCGGATGCGCCTATAATGGTGTCTTCCGTAGTATGTAGAAAACTACAACAAAAGAAAGCTCTTACACAATAAAAGTTTAAAATAGAAATATCCTGTACCATTCTAGACAATGGTAGCCCTACAGGAGACACACCTCTCAATGAAACGTAAGTTTCGCAAATCATTTCCGCTCTAATAGCCTTAATACCCGTAAGTACACAAAATACGCTGAAAGTCTCTTGAAATAACGTTTCACAATAATCGAAAAATCACATGACGCGCGTTACCATGTAAAGGGACCTTGTAATGTAATTTCATCCATTGTGGTGAGGGATTTAGACTACGGAGTGGCAACACCCGTATTCATTCCGTGGGTGTCGTAAGAGCCGACAAAGGGAGTAAACTAAGCAGGACAACAGTTTTACAAAGAGAAGGAAAACTTAATACCAACCCGTCTTGTCAGCGTGGTATAGTAGACAAAAACCTCCTTTCTAAGAAGAGGCCTATGTTCAACAGTGAATTATTAAAGGCTGTTGGTGTGATGAAAGTAAATTTAAAGCCCGTCTTGACTCAATGGAGTATTACTGGCAGGCCCTCGAGTGAACCCCGTAAGAAAAGGCCTGATATTATAAAGTACATGTGGTTCTTTAGACCTAAATCAAAAATTATTAGCAATACTTTCCGATAAAATTGCTTGCACAGTTGAAATAGATAGGCACTGCTGCTAAAGGTGAAGAGAGCTCAGAAAAATGTAGGTACCTACTCAAAGTAAATGCTGAACTAAGCCTTTGCCATCCAACCACTGACATATAAAAACATAAAACATAAACAAACATATAAAAAAAATACTAAGTTCCAATAGTTTCTTGTTGAGTACCTAGTTATCTATATAATAAAGTAAACACTTCTCTGATAATAAACCTAGGTAGCTTTATTATCAGAGAATAATGCGTATTACAGAGTGTAAACTATCTGTATTTAAATGGCTTAAAACTCTTGACTATACTTACTTACTTACTTACTGATACTAATCTTCTGATCTATGTCATTTAAATGGTTTGAAATTTGAGTTTTTACAATCATGTTTTATGTGGGTGATAAAAGTACACAAGATGAATAAAAAATGACGCCTTTGTTTACCTGGGTGAACATAGTAGAATATACCACTCAAATATGTAAGCATATAATATTTAACAAAACGTTTCTGGCACGGAAACACTTAGTCTTACCCGAACTTACACGGACACACAACTAAATGTATATTTTCTTCTAATTTTTATTTTCATATTATTTAACTAATCACACTCTGTGTGAGCTACCACTAAGTTTGCCGTTTAGTATTGGGAATCTTGCGACCCAAAACACAGATATCCCTATACCTTTCTCGGGCACCAGTAGCTCACGAATGTATTATTTTACTACTTAAATTACGACTAGATTAGGCCACGATGGTGTATACACAATTGTAATGAGAAAATAAAAAAATTATATTATCTATTTTTGCCAGGATTAATCGGCGTGTGACTGAAAAATCTATTAGCTAATAAAACATAACTACTGCTAGTTCTGTACTAGTTTAGAAAACATCTATTTCAATTGGAATCCAAACAAAGTCTTTTATGCGGCCCGCCATTACATGAAGAATGCACTGTTTTTTATTAAGGATACTGACAGGTGTCTGAACAAAAAAAAGCCTTCTGCTCTTAAAAACATAACTACCAATAACCGTTTGAGGTTTTCAGCAAGCATCATCAATAAATAATAGTTAATTTAATTTCTACTAAATTAATTAACATATTTTTTCTATCATAGTAACAAATACACTTCAAAGATTTTTCGTTTTGAATTTTAACTTAACCTGTAAAGGTTAATTTAATATTCAAAAGTTTAAACACGTAACACATCTTTTTAATGAAAAAAAAAAACACCCAAGAATTCAATTAATACTTTATTTTATAAACAATCCCGGATTTATCTTAAATTACTTATACATTTTTGAATCTGGTAACCATTTTTACACTTTTAGCATAGTTATTTAAGTTATATATTTTAAGTTGTATGCACCTTTTATGTCACCCAAATTGTATTAATATAGTCTGTGCTTTATTAAGTTTTCGATTTGTTTTAGAATGTGAGTGTTAATCAACTCGAGCTTTGAGTAGATTATAAAATTGTTTCTATATTTCAAAATTCAATGGTTCAAACTAAATGTAGTCACTTTCGCTCCTAAATAAAAGCAAATAAAATAAATTGTAATAAAACCAAGTCTTGAATATATTCAAAGATTAGATACATCTTGATAAGTACCTAAATATTATATGAATTATAGCAAAAATTAAGGCGTAGGACTGAATGTTATATTTATTAAAATCGTTATCCCTAAATGTGTGTGTAAACCAATTCCACTCTTTCACATTTATATAGGCACGTGTTCAGATGCTACATATTAAATTTTAAAAATAACCTGAAGAGAATTCTTATCATTCAAATAATAGTTGACTGTGAAGTGTTTACATTATAAACAAGAGAATAAATATTTCCTGATTGAATATTTATAACTTACAGATTTTAATTTGCACGAATACTTTTTTGCATTTCAATTTAACTCTATAGTGTTTTTACTCAGGATATCTTTCTCATATCTCGGGATATCTCTCTTTTTTGGACATATTAGAAGTTCGCCAAAGTTTCTAACAATTTGCAGGATAGTTAACGTGTAATAAACTTTTAATGTTATTACTTTGATGAAGAAATTGGGCCTTTTCTCACAATGTTTGTAAACGTAACGTTCTTAAATATGCCTATAATAAAACATCGTGTTCGCAGACCGAAAGACCGTTACAGACACACAGGAAAGGCGGCCATTATAATCAGCTATTTCTAAATTATCAATAGGAATGTTGTAACCTATTTTACTACTTTCGGACACTGGTATTCTAAATACTGGCAGTTTTTCAATAGCACCTAAGAGGTAACTGGCTAAATACTTTTTTTTTTAATAATGCAATGGATAATCGACTATTTTTATGAAGACACTATTTGAGGCAATTATATTATCAATGTTGTGTTGTCTTCATGTAAACATTTCTTTTATTGGTGTCTAAAATTGTGGTTTTATTCATATATGTATGGATCATCAAAACAGAGTTTTTCGGTTTCAATTTTGGTACTCTTTAGTAATTTCAAATTTTGCGCTGGAAATTAGGAAGTCGAGTTTAACTAATTTGACAGATTTAATTATGAGATTTCTATGACAAGTATAACACTCGAAATTTTATTAAAACTTATGCATAAACCCTAAAATAATAGCAAGAAAGCTACCGTTTATTATTTAGTATTAGTTAGTAGATACTTCTACTAAACGTATGGTTAACCGCATTATAATAATGTCTTTGGAGAATTGTCGTTCTTTCTATTCGCAAACAGAAAACAAACTAAATTACGACGACCTCCGTCGATGCTGAAACTAGTTATTTCATATTCCTCCTCACATAACTTTAACGTTAGATCATCAGAGAGTACCACTCACAAGGGTTTTCTTTTATCCTAACCTAAAAATATTTGAAGCAATACAAGTGTGCTATGATGGTACTCGTTGCATGATCTAACACTTCTCTATTGAAATACTGGGACTGGGCCGCTATCAAAATCTAAAAGAACAATAATTTATACAAATATAATATTATTATATAATAATTATTTTAATTAATTAATATTACTATTTCATTATAATTCATAACTTATAATATTTTTAACTAAATTTAAATATCTGCTAACATATCAAAAGAGACAGTAAATTGTTTATAACAATTGCAAAGTAGACAGCACAGCCTATTAACGTTATTGTAGCAATTTCTAGTCACTAATTAATTTTCAATACAATTTTAGACAGAGAGAACTGTTTTGATAAGTGTTGCCAAGTAGTAACCGAAGTTGATTAAATTAAAAGCATATTAATTATTGTAAAAAGTAAGGCTTTTAGTTTTATTCCCTTTTTTATTATTATTAATGGCATGTAGGATTTTTAATATAGCTTATAAAGGGTACCAAAATATATTTGAAAGTGAACTTCTTAGTAAATATTTTTTTCAGCTGGCAATAATATCAACACATTGTAAACCTGTGTACAATATGAGCAGATATTTTTTACATAAACTGACAAATATATAGAATGCATAAGTACATTAACATAAGGTTTAAATTTAAGTAGATTATATCACATTTACGCTACTTATAAATCTAACCTTAAATATCTAGAATGTTTCTCGTACTATTTATATCTAAATGTTTGATCTTTTTGAATTTCAGCTGATGTATAACCAATAACTTTAAGCATTGCAATTTAATATAAATTATACAGACTAATGTAACACTTAGCACCTTATAGAATTAATCATACCAAGATTGTATGTTGATCATTCTATAATCAAATTGGAAAGAGTTGTGGGTATTCGTGGATCTAACAATGTACATTACTGCTTTTGTCTCGTTAGATTAAGAACACACCGTAATGTAGTAACAAATATTATTTATCAAATGTATAATGATATAACAGGGGTATATTTTCAAAAACCTCAAGGCTAACATTTTCCAGGCATATATGTTTTTTCGGCCATAAAAGTTCATGTAAGTAATTAGCGAATTACTTCAAAGTATCAAAGTCAGGGTAGAACGTATAATATTGATAGCAAAAACAGCTATGCCCTGATATATGAGAATCAAAGTGGATGTCCACACTTCGCGTGCAATTTCAAAGAAGTTCATATTCGCTTTTTAGTCGAATAACGATTAATTTTTAATAACACATGCAAATATTTACAATACTGCAATAGATAGGGCCCAATCTTCCATTCTTCGACGTAAAGATTAAGTGGTTTTTGAAAATATACACCTAAAGTATATACCTCGCACAATGTTCATTAACTTATATGCCCACAAGAATTTAGCCTCAAACCTCTTCCAAAATATATTTAACACTACATTTAAATTCAAATTTAAACTTTAAGTAAACATGAATAAGTACACTTTTCGTGAAAATAATAATTTACTTAAGTTATAATTTGTTGTTTACGTGTCTTATTTCTTTTCGAGCTTGGGTGCGATCGTGGCCTTGCAAACGTATCCTTTGAGTGCGAGAACTCCCCTGCATTTTATGTGAACTTGGTAACGGGCGCACCAATCGAGGTTATTGCACCCGACTCCAGCGTCTGATAATGTTTTCACCGCAGCTTGTGATAGTAGGTCTGTAAATTAATAATCATACAATAGAATATTACAAATATGAGAATGTTAAATTAGTCACACATTTTGCAAGATTAACTGTTAGACTATACTGAATAAGTGTGACAGAAAATGCAATAATCTTCATACGAAAAATGTGTATTTGCATAGTGGGTAGATAATAAAGAATAGTGACACTAGTGACCGATGTATACAACTTTCTTACTTATAATTTGAAGGTTTCTTTTTCGAATTTTAAAGTGGGCATTCTAAAGTCGGTTTTTGATTTTGATATCGGGACCTTTGAGGTAGGTCACTTTCGAAAAGGTTAAATGCAACATGGATAGTCATGTTTACCTATTAATATATGGATAGAAAGACACAGCCTATGCTGTTTAGGATCCTCGCTGAAGGCCAGGCGGCAGACAACAACTGAGTTTTATTGGACAACAATGTAAAATAACAGAAATGTTGAAAAAAATCATAGATATTTTATGTTATTTGTTGGATTGCATTTTCCCCGTCGACAGTGATCATAAAAATAGTTTTCAGTTTCCCCAGGAACGGAGCATAGGGAGCATAGAGGACGTACCGGGTGGGTCGGCGTGCGTGAGGAGCTGCACGTCGTTGGCGCGGCAGAAGGTGTGCAGCGAGGGCGGCACGACGCAGCACGACGCCAGGTTGATCTGCGCGATGGACGGCCGCACGCGCGCCCACGCGTGCAGCTTGCGCAGGCAGCCGCCGCCCACGTCCGCCACGCCCAGCTGCTGGACGCGACCTGACGATATTTTAGTACACCTTAGTAAAACGATACGGGTACCAATGTCTTACCCTGTGGCATTCCAATTTTTTTAATGTAACAACTGTTTTACATACATATAATAATGAGAATATTTTATTAACTAAATCTATGCAATTATTATTTTTATAATATAATTATTGTTTATCTTATGCAAATATTTATAGTACATATCCAGCTAATCTAATACTTTTAACTTGTTTGTAAAGTCAAAAGGCTTTGGAGGATTTCTATTCAAGTTGTCATACATTGAATAGAGTAACTTTTGAGACACACATTTATTTCCTTAAAATAGTATTTATAGTAAACATAGTTTTTACAAATTTGACATTCTTACCTTCTTTTACATAATCTTCTAGCACAGCCCACAACACTTTAATGCCAGGGAGAATAGCTTCACATTTGCGAGCATCAGCATCGTTGTCTGCTTCTCCATCCGTGCTCGAAATATTCACTAGAAACAAAAAATATCACTGTTTAAACCTCCCCTTCCCAAAACCCATTATTAATTTACATAGGGAAAATACTTTCGCATCTATCATCCAGTTGATTATTAATTAAAAGGCATAGTACATACTATTACTACCGAGAGAAATGGGAGAGGCTTTGGTACTGTGTGATGTGTTCTTCACATTGTCGTCATCGTTCCTGGCTTGTCTGCTGTTCACGTTGTCCGGGTTGTACGCCAAGATCACGTTGTCAATGTACTCTGTTTGTAGGGCCGTGAACACTGCAAAAGGAATACAAGTTCAAATTAAAATCCTTTTTATTCTAGGAATAAAAAGATACATAGATTTCTATTCGCATGTTAGCTGTCCGATTTGTACAATGCCTCATAACTATAGAAGATCACAATTAGACAGCAATTCGTTTTGGTCCTTGAAAAGGGACCGAAGTGTGTAACAAAAAAAAAGATTTGATTGATTTCAGCAATTAAGTGAGATGTCAGATCATCACATGCTACTACTGTGAGGCTCACTCGTTTTTATTTCCACTGACGAGTCTTATGACCGAGAGCTTAAAGATTTAAGGTAGATAAGGTTAGCAACGCATCACCAGCATAATCGATTTTACGAGTGTTTTATAGGTAACGGTCATCATAGGTCAGGCCGTGTGCTAGTTCATAAAGGAAGAATTACCACCTAGACAAAATGTGTCGTCGCTAAATATATCTACTCGAAATTCAGGATGAACAGGAAAATCATTAATAATTATAATCATATAAACTTCCTATACCTAAGTAATAACATTCTGTTAGCATTTTAAAGGGCTTGGGTTTTCCGGGGACAGTCAGTTCGCGTTACATGTATGCGAATCTTAGGCGCAAGTGTGAGTTTATTTCCAATGTCAGGTATCGTGTAGGCTGTCAAAGGATTTTATGGTATGTAACAACATTCATAAGTTTATCGTATGACAACGTCTTACCTCAATGAACGTTAAAAAAGACAATAAGTTGTTTATGACAGCAATGAGGTTTTAACTGTATTTAATTGTTTACATGTCATTGGAAAATGAACAAGCTCTTATTTTATCTAAACAACGGTAATATTTAAAGAACAATCGTCGTCCTCGAGCCATATCAGCTAATGAGCAACTAATCGTTATGGTCTATCTGATCGAAAATAAAGATGATAAAGCACTGTTCAATCGAATTGTATTCTTTCTTTAGAATCTAGCTATATTTAAGGACTAACCAGAAAAAGCCCTATTCATTGAGAAAGTAAGACGTCGATATTATTGTATTATAGATAATAAATTAACTTTAAAATAGTCATTAATGAGCATGAGGTAGAGTTAATTTTTGCGTCATTGAATCCCAGTCTTATTGTTTTGGTGATTCTAAGGAATTTTAATATTTTGATTACTAGCTTTTGTCCGTGGCTCCGCCGAGGTGTAAGTCGGTTATCGTGGTAAAAAGTAGCCTATACTCTTCCTCAAAAATAAAAGTATCTCCATGCTAAATTGCATTAAAATCGATTTAGTGGTTTAGCGGTGAAAGCGCAACAGAAAAACAGTTACTTTCACATTTATAATATTACTAAGCATTAAATAGAGTACACTTTTATCTGAAGAAGTTAAAAGTTTACATGTAGTTTTACAGGTCAATGCAGTCTTAAAGACAACATGAACAGCTTAGCTCTTTGCATAGATTACTCAAACTAACCGCGAACCGCAAGTGGTGACACCAAATTATATGTGTGGCGTGGTGATCGTGATCAAAATACTAGCAATCAATTAACAAGAATATGTAAATATGATGAATGACCACATATTTCCGTGTGTACATTTTCACGGCATTTATGATTATAAATGCTTATAAATCCGGATTAAGAATACGGAGTGTCACCACCTCTATTCATCCAGAGGCTGCCGACTAAGGGAGCAAACTGCACTGCAAAGAGAAGGAAAACTTGACACAAACCCTATACCAACCAAGCCAGCGTGGTATAGTAGGCCAAAACCTTTTTTCTAAGCAGAGGCCTATGTCCAGTAAACTATTAAAGGCAGTTAATGTGACGCGATGTTATAAGGCATTACTCAAACAATGAAACGTGGAAGTCGTGGGTGCGATCCATTTAACCAGTCTCAAGTTTCTCCGTTTGCGATTTTTCTTACTAATACAATGAATTCTTTTACGTGTTAATGAGTGTATGTTATGGATAGATTGAGTACTTGCTGTAGTTGACTAATCCCTCCCACACGCCCACCACTATAACTCCTTTACACTAGGATCAACAGCAGTGACCCACAAACACACCGAGTTATAACACTCATGAAGTCCCAGGAAAAATTTTGAATGTCTTAAAACCCGCAACGATATTAATCAGAAAAAACGGAGGAGTTGGAAATACAGTAAAGCCACTTCCCTCCTTAGCAAAGCGGGAGACAAAATGAAGTAAAATAGGCATACACCCATTTAAATAGGGAAGCACCACGGTCACAAAATAATATAATATTTGATTTCTATTATATGTATCTATGGCAGAATCGCCTAAACGCACGGAAATTCACCCTAGTTGACACAAGACCTCCATAGTATACCACCCATGATGTCACCTGCAAGCTATTCAAAGACTACATTCCCAGAGGATGCGATCAGTAGACTTTTCTCAGTTAGAGTTAGGTGCTGAGCATTGACACAATGGTGACTCGACTAATTGAAATGAATACAGCTTGCTCTTAAAGTTACCATGACCCGTAAGAAATTGAGCGATACAGTGATCTACCCCAAGCCATGTCATTGACAACCGTTCGCGAACAGATGGAAAGAACCGGTAAGGGTGCTTAAATAGTTTGCCGTAGTTGAGTTAAACTTTTTAGTACAACAAAAACAAGGCAAGGGAATGGCGAGGTATGATAGGTAGGATACAAACAAATATTATTCAACACAGATTCCTTAAAGTCGTTTCTATATTTCTCTTATTTGATTAAGAAAGACTATAATCTGAATAAAATTATATTATGGTGTCAATATGTCAATTTATCAGTTTAATACACGATATACCTTGACCTACCTACCGTATACTGTTTCATAAAAACTAGAGGTCAACATAACTTTGGTGAAAATACATAACGACGAATATGTAATACGCAATAACACTTGTATCGGTCAAGTATAAAAATATTATTAAACATAAATAGTTCCGTCTCGTTCCTGCTATGAACATTCTCAATGGATCAAATCGTAATAAAGTGAAAATCTCATAATACTGACTTAATAGAGCGTGGTTTAAATATATAATAATACATCACATATAAGAACTGAATGAAAGCAACAATAAAAGTGTCCTGTTGCCTAGTAGAGCATGGTAATGGTTGCGTCATTTTTGGATTTGGAGTAGTGTCTTTCCAAAACCTCAAGCAATAAAATCCCTACGAAAACACGCAGATGAACTATCAACACAATTTTGACGCTGCGCAAGTCGAAGTAGATTTTTCGCTGGTCCTAGAATTGGATCTTAGTGGAAAGATATCGTATTGTTTTAGTAAACTTGGATTGGCTTTATCTCCACGTAATAACGGCAAAATAACAAACTACAATTTAATTAAATATAAAGCACACGAACTTAAATAAAACGATTTCTTTTCAACCGCCTTCAAAAAACGAGGGGATTTCAATGCGATTTTTTTTGTTTGATACCTCCAAATTCCTTTATTTATAAAAAGTGTTTTGGGAAATTATGTTCTTATTTGGGTATACTTCTCGTTTGCAATGTATAAAAGCATACAATACATACATAAAGAATACAGTTTATTACAATTCATCATGATGTAGGCGTTTTGAAGTCAGTGACAGTGTTTTTTAACATTGATATTAATATGTACATTGGTACTCAAATAGTGCTTGTCACGTGAAATATATCGACATACTTATATATTTATCTTTTCCTTATCTCTTTATCAAGGAACCTACCCTACAGATAATAATAATGACTATGCGTCATGCTCATAGAGCTCACCTTTACTTTTATTCTAACCTTTACTTAAACATTTTGCTGTTATAATATATAGATATGATATCTAGTAATCTAGATATCATATCTATATATTATAACAGCAAAATGTTTCAGAACACTTAAGTAAAAATAAATACATGCAAAATACTTTGCCGTGAACCAGTGTAGCTGATTTGATGTTATTCTTTCGCACAAAGAAACCGATTCTTAATATTCACATGTGTCTAATTTTAAAAAGAACAGTTTTTACATTTTTTCTATTTGCGAGCCACGAGTAGAGGCATTTTTTAAATATAGGCACCCTGAAACAAGAACAAAAATGATATACATATATAATAAAACGATATACAAAATAATATGCCACAAAACCCGGCCTAAGAGCATTGAAACTCTATATCAACAGTTTGTAGATTTTTGGAAACTGAAATATATTAAATTTAATATATGTGTATATTTTCAGAATTCCGTCTGTACAATAAGAACAACAAGGAGTTTTAGAGTTCTGTGTGATGTTTATAGGTGGTTTTATCATCTTTCTTTAGAACAATCAAATCGAAAAGTAGCAGTAAAATAATGACAACGAGGTTTAAATAATCGACTACTAGTCCTTAGTCCAGCGCTTCGCAAGGCCGTGCTAAATAATCCTAACTTGTCTACAAGCGTTGAGGTTTTCGCGTTTCGCGGTTTTCGTTTTTTGTACGGTCATTTTTTATAGCAAGATCTTGACCTGTGTAAACACGATACAGACTTATAAATTGTTCAATGATTAACGACTAACGAATTACGAACGACGACGAATAACGTTTAATATTTTGTGTCAAGTCATTCTGAGATATTACTTATTGGAATTGGCACTGTCTGTATATGAGACTATAATTTTATAACGTAGTTTAATGATTACCTTAAACAATTCCGAATCTGGTAAACCTGTCTTATAACGTACAGGAACTACATCTTATACTTGGGATTGTGACGTCATTACTCTAAAGTGGTACGGTATGATGGCCTTCATGGCGTTTGTCCGCTAATGACGTCAGTAACTAAACACGGACTAATACTTACGCAGGATCAATAATAGTATTTTATTGTCAGTCCTGACGTAAAAGGCTTTCAACTCGAAGCATATATTGTTATGTACCAATCTAATGCAGGTCCTATGCACATAAGCACGCCGTTATCGCGGCGGTAAGACCCGTTATAGAGAATTGGCTCGAGAGGCATCACGGAACCTTCTCATACCGATTGACGTAAGTGATGACCGGGAAAGGCCTGGGGGTGGTAGGTGACGCCAGCTGTCTCTCTAGCAGAAGCAGGCCGGGGTGGTGGCGAGACACGCTGCTGTGCGCGCGCTCCCTATACGGAGCACAAAGGGGACAAAGGGGTTCCCACACAAGTGGGGCCATTTACACGCCGTAGATGGGCTGAGATACGTCGGGGTATCAGGGATTTCCTTCCTGGGGTACACCTAAAACCGCACGCCACCCCGGCAACTTGTACCCGAGATGGCGTGCGGTTTTTGGTCGGTTCGAGTCCGACATAACCACCGGTGGGTGGTATCCGAGGGGATTTCCGCACAGAAAAAAAAAGGTACCTATGCACACATTTCTTTTTATACATATAAAAATGTTAAGTTGGTTTGTGCACACTTCAAAAATTGAGCTTAAATTTTGACACGATATAGGTATAACCAGCTTCAAACATTGTTTTTATCAATTTTTGCTTTAGTTTTGTTCATCATTTCTCATCAATGCAACCACAATATGCCACCGCGAAGCGTGGCAGGGTACACCTAGTAACTTTATGGAGTAGTTTGCATAGAGCAACACAGGCCACCGGCGGACAGGAGTGCTACCGAGCTGCTCTATGAGTAATTTGTTTTCACGATTATTTTATCGGTTACCCGCAAAAAGACAAATAATTATGTTTCTATTAAAACTGATAACGAACGTTAGATGACTACTTAAGCATTTCATGAACCAAGAAAACTGAAGATAAAAAACATTAACTTTTTAGATTCCAGAGTGAATTTTTAATTAGTTTAATTACAATCAAATTGTTGTAGGTACGATTTGCTATTCGTAATCAGTCGGAGCCATTTTATGTTGCATAATCGGACTATCAGACCATTGGTTTGATTAAGGCCCTCTTACAATACTAATATTATAATATTATCACAAGAACCGATTACACTCGTGATTTCTTTATCAACATCAGCTGACAAAAAAACTTAGCACTTTGTTTATTACATCATAATAACGCTGTGTCATTTTTCAACTGTAGTGATAACATATTGATCTTAGGTATATATGTACTTGTTTAATAAGTTGTCCTCCGAACTTTAGCGGACAACCCATGCAAATCACAAGTGCTTTGCTTTGAGCATCCCCATCACCCAGAGTTAGTGGGAGGGGCCCAGTGACCTAACTCATCGAGTGAAAAGCAACGGCAGAATTTCTTAAAACCTGTCTTCTGTGAGGCAGTGCTATCACTCGGGTCGAGCCGACACATTATATGCCCGAAGCATGACTTAAGAAGTTTTATGTGCCCCCAAAAAAACAATGCTTTAGTTCTTAGCTAGGCAGCGTTTTTAGTATAAAGTTACACAAAATGAACACCACAAAATTTATTAAACAAATCACTTACCATTCTGTAAACACTCCGTCAGTGCCGACGTACTATGTTCATTTATGAATATTTTCACACCAATCTTTAGATTCTTCCGTTCCTCTTCCGCCATTTTGATGTGAACGTCATCGTGAGGCCTGGTTATATTCACTAAGGTTTCCGTACGGGCACTGGGGGCTGTCGATGTGGACACTACCATGTAATCCGAGTGCTGCTGTGAGGTTTCAGGCGAATTCTCCGGAACACCATTTTGGATTGGAAGGCCGTTTTGAACAGAGCTCCATTCTGACAGGGTCAGCTTGATGCTCTCTGAAAGCTATAAATTGTTTTCTTAGTATTTAAAATGGCGCAACACTACCAACGCCCATTGTCATCTGAAACTTATGAGTTCCAAGTGCGTTGCGAACTTTTAAAGCTCTCTCTAGAATTAGTAAGTGGACGTTTTAGGCTTTCCGGTAACTTCACTTACTCGATGAAATACAACAAAAGAATTGCTTAACACCGGTGTTCTGTGAAGCAATTTTCTAGTAGCACTAAAGTCGTGCCAGCACTGGTAAGACTGGGATATTTCCAAGGATGGATTTGGTGTTGTAACCAAGAACTCTACCATTTCAGTGGTCTCTACAAACTAGAACTGTTTCCATTAAGTATGAGCCTACTTCTAAATTATTTTAGGAAACGTTCAATTGCTGACTAAGTATTTCTTATTTCGTATTTCTAACTATGACAATGACGAACTGCCATACAATCGTTAATCCCTTATGGATGCAATTTACAAAAATCAATTATTAATGGGCGCTGAAACAGAAAAATTATCAGCTGCTTCAAACGTCAATTTTGTAGTCACTTGAGCTGGATGTTTAGGCACTGCGTTGTGGAATTAGTTGGTCGGTCAGGGCAAGTGACTTCATATGTATACGAGTAGATGATTCAATTCAGAGATAACAAAGCCGGTGCTTCTTGTCGAGTACATAAACATTGAGTTCTTCACACTCCGAATAGTAGCAGGGGAGCCCTAGAAGGGATTTGAAGATTTACTCGAGCGTGTCAGATTAACAAGGAGGAATACCTTACACCCAGTTGAGTACCTCCACCATACATGAGCCCTACATATAGGTGAGATCGTCTAGGGCAGCCTATCAGATTAGTTAAAAAAAAGTCGATGGTCGAAATTAAGGTAAGTTGGGCTAATTACATAGGGATTAGTGTGTATTTAAAACAATCTGACGATTTGAGCGTGACATAAAGCAGTGGAAGTGTCACAAAGTTCCAAAAACAAACTCATGACCTTGACATTTATTTTTTATTTTGAACAAAACAATGCAAGAAATCTTCTTTAAACACACACACTTTAAACGTCACATTTTGTGTAATATGTGTGTGTAGATACGGGTTTTGAAGGGTAGGCTAGGGGTAGGTAGGGTAGTTCACGAAGTAATACGTATAGAAACTCTTTATCGACCTCTGTGTATATTTTTAACTTTACTTGTACTATATTTTACACTGTCATGGCAGGCTGTATAAACAGAATCAGATAATAAAATGAAACCATATACTACAGTTGAATAGTACTTAAAATAGGAACTGTTGATACTAACAGGCTGTGAGAAACGATAAGTTTGTTTGTAGTGACAACAGCAACATCACTTGTTCAGACAACAAGCAGCTACTCAGATAGTATCAACGACGTATTGTATCATTTACATAACGATATCTACATAACGATTATACATGTGTCTCTTATTCTTATTGGCCATGTACGTCTTGGCAGTTGGATTTTCCATGGTTTACTACAAATACCTATCTGTCTTGACGAGTAATGATGAAAATAAAACTACCCAATCAGATTAACCTAGTGATAGCACTAGGTTAATCTGATTGGGTAGTTTTAATTACAAAGGAATTCGTTAGATTTCGTTTATCGCGCGTAACATAACTCGATAAAAGAAGACATAGCGGTTTAACTCCATTTAACCGTAAAAGAACACACATCATCACAACATCCTTATAAATATCCCAGTGCTAAGAGTGCCTAACCTTCTTACCTACCTATAACTTAAATTACATTTTCCTATATTCCTGTCCTATCCATTTTTTCAAGTGTACGTAAAATTTATGAACATTATTTATTGCTAAAAAGCAATCTCTTACAGACCACCATTAGGATGGAAGAAACGACTGTAAATAGGTATGTAATAGTCATGGGTAGTTTTTGTATGATAAAGTAATATTGAATACCTATCAAAGGAGTGGTATATGTGCATTACTACCTACTGTTTTGCTGTCTGTCTCATTTAAAGATCACATAAAACATACAAGGCAGGAAAATATATAGTTGCTTGATCATCGTGAATCATTACAGAGTTTCAATATTATTCTCACTATTCTCATAAATATCGTACATCAGTTATGATTTTCGAATGGCCAACTAAGTTACAAATAAATACGAAATGAGACAAAAAAAAAGGCAAGTCATACACTTTTTGAGGATACCTAAAAGTACCTACTGTTAGTAAATCGGATTTTTTTTCCTCCGAGCCTTTTTCCAAACTAGGTTAGGGACGGCTATCTACCACGATACGGCAGAACTTCGATTTTTTACGTGAAGCGACTGCTATTAGACCTACATAACCCATGCACCAGACGATATCAAAGTTCTATAAAAGGACTTGTCGGACTTTTTAGGGCTCGCAACTATCCGTAAAGATTGCCACAGATGTTCGTAGGGCAACCGGGACCGACGTGCTCTCCGAGGCATGTAGGGTTGTCATTGTTTTAAGAATGGTCACCCATCCATAGGCTGACCTACTCGGTTACTGCTTAGCCACGAGCCCCCTGAACATAATATTTAGATGTCATATTTCCCTTCGTAATTTAAAGATTTTGCTTTAATTTTAGTATATACAACATTTTTGTTGTAGACATTTTAGAAAATGTCCCTATTGAGGCACGTCATGAATTAAACATATTATCTTATTTACAAAATTATTTATTAGACGTTTACGTTTAGTTATCTACGTAACTTATACTGGAGAATACGTTATTGACGACTGTATTTTAATAACTTCGTCGACTTTTTCCGAATGAAATTCTGTTACCGCTTTGTTTGTCTTGTGTGCTTGTGTCTTTAATATGTTTACCCATGCCAAATAAAAGTAGAATCCTAAAAAGAGGTAGAGGTTGCAGGTACTTATATATTGATATATTGTGGTTGGTAGGTATTTAGACTATAGACACAGCGAATTCATATGAAATGCATATGCAAAGAATGATTAAAATATTATAAATTAAAGATCTTAAATTCAGATCTGTTGTAGAAACGGATTGTAAAAATGGCCTGTTAACAAAAATAAATTGACACAGACTAAAATGGAACAGTATAAAAAAAATAGGTCTAGTTGTAGCCTCATTGCCAACTACGTGGAACGACGCAAGTGTTCATTTCGCCGAGACAGAAATATATTAGGTTGCATAACACCTGTTTTCAGTGTTTACATTTTATAATTATTTCCTGGTTTTCTGTTATTGGCAATATTATTCTTGGTTTGTACCTAAATAGAACAAATATAAAGTAATACAGATCTGGGTACATACAGATCAAATAGGCAGTCTGCTCCAACTTTGACAGATAAAAATATTATTTATTATATGCACAAATGATAATGTAGTCTCTTTTTAAATCAGCACATGGTTCTAGATATGTGTTGTTTACATGTGTATGCATATTTTTAGACTAGCTGCCATCTATTAACAGATAGGATTTATGCTGGTGTATTTGATTTCCAAATTAACTTTAACACAATTGTATAATTCTCAATTTTGGTAGTATACCAGTTGAAGTTTTTTAATTAAATTATTGTTTGTTCCATTTTAGAGATTTACAGCCCAGTAGCAGCTATTATTATTATTAGCAACCAATGGATGTGATAGAGCACAGTAATCATAGTAATCAAGTATTTGATATCCAAAAGGAAAATTTCTATACATATAACTGTAACTATTTCTGGTGTAATAGTTTTGTGTGAATTGGCCTAGGGGTGGATCCTGAATTACCCACCCCATATATTACATTTCATGTACAATTTTTTTTGTTTTCCCCATTTTAATACTAGAATCAGCTATTATGAGCCATAATTAGATAAGGTCTAGGGTGGAAAGGTCAGTTGCTATTTCATTAAATAGCACCAACTATTGGTGGAAACTGTTCAGTTTCTTCGGTCGAGTTCAAGGATGTGCTGCCTTTTGAGGCGCTTTACGTTTTCTCTGTCTATTAGTAGGTCTTTAGCTAGAGCGTTGCTGTGGTTGTTGAGTCTTTCTTTGTACTTTTTGCTGTATTTTTTAACTTCTTCCCTTACAGTTGGCATTTCAAGGTACTCATGTATTTCTGAATTTCTTACAATTTAATACATACATAATTAATAATTTCTTACATACAATTAATAATAATAATCATAAGAAGGAACTCTGGAGTCCTAACCTCCGATATCTTAGTCCCTGTACATAAATATATTTAAAAATGTAATTTATATTTCATGGAATAAAGAGAATAATAATCATAATACTAATATTTCAGACCTGTAACACACAACACCATCTAGTTTCAAACCAAGCAGAGCTTCTACTATGAAAGCTAGATTCACTGATAGAATACTTACAATTATTTTTTTTGTAAATACATATATACAGAAAACACCCAAACTCCAAAACAAATACTTTTATTTTCCTATTAGAATTTTTAAGAATCTTATATTATCCACTGCAAGTCCTTTCCTGTCTCTTACCAAAAGGAACATCTTAGTTTTATATTTACTATTAATAATATTGAACTTTATTTATAAAAGTTGGTTTCAGACTTAAGCTAAGAAAAATTCTCATTTGCCTGAAGAAGAACATTTGAATCTATAATTACTTACTCACAGATCAAGTCTTACACCAAGTTCTACAAAATTACATCAGCTAATTTACATAATAGGCAAATTAAATAAGGGTTAGTTTTCATCTAGATTACACATACATCAGCTTTTTAATATAATGTTAAACTTATATTTAATAACTATGATGACCGTTCAAAACTATTTATGTGTAAATCTACTGAGTACATTACATAGATTGTTTAATACAGTATACTAATATCATCTACAAATGGCTCTAAATTACTACCTACTCCGGTTATCGTCAAGGACATCACCTCGAAAAAAAATCAAAGTCTATGAAACAGATATTACTAACCTCTTCGGTAACATTTTGTCCAGCCTTTTTCTTGATGTCGATTAGGTTTAGCACATTGCCGGTGTTTATCGTCACCTTAGATGCGCTCTTCAACATTGTGGCCAACCACATTAACTTTAATTGTATACTAGACTAGAGGCCTCACACTTAAAGCCAAGGCTATACCGGCGGATATCACGCACACAAAGCTATTTAACGCAATATTTTATACACGGAACGGACAACCGTGTACTATCAGCATCTGGTTATGACTGAATAGTGAAGACTGGCCTTGTACACCGCTACTCATAATTTTTATACACAATCAACTGGAAAATGCTTTATCTATATGACTTTTTGCGAGTTGTGTGACGAAATAGCTTAGGATGGAAGTGACAACATTTTGAAGACTATCTATGTAAGCTGCCGTAAAACAGGCATGCATGGATGATTCGACAAAACTAGAATTTTAGCTAATTTTCATAATATTGCACAATTATTCTACCAGAATCAAAATGCCAAAAGTTACTGACATTGACAGTTGAAATGAAAATAAAGATGTAAATATGTGATGTGAGGAATTTTATGTTCTATAGCTGTGCTTTCAGAGGGTTACTATAGCTAGAGAAATCCAAAAACAGTTTTTAACCATTTCGTTTTGATCGGTTTGAATCAGATGGGAACTTGTCGTAAAACGATTGCAAATATACAGCAGTCGTTGACAGCAGAGAGATTGCAAATATACATACAAAAATACAAATTTAAATTTTTCACCTACGCCGGTCCTCTTGGCTTTTGTAGGTACAGGTCGTTTCTTACAGGGAAAGTTACTCAATGTCTGGTTTTCTTTTAATCAGTGCAGTGAAGTAATGGGATTTTTCGGAACATAAAAACTTTATTAGATTGTTTTAAATTTTGCTTGCTGGCAATTTCCGGAACATCTTTCAATCAACAGATTACAGATTAAGAGATATGTACATAGCTGTGGTACATAGTACATAAGTATTTCAATGATTTCAATCCAGCTGATGTGATAGCAATTTGACGTGTTATTTTCAATTTTTTTATTATTACAATTATATTCTATTAAGATACATAGTTACAAATTGTTTTCAATAACAATGGGTGTTGATATTTTGGGTTTTGCTTATGCTGCCACGGTAGCCGCTGGAGGTATCATGGGTTATGCAAAAGCAGGTTAGTTTTTATGAGTCTTGTTTCTTTTCGCATGTCTTTTATCTTAGCGAGTTCTAAAATTCTAGAGTAATTTTTTCTTTTGAAGATAAGCCCTGATATCCTAGTTACGACGAGTATAATTTTATTTGGCTCCGAAATTATGCCGATGACGATGTTAGTCTTTACCATCAAATTAATAGATTTGAAATGTCTACATCATTAAAAAGACTTACCTCCTGTAAGTCTTTTTAATGATGTAGATAATAGTTTGTTTTCCTGAAATAAACTCTTTTATATAAGGACAACTTGAAGATTGTATATGTTGAATGGTAATCTCAGAGTATACATACTCTTTTGATGTCAACTCTGATCTGTTTGGTTTATATTCTCATTTTGCTGTGTCAATATGTGTAAACTGCATTATTAAGCCTGCATCGAGTATTAACTGAAATATTAATGTAAATTTTTACAGAACTTGTGGTTATTGAGAAATTAAATGTGAAAATATTAACAACAAAAAAATATTATGACACCATTATATTTAATAATGTTTGTGAAATGTTTTTGATAGTAATGCCATGTATAAATTAATTACAAACTAAAACTGAAGTGTATATTCACTAAATAAACAACATCTCACTCAAAGAAGCTATTTTTTTTAGAGCTTAAATTGTATTCTCAGCATTTATCCATAACTTTTTTAGTTCTTACAAAGTTTAGGGTGTCGTAAGAGACGACCAAGGAAGCAAACTAAGCAGGACAACAGCACTGCAAAGAGAAGAAAACTTGAAACAAATAAGCCCAACACTAGCCCATCTGGCCAGTGTGGGATAGTGGGCCAAAACCTCCTGTCTAAGAAGAGGTCTATGTCCAGCAGTGGACTATTATAGGCTGTTGATGAATGAACTTTATTTTTGTTATTTAGCATTCCATGTTTATCACTCATTTTTCTTATGTCTTGATACAAAATACATATAGAGCAGTTGAACTAGAAATTTAAAGTTGAGATACTGATCTAGATGTATGATGATGATATACATAGATTTTGAGAAGATAAAATTTTATTTGACCACTTTGTTGGCATCATAATATACTAATGTGCCTATGCAACATTACAGCATTGTAGTACTAACAGTCGGTACAAACAGGCAAAGGGACCTGAAGAAACTATAAGGGATTGTTAGGACTAAGGACCCTAATAATCTTAATATTATATCCATAAAAATAAATCCATTAACTTTTTTAATGAACTTAGTGTAAACAATACTGGCCAGATTGATGTTCCCATCAGATTATGTGTAATTCAAAGCTTTGTGTAAGATTGTATTATATCAATATTATTGTACTAAATCAATGCATGCTCTGTAATATAAAAGTAACAGACAATTTACACTTCACATAAGTGCAAAATAAAAAAATTCTTAACTAAAGTATATCCTTTTGGCCACCTTATTCTTCATTATGTTAAGAATTAATGCCACATTACTTCAATAATATATCTGATTATTGAAAAACAATTATTATATAGACAGGCTCCTTTTAAATTCTTTTTAATTTTATGATAAATTTCGTTATGATTAATCCTGTTTTTTTTTCAGGTTCTGTACCATCTTTGGGAGCTGGACTCATATTTGGATCAATTCTAGGTAAGTCACCCGGGGATATTACAAGAACCCCATCTATATGCAAAAGTAGACTATCTTACTGTGTGTCATGCTCCTTATTTAATGTAAAATCTTTTATCTTTCAGGTGTTGGTGCATACCAATTGTCCCAAGATCCTTCAAACTACACTCTAATGTTAGGTACTACTTCAGCTCTTGGCGGCTTGATGGGATATAGGTAAATAAAAGTTTACATGTATTGTATCAAGTAGTAAAAATGAGTAAATACATAAATTGTTTAATAAATTATAAAAAATAACACAACTAAAATACTATCTAAGAAGCATAGTGTAAATGTTTGTTTTAAATATTTAAAGCTACATTATTTTTCTAAATATATTTATTTATTTGGTTGCAGTACCAAATGATAACTTATAGACCATTCGCATTAAGAAAGCACTGACACATTCATTAGGACCCGCCCCCTGACATATCAGTTTCCAAGCTTTCGTAACGGCGATTTCTTCCGATCTGATTGGTCACGGGGTGGGACTTGATCGGTGCGTCACTATATTCTTAACGCGAATGACCATAAAAGCAAAGCCAAGTCAGTATATATTTTTCCCTACTACTATCTCTTAAAAATTTAATATTCTGTCCCTAATGCTATCTGATACCATATATATTCATATTATCCATATCCAGATTTCAATTTGCAAATAATATATTTATGGCTTAGGTTTACAACAAAATAAGAACAAGGCGCGCTTGATCACTATCAGTGAATATTAAAATTCCTGTAAATTCTAGCACCACTTTCATCAGCAAACAGACAAAAAACGCTTCTAGCAGTTGCTAAGCTCTGATCATTTACATGGGAAGTTAGTTTGTCCTTGGGTTAGGATGATTTTGTAACGGCTCTGACCGCCCAGAATAGGGTACGCCTCTGGCGCCCTCAGAGGGTAATGGCGGTCAGAGCCATACGCGGTTACCGCACCGATTCGACGGAGGTGGCATGCGCGTTGGCCGGAACTCCCCCGTGGGATTTGGAGGCGGAAGTGCTCGCCGAAGTTTATCGGCGAGTGGCTGACTCCCGGGCGGAGAGCGGATTTCGCCCTCCGCCCGAGGATGTGCGCGAGTGGCGCGAAGCCGCTCGCCGAGCCACGATGGCTCGTTGGTCGTTCCGGCTGGAGACTCCACGCGCTGGCTTCGCCGCCGTGGAGGCTCTCCAGCCGGTCATCGCCGAGTGGGCAGGGCGGCAGCACGGGACCCTTTCCTTCCGGCTGACGCAGGTGCTTTCCGGGCACGGTTGCTTCGGAAAGTACCTGCACTCGGTCGCTAGGAGGGAACTGAGTCCCGCCTGCCACCACTGCGACTGCAGTGAGGACTCGGCCCAGCACACGCTGGCGGTCTGCCCCGCATGGGCGGCGCAGCGCCGGGCCCTCACCGCAGTCATCGGGGTGGATCTCTCGCTACCGGCCGTAGTACGCTCCATGGCCGGTAGCGACAGTTGTTTTACCGCGGTCGCAACCTGCGAGGTAGTAATCTCGCGGAAGGAGGCGGCGGAGAGGGCCCGGGAGGACGACCTCCACTCGGACCCGATCCGCCGCCGGCGAACCGGGCGGCTGAGGCCCGCCTATCACCGCCTCATGCCGCCCTGAGTGTGGCCGCGGGTGGACGGGGTGGGTTTCCCCTCCACCCGCATTAGTTTGGCCAGCCGCGAGGGGGCGGCGTCCGCGTGTGCCGGACGTCGCCTAAAGAGAGGAAAATATATTGAGACGGAGCCCGCACCAGGAGCGGGCTGGCGCTAGGAGGGTCCGGATGTCTTAACAACAGCTGTTCCCGGATCCCTCCTGTTACAGGCGCAGAGTGGCACACCGTGTGGTTTTAGTCGGTCCGAGTCCGACACACCACCCCGCCGCAAACCCCGGAGGGGTGACGGTCCGAGGGGATTTCCACACGTTAAAAAAAAAAAAAAAAAAAAAAGGATGATTTTGTAAGCTACGAATGTTGCTATGATTTTAGTTTATCCAGACAACATAGAGCGGGTTTAAAATTAACTTATTTCACCACAACTACAAGTACTAACTTAAAAATGATTACGATCCATAATACATAATTATATTTACGTAAATTAACCGTATGGAGGAAGTTGTTTTTCCTGGGATAGGGCCTGATTAAGCGTGGTGTCGATTCGGGGAGGATCTCAAATCACATGGTCAAGGTCCCCCCAAAGCAGGGCGCCTGAGGCCGGCCGTCAGTGTGGTTTTAGTGAAATGGCTCCCTGGCTCCTGAGTCCTCAAGAGCAGGAGACGGATCTCCTGTTCTTGAGGACTCAGGGAGGGATTTTCCACCCCGTCACCAAAAAAAAAAAAGCGTGTGCTATAATAATAATTACGGCAAAGTTTTGTTTTTTTTAATTATCTGTATTTGTATTAACAAATGTGTACAACTTTTAATTTTTGTTCTTTAATACTTATTATAAACATTTTGTGCATTAAATAATTTTTTGACAACGCAGTTAAATTTATTTACAAAACTAACAGTTTTATTTCGTTACAGATATTACAACAGCAGAAAGTTTATGCCCGCTGGACTCGTTTTCTGTCTTTCCGTTGGTATGTTAGCTAAACTTGTTATCAAAAATGTTGGTACAAAAGCTATGTCTACGAAAATTGGATAAGGAGGGCTACCACAGATCATAGGTTGGCAACACCAGAAAGATACAACTACCTGTAACCGTAATTATCAACAGCTTCGGCATACAGATTTGTTAAAAAAGTATCTTTTTTTTTGTGTTCAGAAAGGACCTGTATTGGTGACGCCAACGGCGGTAGCCCATTTACATTTAGAGTTGTAAGAAAATATTTTTATCTGGTTATTTTGTTTTACTAAGGGGGTTGCAATAAGTATCAAGTTATAATTTGCATTTGCAAAAGTCTCAATGTAATTATTTTATGTAGAAATACATACACACGTACCGTATATACATAATTTTCGTGCAAATAATTGGATTTTACTGCTTAATATTTAAATATATTTTGTACTTTTAACCATACGTAATTTTACCTTGTACACCATAGACAAGTGACTTTACTATTTTGATATTGTGCCATAGGCAATTGTTTTCATTTTTTTTACATTTAGCAGTTTTTTTTACACCAGGGAACAGTACTTTTGTTGATATCCAGCCGATTAGCAAAAAGCAGCTAAAGCTCCAAGCAATAAAAAAAAATTGTCTCTCGTGTTACATATTGGGTAACTCAATAATTTTAATTTTTTTATTAAGTAACATAAGTAATACATAAATACATGGAACCTATTGAATTTTTAGTCTTCTACCAAACCTATGAGTGTTGAACATGTAATATATTTTTTGTATATTTTGATACGTAATGGATTAGTTTGCATGATACATACTTCTATCTTCTGTTATTTGTTCATTAATTTCATTTAATAGTGTTGAATTATACCTAATAATTTATATGTAGTAAGACTGAATGATGATAAATAAATGGTGTCGGGAAACGGTTTATATTATTTATGAAAACTTCAATTCTAATCCAAAACCTCAATCACTTCGATTGTGAAGATTTGTCTGAAAAAAATTGATGCAGGCCCTCTTTTTATACTGGTGACTCGATCAAAACGGAGCAGTCAAAGCGTTCGGTCAAATCTACTTGTTGGTGTTCAACAATGAACGCATGGAATCTCTATCATCTGCGTCTGTTAGTCCCATGAACGAATGGTGAGCATTCAGTTATTCACTAGCCAAACGAAATCCGATAAAACCCGAAAAGCAGACACCTTTAACATATAAATCATAAATCATAAATACGGAGTTTCCTTTTCGTGCTCACATCACTATTTTTAGCTCACAGACTCGTCCCATCAACCAACGGAGCCTAGATCCTCAAGCCTAAATTTCGCTGAGCCATCCCAAACGTGACTCCAGTACTCAATCATCAATCTTGGGATGTAGGTATTTACATCTAGCAACTGGTCTAAGCTGTGCTGGACTTCGGACTTCCAATTTAAGTTTGGGTGTTACGTTGATGCCTGGGAACCATCAAAACTGATTAGTTGTTAACGCCGTATACGCCGATGTTGGGGCTTCAACGTAGTAAAGAAAACTGCTCCCAAGATTTGTACAGGGCTTTAATGTCCAAGATAACTTGGGTTTTTAAAATTTTGTGTATCGCAATGCTCGCTCGTCGGAAGTCGGAAAGAAAAGAAAAAGTTGTGAGGTAGTTACAATGCATAGTGATGCGATACGAATGATAAGAATATCATAGACAAACTATCGGCGTATACGGCGTTAACATCAGTTATTGTCATTTTAATAGAATCATCTCTCAGCGTAGTCGATGTTATTTACTGAGGACATTTTGAAACAGTGGACATTTTGATATAGTGGACATTTTGATACAGTGGACATTTTGATAGTGGACATTTTGATACTGGACATTTTGATACTGGGGACATTTTGTAACAGTGGACATTTTGATACAGTGGACATTTTGATACAGTAGACATTTTGATACAGTGGACATTTTGATACAGTGGACATTTTGATAGTGGACATTTTGATACTGGACATTTTGATACTGGGGACATTTTGTAACAGTGGACATTTTGATACAGTGGACATTTTGATACAGTAGACATTTTGATTCAGTGGACATTTTGATACAGTGGACATTTTGAAACAGTGGACATTTTGATACAGTGGACATTTTGAAACAGTGGACATTTTGATACAGTGGACATTTTGATACAGTGGACATTTTGATACAGTGGACATTTTGAAACAGTGGACATTTTGAAACAGTGGACATTTTGATAGTGGACATTTTGATACTGGGGAAATTTTGATACTGGGGACATTTTGATACAGTGGACATTTGATACAGTAGACATTTTGATTCAGTGGACTTTATGTGACTAAAGGCTGTCACTGGACTATTAAAGTCTGTCTATAAACAAATTGCGTTCTATTGTTAGCAGTCCTTCTGAAGCTTTTCAATACACTTTTTGCTACGCAGAACGTAATCTGTGGAACAATTCGTTCGCAAAGGGCAGTTATGACGCAATTAATTTAGATATTCCAAATACGGACTGGAGCAAGGAATTCTTAGTTATTAGCATAACAGATGCTGCTGATTGTTTTTATACAATTCTTTATCGATTATTAGACAAATATATACCAAAGTCAAAATTAAGTAATAAGCACGATTTTTCTGTGTTGTAGTCCCCGGCACTAAAGAGATTAACTAAAGAAAAACACAAGTTCCTTCGAAAGTACAGAAATACGGCAACCGATCAGACCATGAAACTTACAAACCGTTGAGAGAAGGGCCAAAAGGTTAGAAAAGCAATGTTACACAAATTGTATTTTACAGGCCGCTGTAATTTATTCTCAGTTTTTTCTATTCCACCTTCTTAGAGTCGTAACAGTTATGAGCGAGGTCTCCTAAAAGGTCGTTCAACGTCATCCAACCTTGTTATACTGAACGAATTTATTTCAGGCGCGCGTTTTTGCTCGGTCCGTTGCTATTCTTGTTCTATGTTAACGACATCGGCGAATGCTTCCATCACTCTGAACGACATGAAAATATTTAAAGCGGTCTGTACAACTCAAGATATAACCGACTTACAGGCAGATTTCACTCGTTTTGGATAATTACTGTAGGGTAAACATTCTCGACTTGAATCCTTCATCAAAATGTTCCGTTATCACATTCAGCAAGAAAGTTATCGCTGTCCTCTCTGACTACGTTTTAAGGGGCCAGAAACTCCAAAGGTGCTTTGATTTAAATGAATTTATCCTTTCAGGGGCACATAGCCAGTATAATATCTAAGGCTTCTTAGGATTGGGCTTCGTGATGCGGATGTCAATCGAATTTAAGGAACCCAAAACTATGAAAATTCTTTATTATTTTTATTTTTTTTTGTAAAAAAGACAACTCCCGCATTAGGAAAATATCTTTTGTCGCGGGGGACTTTACAAACATACATGAAACGGACACAAAGAACACCCAGACTCGGAACAACAATTTGTGGATCACACAAAGTGTCGTCCCATGTGGGGTTTGAACCCACAACACTCGGCGTAGTAGGAAGCGGCGTGGCGACCTCTTAAACCACTACGCCATCCGTGCAGTCAACGTCAGTATTGCACGTATGTTCCTAGTATATTGGAATATGTTAGTCAGATTTGGAAGCCACGTAATAAATAAATATTTCGGATTGAGAAAATTACTAATGAAATTTATAAAATATCTATGCTATCGGTTTAAGTATAAATACGAATCAAAGGACTATTTGAAGCTATGCGCCAGGTTTCACATTCTCCCTCTCAGCATACGGCGTGAAATAGCGCACGTTACGTTTCTATTGGGGATAATATCGGGACGTGTAGATTGCCCCGATCTACTTTCAAAAATTACCTTTAATGTTCCCACTAAAGTTTCGAGATACCACACTCCCATTCACCTACCATTGATCTCCGCGAACTATCGCCAGGATACGTTGTGGCGATCGAGCAATACGACTATAAAAAAATGTAAACAATTAGAACTTGACAAATATTTGTAACTAGTCAGCAGTTGGTGAGACGGGCACTCAGTCTTGAGTTCTTTTCAGAATACTAATTTTATTAAGTGTCGATTGAAGACATGATTCTTTCTTAAACTTATAATCGCTAATAAATACTAAACTTACTTATTGTAAACTGTTTTCTATTAGTGAAAACCTGTTGGCAAACAACTGTACGAATCGGCTCGGTCATTGGACAATGGCCCTAAAACAATATCAACTTTCGAAAAAGACCTAAAATACAAAGTCGAGTAAGTATGTGCAGAAAAATTTAAGGATTCAATACCTTTCAGCCTTACATTAGTATAGGCTCGAGAGGCATCACGGAACCCTCTCATACCGGTTGACGCAGGTGATCACCGGGAAAGGATGCTTCGGAGATAACCTGTGTCTGATCCGCAAAGAGCCAACGCCTGAGTGCCATCACTGCGATGGCCGGACCGTGGACACAGCGCTCCATACGCTGGCAGAATGTCCGGCGTGGGTGGAGCAGAGGCGTTGCCTTGTGGCGGCCATCACAGTGGGAATTCTCTCGCTCGGTAACATGATTGCCGCCATGGTACGGAGCGAGAGTTCGTGGAAGTCCGGCGTCTCTTTCTGCGAGCAAGTTATGCTTGAAAAGGAGATGGCGGAGCGAGACCGGGAAAGGTTTAGAACTCTCCCGGAGCGCCAGGCCCGGCAACGGGCCAGGTACCGCAGACGACTCATAATGACCTCCGTCCTCCATAAGCGCAGGCCTGAGGGTGGTAGGTGAGGCCATCTGTCACCCTAGCAGAAGCAGGCCGGGGTGGTGGCGAGACGTGCTGCAAAGCGCGCGCGCCCTTTCGGGAGCATAAAAAGGACATAGGAGTTCCCACACAGGAGGGGGTCATTACACGCCGTAGATGGCTCGAGGTATGTCGCGGTATCAGGGTTTTCCTTTCTAGGGTCACCTGGTTCCCCGGCAACTGGTACCCGAGACGGCGTGCAGTTTTTGGTCGATTCAAGTCCGACTTATGTCGCACCGGTGGGTGGTATCCGAGGGGATTCAAGCACAGAAAGAAAAAGGCTTACATTGGTAACTACTAATGATTCACACATTGAATTGTTGAAGTATAAAATGTACAAATAGATCTTACAATTTTCATAACACGATTGTTCGTGCTATCTAGGTGAGCACCTCTAATGTGAAATAAAACACAGCGTTCCATATTCGTAATTTTCTATATTTTTTCTTAAAATTTATACAGTTTTAGAGGAAAAATATAGTGGTTTTATATATAAAAGTAAGATACAATAAATAGTTATAATAACGGCAAGTGACGTTGCTGTTACCTTTTTTTTTTCTGAAGGAATGTTTTTTTACACCAAAATATACTTTTTAAGTTGTCTTTATTCTATTGGTAACTATTAAAGATTTAATATTCCATTAATAATTTTTGGACAGTAAAACAGCTGAAATAATAACAAATGAATGTTTATATAGAACAAGAAACCAGTTAAAGTTTCGGCAAAAAGAGTAAAATTACCTAAAAATAGAGTAAACCTAATTTCAGAAGGCCGCGAACCAGTCGCTCTTGAAGTCAGCTTTAAAACAAAAAATAAAAAATAAATCTTACTTTAACGTTTCTTATTATTTACTGTATAAAAGGCACTTCGTGGCAGTTTCTTTTATGTAACATTGTTGATATTTTACAACCGTATGTCGATACAAGAGTATTTTATTCGTTATCCGTTAAATCGGTCACTCAAAATCGACTAAACAGCTTAAATATTTAATACCTAGTGTACTTATAACTTCATTAATAGTAACACAATCACATTATAATATCACTCACAGAACTGCGCTCGACACTTTTGTAAAGCATTGTCTTCTAACGCATTTTTTGCACACACAATCGCACACTCCCGTATTTCCAATAAAATTACCATTGATATTTAGAATAAAATCAAGCAAATATCGTATCTGCTTGCTTTTATTACAGTGACTTATAAAAATATTGTATGATATGTTCGATAATGTTCGATGTTAATATACATTAATAACATTGGATGACAAGAAAAATATAATATTATTTATTACACAGACTATTAATTGTTCGATACGGGTAATGCGCTTCGCAATCTGTTATATAAAGACTGGGTCGGGACTGCCCTATGTATTTTGACGCATGCGGGGACTACGTAGGGTCATTTGACCTAAACGTGGTCTCGATGAGTCATCTTGGGAAGTCGCGTTCTCCAGCTGTGACAGTCTTCAAGGCTCGGCCCACACTAATAATTAATGGCGGCTGCTGAAAACAAAAACATATAAGTACATTATTGTTGAAACAAGTTTTTTGTTGTTTGATACGAAATTTAAACTATCTTGGTTTTAATTGGCCTTAATTGATTTAATTTTGAAAGGTCTCAAAAATGAAATAGATTAACCAAATATACAGAATAAATTTCGTACCACAAAACACAAAAATGACAATGCATGTAGGTGCAAAAGAACAGAACAAGTACATGAAATATGAATATACATACAACACACGTATTAAAATTAAATAGTTACATTCAAGAACATAGTATAAGTTTTATTAGAACTCAGTAAAAAAAGTAGGTTTTTACTGATGAAATAAGATTTAGAATAATAAAAATAGAGCACATAAACTCAGAGATGTATAGGTATGTAGAGTATATACATGGTACAATGGCAGTGTAACCCCGGATCACCCCACCAGATAGTACGGTTTCGAAGTCAGCGCATTTACTGATAAAAAAGTCATAGGGCGGTATCCGATGGGGTTGATAAATGAGTTGATCGTTTGAAGTAGGTAGTTGTAAAGAATAGTAGGTATGTGTGTAGATATAAAATATTGGTATGGTAGGTAAAGGATTTCGAAAATGTTTAGTTCGTGAATCGGAATGTGTGAATTTAATAAGATTTAAGGTTTCAATATATATATGTTTTCTTTATTGATGGGTCAACTTCTATGAAACTTCTAAGGTCAACGATTAAAAAATTTAGGAGTACTTTAACGATTCTAATTGTAATTCTGAAATTTGTTATTATGTGAAAGAATATATGACTTCACCCATGACACTGAAATTTCGGTAAAATACGTGATTAGAGTTGCCACCTGCTTATTATGGCCTATTACAAAAAGCTAATTTATACTTATTAAATTTCTTAAAAAAATAGTAAAACAAAACAACAATGGCAATTAATTATAATTCGAATTAATAAAGGTTTTAAAAATGTTCTTTATTATAACATTTAAGTAAAAGCTTGGATAGGCTGTATGCGGAAAGCGGAGGACCGGGTGCTATGGCGCACATTGGGAGAAGCCTACGTCCAGCACTGGACTGTACTAGGTTGATTGATTGATTATTATTAGTACATAAATTTAATTTACTATTTTCTTTCATCTAAAATGTTATCTAAAAAAAGGTGGCATCTCCAGATGTGGTCATGTATGACTATGTGAGAAGATCGGTGCAAAACATGATAGATTGATCTTCGTCCATTCTTACCAATAATCAAACTACTGTCGAGTATTTGCTCCGCTTGTCAAGTTTCTGTGATACGAGAAAACTAACCTCGCTGGTTCTATTTGAACTTGCTGAGAATTTGCGTCTGGCCTTATAGAGTTATCCTGTGCCTTTGGTTGTGAGTAATATGTCCCTATCTTAAACAGAGGCTTCATGACTTTGTCTTGATATGGGCTTTTAGTAGTAGACCTTCGGAAAAAGCTATCAAAGTCTTCTTTAGAATAGAACCCTCTTTTATCCGTGTTGTTGGTAGGTCTCGTTGTGAAATCTTTGAAATCGTAAGGACTTCTTGTTGATGTGATTGAGTATTTGTTAACTGGCGGCGGATGTGTGACCTTAGTAGTGGAACTTGTAGATGTAGTACTAGGCGTAGTAGATGATTTTGTTTTAAACGGATATTTTCTTGTAAAAGCGAAGAATGGGTTCTCTGTGGTAGTAGTAGTAGTAGTTGTTGTTGTTGTTGATGTTGTTGTGTATGCTGTAGTCTTTTTGACTGGATATGGCGTCGTTGAGCTAGCCACGTAAGCCTGTGTTGTTCCATCGTTACTATGTGTTGGAAAATATATTTAAAATTAGTCTAGTGTGCCCATTGTATGTGCCACACTGACAGAAGTGAGAACATGTTTGGTGCCCACTTCTGTGTCAGTATTGTGAAATACTTCAGTTTATTAGTGCTAACTGCATGACGTGCAGAATTATCATACAATAATAAAATTTGCCTTATAGGAGTAAAAAGAGCAATACTCAATATTTACAAAAATGATATAAAATAATTCCTTAAATTCAAGTTGTAACTTATTGATTAAGTAATGGTAAATGTTATTAGTAATTTATTATTTTGGGGTATCTATGTATTTTAGGAATAAATTATACACACTAGTATTTAAAATATTACACAGTCAATTTCATATGGCATAAATAAAATATTTCCTCTCCCTTTCTCTCAGGCTTAGTCAGGATAAGGACGGAGAACTGCTAGAGCTGGAAATACGTAATTTTAGACATGCGATATGTCTAATACACACCTAGTAATGTTTCCGTAGAACGGACTCGTTTCTGGGCGAACGTAGCTCGGCGTGTGTTGTGAATAATCCGGTATTATATTTTCGTGTTCTGTTATACACCGGCCGTTTATACAGTACTGGAAATACATATACATTTTAGAATATTTAGAATTTGAATGCGGTATAAAGCTGTGTGCACAGCCGTGGTCTTAGAAACTTAACAAACCCCAATACTTACAATCCCAAAAGAAATAAAACCAACGTTAATAATTTTTTATTCGTAAAAATGATATATTTCATAATGGAACTATTAAAGAATTTTAATTTTGTTTTGTTTCTTTACTAACTGTTTGTAGATGCAAAACTGTAAATTAATAAGTTAATAACGATTGATAAGCTAATAACGATTAGCACTTGTCACAAACAAAGTAAAATAATAAATACATATTTTTCAATACCTGTCCGTCCCCACAGGGCGATCCTTCAGCGGCGGGTCTGTAAGCTACGCAATAACCGCTTGCGGCATCGAAACAAAATAGCTGAGCGCAAACGCGCTCATCTTTGAAACATGCGCTGCAAAAATTACAAGAAGTCAAAAACTCTACTCATCTTCGCACATTCATCTATAAATATTCTTATTTTTGAAATTGTAACGGCTTATAAAACCATTTAAAATGTAAGTTTTGAAATAGTGAGTGATAAACTTAAAGTCGATGTACTTCAATCTATAAAAGTTATGAGCCAGTTCTGAGTTCAGATAATTGGTATATTTACTACATCACATACTTAGCAGAATTGAAAAATGTAAAAACTAAGACCATACATTGTCATTAGAATTTAATAACTGTTTATTTCATACCTTGTGCCTCTGTCCTTTCGACATTGTGCATCTAATGTCAGCAGTCGTCCCGGCAGTACACGTGGTAACGAGTCATCTTCATGTGGAGAGTTATATAAACACGTCGCTGTGTCCCCACTGCAAAATAAATAATTTTTATTTAATTTTCCATGTGTTATTGTTTAAAGAAGTATGAAAGTAAGTAAGTATGAAGTAAAGTTTATCATATCATCTTTGGACCACATCTACAAATAGGACAAATTGACCGTTCAGCAACCTACAGACCCTTACAATAGTTAAAAACCCTCGGATAAATGGCGAAACAGTATCTCGCATGTTACCATATTCTAAATACTGCCGAAGTAGAGGACAAACCCACCCATCCAAGAAGGTCTACTACACGATACTGTTATTGCTGGTAGAGGCCGCACTTCTGAGTCCGGCCTCTACCCGCAGGAATTAAAAAAAATGTACATAGGATAGCACCATATTTACTTCAAAAAATGATGGAAGCTCTGAACGCTGCAAGGTGACCATCTAAAGCCCTTCTCTGTGTGTCTTAAGTCGGACATGATGAAACCATCCTCCCACCGACACTTTTCTGCGCCTGGACCGCCTAAGTATGATGGAGGGGGGCTACCGTCGTGAACAGCCCCTAATCTTGAAAATAGAAATAAAATCACAAATTTAAACAAAATATAAAATTAATATATAACAACTTTAAAATATATAAAAGCCTGTCTTTTGAAAAGGTTTTTATGTATAGGTGTAATATTAAAATTATTAATATAGCATTGATTGGTCCCATGGTGGGCGCCAAATAAAATTGTATAAATGAATCAATTTCTAGGCTTTTGTATAAGGGGCGCGTTGACTTCATCTGGTAGAAATATGTAAGTATAGGCCTCTAAACTCTTAATAACAGTAGGTACTTATGTATACTGTAGGAAAATAAGGATAGATATCGATTAAAGACTTACAAATGTCCAACTTCATGAGCAGCAACAATGATTCCAGAGAAACCGCCAGTGTCTTCAATGATAGCAACTGAGTTTACTTTTTCTAATCTTTTATTCACGACACAAGCGCCGCCGACGTACGCGAACCCTTAATATTTTAAATTACGTGTGAGATTGGTTTACTTTTTGTTTATGGTATAAATAAAAATAGTATTAAAAATGTCAGATTATCTATTATTTTCATGAATATTAGTATGCATTTTTTTCATTGAATTGTTATGTATAAGAAAGAGAGAAAAAAATTCAAATGAGCGAACGTTACAATTCTGAGAGTTGGGAAATACACTCACATTATGTATACCACATTATAGTGTCAAAATAGTGAGCTCGGTCGTAGGACTGAGGATTTGTGGATGGAAATAGGTAATTTATTATTATATTACTTACAATATGTTGATCCATGATTCGAGGTATGGCATAAGTAGGTAGATACTAATTTAATAATATATAAAATAAGTAAGTAAGTACTTACTACAGTGAGCAGTGTGCAAATATCAATAAATATTAATACACATTCAAACGCCAGCATGCAGAAGCAAAGATACTATTCTACTCATATTTATAAATAGTTTTGTTCGTTACTATGATATGTACAAAAAAGGTAACTATTTACAAATATACACATGCGTTTATATAAGAATTCCCGTTAAGTTGAGTTACACCATATAATTATATTGGTACATGCGTGTTAAAATATAAAAATATTTAGACAGATAAAATATACCAATAGAAATACAAATAAAGAATATTCGATACTTAATAGTTAGTAACTTCGATATAGTGAGATTTAAATATACTAAACATAATTTTGACAGAATTAATAGTGAAGCGAATTAGATATTGTAAGCTATCGATAAGTAAATGCATTAGATGTTTTCATTATTTCTCTCCACGTTACAATGCAATACATGAAGAGATCAAGGAAGCAGTTCCATGCCTAATTTATAACTTTATTATTTTACGTACTCTTAGGCCATTTTATATGGTGATGAACTCTGATAGATAGAATCTAAAAAATAATACATTGATAAGAATATAAACGCTATCACTATTACTACTGAAGAAGCAATGGTACCTAGATCCTAAAGATGAACAAATAGTTTCATATAATACTGGAGAAGACTAAATACAAATAACGAAGAAAATGAAGATATATTTACAACATCATCTAAATGTCTAAAATGATAAAAAAATACAGACTATCTAGAAGAAATAGATGCAGAAAAAGACAGAATATTATTCACAAGGTGCGAATATGACATCACGGATATAGGTAAAGGTAAAATCAAGTGGATTATGGTGGATTCCATTGTGAATAAAAGTGAACAAACAGGTGAGGGACTTTGATGAAAAAGGCGTGCTTTTTGAAAACATAAGATCTCTGTAACACGCCTACCTGCTGTCCCTCTATTGCACGCATCGTTCGGATATTGTCTTCTGCACATGTCTAGTCTGAAATTGTATGGAAAGAACAAAACTCAATAAGATACTGTATAAAACCCAATCCTTCTACATAATTCTAAGATCGTTGAGTTTTTAAATGCTGGGTTTACTTCATTTCATGGTACGTCACGAAACAAACCGTCAAAACTTCTTACCAAGAGAACATCATCTTGTGCAAGCGACTAACAGTGTAAAATTTTTGTAAGACATATTCAGCGCCATTACCAAAATCCTTTACCTCATAAATATAAAATAATGAAGCAAAATTATTATTTCACTTGTAAGCCTCTGTTAATGCCGCGCCGATTGTAAACACCATCCTATAAGAACGTGGTTTTAAAATTTAATTTACCAGCGGTGCCTTTTGTACAGCGACCACCCTTGCGTCGACGGCACATGTCGTACCTGTTGGTCAAATTAGTTTTGGCGTCTTCAAAATAAAGTCTTGATCTTCACCTTGACTTGACTTACAAATTAAAAGAAATACCTCATCATTTTGTTTAATAATGGCGCTAAATTAAAGCTAGTTGAAGTGGGCGTTATTTTACGTCACTAGCTACAGAAAATAACATAACATGAATCATCCTTTACTAGTCCACTGCTGGACATAGGCCTCTCCTTAGAAAAAAGGTTTTGGCCTACTATACCACGCTGGCCAGACGGGTTGATATAGGGTGTGTCTCAAGTTTACCTTCTCTTTGCTTGTTCTATTGTTCTGTGTAGTTTGCTCCCTTAGTCGGCTCTTACGACACCCATGGGATGAATAGGGGTGGTGACACTCCGTATCTTAATCCGTCTGTTGTCGTAATAACTGAATAAGTAGTTGCAATTTAAATTAAAACTAGTGTGGTTTGTAACCACATTATTAATTTGCTACAATTCTCAACACCTAGCTATCTTATTAGTACCTATTAGAAATTCAGAGGACCTTGTCTTGTTATGGTGTAACTCTAGCAAAGTTTTAAGTTTTCTTAGGCACATGCTAATATTAATTCGTTGCGTGATGCACATGTAGTTTCTTTCACAATCATAATTATAATTATAAAATGTGCCATGTAAAATACATAATATATGATGGACAGGTGAATAGGCAGAGTTTCCAAATAATCGCAAACAGGTTTATGATTAATTCTGGAGACGCAAGTGTCGGTCTACTACCAATAGAAAAATAAGTATTTATCCCTCAAGAGATTATCCTAACATAATAGTACAATACAACAATAATAAAATAAACCAATTAAAGGACCATACATTTAATGCACCCAGACAAAGCTAGTAATTTTTAACATTTTACTGATGTTTAGCTGAAACTTAAGACAAGCTAGGTAAACTAGAGACGAAAATCACGCGTTTTTCAAACTAGTGACGGCTCATAAGAAACTAGTTACGTTACGTTTCGTATAACTCACGTAACAACCCACACCTAAAAGCTAGTGAAGCTTGACTACACTTACCATTGTAACTTGACTTCATAATGTAGCGTAGACAAAAAATAAAATTAATAGTGGTGAGTCCATGCTTCATACAGTTTTATAAATATACGTCGACACAATACAATAAATAAGTTAAGACAAGTTCTAAGAAATTGTCAAATAACAGGTTCATGGCCGATGATTGCGTATGCAACATTTTATTATGATTTTGTCACTTTGAAAAGTAAAATCGAATAAATTTTATCGTAAAGTTTGTTTTGTAATGTATACTTTAAATATAGCTGAAGCTTTTTTGCACAATTTGAATATCTATTCTAATATTGCTAGACATTATATTGTATTCGGCATATTTCGAATGATATGTTTTCTATTATTAATTTTATAATTTAAATTTTATAAATTAATTTAAATATAATTTATTGACATAAAATTAAAGTTTTCAAAATGTGTCTTGCTCACAACATTTGTGTGTTCTAGCAATTTTATTATACTTACTAAGTTATCTACTTTTTATATTATTTACTTACTAAGTGTATATTATAAATGTTTTAGGAAGTTACAGACAATTTAGCTTTTTACTTTTTATCATCACAGTACTTTTTACTTCAAAATAAATTATAATTAAAATATAATTGCGTAGATAGTTACGCTAGCTAGATTCATAATATCAAAAATATTGGCATCACTTCAATGATAATATATATAAAATTGTTCACTCACTTTGTAATGGCAACGGCAATATCGTATACAGGCAGTCGTCGTTCTCTGAACAGATACTTGCCCATGTCAGTGAGCGCTGCCGCAGAGTCAATAGCATCGCGCCCGACCCGATTTCTTTCTAAATATGGAGTAGCATCTCGACCCTAGAATAAAAAAACAAATTAATGCAAAAGAACATGTCTTTATATCTTATTAGCTTTCGCCTGTGGTTTCGTTGGCGTAAAATTAGTTTTTCTGTTCTTCGGGAATCGGTCCCTTTTTCAGGATGAAAAGTACTTACCTGTCAGTGTATGCATGCAATTTTATATTGATTGAGACGTTATGGCGTGAAAGCATAACAAACAAGCAAACAAAATTCACTCTCGTATTTATTCGTTCGCGTGGAATTTAAAAAGCGCTGCGTTAATGGTGCAGTAGTATGAGGCCTCTGGTTGGATTTCCTGATCGGGCAGAATTTTATAGGGATTTTTCTCTGACAAGAGCCTATGTTACTGCTTATATAGACAGCTACCTAAGCTACCTAAAATCAGTCCAGCCGTTTTGTCAGATTACCCGGAACAAACAGACAGACAAAAATATTTAAACTGGATTTTAGGCATAGGTATCGTGCAAATAACCCTGTGAGCATGAAAAAAACCTATTATTTTGACATTACAATTTTATTTATTTGTATACATGTGGGTATCTCTCTATGTATGCACACGGGTGCACCTAGTCAAAAATTGTCAGTTTAAACACTTCATTAATATCTTAACAATACAGGTCTTTAAGATCATTCAAGGAGACTACAGTGTGACTTAGGCATAAAGGTCACAGAGTCATAGCTTTGGTAACTTTCCTAACCTTGAATAATCAGATTATTTAATTTCGCAAGTTGGTAACAAAACTGGTTTTGTTTCTTAATAAATACATACTTTAGATTTAGATTAGGTTTTCTAATAAATACATACTTTAGAAATCAATTAACTACCATTGATCTCTTAAAATAATGTTGCAGGTATTCTAAATTTATACAAATTGATTCCATGGTGGAGCCAATTAAGCTTTCTCATTTTAGTGCCTACATTAACATATTATATTTATATTTTGATGATTATAAGTAGGTATAGACAGTTTAGTGGAACTATTTGTTCTTATATATATACGTTATGGCATTCTTTTTCCGATGTATTGCCAAACTCTATGGTTAAAGTGTGTTCAACGTACGTGCGTAAGTCATATTTATTTTTATAATAATTTACTCTATGATAATAATGCAGCTAAAGTTGATTGCGTTATATTAGCTGTAAATAGTACTTTAAAATGAGGTATTTTAATTGTTTTTTTTTATACTAGAAAATGTTTGAACCCTAGCTTCCAGCTTTAAAACAAAAAAAGAAACGTCAAATGAAACGTTGAAAATAATGGCGGGCTTTTAAAAAGTTTTTTGAACTTTTTGTGTGATTAACATTTTGTAATATGGCTTCAGAAGCAGTTTTAAAATACTTAGTAGATACTAATAGGCCATACTCATGTGCGGATGTGACGGTTAATTTACGTGGAGCCTTTACTAAAGGTGTTATACAGAAAACTTTAGATGCTTTGAGTGAATCAGGAAAAATAAAGTGTAAATTGTATGGAAAACAAAAAGTTTATGCCGCTGTACAGTTGGATAATGTTGTAGACGATAGTGATGCAGAAGGTTTGTTTCTTTTAATTATTTTTTGACACCTATAAACACAGAATACTGCAATAAAGTACATAAGATAAATTGAATGTAAATATTTCTTTTGTACTTCCTTCCTGTTCTAATCATTTAAATCATTATTATAGATAAATGACTTAAATAAATACTTTTGCTATGTTGCCAAAGTTAGCCATATTTTTTTAAGTAGACATTTAAATAATTATCTTTTTTAGATTATGATACAAAAATAAAACAAGTCACACAAGAATTGTCAGAAAAGAGTATTGCTTTGAAAACTGCAGAAGGAAATTTGAAAGTTCTTACATCTACACCAACTACTGATACAGCTAAAGTACAAATAGATGAGATCAAAAAGAGAACACAGACTTATGAAGAAAAATTGGAACTGTTAAGGAACTCAACTGAAGTGATAAGTGCTGAAGAAAAGAAAATTCTACTTGAAGAGCATGAGAAATTATTAAGAGAATATAGGTAATTTGGATATATTTGGATTAAACGGGCCAAAATTGAAATATTGAATATTGATGCTTAACTATCCAAAAGTGATCTGTATTAAAATTAAGTATCTTTCTAGAAAACACAAATTTATTATACTGAGTAAAAATCCTTTTTCATTGCCTGAACACAATGATTTTGGAACAAAAACCATTTTGGTCAATTAATCTGCATTATTTATTTGACCAGCTTTAGGAATATTTCTTATTTCAAAAATTGTCTCTATATCCATTTATATCAACAATGTTTGGAATTAAAATTATCATAAAATATTGACATTAAAGTGAGGTATTGATTTCAGAAAACGCAAAAGTACTTGCAATGATATGCTTGAAGCAATTTTGGAGGGCTATCCAAAGTCCAAGAAGACATTCCTAGAAGAACTCTGTATTGAAACCGATGAAATGGTCAAGTTTAAGCTAACAACTTGTTGATTAACTTCATGAATATAATAGCTAAGTATTAAAGTAATTAATGTATATTAATTAGTAAATAAAAATGAATTGATGAAGTAATTAGTATTATTTTTGTTTTACCTACACAGCATAGCTTTGGTTGTATAGTAAACACTGACTTTGTAAGGTCAGACACCTTACATAAATCTGTCACAACCTTTTAGAAACTTTTTAGTGGGGAACTACTTTATTCCTTTTGTAATTCTCTCCATTTTCTCAAAAAAAATCCACATTATATCAGCTAAAAATCCCCCATATTTCTGTGAAAATAGGAATATATTTGCCTAAACACTAAACTTACTCTAGAAATAATGATACCCGCAATGGATATCCGTATTCTGGGCCCTTTGAGCAGTTTGTACCGAAGATCAACGCCATTCCAGAATGACACGAAGTACCGCTTGATCTGCACGTTGTCACCTCCATGTAACCTGTTAATAGTAATAAGAAATTATAGTGCCTATCTCTATTACCATGGGAGAATCGATTATGTTGTACTTACATAAGTGTTGAATAAATTTAAAAAAAAAACATGCTTCGACTCAATGGACCGGCTCTACTTTGTTAATACCACGGCCTCACAGGAAACTGGTGTTAAACAGTTCTTTCGTTGCTTTGTATCGAGTGAGTAAGTTTACTGGAGACCTTTAGAATTACGACCAGTGAGCGAATACTAATCTTATACAGTGTAATCGAAAGGTAAAGGTAAACAGGGGCATATTAAGCACCCACAGTTTACAGACTATTATTTTATGAACCTCCTTTCTAAGCCTCTCGGCTTATGTCCAGCAGTGAACTATTAAATGCTGTTGATGTGAACCTTATGAAATTGAAAATTTAGTGTTATTGAAAAACTCGAGCCTCCGAGCCTTAACTTCATTAAAGACAACCCTTCTTAGCCTGCTAGGCTCGAGCTTTGGCCTCGAAACTTATATTCACAGCTCGAGTCGCGACTCACGCCCTTTATACAAGGCGAACCTTGTGTATAGGGCTCTAGTTGCGACTTGAGCCGTCTGCCTCTATGCTAAGTTCGAGTCGAAGCTCGAGTTCTGCCTTTAAGCCTCATGACAGTACTCCGTTGTGCAAATAAAATGTATAGTAAATTAAAATAAACCATTTTTTTTTTAATAAAAGAATAAGTCCACAGGATAAAAATACATTTATTGCAAAAAGATCAGGATGTGTAATAGTAGCAATATTTATTTTTGTAAGATTTTGAACCACGAAGATAACATTGTTGCCATGGTGTTTTTATTGCTCAGTCTGTTTCTATTTTAATAATGAAATTACTAGACCTCGAAAAGCTTGTTCACTAAGAACACTAGTCGCTGGTATAGACAAAAAATATTTTTAAGAAATAGTTTCTTTTTCTTTTTTCTACCACATAAGTACGTTTTTGGTTTTAGGCCCAAAAGGCATATACCGCATATATATTTATGTATCTACTTCATCTGTGATGTCTATAATTTCCGGTTGCACAATAAAGCAAATAAAACACCGAATCACGTTTCCTGTATAATCATACAGACAGATATAAGTTATGAACATAAACATTGACTAAAATAATCTGATGAAACGGAATATGATAGATTGCTAAATAAATGAATTTTGATTTTTGACTCTAGCCTTCTCTTTAGGGCTTCAAGAGCCCTAAAGAGAAGGACCTTTAGGACTCGCAAGCGCTTAGAGCTCGAGCTTTAAAGGTTCACCAGCTTTGATTTGGGGTTCGAGTTCCCAACTCAAAGCTCATTTTTCTCAACCCTTATAGCATTAGATATCTCTCTCTAAAAACTCAAGTTTAGGCGTGTCTTAGTATAATCAAAATTCATACCTGTAGCCATCGTAATCAACGATCACGAGAATTTCTGGATAGATGACGTAAGGTGCTTCCCGCTTCTGCCTAGAGTGCGCCTCTGTTGAGCGTTTTCTTCTAAAGCGTTTGCCGAGGTGATCGGGCTCCATGAATGCTATAAATAAAATAAAAAACAAATTGTCTAATAGCGTTTGCCCTTGGCGGGTGTTATTTCTCTCTGATAAAAAGAAGCTTATGTGATGTTTGAGGTTATAATTTATCATTATGTCAAGTTTTATTTAGAAGCATTCAGCATGTTCCATGTGACTCACGCACAAACAATCAATACAAACAATAATACATTCAAGCTTTCGCATTTATAATAACAGTAGGTAGGTATCTATTGCTCAGTTCAGTTTTCATTCATCAGAAGTAGTACCAGTTCATCATGACACATAGATGACATTATAAAATCATATAAAAAAGTGTTCATATCAATAAATTTGTGTTTTATATCATAAATAAAACTAATGTAAATATATTTCCAAAGAGTAGGTGCCTATTTTTGTTTTTATTGCCGATCAATGTGACTAATTCCAATTTTTGGAACTTTAGTAGGTAAATAGGTATTGCCTATAAGTTTATACTTTATCACGACTCTAATATTATTTTGAATAGGCACGAGTACAGATATCTAAAGGCGACTTAAAAATGTTTTCCGACTTCTCATTTGCTTCGGACCCTTCTTCCATCCTTAATCCATTCCATCTTCCATCCGAAATATTTCAATAAATCACACAAATAACTGAGTCGTTCCTATAGTGTATCTATCTATGTGGTGACGGATTAAGAATACGGAGTGTCACCACCTCTATTCATCCCGTGGCTGTCGTAAGAGCCGACTACGGGAAAAAACTACGCAAGACAACAGCACGGCAAAGAGAAGGATAACTTGACACAAACCCTATACCAATCCGTCTGGCCAGTGTGGTATAGTAAGCCAAAACCTCCTTTCTAAGGAGAGGCCTAGTCCAGCAGTGGAATATTGAAGACTGTTGATGATGCGATGATGATTCGCACCTACTTGTTAAAAAAATGAAGAACATTTTCAAGTAAATATATACACAATGATGGTCATTGTTTTAATTAGTTTTTTTATGGTTTGTGATTCTAGATCCGCTTCAAAAGTATAGTATAATGACAATGCGCATTCAAAAGATTATGACACTCCACCTCGGGTACACGTGACAAAAACAAAGCTAAAATATTAAAACCATCATGTAGCATAACCGCTAAGGAGGCCTGGCTTTGTTTTTTGTTTATTTTATGAATTCTAAGACATTCTTATGATGACTTAAATGTTTTATTTCTGTGGATGTTACAAGGTACTAGTACAAGTAGCTTCGAAAATTTTTAACCGATTTCTATCACTTTTTGCAATTTGTAGTTAAGACTCAAAATTCATTCGATTAAAATTAAAAAAAAAAGAAACACCTTCAAAAAAAGTATAAAAACACCGTTTTTGAATTTATCATGATATAGGCGCCGAAAGATCGGGCTTCGGGAAAGTTATTAAGTTTAATGTTGTTTAGTTAGTCTGTCTATGCTTCTCATTAAGTTTTTGCCTCTCAATCTAGCCAATGGGTATAGTTTACATTGAGTTTAATGTAGTAATCGAGACCTTAAAAAAGGATTTTGTTGAGGTCATTACAAAACTATGTAGAATATTTAAAAGTAGTTTAGATGCAGACCGTAATTTAACCACGTAAAGAAGAATAATGCGGTATAAAAAACCTTAAAACAATAGAAAAATACGCACGTCCTTAACATAATAAATTTAACTACCTAGAATGTAGGTACCTAGTTGTTAGAAGTTGTTTTGGAGTTTCTTTGTAAAAAATAATGTTAATTACTATTATATGAGTACCATCCATCCATGGTATCCGTTTCTTTTATGATTCATGTAAGTCCTCTAAGGACTTACAACTTAAATTAATTGAATATTTATAGAGCACCTCTAAGTTAAAGTTTGTATGCTTAAGTGATAAATTATGTTCATTTTGTTAAATTTTTAAACGTATATCATTTTATCAAGAACATAATAATTGCCAATTTGAATTAAATTTATTATCGATCCTTAATCGATGTTATATATATATACTTAGTAAGAATTCCTTAGTATAAAATCGACTAAACGTTTCGTTACTAACTGGTCTAGTGTGCACCTGTGTGGATACCTACATACATAATAATATATAACAACTAACAATCGGTTTTTCCTGATTAAAGATTATTCAAGACCCGACGAATTACTATTATAAACTTTTTCTTATCGTTAAATTAAAATAAATTATGACGTCATACTCTAACCTTACGACCCCGGTCACAAGACGCAATACCGTTTCTTGTTAGAAAAACAAGATTTTAAACCAAAAACACAATACGTTATGCTTTTTTTTATAAATAGTAATTATTAATTAATTCAAATCCGACAATTTGTAATTATAATTTAGCTAATGTATGCATAAATTAATCATTAAGCATTTGTTTAATTTGCGTACTTAAAAGTTAATAGTATTAGAAGTAGACAAATTGAAGGCAAACAAAATTAAGATTTGTTCCTATCCTGAACAAAAACAAAGGAAATAAGTCACCTGTTTCAGCGAACGGTATCCTATAAAACAAAGTCACCCAGTTTGCTAATGTTATATAATTTATTTTGACAAGCCCTCAGAATATTGAAAGTTAATCTCCTTAACATAATACCTAAACGAATATTTGGTTTGCGGACACTCGAGACTGAAGATTTTATTGAGGTATAAAACGGTGTTAATCTGCCTTCCTATATAAGTGCTAGACAATGATCGCAAAACGTTTGATAATAAAATATTATGTTTATGCTATCTGACATTTTGTAACCAGTTTCGTGTTTATCTTGTCTCAATTTATTATTGAATCTCAATTTCTGAAGCTGTCATAAGTTTGTAGGTACCTAGGTACCTATTGCATTGTCAGTAATCAGCTAATCACGTGTACATATCAATTTTACCCGACAGCTGTACCATTAATAATCAAATACTATTATTATAAATAATGGTCTAAATATGTTAATGACGTCGCCACTATTTTGTGATAAGATCGTGAAAAAATCTTATATGTATGTATATTAATTCATGTAACTGTATTGGCCCATTAATTTTAGTAAATAAAACACCTGCGTATAAGCTGTGAGTGGGTGTGATGTTATAAAAAATATATGTAGTAGTCTACGGACGTCTTTAATAAGCTCTAACACCTAAAAAAAGCTCAAAGACAGCTTTTACAATCCTTAGCAGCAAAAATTCAGTTCTACTATAAGAGTCACACACAATTTTATAATTGCGTGTGTTTTTAGTTAGCCCAGAAAGCCGCTACGCCCTACAAGACAATCTGGAATTTGGTAACGCAACTAGGAACAAGATAGTAAAAGTTGTGTCGGTACTGATCACAGACCTATAAGAAGAAGTCTTCTTCTTATAAGTCTGTGGTACTCATGTAAACCCACCTCTGGCAAACGTGTCGGGCTTAGTTTAAAAAATTAAGAGGAATATTAATATTTTTGATTAATTTTATGTGCAGGACTTAATACCTACCCTATATATTTATTAAATATGGTACAAGTTAAATCTATTGATCTTCTCGAATATAAAATACAGAAAAGATGAAACTTCATATTTACGCTTAACATGTATGGTTAGTTGCTTTTAGATATTAAACTTTGTTTTGTTGGATACATTTCTGTTTAGTTAGATTTTTCCAATTTTTGTCGTTTTTACATAAATACTTTTTTTATCTTGACTTTTATAATTTTTGTACCTAATTTGTTTGTATATAAATATCGTAATGTAATTAGTATTTTAGTAAAATCGTAACTTTCATGCAGTGAAATCCACCTGTTTTGTAAAGTGACTGCAATTTTTTCTTTATAAAAACTTTAAAAGAATGTTAACTTAACATTAACTTGCTGTTACATACTTTGATGTTTGGATTATTTATAACCAATCTCAAAATGCTAAGAGTTTGATTTGGATTGAGACAATTTCTGAACCCATGTCCTAATTATTACCTAATAAATGAATAATAAACTCAAGGTTCTGAGGTGACGTAAGATCAGAGTTGAAAGCCCTTTGTCCTTTTACATATTATTATCATTGTTAACGGAATCTAATATTATGCATTATTGAAATTAAAAAATGACATATTATTACATATTTACGATGGATGTTTTTGACCTCTAACCTACTGGATTTAATAGATCGTTTAACAGCCAAAATCGAATATGAAATTATTATTATTAAAACTATATAGTAGGTAAGATGTAATTTATAGTTATATTAACTATAATTTATGACTAAGTTATGTTTATGATGTTTACGGTTTAAATAAAAGGAATAAACTGAACAACTACTGGTACTCTTATAACTACTCTTAAAGCGGAAGTTAAGATTAATGGATGTTTGCTACGGAACCAAGATAGAATGGCAGATTCATAATATTTGTGGACACATACACTTTCATTGAAAGTGTATGTGTGTACAAAATCCCAACCTAATACAATAATGACATCGATGATTAAATTTAACAGTAGCACCCTATTCAAGAAAGAAAACTTTAAAGAGAGATACGTGTTGGCATTCTAAAACCGGTAAAATAATTATCATAATCGATTAACAGAGATAATGTAATTGGTAGGTGCGAACGCACGTGACTTGTCGATGTCGCAGACACGTGTCGTATCGATCATAGATAATAAATGATCATTCAATATTGTTAGTGTTGACGCTATTGTTAACATAAATTATATTGTAATATTTTCTTTATTGTGTAGAATATTTTGATATGGGAACATGTGGCAAAAGCACAAGTCGTGCCGTGTCATAAATAAAAATGGCAATATTTATGTAAAAAATAGCTATTATTGGTTTTAGAGGTCAACTTGATAATATAGGACCTCTTAAGTATCATTTATAAAATATGTAGAAAATTCTTACTAAATATAATAAAGAAAATATTTTAGATACCGAAAACAACTTAAAACACATTTTTATCACAAGAAAAAAACGTTAATTTAACAACAATTTACAGAATAAATTATACTCGCCAGTGACGTCAAAATTATGTCATTATCTGTTAGGAAACATTCATAGTTATTTAGTATATACATACATATCTAACAACCTAGTTTATTATTTGTATATTAATTAACACTTAAATTCTTTTTGAACTTTGAATTAAGAAGTTATCCGTAAATTAAAACATCCTTGTGAAAAACCTAATCTTTCACATTGGGAGAAATTAATTTCACATTACGATTCACGCTACAAATTTTAAAGTGAGCTTTAATGCATATTGTGTGCAATTTTGGAATTTTAGGGGTTTTCCTTTAACTTTTGATGAAATTGCCGTATAAGACTTTTAACCTTTCATTTGGAATGTGAATTACTAACCTCTTACCTATTACATGTCCTGAGAGTAGGTGTGTGTACCTATGAAGGCTTGATATTAAAAGTTTGTTAGGCAACCGTCACGGCATCATAGTCAATAGATATTTTACTTACCGTAATCGCTTAAGTGGTCGTGCTCTGTGGGTTCCCTTTTGATAATTACATGGTGTGCCCCATTCAAAGCGCGCTGTAACGTGCTTTTATCTTCACTTTTTCTCTTTACTGAAATAATAACAAATACTTATTTAATTACTAATATAAATAACATAATGAGTGCAAAGTTACCCGAAGTGACCAAATTTCACACTCACTACAAAATTTGAAAAAAGTACGTTTTCAGAATCTATTAACTCTTTGAACTCATTATATTATGGAAACTTCGGAAGTACTAGACATGGGACAAAATTGAACACACAGTGAACTTTGAGTGAACGGTGATTTATCATTCGATTTTTTCGTAAGTAGGTTACTAATATGTGGTACATATTAGTAAAATGTGGCAAGCTACTACTTACTCACGCGTTGTTGCCAATAAGCTGTTTTCAGACGATGCATAAAAACGCCTAACGCCAACGCCTAATTTCGCCTTTTTAATTGTAAATTTAGTAAATATTTTATAGTGTAAAGCTACCATTCCCTACATCATAATTAAAAAAATACTAGATTTACTGTTTAATAGCGGTCTGACCTACCTACCTAGCAACCCTAACCTACATACCGAAAAATCTAATGATAAGTCAGAGTTCACTGTGTATTTGTCCCATGTCTAGGAAGTATAATAGTTTAGGCTATAAGTTTCATCATATGTGTATATAAAGTGTATAAACTAATGCATCTGATAACCATTAACGATTAATAACGTGAGTTATTGTATTGCTCATTAGTCAATGGTCGGTTGCTTCCCGTAAATGACGCAAGACCTTCCACACATTAGCACAACTTATCACTAAGTTTGAAAATTAATATTTATTTTTGCATTTAACAAAACAAATATAGAAGGTTATTATTAAAATACTTTTTATATGTATTATTGCTGCATTAGCCAACTAAGGAAACTAATTACTAAACCATTGATTGAAGACCATAATTACGATTGTAGGGTCTACACTTATTTACACCGGATACGAGTCACTGGATAAGGTGCGTAATGATCGTGAAGATTGTTGCAATTATGAGTACAAATGACAGCTTGTTTTTCCTATAATTATATTGTTTTTAAGGAAATATAGGAATAAGCTAACTAACCCATACTAACTGAAATTATCGACCCCTCCGTGCCTCGAAGAGCACATTAAGCCGTCATTCCCGGTTGCCATATGAACATTTGTGGCAATCGTTACGAGTAGTTGGAGCCCTGAGACCCTACAGAACGTCGATATCGCCTAGTACTTGGGTTGTGGAGGTCTAATGGAGGTCTAATAGAAAAGTAGCTTCGCTTAAAAAATTGAAACTCAGGTGTATAGTAGTAGACTTAAACCGACCTACCTAGTTCAAACAAAAATCTCAGGAAGATAAGCTAAAATTATTTTCATTTATTCAGTTCAGAAATTTATAATTAGATTCACAAACATGATTTGTTGACAATGTGTACTCGGCAGAAGCTTAATATATTTTTCTCTCGCAAAAACTCGGTTATCGTAGGGGTTCTAAGTCATAAGCGGGAAAGTTGCTAGGACTACTTGTACAATTAATTTGACTATTGCTACTGAGTATCATAGTAAACATTCAGGCTTTATTCGTCTTACTGAACAATTTAAAAAATAATCTGTTACACGACCCTTATTTATAATACCTTACAACTGATGATCGTGTAACAGGTTCTCTAGTATTCCTTGTTTATGTAATATAAAAGGTTTACTAGACTAGTATGCATCAGATAATAATTCATAAGTCGTTTCGTCATTTCATAGGTACATAAACTTACCAAGAGGCAGTCCTGTATCTATAGATACCATATCACCCATGCTGGAAGGGTCCATGAACATCTCGTCGTCCTGCGCAGCCGTGGTCATTGAGTCCGGGATGGGCCTTATCACTAAGTCATGTCCAATGGAACCCTCCTGTTGAACAATAGTAACATTAATTAGTTTAGGATCAATAAAACAATAGTTAATTTTGTCCTTAACTAAAATGTCAACATGAATTTGAGTTTGCCGTTAGAAAACACTAATTTTGGCGGGAAAATGTATGTAACTTAAACCTTCAATTATGTACTTAGTTATCAGTTAAAAAAAAAAGATAGTCAAATTTATTTTTATAACTATAATTAAAAAAGAAGAAACTGACAGACTGATTGACCGATCAACGCACAACCGAAACCGCTGGGTCTAAAACATGAAATTTAGCACTAAGAAAGGATTTTCAGAAATTCCATCTCTGAAGTTGTAAAATGGGGGTTGGAAATTTATATGAAATTTCGATATTATTGATAGTAGGATTTTCAAATTCACAGTAAGTATTATTTATTAAACGTAATCAAAAACGTTGTTACTAATTTTTTTAAACTACCCTTAAAAAGACGAATTTACGACGTCTGATGTCAACCACCACGCGGACGAAGTCGCGGGCAAAAGCTAGTTCAATAACGTTTTGTCCATAGAAAATATATTATCATGAGTATACGTTGTAAAAAGATCAAATTATACCGTTGCACATAAGTGGCCATGTTATTGTATAATTCACAAGGAAAACTTGGATATCATAATCATAACTACGATCAATACATTGTTGTTGATGATTTAGTTTTTAAGGCAAGCATTACAAACACGTAAAGAAACTATTGTATAGAGGATCAGCTTAATTTTTAATTACGTATCATAGACTAATAGGCGAGATTTTACTAATCCAAGATGCGAAATTTGACATATATAAAACTTCAAAGGCTAAAATAAAATCTTTTGTGTAAATACTTTTGTAATGTACCTTCCTAGTACAACTTTTATTAGATTTCATATTAAATGGCAGTGAAAAAAAAAAATTTAGGGCGTGGATAACATTGGCACAAATTTTTACATAATAAAAATAATGCCTGTTATAGGCAGAACAGCTTGACAAGAAGTGATACAGGAGATACCTGGTAATAAAACATGAATCTTAGAACATAATGGACTGACTATCTTATCAATCCTTCGAGTCGCAATGCGTTTATAAAATATTATTTGCCCACCTCTTAAAGCGTAAATGGCCATATAAAACCTCGTTTTATTCACACCTACATAGAACGTCGGCGCTGGCTGTTGGGCAATCGACCTTAGTCTTATTTGTAACGCCATTGTGTCTATGGTCTCACAGTACAGCACGCTAGATATACACTTTTGATACAAGTTAAAGGTTTAAAACTAAGTACTAAACGAAAGATATAAAAGCGTAAACTAGCTTTACTTTGCTGTTTTTGTAGCTAACTTTTAAACTTTCTCATGCTATGATATACAATTGTGTTCATACATGGGAATTAGCATGATCAAGTAAAAGGTTTATACACCATTGACTTGCCTGACGTTTCGACTAGATTGCACTGGCCGGGGTCGCTGACACATACTCGTGTTTGTACATATTATGTATTATATATATATCTATATTAATTAAGTATATTTTGAAGCTGTTCTAATAATTACTATTAAGAAAATAAGACTATGTTTTTTTTTTTATTTAATTATTAAACTATGAAATAGTGTTATATCAAATAATAGTATCAACATTGTTGTAGTGAATCCATTTAATTAACTGCTACCAATCCTAGAAGCGATAAAATTTTCTGACACCAAAATAAATTCATCCGAAACTTCCGAAAAATTTGATAAACGTTGCAAATTACTAAGATAGGTAGAAGATTTTGTTTTAATCCGTTGGTCACAGAAAACAAGATTCAATTAACTACAAACAGGATTACTTTTTAAATTTCGCATAACCACTTCTATAAATAAAACTTATCTACAAAGTCTATATATTTTTCTCCTAATTACAAACCACTGGTCACGTTCCTAATCTTGTTTATGGTTAGTCGCTCACTGACATTGGAACGTGTTCGAAATTCAGACATGTCACATCCTGTCTAAACTGTGACGTTTTATGCAAATGACGCCAAATATTACGACACCGAGTTGTTATAATTCATTCATTCTTGACACGCATAGCTTAGCAATCGTGTTAAGGCCCTTTTGTGTAAGATATTTATTTTTATGCAGTAAGATTATCTCATAGTAGACATTGGCCAATATTGTTCTTATCAATTTATACTTAAGCGTTAGCAAAGAAAAGCCATTGAATGAACGAACGAGTGAATTGAATGAACCAATAAAAAGTCTTAGAATCATCCCTTAAAACTTATTACCTTCTCTTAGTGCTGAAGATCAATGTCGCTAGAGCTCTATGTTTGTCTCCATAAAGAAGACCAAACACTCTTTGATGGGACTGCAATAATAAATAATATCACGTAGGATACGTTCTACCTTGACAACTTGGTATACACTTGTCTTTTATATCCGTACACAGAGGTGACGAATTTGTCGACTACAATTTTAGTACCACTTCTTAATAGCTGACAAGCCTATTGCCATCTTCACTTTTCCATCCATGACTTTAGTGTTAGAAAATAAAACTATATTTTTAACCTTATAAGTACTTTCTTTTAAATTAGTGATATATAATGAGAGGAACTTACCACAACAAGTCTACCATGTTTTGGATGTCTTCTAATGAGCAGCGCGGCACCATTTTCCTCATCCTGATACAGGTCGCCTACGTCCTCCTCATTTTCCTGCAGACAAAATACATATTTTATAAGTAAACCATCTTCGCTGTGGCACACTGTGGTTGTATTGATGAGAAATGAGGACTCTTTTAATCTAAAATCTATATATTGACACGTGAAGAACATTTCTTGCACCCCTTATTAAAATAAAGGGCGTAGCATATCCCATGTTGTGTTACATATTCTTTTTCTTCATACAAAATTTGGTTTAAAATGATGTAAAACGGTTACATTTATTTTCATTTGTAACGGTACAGAAAGCCTATACAATGATAGTTCAAATTAACCTGGTCATAGAAATAAAACAATATATTCATTCTCTTTAATAAAAATAAATACATATATTACGTTGGTTTAGCATTCGCTGCCATACCGTTCGCTGGATCATCACGAAACTTTCCATACACTTTGTATGGGATACAGAGAAGTACATAGCAGTTACCTTTCATATGTAAAAGTATATTTTCTCGATCGAAGATATAGACAAAAGTTATACCTACATATCTAGTATGATAAAAAGTTGTCATAAGCACGTTATTTTGTACTTAAATCTTTGATAAATAGACCAGTCTTAAGCTTTGAAACTTTAACATTATATTGAGAGTCATTTAAATAAATTTACGTATGTACGACGTACGTATGCTAGCGATGGATTCAGAGCAACGATCTGTTAAAACAATCTGCCATTCTGCACATCCATGTGTATAGAATAAAGATTTATCCCTTGCACGTCGTAATATTTTTTAATTAGGTTTGCTGTGTTTTAGTTTTTAAAGAACGCAAACCAATGAATTTAATAACCCTTTATTGACAACCAATGTAACAGTGCTCGCACTATGAATATATCATATCTTAGGGAATTTAGAAACATACCTGAAACAGGTACATGGAACACCCAGACTTTGAACAACAATTTGTGGATCACACAAAGTGTTGTCCCATGTGGAGATCGACAGGGCCGTATTACACTTGTCTGGGCCCTTAGGCAATGCAATCTTCGGAGCCCTTTTTACCCGTTTCAAGGTTATCAGCTCTTTGAAGCTCGATGAAGGGTTGTGAGTAATAACTAAAAATAAATAGCATTAGCAGAATCACCTAGCTGATACCTAAGTCCTCAGGAACTTACAGAAAAAGTTTTATATTTGGGCTTACTTCTACTGCAGATCTTAGTGATTATAATTTATAGATAAGTGATGATCTTAGTGTCATTAGGTATAGTAGATGAGATGAGACCGTCTCACGGTGTCATGATATTTTTTTCATTAAATCTGTTTGAAATTCAAACAGCATGTTTAGAGGCAAATATGTTTCAATCTTTAACTTATCTTTGCCTCTGATCACCACTTCTTCTGCAGATGCTTCTTCTTGCTTTTATCTCGTAATGGCCAAATAGTTCTCGATTTTAAAATATCGACTGCAATCAAAGTTCAATAGTTGGTTTTTGTAAGATAGTAAGTAAGTATAAGATATACTGACACCACTGACTTGATCCAGTATTGCCGCCAAAAATATTGCTATTACTACATGTTCTTTTTGACATCGAGCCTCGTGAATCGCTTGCGATGTCTGAGTCTCATCGCAATCCACAAACTGCAAAGCTTTCTGGAAACTCTCCTAACCTTCTGTCAAACCTCAGTCATATCAGCTCTTGTACGTCTGGTATCAGACACTTTTATTCAGTACTAAACTTTTTTCGAGATGTTTCTGCATAATTGCCCAACGATTTGATGACGCCAAAAAAAAGTATGCGTCTGAGTCTTAGTTCTAGGGCAACAATATTGGTTGAAGTTGTTGAAACCAATCTAAATCGTTGAATTATCTCGTTGCCTTTTTCGTCATCTTCGCAAGATGGCTGGCAGGAGCTGGATGCGAGAAGCCCAAAATCGATCTAAGTGGTGTGCAATGGGAGAAGCCTATGTGCAGCAGTGGACTGCGATAGGCTGATGATGATGATGATGACCCAGTAACCCTGTATATATTAATTGGCAATGACATTTAATAACATGCGGTGTGCGGTGTGCCCATAGGTCAGCACCGCATGCACACCGTGTTACAATCTCTTATAAGAGATTGTAAGACGCTAGCTTAAGTATGTAAGTAAACTGTTTATTGTAACGTTAAGTGTAAACAAATGTTGGTTGTAAAAAAAAGTGTAAAAATAAACAAATAACCAAATCCTTTGCTTCTTTAACGATTTCTCTTTTCTTAATTTAAGAAGTCTTTAATTTGACTAAGTAATAAACATAATATTATATTCATATTATTACCATATTTTTCTTAGACATCTATTATATTTAACCTAATAACTTTGAAACGCCAGACATAAAAGAAATGAGACGTTAATCTCAACGCTATCACTTAGTACAAGTCTGTATTTAAATGTTAGGTATACATGTTGTTTACAATTTAAAGTAAAAAATCCTAAGTATTTTGTGACACGTATTTTAATTTTTTGTAAAACGACGACACCTAGAACAGCAAGCCTTACTTATATCGTCTCTAATTATTTATAAGTCTTGATAAAGCTTTACACGCACATAATAAAAATAAATAATTTAGTCAGTCAAATTTAAAATTTATTAGTATTTTTAGGTTTGACTAGCTAGTAAGCTCCTTAGCAAACTGAAGTAAAACGTAAAGCTTTTTTTAATGTCATTTGAAAGAGCACACGGGTCATCTAATTGCTTCCCGCCAGATTAGGGGGAAACAGAGAGTTTAGTTCCTCACTCGCTCAGTAATAGCCGACAAATATCTATATGTACCCATGTATGACTCTTCCATCGTTTAAAAAGCGCGGGGTGCTGTAAGTATATTTTTAATAGTATGTTTTATCATCAACATCAACAGCCTATACTAGTCCACTGCTGTACATAGGCCTCTCCTTAGAAAGGAGGTTTTTGGCCTACTATACCACGCTGGCCAGACGGGTTGGTACAGGGTTTGTTTTAAGTTTTCCTTCTCTTTGCAGTGCTGTTGTCCTGCTTAGTCTGCTCCCTCAGTCGGCTCTTACGACACCCACGGGATGAATTGGGGTGGTGACAATTTGTATTCTTAATCCGTCACCACACGGACTGTACTGTACTGTATGTTTTATAACTTAGTTTAATAGTAACTATTAGTAAAATGTGATGTCACATACCACAAATTTGTAAATGTAAAACGGTTATTTGGGTACGTTCAAGATTTCAATCGATTGTCCTGAAATGGTGAAAATTGCGTAGAAAGATTTTTTAAGGTAGACACATGGTAGATACATGTTATACTAACTGATATAAAACGTGTAAAAATGCTTACATATCAATTTCCGTTAATGTAACAATAAGTTAAGGTAAAAAATAATAATAACACACAAATATTTAATTATATAATGCTGTCGTATAAAAAGTTTGATGCACATCTAAAGTCCGAAATTATCCACAAGTTAAACCATAATGTCTAAGTTATTCAACTAATGTTGTGTTTTACAGTAAAAAATTAAGCTTTTAGCTCAAAACTTTGAATGTCGCACGTGTTATATCATGGGAATGGCCTGTGTCGTGATTTGAATGCCCCGACGTTTTTGGGCGTGCCGCGTTTCTTGACAAAATTATCTGCATAAAGTAACTATTAGAGTTCCATTGTTTAGTTTAATGCTATCTAACGGTGTAAACGCTTTTCAGAAAAAAAAATCTGCGGTTGTTTTGACATATTAAAACACAGAGTGTATATGTATGGCTAAACGAATTTATAAGGCCTCTGTGAGTGGACGAGTCGGTATGATCAGGCCCAGAAAGACTCACAATTTTTGAGATGCGTAGAGGCGAAAAAAGGCGTTGTCAGTAATTAGGAGTAGTAATTAACTTAATGTCTTTGCTTACCCCGGACGGAAGATGAAGCGTTAATAATAGGGCTTTACCTATGATGTTGGAGATTTTTAAAACAAGCATATGAACAATTACTTCGAGCCCTGAAAAAAAAAACGTCCCAAACTATCTAAAAAGGGTGAGAACTATCAATAGATTGATAAACTACTCGTCTTCCTACTGACAGTATTGCGTCTTAATATTGAGCCTCGGTAGGTAGTATGAAGAAACTAAGACGGTGTGTACGTTAATCAGAAAAAGGTCATAACTATTAGTCACATCATGCCACCACTGTCTTTACCTACACATACGAGTACAGCTTGTTTGTTTATTTATTATAAACATCTGGCGGAAGACTAAATGCAAATATCATTTAGTATGGGAAATCCAAGTTCGAGGTATTATTAATACGACGCTAAGATATAATCCTAGGTTAGATCATTATTTATATTCGTACTTTGATCGGAGTATTTGATAGGAGATGATTATTGTAAATGATTGATCATAGATCGGAAGAGATACATACCTACGTAAATATAGGAAATAAGAGAGCGGCAATTCCTGGTGTTTATTTTTTAACAGTATAAAATTGAATCAAATTTATTTCATGATTTTTTTAATATCAATCTTGCAAGAAATAAAATATTTTTTATTAAATTATCCTATAAGGTTATCATGTGAAATTGTTAGCAAATATTTAATAATATGGATATAGGGTTACATACTTTCTACTAGATCACTATTGTACGCAGATTAAAATAAAATTGGTAACAGGTAATACAAAATTAAAACGATAAATTGAGAACATCCTTTTTTTTCAAGTCGGTTATTCTGTTACATTGACATAACTACGTCGCTGTGCAATTGCCTGGTTGATTGGACGATATCTCACCAAAAAAGAAAAGAAACAAAGCCCAAAGGAAAAATCACATGTCATTTTCACACCACCTAAAGAAACTTTATGCTTTAGTTGGTGTTTCTATAAATTTAACGAATATATTTTTTCCCTTTGTTAAAATTAACAAATGATTACAAAAATAAAAGTAATTTCCCTTTAATTACTTTCCAACTACGAACCCCATCCATACTAATATTGTATATGCGAAAATGTGTCTGTCTGCTTGTCTTTTTGGATGTCTGTCTGTTGCCTCTTCATGCTTGGACCGCTGAAATTATTTAGATGAAATTGGGTACAGAGATCGTCCGAGTCCCGGTGGAAGTTTTTGTTGGGAATTAATATCCGCTGAACCGATTTTGATGAAATTTGTCATGGTAGTGACTTTGGTGGTAGTTACTTTGATTCTTGAGTAAAGACATAGTGTTCTCTTTACCGCGATAAATTGTATTTACGCGGGCGGAGCCGCGGGCAAAAGCTAGTATGAAATAATATGTCTTTACCTATGAAGTTGGAGATTTTTTAGACCAGCATTTTCAGATTTAATTTATCTATGTGTGCAATATACAGATAAATTTCGAATTGCGCCAATGTGCGCAATGCAACCTAATACTGGCTGCGCCCCGCGGTTTATTAGATACACTAAAACGTTTATTATTTAATCGGAAATATATTTAGATTCCTTTTCCTCCAAATTTTCGGGATAAAAATAGCGTATGTGTTAATTCAGGGCGTCAGCTTTATACCAAATGATATCAAAATTGGTCCAGCCCTTTGAGCGTAAAGAAGTAACACACTATAATATGTATAATAAGTATGTAACTATGTATAATAAGTATGTATTTACAAAAAAAAAGTGTATATGTATTTATATCAGCTGTCTAGTAGCCATAGTACAAACTCTGCTTAGTTTGGGACTAGATGGTGTTGTGTGAATATGGTAAAAAAAAAAACACAAACACACTTACGAACTTTAGCCTTTATAATATTAGTGTGATTTGACGTTAATGGTTAGCTATCTCCTGCCTAAGTAGTCGAAAGGAAGCTCGTAATCTTTTACTCGAATGGCATCAGAATGTTAACCTCGCAAAAAATCACTAACGAAGTGTTAGAACTTCACTAACAATATTATTTCACTTCTACATCACGTCCTTGAATAAACTCGTGTGGGTAGTACATCTTATAAAGGTAAATAACAAAGTTAATTTAAATATAATAAAAATAGTAATATGAATATGCTTCCGTGGTGCATCTTACGTTTGATGTATATCTTGTCACGACAGTCGTATAAACATTTTTTTTCAAATGTTTATATTTGTCATGATGTTATGGTCACGTTTTTATTCTATGAGATGCGTGAATTTTAGAGAAATACTTAACTGTTTGTTTTTGTAAAATCTGATTGCATTGCCTTTAATAGTCCACTGCCGGACATAGGCCTCCTAAGAAAGGAGGTTTAGGCCTAGTAGTCTTAAACCTCCTTTCTTAACTACGCCGGCCAGACGCGTTGGTATAGGGTTTGTTTCAAGTTTTAATTCTCTTTGCAGTGCTGTTGTCCTGCGTACTTTGCTCCCTTAGTCGAGTCTTACGTTACCCACAGGGTGGTGAAACGCCGTATTTTTAATCTTTCACCACACGGATTAATATTAAAGAGCCCATAAGTATATATATATATATATATATATATACACATTGAGCACAAAAAAGTAACTAACTCGAAACTGCATGAACTACAATATTTTATAGAAGAATTTATAAAAGTGACTAATATTCATTCTCAACTAATTTTTAAGCAAAAATAGACTTGTAGTACCTTTGAAAATGCGAATCATTACACTGGACTCACGTGTCTGTTATACTCCGTAGTAGACTGCCACGTAAACGTGATTAGCGTTGAGAAACAAATACCTTTTGTATTTTAAAACAAAGGGAAATAATAAAATTCGTGAACATCTTTAATTAGGATTTGCAGCTTGTTTATATTACTCAAATTAATTGCCCTTTTCAGCCATGTCGTTTATGACAGCGGATTGTCAATTATTGTACTCTGTCATTTTTATTATACCTACTGCTATTCACGTTTTGATGCAGGTAGGGCTTGTTATATGTAATAAATATGTATGCTAAGCCAAGTACTTTCGATGAGTCTTCAATATTTATAAATGTTTATATTTTAAGACAACAGTGGTTATACAGAAGCGTTTCTGAACAGTATTTCTGTTGTTAAAAGAGGGTATAGGGTCGAATATGTAAGTACAGCGGTAGAAATGCTGCTATAGTATAAGGCAGTGACCATAGAATCCCTTTTTCCTTGATCCTGCCATACAGTTAGCTACTCTTCCACAATCATCAGGCCTTTCATATAAAACTCTGCTATACCCAAACCTTCAACCCTAATAGTCAACTGAACATCCTTATACGTTTTTTAGTGCTCATGCCGTGTATATAACATATTTAATTGTAACAAGAATTTTACAATTCATTGCAGGTTTAGCCCTTAAACATGGCACAATAAACAATAATTTTCCACTATTTAAGTAGATAATAATTATTGTGGTACATACTTTGTTCCACACTAAATACCACAACCGCAACTTCGCACAATTTGACACTGTCCATGCGTAAAATGACATCTATGCCAGTGACGTCACTGAACGTGACAGTTTTGACATTTTGTTTAGAATGGTGGCAATACTAGTAATTTTTATGTATATGTAGATTAACGTAATTACGTTGTTTTCAAAATATGCCAAAAATACTGTATATGTGAATATTTATGTTCTTAATATTTATTTTATTACAGATCAACAACGAGATACTGCCTTATTGTATTGCCCCCTGTAACAGTAAATACATACATAATCTTCTATGATAGAGAAGTTGATCTAGAAAAAGAGGACTTTAAATCACATCACGCGTACGTCCCGGGGTAGTTAGCGCTCCTTGGAGGAAGAATTCGTTCAGCACTGGACGGCGATAGGCTGACCATGATGATGACGTGTTTGTTAGAAAGAATTTTGTATTGCTAATGGGACAATGTCTTAAACGTTGTGGTCTATAGTAAAAATATCCTAGTAATGCTCTGTGTGATTTTAGTGCCGTACCGTCTCGTCCCTCTAACAGGAGTTTGACACTCCGCATTCTTAATCCGTCACGTGTGGTACAATACTAATCAGTACTTTTTGTGAGACTTAAAAGAATTTATGGAAACAAGGCAAAATGAAACATAAGATTCGTCTTTCAGATTTATAGAGACTAATCCTTTCTAAGGTCTTAACAAATGTGTCGAGTATCATTCACTAAATGTTATCATTGAAAACTGTAAAACTCAGACTAAGAGTATCAATGAGAATTAAAATATGATTAGTAGCATAAACTTGATTGCAGCTTAATGATTACGAGTTTTATTTTGTCTAAGATAGATGGCGTTAGATGTCATCGCTAAATGATGCGGTTGCGAACTGTTCGCACGTTCACACATCACAAAATATACCCGTTTTTTAATGGAAAATTTGACGGAAGGATACTGTTCTTTACACTATTTGTTGCTAATTTTGTATTATCATAACACACGCATTAGGCATATATATCCTGTGTCGCGGGGGACTTTACAACCATAAATAAAACGGACACAAAGAAAACCCAGGCTCAAAACAACAATTTGTGTATCACACAAAGTGGTTTCCCATGTGGGGATCGAACCCACAACACTCAGCGCAGTAGAAAGCGGCGTGGCGACCGCTTAAACCACTACGCCATGCTTGCAGTCGTTATAATACCTACAAGTATTTGTTGCTTAAATGACGTTAGTTGATAGTCTCAGGTGTAATACGTTTATAATAGAGTATTTAAGAATTAAATATTTCGAATACTCTCTATATTCGAAATGAAACGATACAGGCATAATATTATAATTATGTACTATGTACAATAATTTTAATTATTGTCTATTGTTTGTGATAGAGAAAAATAATATAAACAAAGTTTTACTTGTTAATATTAAACATTATGTATTCGCGATAATCCATTTTTAAATATAAAATATATAAACATACTTACATGAATAAAATTATGTGAATACTATTTTAAAAATCGTTTCTTTTACTATAAAAATATAATAGACATTAAAATAGATTTAAAATAAAATTAATATTTATTGTTTAAATTATGATACTCGATTTTCTTCGTGACCAATATTAATATTCAAATACGGATTCCACAATTTCTTTATTACAAAATGTTAATTTAGAATTTAGAATAAAGTTGTTTTAATATTTATTAAGTAGTTTAAAAACAGTGGTCTGTGAGATAATATTTACTCAAATAGTATCAGATAGATAAGAAGTTTATAAGTGTTGCCATACCCGAAATGAACGAAAATGTTTTCTCCAGTTCACGATTTAAGAAATTATGTTGTGATATTAATTTTTTTATACATTTTATCTTTTATTTGCATTATTATTAAGTTATAAAAAGAAATAATTGCCGTCACCACCAATTCGTCACTTGTAACTACTTTTCGATATGATCAAACCGTCAAATACTGTTTACTTATTGATCGGGTCGCCAATCATATGTAACATAAAGATGTGACCGATCATTTTTTAAAATACAAGCCTATTGCCCGCGGCTTTGTTCGCATTGCATTCCGTATTTCGTGTATTCTAACTTTGAAAATGACGAACTTCCATACAACCTCTCATCCCTTATTTTACCTCTTTAGAAAGTTTCAATAATCCTTTCTTACAACATAAAAAACATCAGCTGCCAAAATATCAAGTTTGTAGCCCCAGCGGCTCAAGCTCTGATGATCTCTTGATGATTCAGTCAGTCGAGGCGAGTAATTTTATATATGACCGTCCATTTGATGAAATATAAAATAATTTTAAAAGGATCTCACACGTCATGTAGTCGTCAGTTTTATGATATGGCCAGGACATGTATACGGCAACGTAATAAAAAGTTAGAAATAATGCCCACAGGAAAATAAGTTTTTATACCCTTATACGGCCTAAAGAAGTTCTTTCTTATACAATTACTGAAAATTAAGAACATAATCTATTTAAGTAAGAAGCAGATCACAGTTATTTTTTTAGTTGGCAAGTTGCCTAGTCCAATGCTTCAAGCTTATTTTTTTTTAAGTAAGTAAGTAGTAAGTTATTAATCTTTATTGTAGATCATAGGTACATTATATAGATGATATAGTTATCGGTATTTAGTCCGGTCATGGGACATGGGACCATTGGGCATACAATAGATAAAATTATTATAATATAGGTACATGCAATGAATAATAAAATTTGTTGATTCAATATGGATCACATTTTAACAGAATTTGCAAACAGGCAATTATAGTGTAGACATACAATCATAAGAGTAGGGAACACTGAACACATCATGACTGGTGTATGGAGTAATGGAGAAGAGACCTGTCGGTCATGGAATCTTTGGCCGTATAATAACATTTATTTTGCAACAAGTCATGTAGTTTCTTTTAAAACATGGTAATTTCTTTAACCTTCCTGATGTATATTGGAAAATTGTTGTATATACGCGAAGCTGTACAGAATATACTTTCATGCATCAGATGACATGACATGACTAATGTTATGAGTCAGATAAGCACTGGAATGGAAGAAAATGAGGGTAGTGTTTATTGTTAAAATTAATTTTAATTTGTACATGTTTCTCGTGAAGGTATTTAAGAAGAATATAATATGTAGTAACAAATTAAAACATTAGGTATCCATTACCCTCGTTTTCCTTAACATAAAACAAGACAATCAAAACATAATTCAGCCTTAAAAAAAAACTAAGTATAACTTGAACTTTATTTGAATGCAATGAAAGTCCAAGTTATACGTACCTATGTATTAATTTAAAATATTAAAACAAAACTGAGTTATAAGTAGGTAGTCTTGTTTTGTTTCATCGACCAGTATAACTTGAGCTGCAATTGTATAAACTTTTGTAAGATAACAGGATTATATGTTTACTAGACCGGGGGGACTTGAAATCACATGGTAAGGTTCCTCCCAAGCGTGGGCGCTTAAGACTGGCCATCGGGGTGGTTATTAGTGGAATCACCATATACTTGTGGCTCTTGCGTCTACGAGCAGCCGAAGATCCCAAGGGATTTTTCACCTCGTCAAGAAAAACACATAAAATTATAATTTTGTAGCACATATTATTTAAAAGTTTAGGTTTCTATATTTCTTGTACATGTAAAGTTTAAGTGTTCCAAGTATGTTATTCCTGTGTAAACGTGTTTCCTTAAAATACTTACAAATAATTCTCCTCACGTATTAATATATAGGCAACAATAGCCTGTACCACAGAAAGCGGATATTGGTATTTAATATTTTCGTTAGGCAAGCCGTATATTAATTTATTACGTCAAAGTTTAAAAACAAAAATACTATGAGTAAAAGAAACTTATAAGTTATGAAAGAAGTTAAGGACTGGCTATTTTATATTCTAAATTACCTTCGTATTTGTGTAAACATCTAAATTTGGCGATGGAGTTTTGTCACGAAATAAAACAACCAGATTATTACAACAAGACGAAAAGACGTAGCCATTTAAATTACAAATGAGCTCTAATACCGCTTCTATAAATGATGACCAGATTACAGAAGTGGTCATAATTTTTCCAAATTTGTTAAAACGCGTAATATTAGTCACGAACGATATTTGTTTCGTCACATCATTACAAATCTTACTAAGACCTGTTATCACAAATTAAGTGATCGCCTAAGCGCTTTTATGCGATTCATTGTTTTATGCCATTAACGAGACCAATAAGATCTGATAATTCGTGGTCTCTGTAAGCCACGGTTGTGTCCACTAGTACCTTTGGGCATGCCATGAGCGTTGTCTTTATAAAAACCTATTTATTTTTCTTAACAATCTTATATTATAGTATTTTCACAAAAAGTACAAGTTATTTTATTCGAATCGCACTCGAATCGCTGAAGGGAAAAGTGTATACTCTCTGTCATTCCTCCTAATCTTTATTAGAAAAGGATATATATTTGTTTTTTTTTTAAACCAACTCCTGTTTTAGAAATATATATCCTATGTCGCGGGGGCCTTTACAAGCATACACAAAACACACGCAAAAAACAGCCAGACTCAGAACAACAATTTGTGGATCTCACAAAGTGATGTGGGGATCGAACCGCTTAAACCACTACGCCATTCGTGTTCATATATGAATAAGAACTAAAAGCAGCTGCTAGCGTTACTATCAAATCAAGTTTCAAATATCAAACGGCTACTCGACTTAGTTATTATGGTTAAAATAAAACACCAGAGTAATTAAAAGCGCTGCAGTTTTTGTTTGTTACGTAATAATAATATATTTACTATAGACGTATAGACGTTTTTTTCGGGATAAAAGTATCTTATGTCCGCATCTGTACCAGTGGCAACGTATTGTATGCAAAGTATTGTGATGATCAGTTGAGTTATTAAATGGAAGCTTAACAAATAAAAAAATATAGTCTCATTTACATTAATGATGAAAATAAATGAGTACCTAAGTTTGTTATTAATAGATATTAGATGTATGTTAGCTCCCAGTTAAAATTACTGTCATCGTTCTTGTAATTTATGTAATACTTCCCTGCATTTATTTACTAATATCTTAGAATTTGTCGCTTTCAAATACCTCTTTCATTAGAATTAAATTAAATTATTGAATAAATTTGACATGAAATATCTAGTGTGATGTTTATGAGACAGTAATATACTCGCATCCCTTTTATATACACAGATAATATATATTAGTGAGTTTATACTCTAGTAAACCACAGTAACTACAAATCAATAAACTGTGAGTATCTCTTTGTAATAATAAAAAAAATGCTAAATGCGTCTGAAGTTTTCAGGTCACTTATGTCATCCGTGTGGTGACGGATTAAGAATACTCATCCCTTGGGTGTCGTAAGAGCCGACTAAGGGAGAAAACTACGCAGAACAACAACACTGCCAAGAGAAGGAAACTATGTTAACGCCTGACAGTCATCACAACCTATTGTTATAATGGTTTCTGTAGGCGCTTCGAAGTATGACGGTATTTAGAAATAATTGTTTTTTTTAACTGAAGAAAAAATTACAACCTTCTATTATGCACTTGAACTCGCTATTAAAAATTAAATACGAACGCACACGAATTGTGAAAATTATTATAATACAATGAAAATTAACTGTAAATTCTATTATTTTCGCGATATTTAGTAATCATCCTTTTATTGAATCTAAATAACGTTTTTTTACGTGCGGAACCCCCATCGGGCTGTCACCCCACTGAGGTTTGCGGCGGTGTGGTGTGTCGGAATTGGACTGAATAAATCCACAGGGTGTGACACTCTGCGCCTGTGATAGGAGGGGTCCGGGAAATAATCTAAATACCAACCCTGAAAACTTTGTAAGGAGAGGCCTGTATCCAGCAGTGGACTATTAAAGGCTGTTGATGATGATGATACTCGTATGTCAAAAAGTCATTTGTTTAAACTGTTGCCTGTCTATATGTTTGTACCGGCTGAGCTCAGGTTCACTTAATATTAATTTCAATTAGATTTTCACTGGCGTCTGCTTATTTATAAAGAGTAACGACTCCTTTTTTTAAATTAGATTTAGAGTAATATAACAGAGCAAAACCGTGGTGGGTATAGTTAATATTAAATACGAGTAAATTGGCAAGTATACATATAAGGAGATCAATATTTAAATAATCATCATCAACATCCTTTACTAGTCCACTGCTGGACATAGGCCTCTCCTTAGAAATGAGGTTTTGGCCTACTACACCACGCTGACCAGACGGGTTTGTATAGGGTTTGATTTAAGTTTTCCTTCTCTCTGCAGTGCTGTTGTCCTGCGTAGTTTGCTTCCTTAGTCGCCTCTTACGACACCCACGGGGGGAGGGTGACACTCTGTATTCTTAATCCGTCACCACACGGATACTTACAATATTAAAATAGTCGTCACTATTTTATCTTTAGTTTATAAGATATATTAGTTTAAAAACAGGCAATAAAGAGCAATCGAAAGGGGACATCATATATTTATACGTCTAATTCTGAGAAATTAATTTAAATACATTTTCTTCTCCCCACTGCATTTGCACACTGTAATTTCTACACTAAAAGTTTTAGAATTGACTATTGCTAGATATAGTAAAATTTTCATTTTAGAAACTCGAAATCAAGTGTATCTAAAAAAATTATTTATAGACAGAACTTGTAACTGAAAAAAAAAAAATTTTGCTTCTTGTCTTTGTGGCGTATCATAAAAAAACATACCTCTTGACAAACTTAACCTTTTCCAACAGCTTTTGTGTGCGAGAAGGTACCTTAAGATAAATAAGTGCAGAAATAACCAGATATTTGCAAATATACACAGACGGTACAGACTTTTGATAATAAAACGAGATCTTTGTTTGGAAACTGAAGTCAGTGAACCAGCCGAAAAACCAGCACAATGAAGAGACAGAAAAACCACTGAATACAAATTTATGTACCACTACTTTAATAATGCGATAATTATGTAAAATTAAATATTTTATCTTTGCACTTTATTTCTACATCAGCATCATCATCAACAGCTTATAACAGTCCACTGCTGTACACAGGCCTCTCATTACAAAGGAGGTTTTGGCCAGCTGGGTTAGTATAGGGTGTGTTTTTCAGATTGGCTATAAACTTGTCATTTTTGCTGCTGATGCTTTTTATTTTGTAAGCACCCACTAAGAAAAGATTTTTGAAAATTTCACCCCTAAATGGGTAAAAAAGGGATCAACGGTCGTATGGAACTTCGTTATTTTCAAAGTTAGAAACACTAATTAGGAAATAATCACGCAAGCAGACTCTTTGGTTGATCTTTGGTTTACTATATTTTAAAGATTTAATATAATTTGGGAATATACAACTTTCATTTCGGTACGAAAATTTGAAGAAGGTTAAAGTTAAAATTGACTTTGATGATTTGCTCACATTATTAGTTAGTTACAAGTGGAGCTAATAAAAGCCTAAAAGAAATTTCGTTAAGTAACCATAACTTAAATTCATAACCTTGTTGATTCATATGTCGATTACATTATTAAAATACATTTGTTTATTAATGTAGAATACTCTTTTAACTTTACAAATAAATGCCTACTTATCGAAAAATATTCATCAATGAATATTATACGAGTATGTATTAATATAATATCGTTTTTTATACATTAGACCATCAGCCATTTGATACATTTTCTTAATTTCGTTCTTGTGCTGTTATTAGTAAAACAATATGGCGCCGAACAAGGCCTATAAACACCTCAGAACACCTTAAATATTTATTTTATTCTAATTCGTGTTATTTATCGCTTTGAATTTGAATTTACATTGCATATCATTAATAACAGAGAATTCATTGATAAATAGTCCAAGTCTGTTCCAAGGAATATGAGACAAACCTAGGACCAAAGAAATTATAATAATCTTTAATTTCACGGTCCTGTTGGTCGTTGCTCGTTGAAATGATGACGACTTGAAGTGATTGATGGAGACTAGAAGAGTAGGAGGGAAAAGATCCAGCGGCCAGAGAAGATAGCAGGACAGCTGGAGATACCAAGTGATCGCACTCCACTAAGCGACTGATTGCTAGCGATGGCGACAGATGTCTGATAGGATGAGGGGAAGTCAGGATCTTTAGCAGTGCAGAAACGATTAGGAGAATTCGTCTAATGTTTAGTGATCCCGACTGCTACGCCAGAGGCCGTGAGCACGATTCCCATCCAGGACAACACATTGTGTCACGATCACGATAATTTCTTCTGTGTATGATTATACTTTATCAAAATATACTCGTATATTTCAAAATAATCCATCTGCATAATTTAGGATCAGTTGGACATATTGTGAGATGAGCTAAATCTTTAAAATCTTTAACTTGTAATATCAATACCTACTTCCTTACTTATATTATAAAATTTAAAAGTGAGTTTGTTTCTTTGTTACGCTTTTACGCCTAAATCAATAAACCGATTTTTTATGGTTTAAGACATTTATTTCCTCAAAAGAATATTTACATTCGTTTGTCAGAGAAAATACACGATGAAAATAGTAAGTAACAAGTGCCGGAGCGGTGCTTAAATTACATATTATTGTTTCTACATCTAAGTAAATAAATATGTAGTACAAAACTATTAATAAATAAATAAAGAGGGTAGCTATCACAAAACAAAACCAGCCGGACCCACGCCTGCCGAGATTACCAAGTTTGCAATATTGCAAGTTGTAAACAAGTAATTTTTAATTCTTTCACCAAAGGAAAGCTACATTATCTAGGAGTAACATAGGCTCCTTCTTACCGTGGACCGACATACACGCGGGCGAAGCTGCGGGAAAAAGCTAATGTGTATAAATTTCAAAAAAACGGTTTTTTGCTCTGTTTAAATATACTATTCTTTTTTTTTCAAACATAAAACGTATTTCGTAATTTATTAAAAAAAAACCTTATTATTGTAGTGTATAATTTACGGTTTTTATTTTCCAAACACAAAAAGAATAAAAAGTATTTAAAAGGAAAATATAACCATCATCAGCTGCTTCCTTCACCATTAATTAGTAAAACCCATTTTTCTAGTATGGTAATAATATCGTTTTCATATATTTTAAAATGAAAAAATATCTTATGTGTTTCTTTTTGCTTTTATTTAAAGACTATTTTAACAGAAATGATAGATTGTGAGAGCTTCTGCTATTTGAGTCGTCTGATATTTAAAAAACACATTACACACAGATCGACTACTTTCTCATAAAAAGAAGTAAGTTGGTTTGTGTCCGAGACTGCAAAGTGGTGCCCGGGGAACCCGTAGTATCGCCACAATGGAGGTCAAATGGAAGAGTTTGAGTAAGAGTAGGAAGAACCGACCGTCTCCAAGAATCAGGTGGCGAATGTTAGAGAAAGAAGAGTATGCAAGTAACTTTAAGGTAAAGGTGGTAGAAAAAATGATTGAAATGAATGCAAGACTAGATAAGTCTGTGGATGTGGGTGGAGTGAAATGGCAAATTCTATACGAAAGATAGCGAGAGAAGTACTTGGGGAAACCAAAGGAAAAGGCATTATTGAAAGAGAGACATGGTGGTGGAGTGATGAGGTACAGAAAGCTCTAAAAGAAAAGAAGGATGCCTTTAAAGGGTGGAAAAATGAAAAGGTCTGTGAGAGAATGAAGGAAGTCAAACTGAATGAATATAAAGAGTGGAAGAAAAAGGCAAAAAAAGCGGTAGCGGTAGCCAGAGCTGAAGCTCAATATAACATATTTAAACACCTACATGAACCTAGAGGTGAAGCACTTCTCTTATTTTTGCTGCAAATTTTAAGTCCCTTAGTTAGCCATTTTATATTATTACTTTTGTAGATTTTTTTAACTTTAATGATAGGGAAACATAGCTTATAAAATAGTATTAATAAATAAGGAAACCTATCAAACGCAGTATTGGCTTGAGAAACTTCATATATTTCTGAAAAGGACAAACCACTTATACATTCAACAAATTTATTTATATTTTCTTTACTAAGATCAGTTTTATTTACAAAATAATGTGCTATGGCATTAATACTTTGACACTTGAATCCCAAAACTTGAGCAGTATTGTGATCTGATAGACAAAGGTTATGTGTTTTTCCAATCGCTGTTGGAATATTGCTAACAATATTGTCAATGCATTTATTTGCTCGTGTCGGCTCGGTAATATGACATTGCATACCATAATTAAAGATGAGTTCACTATATTTAATGCTATTACTATCATTTTGCAAAAAAATAATATTAAAGTTGAAGAGGTAATCCCAAAGGAATGGTGTCAAACCCAACTCATACCCATTTTCAAAAATAAAGGAGATGTTCAGGAATGCAACAACTATCGAGGAATAAAGCTCATGTCACATACTATGAAAGTCTGGGAGAAAGTGATTGAGAGAAGAATAAGAGATGAGAGTCAGATAACCCAAAGTCAATTTGGGTTTATGCCAGGACGCGGGACAACAGATGCTATATTTGCAATGCGCCAACTATGTGATAAATACAGAAGTGCGCACAAAAACTTGCATATAGTGTTTGTGGATCTCGAAAAGGCGTATGATAGGGTACCCCGAGAGGTTTTGTGGTGGGCTTTGAAAGAAGAAAGAGTGCCTGTTAAGTATGTAGAATTGATTCGTGCTATGTAAAGAGAGTCTAGCACTCATGTAAGGTCGGTCACGGGAAACACTGATCAATTCAGTGTCTCTGTAGGCTTGCACCAGGGATCCGCTCTGAGCCCATACCTCTTCCTGTTGATAATAGATGCTCTGACATCGGACATACAGGAGGAGGCACCTTGGTGCATGCTATTTGCAGATGACATTGTGTTGGTCGGTGAGGATGCGGTTGAGGTCCAGAGCAGACTGGAAAAATGGCAACAAAGGCTGGAGAATGTTGGCTTGAAAATCAGCAGAACCAAAACTGAGTACATGCAACCATTTCGCTGGATGGGATAGCGATAACAGTCTGCTCCAATTTCAAGTACCTCGGCTCCCTCTTACAATATGATGGTGAGATTGATCGAACTGTACAGCATCGAATCAATACGGGATGGATGAAGTGGCGGCAGGTAACGGGAACAACTTGTGACCCCAGGTTCCCCTTAACACTGAAGGGACAAATTTATAAAACTATTATCAGACCTGCCGTCCTGTATGGTTCTGAAAGTTGGCCCGTTAAGAAAACGGATGAGAGACGCCTGAACGTAGCCGAAATGCGAATGCTGAGATCGATGTGTGGTGTGACTCAGATGGTCAAGTTTAGGAATGAGTATATACGAGGGAGTTTGAAAGTAGCGCCACTGGATGAAAAGTTAAGAAGTAATAGGTTATCTTGGTATGGACATATCATGCGGAGGGATGAGGAAAATGTGGCGAAGAAAGTTTTAGGTATGGGAGTTGAAGGGTACAAGAGAAGAGGCAGACCGAAGAAAAGGTGGATGGACTGCGTGAGGGAGGATATGGCTAGGAAGGGAGTAAACAGTGAGATGACGCATGACAGAGTAGAATGGAAAAATCATACATACTGCGTCGACCCCAAATAAAATTGGGAAAAGGGTAGGCAGATGATGATTATTAAATATAGTTTGTCCATCTAGTACGGGATCAGCAGGAGTCCAAAACTAGCCATAGTGTCATCAATTTTAATATTCCATCTGCGTCCGCGAGGGTGTTACTCTTTTATAGTATTGTAAAGTAAAAAGTAATCATCATTAATGACTAAGAAAACAAAAATAAAATATAGTTTAAAGCAACGAACAAAACACGCTTTTTTAACTAAGTTTGGCTAGTTACAACAGCGTGTTTTTTAGTTTTTTAAAACTACAATTTATTTTTGCTTTCTTAGTCATTAATGATGATTACTTTTTCATTAAGACTAAAAAAGTAACAAGTTAGTAAGTCACATATGCTTCAGCACACGCCTCTTAGCACGTAGCAAAAGACACTACCGTATATTTAGCTATGGAAAATGCCGTTAATCCTTTAGGATTTGCCGATTGTCCTGAACTTTAGTTCAGGACAATTGGCCAAATTTATCAAACTATTGTATTGTCATCGGCTCTTGATAAGCGTGCGAAGATTCAATTTTATTCGACGTTTTGAAGTGGGTCAAAATCACGTTCAAAGATTGCGTCACAGACATACATACATAGATTCATAAATAACAAGCTAATAAAAGCGTTTTAAAAATCATAATTTATCTCCCTGCAAAAGAACCATCGTTCTCATTGACCGTATAATGATTCAAATGGTTTTTCTCTCATTCAGTATGGTAGTTTTTCTTTATTATAAATAAATATTTGATTGAAAACTAGTTCAAGTTTTGGTTTGCAAAATTATTCATAGATTACATAATATATACCGTGTAGTATTTCTTTAAAGTGATTTAAATTATTTTGTGGGTGTTACATATGAAAATTCAATGATTGAATCAGGCGCTTATCAAACATTTAATATTAGTATTTTAGGCGTCAGGATTAATACTAGATTTCTTTTATGACCTGTGATGACACAGGTAGGACGGCACTTCATGTTTCTGGACAGATGAAGTTTAAGATGGTTACTTTTTACCTGACTATAAAAAAAAATTGTTGAATTTTTTTATGTTTTTTACCTCTGAATTCTGTAATATAGAAACCGATTGGAAAATTCTTTCTTTTTATTTAGGAGTACGTACTTTAAGTTAGGTCCTATTCAATTTAAAAAAAAAATATTACCCCTAAGGGTGAAAAATTAAGAAATGTAGAATAAGGTTTATTTATATTTTATTTGAAATAAAAATAAGCGGCTGTATCTAGTATTATTAAATAGTATCTAATCTAAACTCACCACTTTGTTCCTATTTAATTCATTGTATAGAACATATGTTAGGATTTATGTAGAAAAAATAGTGTTTTCATAATCTTGAATGTGGGTGTGATATAAATATACAATTCAAATAATGTAAGTATGTCGGTTAATGTAGACGGTTTAAGTTCCTTATTACCACAATATGTACAATACTATTCTGAAGATCTGGGTTCGATTTTAATCACACCATGGACCTTTGATGATTCGTATTAACCAATAGAAGTACAAAACTAGCCTACATGGAGTTTAATTCCTGGTTATAAACCATGACCATGGGTAGGGTCAAGGTCCATGGTGTATAGGACTATAGGTCCATACGGTTTAGTGAGCGAAATATTCATAAAAACCTAATAGTTTCTGAGATTAAATTCGAACCCAGATCTTCAGAATAGTATTGTACATATTGTCATGTTGGGATCTTGTATTGAACCAAACTCCAATTCTAAAATCTGTCATTCAGTAAACTACTCCAGTTAATTGCCAAACACTTTCGGAATTCTTCCTCAAATTATTCAATTATCTTAACAGAGTCTTGTACATTTAATTTATTATACTTACAAACAAAACAAAACTTCAAATGACCTAAATAACAAACACGAATCCTAACCTCGTTCTAGGAATTTGTATTTAAACCTAGATCACGTGAAACGATCAAGGCAAACAAAAATTTACGACAAATATAGTAAAGACTAGTTCTACTAGATATTTCGCCCGCCACTTTGAGCTTCTGTTTGCTTTAATTAACATATTTCAACTATAACTTTACTACTGGCCTGTGTGACAGCTACAATATGAATATCACAGATAGTTATATGGATTTAAACAATAATAGGGGAGACTATGACAAATTGTACAACAGGTAGGCGATAGGATGGCGGCCTGGTCGCAAAAATGAGAGCAGGCTGAAACATATTATAAGGATTGGCCGATAGGCGAGGGAGGCCCACGGCTTCACCGGGATAGTAATAATAATAATATTCTACTACATTCACACTACGCCATCTAGTCCCAAACTAAGCCGAGCTTGTACTATGGGTACTAGACGACTGATATAAATACATATATACTTTTTTTTTTATACATACATACATATTATACATAGAAACACCCAGACCAAATCAAACATTAAAAGTTCATGCACACAAATGTTTGACTTGAGTGGGAATCGAACCCGCGACCTTTGGAATAACAGTCCGTTACACAAACCACTACGCCATCCGGTCGTCAGTGTTTCACTAGGCGTGGCGTCAAATCTGGGGGGGGGGGGGGGGGGGGGCTGAAATAATATGGTCCGGGTCCTCCTCGTAGTGCGGCGCCTCAGTAGTACTCGCCTTCGGGATAGTTTTTAGTGGAAGCACCACTACTCCTAGCTTCTACATCCCCAAGGAGCCGGGGATCCGAAGGGATTTTCTACCCCGTCAACAATAAAAAAATGTGCACAGAGGTTGCGTCATAATATATTAAGTCATCGAATCAACAACCTTTGCTAGTCCACTGCTGGACATAGGCATCTCCATAGAAAGGAGGTTTGGGCCTACTATACCACGCTGGCCAGACTTATTGGTATAGGGTTTGTGTCAAGTTTTCCTTCTCTTTCCAGTGCGGTTGTCCTGCGTAATTTTCACCCTTAGTCGGCTCTCACGACACCCACGGGATGAATAGGGGTGGTGAACCTCTGTGTTCTCAATCCGTCACCACACGGACTCTTAATTCATTAGGTAATCAGTGAAAATATATACAGTTCGCTAAATACATAAACATATACACACATACGACAATACACACTAATCAACCTAATATCGAACTCGGTAAAAGAACAATGGCAGGTCCCCATACATAATTTTATTTGAACTGAAATGGTAGCGTTTAAATATCAAAAATGCCTAAAACGCTTGAGAATTTATTCTTGACCATTCTCATAACAAAATTACTAGCGAAAGAAGTCTAGGAAAAAAGATATTGTATTTTGAATGTTTCGAGGTTAAGTACTAACATATTGTCAATTTTTTGTTTGAAACTAGATGGCGTTGTGTCTCATATAATAGAAAATATTATTTTTATTATTATTAATCATTAACAATCTTATTTTGCTGTTGAAAGTGTTAGCCGACTCTCTAAAAGGGTGCAGGTTATTTTACCAAAACAATAGAAAAAATCTTCGCTCACCGAGGTGTAATACTAGCTATAAATAAATAAATAATAAATTAAAATAATAATTCGAATAATTGTACTTAAATACACATTTACACAAGCCAGAAGCTATTTATTTATTTATTGGACAGCTAGTAGTTTTTACATTATTTACTAAAATCTAAAGCATGCATCCGTTACATTGAGATTAATGCACAACATTTTAAGGCGTCACATCATGCATAACAGACTATATGTCGAGTGTCAAACGACAAGACTGGTGAGTGCGGCACTTGACAGGATCCAAACGGCGACGTATCGACATTTTGAAAATATCGATGTATCTCTATTTATGAGCCGTTTTTAACGACAATGATTTTTTCTCATCACACTGTGCAGTATATTGTTAGACTGCGAACATTGTTAAAATAACGTAACTATATTCTATTAATTTAGTCTAGCAAAAATCGTTTAAAAAGAGTCAAAAATATTCCAAATTATTTGTAATTATGTTGATTTAGTCACTCTACCGCGCGAGTGAACCCGTGTGCAGAAGCAAATTCATAATCATAAAAGGTGAACCTTCGGTAGATATTTCAGCCAAAGCTATAAAAGCGATTATCGATAAAACGTTTCATAATATAATAATGCCATCACGCATCCCTAGTCGGTTATATGTGATGGCGAATCTGACATTACGTACTTAGTCAAATAAAATCTTCAAAAATATCCGATCTTTTATTAGACTTATACAACACATGGTAGTGCAAAGATAAATCATAGAAAAAATATTTATTTAGTTTACGGTGTGTCAATTTTTTAAACGCTTGAGTTTTAGGTAAATATGTTTCTGCCATTGTTCTTTATGTACTACTAAGATGTTAAGACTAGAATTTTATATGGAACATATCCATATTGTAACACTGATCAGTTAAGGATGGATAGGGTGAAGTGAGCATTTAAAAAAAGTGAAATAAATGAATAAATAAATCTCAGTAATATCCTACACAAATGAATTAAATTACACAAATGTGTATTAACATTAATTAATAACTAAATTTACTGTTTCTAGGACATTTTAATAGAACTATATTGCTTTGTGGTGTGCTGATCGTTTATTCGGTAACGATTGTATTAATTATTAACTGGAGCGGTCTAGTAATCATTTGAATTTAAAACGTTTAACTGTCTGGTTTTGTGTAAATTATTTTAAAGATATTATAATACCTAATACATTTATATTTTAATCGGGGTGACCTTGATGATATTAAGGCATTTGTTCTCTCAAGATTCGAAACTTTTTGTATGTGAACACAGTTTAATTTTGGTCCTATAACTTTCTTTTTAATTTCTTTTATTTGAGGTTGCCTTGTTTGATCTTGATCTTTGACTTAATTTGATCAGAATGTAATTAACCGAATTAGCAGTATTATTTTAAAGGCACTTGAAATAATTATTTAATAAGATATATATTTTTTTTATCATCATTACCATTGACGGTTAAGATTATTAAAATTTCAGTTGAGAAATATTTAAAGCTGTGTAAATGAACGTGTTATTGAATAAAGAGGTCGTGTTAAATCGATTAAATTCTACTTTTTTGACTACAGTTATTTTTCGTAAAGCACAGGTGTGACCCACGATGAGTCACATTTACACAAATCCCTCTCACAATTTTCTCTCTCTTTTCTCTCTCTTACAATTACTTAATGCTCGAAAAATACACCTACATTCTTATTGCGTTTGAAAACACGTGTGTAATCTTCATGTGGTAAGACGTATAATGTCGTTATGATATTACAAAAAAAGTATTTTACATATTTTGGTAATTAAAGAGATATCATCTTACGCCTTTGAAATATTTTCTGTTATTGTTTCGTCTAGGTTTTGCCGCAACCCCTGAATGTTCTAGTTGGTGTGTTGGTTAGGTTGATATACGACTTCACGGTTAGATAAGACCTCCGTGGGAACGGCTTTCACCGCCTCATAGAAACAGGTAGATGTTTTTTGTGTCATACACATGTAAGAACAATTGGCTCATTCATTAGGGTTGACACAATTTTCTTCTTCCTTCCAAATAATTGTGGATTATTCATTTTTAACTGTTTTCGATAATCAAAACTATTTTGTGATGACAGGAAGGCAAGAAATAAAAATAATAATAGCTTCACATATCTCACACACGGCCGTCTGATAAATAAATCATCTACATGTGTCGCTGTTCTAAATATAAATATTTTAACCACGCAAAAATAATTTGTAATATACTCATAATAATACTGACACACACACAAGGACTGTGCCCCTTAAAGCTACAGCAATTTTAGTCCCAGTTTCTCCTTCAAGATCCTCAATATCCTTTTAATTAAACCAATTTGCCATTAGTATTTGTGTCAGACGGCCATAAGTCTATTTGTTACGAATTGCGTTGATTCGAATTTAAGTTCGGAAATAATAATAACTTTTAACATAAAGTAAACTCTTTCGAATTGTAGTATGAAGTTAAGTTAGCAACTACTGTCACTTGTTTTGAAAAATAAATTATCGACATTTCATGCATAAAGGTCCCTTAAAATATTTTACACCATAATATTGTTATTCCTCTTTTTTGAATATCCAATACAAGCCCAAACCATTTGTCAGATCTTGAACAAATTGGGTAAGTTATATTTGGAAGCTTTAATTTTATCTCTTTATTAATCGACTAGCAGACCCATCTCGCAAAAGTAATAAATTTTCCCCGTTTCTACAGCATTTTGCATTAATGCTCGGCTCCTATTGGTGATAGCGTAATATTATATAACTTATAGCCTTGCTTGATAAATGGACTATCCAACTCTAAAATAATTTTTCAATTCGAATAAGTAGTTACTGAGATTAGCGCGTTTAACCAAACAAACAAACAATCTTCAGATTTATGATAGTAAAGTATTGTATAGATTGTGACAACCCTATGTAAATCAATCTCTTATTGTAGTAAAGCTGTTATTAAAATTGTCACTTCTCCGCATTGTTAAGTATTTCCGAAAGATATCGATTTGATTTTCGCTTTTCACTCGATTGATTTCCATAATATACAACGCTAGACAGCCCTCTCCTGGGAATCTGTATCGATAACAAAACACTTTCGTTTTGATACACAGATAATGTTTGCTATATTGCAAATAAATTATCTGTTTATCTCCTTCTCCCGTGTACAAGTTCTATCTAGTTGTTTCTTTCAGTTTAGCATATTTAATATTTCAAGAGATAAAAATAAATGTTAATTAAAGAAATATACATTATGTGTGTACAATATAAAGTTTGTGAGGTAATTAAGTAAAAACTTACATAATGTATTTTTCCACAATAATAATTGTGTGATGAGCACTATCATCTGTTCTATGTCTAGGTATGTACCCATAATACTGATATGTGTAAAATACTTTACCTATGTTACCATAGTACAGGCTCTATTAAGTTTTGGATTATACAGTCGCGTATCACCATATAATATGTTAAAAAACAATGTTCCTATTGAGTGAACATTATCGAACCTAGGTAACATGTTAATTTTGATAGTCTACGACTTCCTACATCAATTTTTATAATTCTCAAAAAGTGTTTACGTTACACATTCACTAGACCTGTGCGTTCGGAATGCCTGTAGAAATGGACTTCATCATGATAAAAAAAACATAGACTAAGTTCTTAACCTACAATTATTAAAAAGGTTTACTCACCGATTCCAGTTCTTCATAGTCTACTCCATGTGGTTGCGTTTCATTCTGGTGCGCCCTCCACATTCTTAAACCTTCCTTCTTCACTAACCCCTCCTGCTTCTTTAGCACCAATTTCAACTGCCTCCCAAACGCCTCAAGATCTATTTTGTGCACATCCAACTCCTGACCGTCAACTAACCTCTCCGTATCACTGAATTCACTACCACTGTCACTGGTTTCACTGGAATTCGACACATCAAAGACTACACTCACTGTGTTATTTAAATCTCCTATAATATTAACATCTTTGATATGTTCTCTTGCTTTGACGAACATTTCGTCATTCAACAGAGATGGTGGACTATTTCCAGTCTTCCATCGATGGTCTTTAGATATCTTTTCATGTGGTATTTTGTTGGATTGGCCCGTGTGAGAGTTGGCGTTGTGGTTTGCGGTAATGTGCCGTCTAGCTAAGTGGTGGGTTAACTGCACCAGATGGTATTCCGGCACCATTGAGTGGTGTTCAACGTGGAATAGGTTTCGGAGTTCATCTGGCGTCATGTGTTCATGAATCTGTAACAAGCAAGAATATTTATTAAAACATGTGGAAATTAAAGAAGGGAAATGCGATAGAAGAACCTGTAATACTGATTAAAATAATCTGGAATGTGTATTTTTTCTGTTGAAACGATATCTGACAGACTTTCTCCCGGCTATGCCTATGTGTTCAACACAAGACTAGTTATAGACCATACCACTATGCTAACAAACTTTTAATAACACTAAAATTCATATTCCCCAACTTCCTTGCAAATGTTTACATCACTACGAGTATATCGCCGTATATCCAATATCAATCAATTACCTACACGAATATTGACTTCATGAAGTCAAAGGTGCGTCACTCGAGATCAAACTCTTACCGACAGCGTGAGAAGGTAATAATTAGAAGACTTGACTATCTTTTCTACTACTTGATCCCATTAAACTATATATCTTAACATGCTCTCTGAAGAGAATTAATGGTGAAAATATACATATACAGTAACTATAATATGAAAATACGATTTCAGACGACGGAGAAGCGACGAGAGACGATTTTAAACAATTCAAAATAACAACTCAAAATATCTTGATTTATACTAAAAAATAATATAAATAAAGATATTTTGAGTTTGAAACGCTATATAATTAGATGGAGGTGGGGAGCAATGACTCGGGTTATCCTTAAAATAAGCTAAAGAATTATTATGAAACATTTGCGTGAAGCGAAATGTAACTTATAATTTAAATAAATGATAAGTTCTCTCGGATAATAAATGTCTGCATTTCTCGATACTATAATTATGAAGACACCACATCCTAATTTCTTAATGTGAACAGGCTATCGAGCAACGCAATCAAGGATAATTGTATTGTTCAATTTGATAAATCCCTTAGAAGAAATTCGATTAAGTTTTGTGATTAAGATACCGGTGATTTTAAGCAAAACATTAAGTAAAAATAATCTTTATAATCATACTTGAAGGCAATTCTTTGTATCCTTTTAAACAAATGAATAAACAAATTTGGCGCACGGAAGCACATCCATAATATTCGAAATAGGTACTAAGTGTTTGTGCAGAAGATGTGAACAAACCTAGAACTTTTTGACAATTTGTGCTATAAGGTTAAAGATCACTTAAACACTAAAAGGGTCTAGCCTACATTTGGACCCTGTCATACTGTCATAGTAAAAAAGTCAATGACAGTTCAGTTCATGGTCATAAAAATGTTAATAACCACAAATAAGACATAAATCTAATATTCTAATAGTCATTAGTCGCGTTATTTTTTTTTATGAAAAAGAAAATCATTGTACATATTGAATAAAGAGTTTCAAATTCCGTCTCTATAAATACCAAAAAAAAATCGTGATAGTCTGAAGGAGCGGTATATAACAGCAATACGAGTATGTTTTTCTTTTAACTATAGTTATCTCTTGTGAATTTTTTTATCAAATTATTATCTGTACCTATACGAAAAAAATTGAAGGTAAGTGTACAACTATTATTATAATTATTTTGACACTAATTTTGTACAAAACATAATAATATAGCCCTCGGGTTACATATGCTATAATAAACTAACACAATATTATTTTATAATAGACCAATATTTAAACACATTATTACTTTTGTGCAACCCTGGCCCAAATTATTCTAAACCATTTATTTCAATTCAATCAATAGATATTTTTAAACATGTCTGGCCTATTGTCTTAGTGGTTAGTGATACTGACTGCTGAGTCGGAGGTTCGAGTCCCACCCAGGACAATAAAGTGTGTGATGAGCACGATCATTTGTTCTGTTTCTGGGTGTAATTTTTCTTTAATACGCATGTATTTAGTAATGTAAATGTATCTTTATGAGTAGTTTCGTTACCACAGTACAGGCTCTGTCTAGTTTAGGATCAGATGGACGTGTGTGAGATGTGTCAAATTATTATTGTTACTATTATTACCTTTTAGGAATGTGAGTCAAGCAGCCAGTTGTTGCCTATTGTGCCTTATGCATAGATACGTTAGAGAAAAACAGGCTAATAAATAACTTTATAGTTATAACACATAATATGTATCCATGTTGCTAACAAGTATTCACAGTTAGGTAATCGTATATCACACTTAACAGATAATTGCGTCACGAACACATGTATATACATTTACACACCTACATACATATAGACGTAAACATACACAAATAAACCAATATACTAACAATGATAGATTAGAACCTTATTTAAAATAAGCGAAATAAAAGCCTTATACTAACCTAACAGTTTGAATCTCATCAGACACATTATTGAAGAGTGGCTGTTGTGTTGGTTTTGTGGTTAGTGATGAAGACTTCTGAGCAAGATGATTGATTCAATCTCATCTTCAATCTGAGATGTTTCAATCTACTATTATTATTTTTAACATGATTTTGGTAAAAGCTATGTTATATATCTTTAGATACTCCTGACAACGTGCTTGCATTTTTTTATAATTTTGAGTTAAGTAGTGAAAATAAATAAATAAACTGACATTAGCTTTTGTTAGGCATATTTAAAAATATGAGTCAATAAAGCTTTTAAATCAGGAGATATGTCGAGAAAGGACCGACAACGTGAGTACTATTGACCTCTGCCAAGGTTTTCGAGGTGGCACGTTGACATTCAAACGAAATGCTGCCAATACGGATATGGTGCGAGAGCTGTTATTGTGTGTGTATATGTGTCGTTTATTGTATTGATTTTTCGCACGTGACATTAAGGTTGTGTTATTACGATATTATCTGTGAAATATAACTTAAAAGTATAGTTATGTTCTTTGTTATAAAATGTTATTATTTACCTATTCTGTAATGTCATTGTAACAGAGTAGGCGAATCATTATAAGGTCCGCGTCATGATTGGCAGGGTACTGATAAATTAAATTATTTTGCCAATACATCTTTTCAGACGCTTTTATTGATTTCTTCTTGTGTCTTTTCAGAGACCACTACCTTGAGAATTCTTTAATACTTTTTAAAAATTGCAAATGCGATTCCTTTTAAGGCTAGCTTTTACTATCAATTGCACAAGCATAGAATATTTAAATTTAAGATTATTTTCATGTTTTTTTTTCCTTTTTTCTTTGATGACAATTAGTGGATCACACAAAGTGTCATCCCATGCGGGGATCGAACGCACAACACTCAGGGTGGCGACCACTTTAACCACTATGCCATTCGTGCAGTCAATATTGGCCCTGTTTACACGAGAGTTGAGTTTGGGTTGAAATACATTGATAATACAACTATATATAATATAAACATATATAGTGTATGTAAGTACAACATAGATATATATTCATGTCAGAACTTTTCGATTCGAAAAAAACATAAAATTTTCCTGTTTTAATCAAAAGAAAAAAAAAATACTCCTGTCGGTACCACTGTTGCTACTGTTTTTTTTTATGGAAGAAGGGGCAGACGAGCAGACAGGTCACCTGATGGAAAGTGCCGCTTCCCATGAATGCCTGCAACTCAGGAGTCACAAACGCGTTGTCGGCCTTTTAGGAAGGAGTACGCTCTTTTCTTGAAGGCCGTATCGGTCCGGAAATACCGCAGACGGTAACTTAATAATAGAATTTCCACCCTTTTTCAAGTTCACAGGGGCTCTTTTTTTGACGAGGGGGAATATGAGGAGGCATTGCAAGAGGAGAGTCATCAAAATTTTTTAGTAGTGGAATCCGAAGATCTCTACGAAGGCGACATCTCCTAAAGCATGTGCAATTATTGTCTCAACCAGTCGACCTCGTCTTACTGCTCCAATTATTACATAAAAATCCGGATTAGATATTCAATAAGTTATTTCATATACCCGTTATCAATGACGTAAGAAAATATACAGTTAATTTATTATATAATGTGTTCTATTAGAGGTGACATTCAATTGGATTGAGAAATGACTTTGAAAGTCAGTGTTTCCATTTATAGAATATTCTAAAGGGATATTGCGATAATTTTAAAATACGAATATATAGTTACGTTTAGAAATAGTGTGACAATAAAACTATCACAATTTTGTTTCTATAAATGCAGGATAAAAGCAAAAAGGATTGTATAATATATAGCCTAGTTTTTTACCAATGGCAAGTTGGAACATATTTTTTTGAATGAAGACAGACAACAAACTCCACAAAGGGTTGTGTGCAATAAAGTAATATTTATCTTGTATTTATAATCGTTGTTTCACTTTTTACCTCAGAATGTTAACTAGTAATTACGTGTTACAAGAAAAACAGTGAGCTTGTTCAAGGACTTACCGCTCTATTTAATTTTTAATAAATTTACTTAAATAAAAAAAACACAAATATTACAACGTGTATTGCTCGATGAATCGAATAAAAAAAGTTTGCAAACCGAATGAAGACGCATGAAAAGAGGTCCGTTATTTACTTTCTTTTCAGCTCATTTATTAGATCAATTCCATAAAACCTAATATTGCTATCCAAACTCCGTATACTTCCAATTTTTTTCGATAGAAATCAGACGCGGTTTTAAAATAACTTCCAAGGTTTGTTTATGTACTTAGCTTAGTAATTGGTTACTCACAAGGGAAGCAATAAAAAGGTGTTCAAAATTATCTGTTTTTATAATATTAGGATCTAACCTATTATGTAACTAAACTGTCTTGAAGCAAATAGTTCTTTACCGTGAATAGAACTATGACAGAATAAAGAACGCAACTAAAATTTAACATGAGTACAAAACCCGTTTTATGCAATTATAATCTGGATTTTTTGTTGCCAAAAAAGCAGTTTGTGTAAACAAGGAAATGAAATGAACGATTACGTAATTAAACGACACATTCGAAAAAGAGTAATTGTGCCAACAGTTGTTTAATATGAGAACTTCCACAATAATATCTTATTCGCAACCGAACACTGTCCATTGTTACAAACGCAACGCAAATTTGTTACATATTTAATTATAGCAAAATTGCAATACGAAAACTTAAACCATTTTTCTTTAAAACACTTCTGTAGACATTCACTTCCAGAATACGATTGAAACGAAACCACACCTTAACACTTTAAATTCAAAGTTCAATTCCCATTATCTGGAAAATCTTAGTTATCAAACAGCAGATTTTGAGAGTAATGTAAGTAGTTGCAAGGTCGAAATTCTATTGTGATCCAACTAAGGGCATTTACAAATTATTTCGAAACACTGAACCGTTCTCGATAATCAGTCACGGAATGGTCTGAACTGCAAGGTCGTGGTAGAAAGCACTCTGAGGCTTATGTAAACAGCGCGTGAGCTTTCGTTGAATAAAAAAATGACTTGTATGTCTTCTAGGTCAAAAGGCGTCATTAGTTTAAGCGATTTTTTTTATATTAGGAAGATAATAATAGTGTTCGTTAATTAAAGGGAAATTAAGTGTTATGTTGTGGTTTACGTAATAGTATTTAGCTGTATTTTTTCAATACCGTGTAGATCAATTATAAAAATAACCTCACATCTCACACACGGCTGTCTGATCCCAAACTAGGCAGAGCCTGTACTATGCTAAACAGACTGCTGATAAACATACTTATATATTTCTAAATACATACATATTATAGATAAATTACACCCAGACACAGAACAAACGATCATGTTCATCACACAAATATTTGTTCTGGGTGGGAATGGAACCCACGACCTCCGGCTTTGCGATCATGGTCACTAACCACTAGAATAACGGGCCCTATTCTTGGGTCGCAAGGCCCAGGCGCCGTCGCAGTCGCATGTGTTGCCCCCCTCTATCACGCGATGGACCAGGCACCCACACGGTGAATCCATACAACGCCAAGAAATAGGTCTGTCCCTCCAACACAAAGGGATGATCCTCCTAGCACGCGAGGTGATCATGCCTCGGGCCGTGGCCAAATGGCTGATGTTGGAAATATAGTAATCAGTGTAAGAACTTGCTTTGCGCGATTCAGGATTAGTATTTTTTTGTATACGAGTACGAGTAGGTATACGAGTAGGTATACGAGTCACTTGATAGTAAGTGACTACCATCACCGAGAAATGCCTGTAATGAGGAGACGAAAGCACCAGAGTATTTTTTTTAATACATTCATGAAGGCATGATAATGCTGAATGGCCAACGCTGCGTTATATGTATATATTTATATATATAAATATCTAAGAATGAATACGTCAATAGTTTATACATTCACTAACATTATTCATTCACTTAAGGTTGTGTTTGCTGACATTACACAGAGATTTATTTGCTGACGCTACGTTCGGACGCGACCAGCAAGGTCGTGGAGTGTTTGCTCTGGATGTTGGCACTGCGAAGGACGTATGACCGGTGACCATTCTTGATACATATTGTAAACGTTTTAGTTTCCACTCCTAGTGGGAGTCAAGGTTCATTAATCAGTCAATATACAGGGTTACTGGTCGACCTAGATACTTTAGAGCGTTTTAATCCCATATCCCAAACCTAACTATTTTTAAGATATTGGACTTTTTTTCATATAAAAATTGCCCAAATTTGACTAATACAATTTTTTAGATTTTTCTTTTTGTTTTTTACTATTTTTGTGATAAATTTTATACTAACATTACCAAAATTATAGCTAACGTAACAAAGTAGATGGTTTATGGTAGCAAAAAAAAAAGGTTTTTCTTTTCTTTGACGTATATAAAACTACCACTGTAACTCCTGTACACCAGGATCAACAGCAGTGAGGTTATTTATTTATTAGTATTAAAATACGCGTTATTAATTGTTAAGGTTTTTTTTTATTAAACTTTTATTAAAACCTTAAAACTACTATTCTATATCTCAACCCATATTTTTTTATGAATAAATAGTAGTAAAGATCGCCTGGCGATCAGATTTCAACCATTTTGAATGTCGTGTTTGATATCATTAGCCAGTATAACTTGAACTGTCATTGTATAGACTTTACCCATTACCAATCACAATATATACTAAACCACTATAGTATTATGTAACCGTTCTTACATATTTTATTTATATCAGCACGCCTTCTACAGATGTATAAATCAAAGTACTTCAAATTGGACATTTGCGTCTGTTCGCGTTTGCTTAAATAATGCGTACAAAGAATTCTTCTTACGTATAAAGAGAATATGTAATAAAGAGAAGAGCCATACAGACTAAGCAAGGGTAGGTAAACGGCAGTAGTTTATCAATATAATATACGTAAAACAAAATTACAGTAGAAAGTGTTCCTCATACTTTTGTCATAAAAAAGACATCAACGCGTTCAGTTTTTTATAAAATAACTGTAATTATTATTATGAACTAGTAATTAAGATAATTACGTAGAATTCGATTAAACTTATGATATAATTCATACATACATTATTGTCATTGTTTGTACTTATATAACTTTATTATATGGTTCAATCAAGTAATCATGATTATTTGATGTAACCATGGTGTTTGAATAGTTTAACGGTTTAACCAGGAACTTCGTCGAACTGGAACTACCTAAGTCGGCCGCCATTGCTTATTAATTAAGAAAAAAATAACTATGACTATGGAAGTCATAGTTATTTTTTACTTTTACTTTTTTTACTTTTACTTACTAAAATATATACTAGTATTATAAAGCTGCAAAGATTGTTTGTTTGGTTGCACGCGCTAATTTCAGGAACTACTGATTCGAATAGAAAAACCTATTAGTGCTAGTTAACTCATTAATCAAGAAAGGCTATAGGCTATGTAACCTCACGCTACAACCAATAGGAGCCGAGCATCACAAAAAACAAGGAGTGTGCTGTAGACCACACGACTGAAGTATAACTTCTTGGATATGAAAGAAAGAAAGAAAATGTGTGCTCCCATCTCTCTCCCTTGCTCCTACAGTAATATAGGAAACGCATCTCTCTCTCTTTCTATATTTACCAACTTATATCACCCTCTCAACTTCCGTTCGCCTCGCCTGATCACATTTTCATAACGCTCTCGTCACGCATTCACCAGCTTACTCCCTAAGTCAAGGGTGAGTAAAGAAGTTTAACTTCAAAAATGTTGCTAAAGTGGGCAAAATACCTTTTGAGAGACGCTGACGGAGTTGAGCGGGTCAGTTAGTCTTAAGTAAAAAAAAAAAATTCAACAAAATTGTAACCTCTTTTTTAAAATAAGACATCACACGGTCAGACTGCTGATAAAAATAAACAAATATTGCTAAATACCCAAAGACGTGTCCTGGGTAGAAATGAAATTCACGAACTCAAGCCCAGCATGCATTTTCACGAACCACCAGTCTGTTAGACCGTTAAATAACTCTATTAAATGTAACGAAATGATTATGAATCTTAGTAGTCATTCGTTGCACAAATGAAATGAGTGGCAAAAGGAAGTCTTACTGTTAATGCCCGCACGAACTGTCGCCATGGCGCGCGCAACTATAACGCAACTATCTTAATCGTCATATCGTAATATCCTTCCTGGGAATTTAATTAAATACACAGACTAAAAAACCCCATTTAATCTTTCAAATGCATATTAATCTCATAGCTTCTTACAGCATTCGCTTTTGTCGGCCGCTTCACTCAATCTAATCTATTCAGATGTCCCAAGAATAATATTTTTTATGAATTTAAGGTACACTATATCCTTTTTTCTGTCATCAAGGTTTCTTTGAAGCTAATCGAAACGGGAGTGTATTGTTTTTCTTGTTTTGTGTTTAAAAAAAAAAAAATTAGATTTTTTCGACTGCATTAGATACTAGTTTTATGTAGGTAAGTTGTTAGCGATTATTAAAAAATGGAATGAAAGGATTTTCAACATATATATTAAAACGGGAAAATGCCTAAAAAGTTCTCAGCAAAAGGAAATGCTAAAATTAGAACACTTAAGGAAATAAATCAAAAAACTGTGCCAGTTGCTGTAGACGTTTTCTCATAATTTTCTAGTCTAGTATTATATACTTGTTATGGTACGGAATGTCTATATAAACAAGGTTCAATTTATCCTAGAAATGGAAGATTTCAAATAATGTATAGTACAAAAAGGTGATTACTGAGTCATATTGTTCATAAAGATACTATCCTTTATCAGTTAATCTGTATATGAAAATTAAGCCGTTGACACTCGGCATTTTGACTTGAGTTAATGATAGCCATCATTATTGTTAATATAGCAGTGAGCCGGTGGTAAATTGAAGTATTTACATACGTTGATGTCAAATTCCTCATTTTCACCCACATTAATTTTTCTATATTATTTGAAAATTATGGCAACTATTGGCTCAGCCGACTTGTAAAATTGTATGAGTATATTTCTTCAACAGAACAAAAAAATTAAATATTAATGACTATTAAACCCACCTAACCCATAACTGAATATGCTCTTTTCTGAAAGGTTTGAAGGTCGTACCACTCAGGTAATACCGCATGAGAAAAGTTGCTATCCACAGATTGTTACGAATGTTACCATATGCACTATTCACAGTAGTTACATATGAAGTGCTACATCTAACATCTGACGGCCAACTCTAACCCCACATACACTCATTGGTCAAATCAAATAACGCGCACTTCCCCAGATTCTTATTACATATTCACGAAAGCGAGAGAAAAGATGATACACATCTAAAATGTAAGTTACTACTTGTATTGATTAATTGCTTTCGTAAGTACTGGTAATCACTTACCATCAGACAAAATATCAGCTAATTATAAAACTCAAGAAATAATCACAGTCTATTATGCAACGTAATATTATGTACGCACCTTTATATTAATGTAAAATGTCAGTCAATATAAAAGACTCACGTCTCCCTTCTATAGATATCATTATTCTGACACCTACAACCATTAAAACAAACTCATTCGTCAAAACCCTCTTCAGTATATTTTATATCATAGATGTTATCTCTGACACTGGATCATTCAAAACTAACAACAATTACAGTTACATAAGAGATAAATTTGAATGTAGAAAAATGTCTATTGTTATGTGCTTTCTAAATGTAGCGGCACCGACAGCGGAATCGATTTAATGATGTATTAGTTAATCGAGTTATTCCGAATCGGTTGCGTCGATTGTGAGGTTGGTTGGTGCAAATTACCTTGATTGTGTGATGAACAGAGAGATGATTTCTTTACGATTATTGTGTAATAATAATAATAATATAATATAATAATAATTGCAAAGAAATTTAGTATTATATTTTTGTTCTCAATCTTAAATATTTCCAGATTTTTAATTAAGTTAAAAAAATAATTGTAGATCCATGTTTTTGTTGTCAATCTTCTTAAATGTTTATTTTGTTTTTTTTTATTATTTATTATTTCGTTTAATAGCTATGAGGGAATATAATACTCACATGTATAATTTATGTTTGAATTAATTAGCATATCGTAGTTCAATACTGAACAAAGACCTGTCCCAATATAAACCATAACACTTCGCCCTTTGGTTTCTACTCAAGTTTATTCAAGCTGCCTTCTGTAAATAGTCGGTCGATCTGGCTGGAGGACGCCCGCCCTAGTTTCCCTATCTTCAATTTATCGATACTCAATTACATATATTTTACTTGAAATTTACTTAGGTAAACTAAATATTGGGCTTTGCGATAGTCTACTCAAAGAAGATCCGTTTAAAAAAATGATCGCATAAATTCAATAAGAATTTTATAATCTAAACATCAACAATTAAACGGACGAACCCGTCAACTTATGTTGTACACATTGTGGTTTTATATAATGTATTACAGTGTATGTGAATCATTTGTATGTAGATAGATGTATGAATTCGATGCAAAAACGTACAGACAATGACCTAAGAACAATGAAACAGACACAATGAAAGGGAAACTGGCTTGAAGCCTACAATTGAAAAATTAAGGGAATGCATTATTCTATTGAATCCAAGTGTTTAGTACAAAGCTACTGCATATTTAACAGTGCCTTTAGGCTCTTATTGAGATCGTTTTGACGTGTGCCTTTGTATTGAAATCCCTGGCGATCAAGATCATTAATCTATTTATGATGGTGCACATTTGACTGGCCTGTTGTTCAGTGGTTAGTGACCCTGCTAAACCAGGGGGTTTTCACTTCAACAGAGGTATCGGTGACGGAATGGTTCAATGGTGTTTTCCCATCTCAAAAAATATGTTTTTGTTTAACCACAAAATACATTATTTTGTTTGTTTTTAAAAATGCCTAACGCGCCTAAAGAAGTTTTCACTTAAATAATATATGATGATGATGAAAATATTTAAGGATGTTTATCGGCAGTCTGGTTATCATGGCCCAGGCTCTGCATAATTTGGGATCAGACTGCTATGTGTGAAATACACACACACATATATAGTTATGTGTTCTGTGTTTAAAATAACAGTTTACTATCCACTTACCTTTTGATTGTCAAATTCTTTTAGGTTTAGTGATCACCATTGTCGTTGTCGGTGAAATGTGGGGTTTCCTATAGATTTATTTAAAAATTTCAAATATACGTATGTAGACGTAACAATCGGCGACTTATCGCTCACGGATTTCTTACAGACAACCTTAATACGGATTTTAGATATTAAAAAATTTGGGTAGTTTACATACACGTAACGCATTATCACGTGAATATTTAAAAATATTAAGTATATAATATTAAGTTACTCAAATGAAATGTGTCATTTTTGCCAATATATTCTAAATAAAAGAAGTACTAAGCATAGTATAGTAATTACCTATATCCCATATAGAGCCTTCTAGGTACATACGTTTAAATATTATAAATGTTAGTGAAAAAAGGACACAAAAATGGGCACAACTGTTAAATTTATGACATAACAGTTTCTGACCTTAAGCCAAAGTAAACATATTTAAAAAAGAAGACATTATTTTTTATCATTCTTCTTCTTTAAGAATATATTTTTGATGAGTCAAATATTTTCAAAAAGATTTGGAACCGATTTGTTTTTGAATAGGCAAGTTGAACGTGATGAAATATCTTGATAAATGCGAGTATGTAATCAGAATGTAAGCCTTCAAATAGTTACTAATAAGACGATTCGTTAACCTACTGCTGATTGCAGTGAGCCTTAAAAGCCATGGGCATCATAACAGCGAACGATAGAGTACATTTTCCCACCGTTCGGTTGCAACATTGCGTCAGTTACTGGAGCAAGGTTGCGCGTCGCGGCCATAGCATGAATGTCAGCCAGCTTTCCACTCGCATCGTAATAGAGATAATCGCATCCTAATCGATTTTGTGAACGATTATCTTAGGATAGTGGTCAATTGTTGTTAAATAGGTTATGGGGTCACTGGTTTAGTTTTATCATCTCTTGATCTCTTTAAATATTTAATGTAAAGCATAAATTATTACCTATAGAGGCAACTATAGCAGAATTTGTTTTTTTAAATGTGGAAACTGGTGTAACTAATTATTGAGTTGTACTTTCGTTATTAGAATTTTAGTACCACAGCAGGTCAACATTTATACGGAAGCATATATTTTAATGCAACCATGTTACGAGTATGTTAACGTTGTTTTTTAATATGTAACATTTAAAAAATTGTAACTACTTGAACTTCTTCTATATATTTAACTTTAGAAATACCAAATCCCATGCTTCCCATAACTTCATTCATATGTAGTAATTATAGTTTTAATTTATATATATTTTAGTAAAAAAAGATCTAAAGTTTATCTACGCCCTTTCTAAAATTTGTGTTGTGATATTTAAAATATATATATATATATATATATATATATATATATATATATATATATATATATATATATATATATATATATATATATATATATATATATATATATATATATATAATTATAATATAGTGATATTTATTTATTATAGCCATAATCATCTTTAACAAAGTGCTTGCTTACTATGCTAAAACAACACGGATGAAGATGTAAGTAAATAAAACCACAGTATTAAGTCACAACTCACTTTGAGTGTATCTGAGTACTTTGTAAGTATTATAATTTATGTCTCAACATAAATTCACAATTTAAATGTAACACTAACGTTATACTGTATTCCCCACATAAGAAGTTATGTGAGCGTGTGTATGTGAACGAAAAAAAAACATTTTGGACTAAAATCATCATCGCCAATTAATTTTATCTACCATACAGTAACCATCTATACAAATAAATATAATTAATGTGTGTAATGTGTGTGTAATGTCAAAATAATAGGTTTTTTATACTCACACGGTTATTTGCACTATACCTATGCATCAAAATCAGCTATTTATTTTTTGTCTGTCTGTTTGGTTGTTACGAGTAATCTGCAAAACGGCTGGAACGATGTTGATGATATTTTTTTAATCGGTAGCTGTCTATATAAGGAGAGTTTTAGGCTAATTTTCTCTCAGAAAAACCCTATAAAAAAATTCCCGGTCCGGAAATCGAACCTGAGGCCTCATGGACTGCAGTCGCGTACCGTACTACACTAATAAGCCAGAGCCTTTCAAATTCCACGCGAATGAAGTAGTGGGTACCAGCTAGTAGACAATAAAGATGAAGCCGCATACGAAAACAGTAGCAGATATTGCAATTTTGAAAGGGAATTCTTCAAACTACAATTTCAAGTCTAAGATTAAACCTCGTTTAAGATAATTCTGTCTAAAGATTAAATATGACATTGACAAATCGCTATCAACTTTCTATGCTAACTGTTTATTACAATTCCTTTCATTTACGAAATCTAATAAAAGCATTTGTAAACCGATTGATTGCGGGCCTATTTCTCAATGTAAGCCGAAGTCAGAAGGCCGAGCGGCCAATGAAACGGATACTGAAATTACACCGCGTGTGAAAAACTGTAGAGCTACTTATTGCGAGGATATCGTGCATTAGGCTTGTGAAATATGAAACATTGTTGGCTGCACGAGGATGTTTTACGTGAGGCTTGATTATTCAAAGCTTTATTAGCGGTATTATGAATGAGGTTTGAATTTAATTGACTCTGTTATGCAATATTTTAAAGGTAATGTGTATTCCTCTGATAATTGTTATTTCCTAATGATAATTAGACCTTTATTTTGAGACCTCTGTTATAAGGAACGACCTTCAAGCTGTTTAACGAAACTATGTACTGTCAATTGTAAGCTATTATAACAAAATCAATTTCACAGTCAAATAGTACCTATCTATACTAATATTATAAAGCTGAAGAGTTTGTTTGTTTGTTTGTTTGTTTGAACGCGCTAATCTCAGGAAGCGCTAGTCTATAATATTTAGAGTAACTGAAGATGTTCATGAAAATTGGCTTTTAATAATCACTAGCTTTTGCCCGCGGCTCCGGCTGCGTGTATGTCGGTTATCGTGATAAATAGTAACCTGTGTCCTTCCTCGAGAATCAATCTAACTCTATACTAAATTTTATCTAAATCGGTTCAGCGGTTATGGATTTCCTATACAAAGTTCCAAGCCCCCTTTGCACCCCCTTTGATACCAATTTGATATAGAGATAGTCTTAGAAATCCACCTTGGCTTTCTAAGACTATCTCTATATCAAATTTCATCTAAATCGTGAAAAGGTAACAAACAGACAGACACACTTTCGCATTTATAATATTCATAACAAAGATTACGTATAAGCGGTAGAGTTATCTATAACTAAATGCTGCACGGATGGTGTAGTGATTTAAGCGGTCGCCATGCCACTTCCTACTACACCGAGTGTTGTGGGTTCAAACCCCACATGGGACGACACTTTGTGTGATCCACAAATTGTTGTTCTGAGTCTGGGTGTCCTTTGTGTCCGTTTCATATATGTTTGTAAAAGTCCCCCGCGACACAGGATATATGTATTCCTAATGCGGAAGTTGTCTTTTTTTTAAAGAAAAAAAGAAAAGATAAGAGTACTATACTAGTAATAACATATTTAAAGCCCCTAAATGTATTAAATTTTCTAGATGTTTTTAATGGTATATACTGCAAAAGAGCAAACGGGTCTCCTGAGTCACAAGTGTCCCTCCGTATTAGAGGGGATGGGTTGAGTCGGTTCTTTTGTAAACTCACTTACTCGGTGAAATGCAACGAAAAAAAAGGTTAATACCAGATTGGCCGTTTGGCAATCAGACCGTGGCATCACTCTGGTGGCGACGGCTTATATAGCTGTTCCACTGTTTGCTATAACGAGATCTATACATTACGTACTTATTTCAAATCCATTGAATCTAATTAGGCGTCAACAAAATATCATCCTAAATGAATATTATCATCATCATCATCAACAGCCTTTAATAGTCCACTTCTGAATAGGCCTTTCCTTAGAAAGGACTAGGTTTTGGCCTACTATATCACGCTGGCTTGACGGGTTGGTATAGGCTTTGTGTCAAGTTTTGCTTTTCTTTGCAGTGCTGTTGTTCTGCGGGGTTTGCTCCCTAAGTCGCCTCTTACGCCTTGGCAAGCCCCTATTCCACCCCTATTCATCCCGTGGGTATCGGGACGAATAGGGGTGGTGACACTCTATATTCTTAATCCTTCACCACACGGATAAAATGAATATTAATAAATGAATCTTGGAACTAATGATTTAGTTGTTTCTTACACTTTAATCTGTATATATTGTAACACAATACAGTGAACACATTGCGTAACAATACAAGCTTATCAACACACAACAAGCCTCTTCTCTAACGTAACACTTACTCCACATTATAACATATTAAATAACTTTAAACAATAGAAAGTCGGGAAAAAGTTTCACGCGCCACTCTTGACGTCACATGTCACTTTAGTCAAAGAGCACGGTTCAGATGTTGTACTAGTCTAGCATGAATGGGCACTTTGTTATAAATTGAATGGCTTTGTGTTACAATAGTTACATGAAACATATTTGTATGAATATAAGAGTTGTTAGTATTTTTAAGTAGGGGAAGGGCTCGTGGCTAAGTAGTAACCGAGTTGGTTAGCACATTGCAATAATAAGCAATTATAGCCATGTCAGTCTATAGATGGGTGACCATTTCTTAACACATTGGGACGGAGGTGTTTCCGTGCCTCAGAGAGCACGATAAGCCGTCAGTCCCGTGGCAATTGATGCGGGTAGTTGGAGCTCTAAGAAGTCCGACAAGTACAGAACTTCGATATCGCCTACTCGGGTTGTGGAGGTCTGATGGCATGGATGGAAATCAAAGTTCAGCCATATCGTAGTGGACTTAAAACCGACCCCGATCTAGTGGAGAAAAAGGCTCAGAGGAGGAAGAAGACCTTTTTTTTAAGTAGGTAAAACTACGAGTAAAAGAATTCCAGTAAACGCTTGATGAGAGTCTGGTTTGTTTTCCTATTAAAATAAATAATTATGTCGTAGTATTCGGTAATTCTATGAATTTTGTTTGAGAATTTGGTAAGAAAACTGTTAGGAGATAAAAAGTGAACCAAATACACTTATATTTCATCAAAAAGAGTTTTAACATTCTAAATGTAACCCTTCCCAATTTTCTAATATCCTTTCCTGAAAATTATAGCAGCTAATTTAGTAATTGTTTGATTAATTCTCTCTGATTAATCTCTAAAACTCTGATTAATTGAATTAAACTCAGAATAGGCAACGGAACATGAAACAGAGAATGTTAAACTTTTGGGCAGCTCATAATCATAACTTTAAAATACTCCTTTTAAGTACATCCAGTCATAAATATTTGTTCTTGCGTGAAATATAAATAAAAACAGGCATTATTATTTTACGATTTTCAAAACAGATATTGATAAAAAAAAATGGACCTCAATGTGTGTATTAATTACATCACAATTAAAAGGAAGAATACAGTCTAAACTAGAATTATAACAATAATTAAGTTATTTATCTAATTTAAAATTGCGTTGAAATATGTAACTTTAGAGGTCAGACCGCATTTTAATACATTAACTTATAAAAATTATCAAATTGCAATACAGTATTACACAGCTGCAATAACTTCCAAAAAACCCGGAAATTAATTAAATAACCAGTAACAATAAACATTTGAAACAATCACATTTAAAATTAATTGCTAGGACACATTTGCGGATATGAAATACTTCGAACAATGTCTAAATCCTTATAGAGTCCGTTTCTTATCAGCTCATAATAATGAACACAGATTATAAAAAGACTATTGAACTAATCAAAGTAATCTTTCATACATTCAGTTCCTGCTTTTTTAATCGTGCCAAGGTCGCGCGACATTTCGCCTTGTCCGTTAAAAATAAACCGCCGTATTGGTTTCCGGAAGGAACTATGTAGATTTATATTTAGTTTCCGAAAACAATTGCCAATTATTATCATGTGTTGATATTTCACTTAACAAAGCAATGTTTGAGATCGCGTGTGAATTAATAAATCGTTGACTTACATACGGTTATGTACGGAAAGAGTAGGTTAGTCAAATGTAGACATGATAGTATTTCTTTGTTTCCTTATTGCAGAAGCAGTTGAATTTGCAATCAATGATGTTACTAAGGCGAAATCGTTTATTATATCAAGGATAAAAAAGGAACTGTTAAAGTGATTGAGGTGGGCGTCCACCTCAATCACTTTAACAGTTCCTTTCTAGTGTCGAACTCTTTGAGCGGAAGAAAAAATACATGGCTGACACTTTTAAGACATTATTCTAAAAAAAATGCACTCATTGTCTATTGCCCATTCCTAATTGCTTCTAACCATCATCATCATCATAACCATCTTGTGTATTACGCGGATAGAATTATATATTTACATAAGCATTTAAATTTATAATTATTTATTACTCTATAAATTCCATAATCAAAATATTTAGTTTTGTTCTCCCATTTCAATTAGAAGCTGTCCTTAATTATGAACTCATAAATGTACGAGGCAAAGGTAATTATGCAAAAATTTTGCCCAGTAAAATAAAAACTTTAAAACAGACTATATTTTATTACAACATGCGGATACGAAAAATACCTATAATTGCTTGTTAAACCCATATTGGTGCAAAAACAACGAGGTCAGATCGCCACGTAATCTTTATGTAGCCCAAGCGCAGGCGTTCGCCACACTTGGTTACTTTCGTTCTCAACAGATAGCACTTTCGTTTTCACTGCGCGCGCAACCGTATGTAATGCCTGACGTCACCGCCCCATTAGTTTTTTTGTTTTGTTGTATTTAGTTTGGGGTACTCGGAATTTTTATAAAGAAAGTAAAAGATTGAGTATATGTATTTAGGTTAGAGCGTTAACGAAATGATAGTTTAAGCATAAATATGTATAGATATACCTAGATAATGGAAGAATCTACATCTTGACGGAAAAAAGCAATGACGATTATCGGTACCCGATAGTTTTTAGCCCTGCGTCCCCAGAGGCAAAAAAGTATATCATAACAAGCAGATTTTTTATCTATGATCTAATTCTAATCCGAATCTTTCATTAGTCAAATCGATTCATTTATTAACTTTGTTTTTTTTTATATTGAAGAGGGGGCAGACGAGCAAGCGTCACCTGATGGAAAGTGACTACCGCCGCCTATGAATGCCTGCAACTCAGAAGTCATAAACGCGTAGAATAATGAAAAAGATTTTTGCACATTTTTCATTATTCAGCAAATAGTGTAAAATAACGAATAATGGGCAAATAAATATGTTTCAATACATACAACATTAGGTTTCCTTTTTTTATTAATACTAGGGGCTTATTTTATTATACGGAAATTCAATCAACATTCATTTTACAAAAAAAATGTCTGCGCACTATTTACAACATGCATACAACAGAATCTTTACAACCTGGTTTTCTGAAAGAGATTTCCTCACACTTACAGGTATCTATATATTGGACTGATTACGACCTTTTTTTAATTTGCAACTTATAAAAGATTTATTTTCCGATATTTAAATACTAATACAACGACATGGTTTCTTTGATGTCTCTCTCTCTCTCTCAATTTGGATAATTTGAAACGAGGTATTGATTAACTGCAAATCTATTACTTACTAAGAACAAAATGTACTCGTCAATTTAAATTTAGAATTATTAATGATAAACTTTTTAACAAAAAAAGATTTTAACCAATCCAAATTATGATGTTAAAGTTAATTAAAACAGTTCATACAAATAAACTTTTTGTTTAAAAGTTATCGAATTCGATTTTTAATTATGTATTTTACTTTTTTATTATTTTGACAATCAGAGAAAACTTATTTCAATTATAATTCAGATTAGGACCGCTGCAGACGATAATTTACTTTTGCTTTCATTTTACATGTTAAGTTTTTTAATTAAAAATATTATAAAGGTTGCCTTACACTCTCGATAATCGTGCACATGTTAATAAGATTTCAAAGACCATAAAAAATAAAAATAAACAGGTTATTTTTAATTTGAGTTTCCATGGTCACATAGGGACTTAAAGGGTACTTTATATTTTCACGGTTTAGCGGCTAATTACGTTTAAAAACGTGGTCGTATAGGGATTTTATCATTCCGTGTATTGATAACATTGTCAAACTGAGTAGTCGAACTAATTTGTCCCACAGGAATAATTTTATTAGATGATCCAACTTCTCGGATAATGAACTTGGATGGCACACCGGGTTTGTGTGAGGTCGTGGAATCACTCCGGTCGAGCCGTCCTACTCGTATATATCCCGGAACACGTCTCCCCCACGGTTAAAGTTTGAAGGGATGCAATAATTATGTTTATCGCTAATGAATAGAGGAAAAACTTAAGAAATCTATGTAAAACCGCTAATTAATAGATTTGTAGTTCAGATGATGCGGTTCTTAATACTTTTAATGACATCATATTTAATGGCTGCAGTAAAAATATACTCCATGCTTTCATTTAATTAGTTTCGTGTGAAAAGCACTTTTTCGATCTCTTCCATTTGAATAGTACATTCTAATACAATTGATATTTCTTAGTGAACATATTTAATTTCCATTCCAAGTTGGTACAGTAGCGTATGCGATTGCTGAACTGAGGTCTCGGGTTCGATTCCCGAGCCGGACCAAATTGTTTGTATGATCTGCAAATATTTGTTTGGGTATTTTCTATGTATAATATGTATGTATTTAGGAAAAGAGTATATAAGTATTCTATTAGTCAATCTAGCTTCCATTGTACAAGCTTTGCTTAGTTTGAAACATTTATTAATATTTATTTTAAAACTGACGCACATTATTTAATTTAGCACTGAAAAGGCTTTAGATACTTTATTAGAGTATTAATTGAAAAGATCAAAGCCATCATTTCCCACAAATTAGCCCATTTAGCTCAATCAAAATAATTTTTATTTTGAAAAGCGCCTATCTAAAGTCTTAGTTTTTGTGGTGGTGGTTTTATAGACGATTCGACATAGATAGATCACATCTCTGTCATATTGTATAAAATATACAATTGAACACATTAAAATTTCATATTATTTTATCGGTAATGATATCGAGGTCCGCGAAATGCCTCCCTAATTATTGTTATATTGTCTAGTAAATTGAAAATGAATATTACTTTTTGTTGAAATATGTTCAAAATTATCATTATACTTGTTGGTTTACATTGCTTGCTAATTTAAGCAAGTATTAAATATGAACTCAAACTAATGGTTTTAAAGTATTTGTACACCAATAAAACTGTTCCGTTCTCTATCTAATATCTTTTCATAATAAGGGAGCGAAGTGTCTTAAACAGTCATAAAACATTTTATTTTGACAGCCGTGCCTAATTTAAAAAAAAAAACTAGTTATGAAACACATCACAATATTGCAAAAACATGTCACACACTTTATTTATTTATACAAAAATCGTATTTAAATTTACATAAATTTATAATTATGAATTATTAATTTATTATGATTATATCTAACAATTAATAGTTTTCATACTTTGTCGCTTCTGGTGGCAAGCGGTCAAAACTAGGAGTAGCTAAAGAATATTAATTACATTGTTTTCTTACATTTAAATTATTTACTAACATACTGATAAAATAAAAAAAAAATATATAAGAGGGAAGTCCAACGATGGCCATTGTTGACAGGACAATTGTGAAAAATGTGTATTTTGCTAAACCAACATCCGGTTTTTGAAAGGCACAAAATATACAGCTGTCAAAGGAACTATGTCAAATAAGTTTGAGGTTTTAAAGCTTTTAAATAAGGTTTTAAAGGGTTTTAATTTAAAAAGTCTAACAACATTGGCGGCAGTCATCACTTCTGCAGACCCGTCTGCTCGTTTATATCATAAAGAAATAAATTCGAATGACATTTGAAACAAGCCTCGACGATGAAAATTGACAACTAATGCTATGATTAAATAAAAATGTTTAATCATGGAGTAATTCTATGTTTATAGATACAAGCATGATTAAACTAGAATTTTATACTGAACAAATGATTTGACACTTGATTTGATTTTTGCGTTGCCTTTATGAATAGGAATTGGACCGTTGGATGAATGATTTGGACAGCAGAAGGGTGCACTAGAGTAACAATATCAAAACTAGAATTATATTTATGGTAATTGTTTTTTGAAATTAAAAAAAAAGACACTTAAATTAGGAAGAAGTGAATGTGAAAGAAATTGTAGCAAATTTTATAACCATATCTATCTAATTTTCCATTCTAAATATTGTTACTTAATTGAGTAGAAACTAGGCCTTAACATAAGGATTTAAATCTACTGTCGAACAAAAGAAAATAACTCTTTTCATTCAATGTCAATTCAATTCTTTTAGTTTGCTATGGCGGATGCGTGGCACTATGTTGAAATGTAAAACAAATTATTAAAATTGATTTCTGCAAGATAGTCGTTCTTTTTATTTTAAAGTAATAACTTGTAAATATACTGACATTTAAAGTGATCATAAAACTTTTTGGAATATTTAAAACAATAGAAGTATAAAAACTTTTGTGGAATAATTTACGCAAAACAGAATAATTATTATTAGCTAATAATTTCCTCCTTAAACTAATATCTACTAATTTAAATGTACATAAATAAAATTAAAAAACTTGAGATAATCACTATTTTAGACAAAGAAACATACGCAAACAAAAATAATTATGATAATATGTGACCTTTTCAAAACATCGATGTTTGATTAAGTATTCAATAATCCTAGACTAAACTTTAATTATCGATATCGATTTTATTGCTAGTATTATAAACTGTTCGTAGAAATATTAAAATTCGATGGGGCACGATAGTTTGCCAACAAAGTCTGGCAACAAGAATTTATTGCTAAATACATTATGCCACAATGGACAACCGTAAAATAATTCATAGTTCTAAGAGCTATGGCTCTTACGAAATTACGTAGATTACACGAATCCATGTATTTTTTTTTAATGTAACGAACATTTACTCATATTTTTTGATTAATTATTATTATGTTTTCTAAAAACTTCCACATAAATAAAGGTCTGACTTGCAAAGCTTTGCAGATTAAATTAGTTGAAAAAATTATTGGTTAGAAAATTAGTTAGATTTGCTATAGTGTACTACGTTATTAAACCGTTTTATAAATTAAAACTGACAATATCGATACTATTTGATATACTTAATGCTGTCTTGATTGTGTGTTAAAATATTACATTGAAATCCGGTGGGAAAAGATTTGAAAATGAATTATTCGAACACAATAGCACTTGGCTTTGTACAACATTATAGATACGTTTTTACGTGTTAACGTAAGTTAACAAAATTTTATCAGTATATCAAAGGTATTGTTCGAAATAACCGGTTTACAACTATGAAAAATATGGTAAAAAGAAAACAAATTGCGTGAAATATCACACGTATTAGTGGTGCGATAAAAAAATATAATAAAACATGTAAATTGATATGTATTTTTCCAGATTTGTGAATAATAATAGCCTCTGTTTTTGTTGTTAAAAGTCAAATAGATTGGTGACAGATATTGTGTCACTTAATGAAGCAATGTTCATTTTTAAAGTCTGTATAAATGGCGGCAGCCTAATGAACTTCGAGTAGCGATGAAAATGGTAAAGAAGGCGTCAGAAGTATATACAAACTGTATTGTAAATAATAAATTAGAAAACGTAAAAGAACTGGACCTATACCTCGTTCTTCTTGTTTGTGCGTGGACCGAAAGCATGTTTTCTTTAAATGGTCAGTGAGCCTTTATATAGGTACCGACTATTATTTTTAGTTATGTTTACTGCGATGCTTATTTACAAGTTTGTTGCTTATTAATTGTATTATAATTAAAAAATTAATACCTTTTCTTTGCAATTTAATTAATTTTCTTATATATTTAAGGTTATTTTAGACACCGTGATATAATTAAGTGATTCATAGAATACAGTTATTGTCATAACACAAACGAATGGACAGCGATTTCACCTAATTCTACGAAATATAACTTGAATAACAAATTTTAAATAACTAATTTTTTACTTGTAGGTCCCATGTAAAAAATATTTCATTTTTGACCGCAAATCCCCCTTCACTGTAAAATCCAAGCGTAGGTTAAAAAAAAACACGTTTCTCTTTATTGTCTATTTAGAAAACAAAAAAAAATCTACAAGTTATTTGTCTTCGCGTCTATGCTTTTTAGTAATGCTGCTCCTGTTTTATTACATGTCTCTGATTATTTTTACTTGAAAAATTAAAGCCTCGTTACATATAAATGCTAGCGATTTATTTGAAAAGTAATTGGAGCAATTCTCATGTTTGTGTGAAGATTTTCCAGAAGAAGTTCGCCGATTTACAAAAGTGCATAAAGTTTAAAATAAATAAATAAAGTTTTTGGTATTTTTTTAATAAAGTTTTTGATTCTTATATAAAACATGAATTTAATTATATATATTATATATTTTTACATTCAAGTTCGGTAAAGTAGGTCGTGGTTTTACAAAAAAATATTTAGATGTAAACCATCTTAGATATTAAAGTCTCCGTGTTCTTTTGCCAAAATTAATTCATTAATGCAAAGATGTTTAAAATTTTTAATTGTGTTCTTAGTTACTCTTATCTTAGTTGTATCTTTCTACTTTCGATTTTATTTGACTTTCAGTTATTTAGTTGTTTGTTTGTAATTTTCTATTAAAGTTATATGAATCTGAAGATATTGGCTTGTAAATAGGAGTTACAGCAGTTGGCATGGGAATAATAATAATAATAATTTATTTGGTTTATCTCTACAAATTACAATACACTAACAAAAATATTCATCATATCAAAACGAAATTAAAATGGAATTTGCGGGAGCTCTAAACTAAGGCCTGTATTTCCGAAATCCCGGTCATCCTCAGAAATAAGTACCTAATCATAATAAAAACCGATAATTAGATTATAAAGTAAGCGTGACACATGCAAATTGCTTGTGGAGGTAGCACCAGGTGAAGAGGGTCAAACCCTGGTGAGGGTTATGGAAGAATGTAATATCAAGGTGGATTTAAGTAGGTAAGAGCGAGACAGACATTTTCGCTCTACGGAGGAAACCCATAAAGATCTTCGACCCCGTTGCAAAAAAAAAGCTAGCATGTAAGCCGTAGACTTGATGAGATTTTATCAAAATACGTCAAACCAAACCTATAATAATAATATGGTCATAACCCATTGGTTATGACCATATTATAATCAGATCACGATTTTTTCAATTGCAAATTATAATGAAAAACTTAGAACATTGATATTCCTCTGCCTGCTTGTCATTCAATGTGCATGCGCCTACTGCGCTGTATTGTAGCACCGCAAGTGTAGCTCGGAAGTGGGAAATACCACTTACATCACAAATGGGTTGCGTGAATGTTGCACGAGTATTTCTTGCTATACATCTTATTTCGGTTGAATTAGTAATGTGTATATTGTGTTTTTATTACGGGTTGTTTTAATTTTACAATTACGTAATAATACTTGATTAAGAATCACTAACGAAAGGGGGCAAGCCTATTAGCGTCAATCGGGCACAACATATTTACAAACAAACGCACTTATATATTTCTAAATAAAAATATGTTCTGGAAAAAACTGTTTCGTTACCACATTGTATTAATATTTAACAAACCACCAAGCATTTAAAAACTTGAAAACATCATTAAGGTACTTCAGAGCTGAGAGTCTCAATGCGTTCTCAAACGTTTGCGAGTTCACAATCCGCTTTAGGTCTGCTAAGAAGACTATAACAACCGCTTTAATATTGAGAGGACGCTACCACCATGCAATAAAACTGAGTTAGCAGAAGGGGTATAAAGATAAATTTGATATCAATAAAAGAACAATAGGTACTATATCGGTTGTCAAAAGATTAGGTACGACGTGAAACCGGGTGGAAATTGTCCTTTTTTCTGAAACCTCTTCGGGGCTAATTGTAAAACGAGATGTATGTATACTAAAATCACGCATTATTTCATTGCACATTGTGTATATACAATAAATATATATACATTGGATAAATCTTGGGTACAACCCCAAAGTCTTAGAAAACAACAGTAGACCTCGGCAGCTTCTTAATCGGCAAACGGCCTCAGCGTTGGAGCTCGGAGAAATAATACATCCTACATTAGGTCTAGATTTGTTTTATAATAATCACAACTCAACGACACATTAATCAACTAAACAGCCAATAAGTACATGGGTAATTTTAACACCAATTTAAATTGTCACTTCCTCATATTTAAAACAGAATATTTCAAAGACAAAGACACAATGACGGGAACATTTCCTCTGTATTTCACATGACAATAAATTCGAGGTTGTTATATAGATATATTACGAAACACGCGTCACAATATTAGAAAATTAAACGTGTATTATTATGGGAACATATTAATTGTATTGCACTGCTTTCACTTTGATATATGTTAAGCATAAAAATAATTAAACTTTATTGCTATATATTAATCATTTGTGTGTTTTTAATGCAACTGATGTTGTATTCTTTCGTGATCTATTCTATTTCTCTTTTTGTATGTGCGCTTTTTGAAATCTGGATGTCTAGAACTAATATCAAACCGGACAACGATTAGGTATTTCAGTTTATTGCCAGGGATTAACAAAAATATTAGTGAATCAATTAGTCAATCAAATTTAACAAAAAACTATGCGATTTCATAGTTTTTTGTTGCATGTAAATTCAATGATCGCATTGAATTTAGCAATAACTCAGATTTTATCAGATTTTGCTATCCTAATAAATAAACAAAAAGTATAAAGAATAAATATATGTATGCTCTTTGCATGGAGTTTTTATTTTATTTGCCTATTTTATTAGGTACATACCATACTTCATATTATTTAGTTCTTACTATATTCTAACAATCATAAATAACGTAAAAAATGACACATAGTATTTCTTTTCCGCTTCCGTTGCTCGACACCGCCCGTGCCGATGAACACGACAAATTCTCGTTACGTCACGACATCACAACAATGGCTTGAAAGAAATCTTGCACTCAGTAGAAATTACACGAGTAAAGTATTATTTATAAATCGTGTCTTCATAATATGATGATAACAGTATAATTTAATTATGATAATATGTTTGTCTAGTGCTTAGTGGCCCTGACTAGCCGGAGATCGTGGGTTCGATTCCCACCCAGGACAAATACTTGTGTGATGAGCACGATCTATTGTTGTGTGTCTGGGTTTAATTTATCTATATTATGTATGTATTTAGAAATTTATAAGTACCTTTATCAGCAGTCTGGTTAAATATAAGGTTAATTTTGTTTTTTTAATATATAAAATGTGACAAATAAAGGCACGAAAAATTATGGAGACATTTAAAGAAGATTTCTTGCATTGTCTGTTTCGAAATAAAAATAAAATATCAAGGTCATGTCTATTTTTTTTAAACTTTGTGACCCTCCCACCACCTTATGTCACGCTCAAATCGTCAGATTTTTTAAAGGCACAAATGCGTATGTAATTAATTCAACTTACCTTAATCTTACACGCTCGAGTATTATCTGACACGCTCGAGTAAATCCCGAAATCCCTTTTAGGAGCAAAAAAAAACAAAAAGAAAAGGGCTCCTATACTATTGCGAATATTTTTTATATTTCATTGACCAATATAACTTGACCTGTAATTCTCATACATTTTTTTACTATGGCAGTTCAAAATATAACGAGACACCTGTTAGCTTTATGTAACCCTTTATTTGTAGCACATATTGTTTAAAGATGTAGTTTCTCTTAGATCGAAGTTTACGCTACCTACAGCGCTGAATGTTGCGGGTTCGATCCCAGCATAGGACAACACTTTATGCGATTCACAAATTGCTATTATGAATCTGGGTGTTCTTTGTGTCCCTTTCGTGTATGTTTGTACAGTCCCCTCCACTACAAGATATGTTCCCAGTGCGGGAATTGTCTTAAAAAAAAACTCCTATCTCTGTGCGTTTGCTTAAAAAAGTTCATTTGTAAAATATTTTATGTACGTGAAGTAAAAGTGACAGTAAGTTATATCTACGATAAATTCTTGACCAGTTTGAGTTTAAGTACACCCAAAGACCTAGGTCATCAAAATGTCAGCCGTACCCAATCTGTAATTGTAGCACGATTGAGTTTCACTGTAACTAACGTACACCATTAGACGTTGATATGATTTTGCGTCTATTGTCCATTGTGTAGAAGAGAATCGATTGTATCGATATCGACTAGTAACATCGACAAAACGGACTTTTTATTGAGACTTATCTCACCCATACTCCTTTTTGTATATCGACTCCTTCCAGTAACCCTTGAACCCTTTTTACTATATCATAGAAAAGAAAAACCTAACAGTAGGTAGGTAGTTGGTCCCACTTGATTTAGGAATTCATCGTAATTAATATTTTTATTATTTAACTAAAATTGTCTGGGCTGTTGGTCTAGTGGTAAGAGCCCTGGCTGCTACGCAATAGGTCATGGGTTCGATTCCCACCCAGCACAAATAATTCTGTGATGACCATTAGTTCTGTGTCTGGGTGTACTTTATCTATAATATTTAATATGTATTTAGAAATATATAAGTATGTTTATCAGCAGTCTGGTTACTATAGTACAGGTTCTGCCTAGTTAGGGATCAGTCGGCCGCGTGTGAGATGTGTGAAAATATTATTATAAATATTATTATTATGATTGTCTATTGGTTCTTATTCGGCTTCTTAGTTAGTTATAAAGTAAATTCTCACGCAAAGGAATTTCACGCAGATCATGTAAATATAATGATGTTTACCTGGAACAAAAAAAAATTAAGATTAAAGGGGTTTTTCCAGATGGCTTAAAATATCTTCCACTTATCTTGATTAAACAATTTGCGTAAATGGGTGCTGTAGAGTTGGCAAAAAATGGCAAATAAATAATTGTAAACAAGCTTTAGTTACGGCTTAACTGTCGTACAAGCTAATACTACTTCATAGATAAATAAACATTGTCATCAGTGCTAGCAAGTTCATCTATTTCTAATTGTCATAGCGAAATAAAACCTTTTATTATAATTGGTGGATAAAGTCAGGATATGGTCGGAACTTCTTTCTATTTTAATTTCGATTCGTTCGAATCATAAAGCTTGTTTTTATACCTAGTATATTTATAATTATCATTTCTTGTAAGGACATTATTCAAGCTGAACGCTTTTTTTTTTTTGTAATTATTTTAATACTGTGACTTTATCGTACCATAGTATGTTATATAAAGTACATAAATGCTTAAATATTTCTGTTGCAAATACTGTAATATTATACCTTCTATTTCATTTAATTTGAGAGGCTCACAGCCTTTATTTTTTTGATGACCAGTAGAAAATCCTTTCGGATCCCCTCCTCCTTGAAATGAAATTCGTAGTAGCAGATGCCAATTATAAATTTCTACATTTATTATATAAAAATTGATGTGTTTTTGTTGGTGTTTTGTGTACTGCCGTACTGACATGAGATCACCATGAAATATTGTACATACATTGCTAAGGATATAGCAAAGAACAAAAGAAATAATGCATTTACCAAAAAAAAAAAACAGCTCCCGCAGCAAAAAAACAAAAGGTAGTCTCAGTAAAGAATAATTTGCAAACCCTTCTTAAACTTGTACTCTCGTCATTTTCTTAAAATATTTAAATGTAGATGTCAAAAAAATATAATGAGACTATTTATAAATTCAGTTTCCGACGTACGTTACAATGTAAACTTGCCCTTTTGGAACTGAACCCATTAAAATGAAACTTAACTCCAACGCTTGAGAATCTAAAACCGGTACTGACGTAATCGCTGTTGTCGCGAGAATCATAAAATTTAAGTTACAAAAGTACTTTTTAAATTGGGAAGATAGTGTTTAAAAAAAGTAATACCGTTCCATAATAGTCTAATTACCTAGGTTTAAAAATGTAACAGTCCTCAGAAATGTCAAGTACGATGTTATTGGATTTGCTTTTAGTTTCTAATAATAAAAGTACAAGTAATTTGGTTGAAAATAACAAGAAATTATGTCACATATTATTGTTTTTTCTTAAATTTCAGTAAGGGAAAGTAAATACAATCATCAAGCAACAATTCAGTGCAATTATTATTTAAACTACCTTTAAATTGAACCGTTTTCGACAAGGTTTTCAATTCGACGTTTTATTTTTGTAGTGGAGTTCATCACAATTATCACGAATTACTCGCTACAGTGGGACTTGTACCTCATGATAACCAAGTACCCTCTTCAAATTCAAATCGAGTGAAATCGAAGATGATTTCTTATTACATTTTATGTGTATAATGCTCCACTAACCTTTAACAGACATTAATATTAGATATGTAGTAACGAATCGTGATATTTAAACGTGTTTTATTGCTGTTTCTATCATTATGTGATATTGAACACATCTTTCTTTTTTCAGTATCTTATTACGCCATTGATTTCCAATTACAAAATCAATAACATCATAACCATCGGTTATAACGCTCAAATAGTATGTTATTTATTTATCTATTATCTTAAAGTCATAATTTAAATGGGCTGCAAATTAAAGTTATCGTGTGTAGATGGGTATTATACATGAAAATTGCAGTAGGCTCTAAGTTATGTCGTCTGTGTGATTCGAATTTTGAATCTTGGCGCTTATCTGCGGTACTTATGGCCAATATAATTATATGAAAAAATTATGAGCAGTATGCTAAACCTTAAATGTTTTCAATCGTAACATTCTTAGATCCATTATTATTTACAGTATAAATGTGGTGTCATGTAGGTTAGTGTTCCAGAACGTCTGTTAAATTATTGTGTAAACATTTTTGTAGCTGTGGGTTTAAATATACCAACATATAGTTTTTAACAAGTTTATTTCTGTTGCCGTGCTTATGGCTTGTGTTTGTCAAATCCAGTGATTGAAATTGAAAATAGCGATAGGGTAAACTTCCTGCTGTTTAGTCATCATCGTCACAACACTCTTCATCACGTTATAGTTCTGTGACGTCACACTATGCCTTAAAAATTTATTTTGCTTTATTCAGTGCCCATTGCCAGATTAGTAATGACGAGAAGAATAAGTTAACACATTATTTCTTAGTTCAAACGATTAGTGCAAAGCATTGATATGTACTTTATCAAAGCATCTGTTATAAATTTAAGAATTTAAGAACCTACTTACAGCTATATTGTAACATTGTCACAACAAAATTGTTATAAGTATATGGAAATAAAATAAAACTAAAACGCCTTTACAAAAGATATTACGATCGTGTAACTTCGGGAACTTCGTACGTGACTCATAATCTTACTAAAGCGGGCTTTGATGTTAAACCTCTTTGGGTATAAACTCTAAAATGTATGCAAGAACAAAACATTGCAGCTGTCCCTTGTATAAAACACGTTCAAATATATATACTCGTATATCAGACTCGTTTTCGTTTTTAAAAATACATTCACTTTTATACTTTTTTAAGGCAAAGGGGACGTATGATTCTGTCTTCATTTCACTTGACCCCAAAGGTAATGTTATCGTCAATATGTGTGGGATGCGTTTTTGTGTGTCCTGAGCAAATATTTCTCTTATATTATCGTTCCTGTTCAATAAATTTGAGATATTTACCCTCAAAATTTATACAGGTCGCATTGTACTGGCTACATATGAGCATACGATGGTCCAAAATCATCCGTATTTAAATTTTTTTTTTTTTTCATAATTTTAAAATTCACTGCATGTCCAGGAAAAGTAAATATGTTAGGTTTTTCTCATTACAATTTATCTCTTTATTAACACCAATTGAAAAGTGAGTATTTTAGACGAAATAAAACTTGAGAACAAGTATATTGTAAACCAATATCAAATGATATTTACATTTTTATTTACTATATTTTTTACATAAAATCATTATAGTGATTGCATAAACAAGACGTTTATGCAATCCCAAACGATTTTATTCGCATTAAATCTTAATCACGGAGGAAACTTAGTAAACACAGGTAATAAAAAAATCGATTTACCAAAAGTATCTACCTACCTCGCAAATAACAGAGCTACAAACTACAGTCACACAATTATAATTAAGAAAGCAAAACGTTTATAGTTACAACATCGATAAACTGTCAACAATACGAATCAAATCGGTTACTCATTGAACAGTATCGAATCATTTAATATTTTTAAATGTAACCAAAACAATCTGTTTGTAATGTTAACCACTACGATGAAGTTTTGTTACGACATCTCGATTTAATTAAAAACCATCTATTTAACGTCAAATTGCAAGTTGAACTGTCATCAAAAGCGGTTTTTTTGCGGTACTATAATAGATCGTTTTTCCTTCGGCGTCTGCCCTTTACCTAGTAACACAAATGGTGGCGCGTGAGCAAAAACCTTTCATAATCAAGCGACGTCGATTGAAAGACGACACTTTTAGGGTTAATTTAAATTCTAAATTCCAACAATGGCGTTTATGTCAAATTGTGTTTACGAACGTGACATTGGACGTGATTGTTGAGACAATACGTGCATCGAATTTTAATTAACATTGGTGTACCAAACATTTTATCTATGGGAGGTTTTTAATCTATTATACTTTAGGATTTTTAGTTTTTAATAAATTAATTATCTTTGGTTAAGTTTGTATAGTAGTTAGACAAGGTTGTCCATGTCCACGATTTTTACCGTGTGATAAGGTCACTCGTGATTTCCATTGTGTGAGATTACGAAGAAAGAAAGTTATTGACAGTTTTACGTTGAACGGAAGTAGGAAGTTTTATTGTTTGCGTTATTAAATTTTCGTTGAGGTTTCGAAGGTCAAGTTTAATATTCAGTGCGTGATATTAAAGATTTTAGCAGAATAAGTGTGGTCAACACCTACTAAGAAATTTACCTTATCCGACATCCAAGTAGCTTTCAAATACTAAATATATTGTCGTCATTGAAACTACACATTTCCATACGCATATTAGAAGTAGGGTAAAATTGACTTCGAAAGTGTTTTACAAGTCACTTGCAGTGAAGTGAATTATTAAAGTCTGTTAAAAGATTTTTTGACGTAATGCGGTATCATAAACACGAAACAAAAAATATAGACAACCAATCCAACCTAATATTTTTTTGTCATTACAAAATTGACAGTATTCGAGACCGAAGCAAACAGAGGCACAGACTGCACGGTCGTAATGCCAAGCGAAGTGTAAAAAATATGCGCGCCAAATTTTACTTTTGCCATTGACACGATTAAACGCTGAGTTTTATTTTGTGTTCTTCGGTACATAATTAAAATAGAGATATTAGTTGAGTGAGAGCTGTAATTATGACAACGTATATCATACATTACTCTATTGCACAGATTATCTTTTCACGAACTGCACAAAAAATATTTTTGAATGTGTATAAAAGTATTCAAGTTTCTTTGCAAAGGCAAATTAGAAAAACATTAAGGTCATTTGCCCTAACTAAAGCGTTGTTTTGTATATAAATTTCATAATATTCCATTAGAAAACGATCTTCTAGATAAACCACAATTCAAAACAATGTACATTCAAAATAAGTTTAAATACGAACGAAGTAAAAAAAACTGGCGTTAGCTTTATGGATAAAATAAAAACTGCGCAAATTAAATTATAGTGCGACAAGGATTTTTTTAATCACGTGGGTGAACAGAGGAGCAAATAAGACGTTATAGTTACATGTTTCAAATCATTAGTATATGGCAATTTATGGCAAATAAGCAAGACATCGGGAAACGTACAGTTTTTACTATCAAATAAATGTCATAGCTCAAAAAAGGGTACAACTGTTGGAAAATTTCATACATAATCATATTTTTTTTAGGTTCTCATGTAAGTAGAAATCTTTATTACTAAGAAATTGTTGCAGGTAGCAATTAACATGAACCAGAACAAACAAATCACACGACTTATAAGTTCCACATACAAGCACGTGTTACGTAATGTATCTTCGCACGATGCGATGCCATATCAATTATATAATTGTACAAATAATTGTTTATTGTTCTGTCGACTGCGCTTCATACTATACACTTTTTTTGCGGCCAAGTTGTACGTCTATGGCTGGTAGGAAGTTATAAATATAATAATTTATAGCTGGTTCGTTGTCTTTTTCTTCGACATGCGTTTGGTAATAGCCTCCGCTCTTTCTAGTCTTGTCATCTTTCACTGGTATATTTTTACATGCTCAAGTATAGTTTAAATTTGAAACCATGCATATGTATAACCGCAATGCACTAGTGGGATAGAAGTAGAATTTTATAATTGTGTGCAATTACTTCCTACTGGAAATCAAACCGCAAATCCACATGCCGCGGTCAGCTTTCATAACCAACGACCATAAATGTAGAAAATATTAAAACAACTGCCTGATTATTTATTATGTGAGAAATCCTTTTACGACTTGATTTGAACATGTAAGGATGAGGCAAGCTTTTCTTTTTATTGATGGAATTTATTGCTACTTTTAAATCATAACATATGATGGCATGAATGATTTTAGGCCTAGCGATTTCAACTGTGATAAATCACTACTGAGATTTAGGCCTTACGCGAGTCTGGCGCTAGCGTAATCATAATCATCGCAGTGGTTTTGTAAATTAGACGCCAGTGTGATTATATGATTTTTAAATCATATGATACATAAAAAGCGATGGTGATTTTATTTCATCCCTATTCCAAACATCAAATTTTTATACTTATGACCTCTATTCACGCCTTTATCTCTGGAGGGGTAGACAAAGGCCCTTGAAACGCCCACATTTGCTGACAAAAGTTGTAATACCATTTACGTAATAGAAGACAATACAAGGGAAACATTGCATGTTTATATATTTCGATATGAATTTATCTTAAACAGTCAAAGCTTCAATGATGAGGAGGTGGAGCTATCAGATCTCAAGTGGGGCATACCATTTGCTTATTTGAATCCACTCCTGACACAAACATTTAACTTAGTTTAACTCGAAAAAAAAGACTTATAGCAACACACTAAATATTTAGACACATTATTTTAATAAATCCAATAAATTAGATATACGTTTAGGTAAAATTGCGGCCATATATTTAGTTACATTTGAAAAATATATGTCATTGTACCTTTTTTGTCACCATTTCGCACTTAGAGCACCGAGCGTAAAAGTTAAAACCAGATAAAGACAAAAATATGATCTTAAGGGTCTTTAACCTACCTGGGCAAAGGTCCTTACATGCGGGAAAGGGTCAGGCATAATCCGCTCGTACATAACATTATCGATTAATATATTTTTTTATAAACCTGTAGAAGTTAAGGACGCATTTGCAAATTTGTTGGAATGGTGGGTAATAAATTTAATTTGATTTATATTCATTTATATTTAGGAGGTGGTGACCTAATACAGTCTACTTCATGGTAAGTAATCATGGTAAGTAATACATGATATGACACCAGAGGTTTAAAAATAACCCTAACTTTGAAAGGTTCTGGCGTATTTTTACGTGAATAAGAATTAGGTGCTATTAGCACTTATAAAAACCTGTGGTCGTGATGTCCACTGCAGATTGCAGATGTAGGATATAGCACCATAAGACATCAAAGCGTCTGTGCCATTGGCGACATTTTCGCGATTTTCAATATCTTTCAGGCAATCATCTATAATTATTCTTCTACCATTTTCCATTACTTGTTGCAAAAAAAAATCTTGTCTTTTTTACTTTATGGTTTATTTTTTTAAATAACCGATCATAATTGCTGCTAAGTTATTATAGAAGAACAAGACAGAGTGCCAACGCATAACGTGTATTACTTATGTAAATGCATAAGAGATATTAATTTTATCGTTTATTCTGCATATTGCTTCTATATTTATGGTACATGTAAACACAACACAGTGCTAGTACATTCCTCCACACAACTTTAGAATAAATTGCTTGATGTTATCTTCATATCCTCATTGATGATAATGTTACGAGCGGGGTATACAACAAATAAAAGCAGTCGGTTAATTACTTTTATTGCACTGTATTTACAAACACTCACTATTACAAACAAGAAATCACTATATAACTCGTTAGTCGCACTAAAAATTTGCTTCGATGTTAATTCGCTGTGTCGTAAAACAACACTTAAAAATCTATTACTTACTAGTTGTACCCTACCCGCTTCACTGTGGCACATTTTGTTAGCATTGATGAAAAATTAGGAATAAAACTGACACGAACAACAAATAAAAACATTTTTTGAAGCGGTTTGTAAATCATGTCAAAGAGTTCAATCGGTGCAGAACTTTTAGAGTTTTTAAATTGTACACAAACCAACTTACCATTTTTATATGGATGGATATACTTACATAAGTTTAATAAGTCGCTCAGTGCAAGTGCTAAAATGAATTCTGAGTATTCATTCATTCACATAGCAATTTAGAAAATACTAGAAATCTGAGAAATATTACTTTAAATATTACATCTATTCTATAAGTAGTACACGAAATTTTCTCTTTTAGTTAGTTTGATAAATAAGATAATAGTTATATAATATAATATTAAAAAAAAAAAAAACACTAACTGAACTAAATATATACCAACCTGGTAGTAAAAAGTTTAATAAAATTATTAATTTATTAAAATAACAAATCAATGGTAGGCATTTAGGTATGTGAACGTTACAATAATACAATTATATTTGAACTCTTCTTTTAAATTTGGTTTTTGAATGTCATTACATAAGAGTTAGAAATCGGCAGATTGGACGAAGTCAGTTAATTTTATTTGACTATGGTTATTTTATTAAGCTATTCGCAACTAGAGGATTCGATCCCGGGATCCCGGGATCCCGGTCATATTTTAGTCCCGAAATTTTCGGGATCAAATTTAATGAATCCCGGGATTTTCGGGATTGATACATTTTTACATAAGTCAATAAATATGTGCGTAAAAAGAAATGCACTTGCCTTGATATGACGTTTTGACAGCCATCTTGTCTACATAGCTGATTTCATTTGTTTTTGCTAATGACCGGTTCAGGATTAAGCATAATCCTGAACCGGTCATTAGCAATGTGTGTGAAAGAAAGTGTGTAATTTATAAAGTTTCTGGGCAATTTAATTAAAAAATATGAGTAGGTATCTACAAACATTGATCTCTTAAGCATATAGTTTTTTTAAATAGTTTATCTAAATAAGTCTAAAGAAGTTGATTTTTTGAAGTTTATTGTTAGTTTCATAAATTATTTACCGAAACACAAAACAAACTAGGCACTAGTTTGTTTACGAGTATTTTATAAGAAGAATGAATAATTTTGTTTAACCGCCTTTTTGGAGATTTAAAACTTAAATATTCTATGTCCTCACAAAATGAAATGATAAACAAAAAAAAATTTGATATGTTTTACTGTCTTTTTGTTACCACTTTCCATTGCCAATACAATCCCGGGACTATCCCGGGATCCCGAGATTAACTGTAGATAATCCCGAAATCCCGGGATTATAAAAATCGACCGGGATCGAATCCTCTATTCGCAACTTAACGTCATGAAAAAGTAGAATTTAGACATTTTGTATACACGTATAGGCCTTGTAGGTAATAAGACGACTACATACTGGTTATGTACAGCTTGATAGAGTCGAGTTCATTTATTTTTAATTCTATAACACGCGTTGTGTAAATATTTTGTTCTGTTGTTTTCGATCATTTTTACTGTATCTGGCTGTAATTTATCTATAATATGTAAGTTAGTTCTTTTTTGTTTTTTTCTTAGAGGCTTACTATCAACCGAAATTACTAGTATACCCGTTAACCCCTCCAAGCTAAATTGTTTGTGTTAGGAGTGGGTTTACGTCGGTAGTGTACTGGTTAGGATTCGAACCCACGACCTCTTGATCGCATGTCCAATGCCTTAACCACTAGCAAAACCATAGCATAGCAGGCCCATTACCATAGGACAGGCTTTGATTAGTTTGGAATCAGACTGCCGTGTGTGAGATGTGTGAAGTTATTGTTATTACGAGTATTTTAGCGTTAACCATTTCATCTGCATATTAACTTCAACGAAATTAAATTTCATATTCCTCTGCTCGAGAAATTTTGCCTACACAGCGGCGCAAATTGTTTTGACACGTATTGATTTCTTTATATAACTTTATAAGGGTAAGTAGCAAAGCACATATTACTACTTCTGTAAAATTCGGAAAAAAAGTATAATTAATTACATATATTTTGAACATCACTTTCACAAATTAAAAAGTGATGTACCAAGGTGAAATCTATCGATAAACCGCAGCAAGTAACAATTATAGTTGAGGTGCAGTTATAGGCGTCCTGTGTTTTATATCGACACGATGAAAGTAGTTAGTTTAGTTAGCACAGGATGTTTGTATTTACACATACGCGTAGAGAAAATTGCTCATGAATGTAACATTTTTAATCAACCGTCTTCTATGTTTATATTAAGAAATGTCAAGACGTTAAGGGGAACTTGAACATAGTCTTCAATTGAATTAATAAATTGCTGGTTTTGTATAAATGGTTAAAAGGGAAAACAATTGACCGGCACCCATTTATTTGTCCTTCTCAGTATCGAACTTAGCAGGGAAACATGACGATTTTTTTAACTGTAGACTAAGTGTGGCTGATAATAGTGAAATAGCGAATTGTTAGTACAGACCAAAGAAATGTTAAAACATATTTGCACAATCATAGTATAAACCAGGCATAAAATAGGTATATCTTTTTTCGCAAAAAGCTAATTGCCGTCAATGTCCTCGAAACACAGGTTGACCTTCGCAAAGGTGGCAATGTCGTATCGGAATTATATTACAGTTCCAAAATCGTTCATGTGCTAATCAAGGTATATTGATCGTTTTTATTTATTTCATTGTACAATTACCTACAGAAGCACAAAAAACTGTCTTCAAACGTTAATGTTTAAAATGTTCTACATGAAGAAAAATCTAGTCTTAAAGAAAAGAAAAAATAATTTAAAAAGAGACACCAAAAATTAAATTAAGAAATAGAACTTCCAAAGTTAAGATAAAAAGTAATAAAAATATTTTACACATAAAAATACTAATACACTTTCTTTATGTTATAGTTTGGATTTAATAATCATTCTGTTATTACTAAAACAATTGAAAAAATAACTCAAGCACTCGGAAGTAAAGACGTTGACCATCGATGGATAAGCACGAGTATCGATCCACGACTATCGATATACGATCGGCGACAACATCAGATTATGTTGACAGCATTATAAATACGAAATATTAATTGTTTATGGTTGTTTGACATGTTATAAGTGTTATAACCTTCAAGATGGCTTCCTAGTCTGATAGCGATAGAATAACAGATGCTTGTCACATTTTTTTTTTAAATATTTTTATATATTTAAGTTTTTTTTTTAAATATATTTTTATATATTTAATATATTTTTTTTAATATATTTTAATTATAATATATTTTAATTTGTATAAAATAGCACGAGTTGACTTCTGAACAGTAATGTGTTCATTTTTAGCACATTGCAGCATTGGTAAAGAGTCATCATACAATTGACTTTTGCCAGAATGTTTGTTCGTCACTTTCACTAGTAAAAATAAAATCTAACCTACATCTGTATAAAGTATATAGAACTGTTAAACTTCTTCACATATTTACAAAATAACATAAGTCAAAAGCAAAAATACTTAGGATCGTGTTCAAATAAGATAAAATAACATTTCGAGAAAAATTAAAGATAGTTTATGAATTTCATGATTACAAATATTGATTCACTTGCTATCTAATACTTCTTGATTGCGTTGATTCCCGTATAATTAAATAATTATGTAATGGTTTTTTTTATAAAGTTTTAAACTTTATATATATATCGCAGTCCCCGACGAACACTATGGTAATCGCTATTACGATAGAATCGGGTTTATTAGATATTCGTTATCTACACACCCTATTACAATCATTGATTTTTTTTTATGATCGGGCGATGAATACTTTTGGATTTATCCATTCAATAATGATCTTTATGTTTTTGTTCAACGTATAACATAAGTGAAAAATTTACACGATCAATAACGCAAAAACCTATTACCAAATCTCAAAAGTCAACATTTTAGAGTAAGCGGCTATTACCATATTGTTCGAGGGAAAAATGACAGAATCAGAATCAGAATTTATACATAGGTACCGAAATGGTTATAACACCTAAAAATGATCATCGAATAAGCATGTAATTTATGTTTACCGTAATATTAAAGTCAGTTATATCATCGAATACGATTGCAATGTCATTTTACGAATATAAAGTATATTCATATTTACCATGGAACAATATCATAATGAACGATTACTACAGCAACACCGATTTGTGATTACAGTCGAACACTATCGTAAAGTTAGTTTGCGTTAATTTTTTCCATAGCTTATTTCAGTAATGGACATTTTCACAATTTTCTTACTGATAAAGAAAATTTATGATAAAAATTTAGTAAAAATCTAGTGCAAAAAAATATTTCCTTATTTTTGATGAAAGAATCTTCTTTTTAGTCTTGATAGTATTCAAGATATTCAGTTTTTATTTGCTCCTGTAAAATTGTTATTTTCCTATTACGATTTTGTTCGTCGGGGACTGCGATATAAGTTTTTTTTTGTAATATACTTTTGAGATTGACAAATAGCCAATTGATATTTTTATTAAAAAACCTCATCATCATGGAAAACATAGTTTATAGATAATGCGTAACTCCATTTCCCGTGACCGATTCAGTTCGAAAATTGTAGATTTGTTACAAAACACTTCTCAGTATCCTCCGATACGGAGGCATTATTAAAATCAAAGACGAGAAATTTAAAGAGAAATTGCCAACTGCACCAACATACCGACAACGCTCTCTCAACGTAGATCTAATACAACAATTTGGTAAGCGGAAATCGACCACCAATTAACTGTACCACGTAACTCTACAGCAATTGTTACGAAAACTACTTTATTAACCCAAAAAAAGCCTTCAAAGTTGATCTTGGACTGGATAAAACGTTTTGTCATTGTATAAGTATCACGTGGTAATGTAGTAATTTTCAGCTGGTATACATTATTCATAGCAAAAACACGACCTTATTGCGAAAAGTGTAGAGGCTATAATTGAAAGACAAACGCAGCATGTCCGAGTTTTGTGTCGATCTTAATTGCCGATGCGTGCGTTCGCATTTTTATTCAGTGTGAGTGATGTAATTTTGCGCGTATGTGTATAAGTGGTTGTATTCTGATCATTGATAAGAATATGAAGATTAGGGGTAGATTCTGAAATCTTTATTTCCTTATTTTGAAGCAGTGATTAAATATTCAAGTCGATGACGGCGTTAAGGTTCGTGTTGACACTGTCACTTCAAGGTGAATAGACCAATGTTGAACAACGTATTTGACAGTGCTTTACTTTTAAAATCGCACTTGTGACTCTGTGTGTGAGTTCTAGGTGTCCATGGGCGGTGGTAGTCACTTACGTTCAGGTGACCCGTCTGCTCCCCTATACCATAAAATAAACTCTTAGGTTGGCGTCAAGCAGACGACCAAAGGCCATGGGTGGTCAAAGTAAGCAGCCAAAACCCTTTGTAATCTTTTATATTGCGCCGATGCGCCGACGATAAATTTGGAAAAACAGGCAATTGATGATAACGATGACGCTGTGTATGACGTGTGCCATTAACTCCAAACTTTGACGTTGAAGTATCACTCCTGGAAAAAGTTTTTCTGTTTGGCCGCATTTAGTACATTAAGCTAAAAATAGCTTAATGTACTAAATGCGGCCAAACAGAAAATGTAAACTAATGTAAAAAAATGTAAACATGCTATACGTTCACACATCAATCGCCCCATTACCTTAAAATGTTGTAAGTTAGTCTAGACACTTTCGTGAAAGTTTTTAACCACTCACCTACAATGGTTGCGCGCGAAATTGAAAGTGACATTCCCATATTTGCCAAGCATTAGGTAATTAAATACAAGTAAATACAATTTTGTAACTATTAATCAATATTCTGCATAAGTATATCGATAATATTATATTGTTTGAAATGACGTCACTTCTTTAACTTGCTCACTGAGATACAGGCAAAAAATATCGTAAAGTATCTGTCACCCATTAAGTGTCAGGTAATATTGGCCCAAAAATGTATATTATGTCATTACGGCAGTTGTTAAGGATGTCGATGATGACTTAAAATTGTACTAAGTCTCTTATTACTAGTTCCGTCTGCCGCGGTTTCGCTCGCGTCTAAATATCGATATCTTTTGCGATGGACCCTGTTTTTATAAATGAATTTAGCCTAAATTACGTAGATTTATAGGTACCTATTTCGGAGATTAGTCTCAGGTAAACATTGAGATGCGTCACGTGAGTATTTTATTAGTTAAAAAGTTTTTAATATTTCAAGCAGCATTTTTTCAATTATTAACTCATGAAAAAAAACATTCGGTCAGACATTTCCCCGCCACCCAAAAGTAGACTGGGAGGAAAAGCTTGCTTAAGAATAAAAAATAGTAAAAAAATATATAACTATAACAACATTATTACCAGCACTAGGCACTAAAATGCAAAAAAATGTAATACTCTAATACTAATCGATTTCACATATTTCTAAATTCAAAACTATTTACAAAATCAGATAAAATTAAGAAATGACTTCGTGAAAATAACATTTATTACAAAAATATGTAGATTATAACAAATGACAGCTATCAGATTGTATGTTGCCAATCAAAATTGAATCGATTGACGATATTACAACTTAATTCTTTCTCTATTTTCATTTAGTCTAGGAGATACGTTTTTTTTCTGTGCGGAAACGAGTCTAGGAGATACCCATTCGAATGTCATTTTTATTATGAAACGTAAACATCGTCAATGTTTTAGTTATAGCAGTTCCGCCTACTTAGGATATTAGAACGAAAACGGCACTTTTGTGGTGATAGCTAACCACAACTTGGAAGCCGCTAATAGCAACGACGTGAGGCGTAAGGGCTGATTAGTTTATTATATAGAGGACAAACGAACAATCGGGTCACCTGCTGAAAAGTGACTATCGCCACCACAATCATCACCACCACATGAACACCTGTAACTCAAAAGCCAAGAAGTGGTAAGCTCATTTCTAAAAATTTAAGGTCATGTCGATCCGGAAATACTGTAGGTGACGATTTGTCTTACAAATTGATTGTGCGAAACATATAGTTTCTTGAAAAGCGTACAGTGGTAGATTGTCAACTATCCAAGTAATGGGGGATGGAACTTTTGTCACGTTGAAGCGGGCGCGATGGCGGGAAGTTTCGGCTGACGGAGGTCCGAATAACTGCTCGGAGCATTTGGACTTCCGTCAGACAAAGCAACCTCCTTCCCCATAAAATGTTTAATTTTTTTATAAAATTAAATCATCTCTTGTCACAATAACTTAGCACGCCTACTGCAGAATTTGTTGGCCTTTAAGGTATACAACCTACTTTACTTGGCAGTAAACCTTTATTCTAAATATTGTGTATTAATAAACTGTGGATTTCATTTCAAAAATATTGTGTATCATTGATTTCAATATAAAAATAATTACTTAACTCAAAAATATATAAAAGAAAATTAGAAAAACAGATTTCAAAAATATTTAACTTACTATCCAAATCCAAACGTCAAATTTTATCTTCGGAAACGATATATTTTTTGTAATCCAGGCAAATTTTAGTCACCTAAATTATCCAGTACCTCCCTAACTAAAAGTTCAAACTTAAACGGTGATCACTTGTGGAAGTCTGTCAGTGACCGCCTCATGACATATTCACGATAAAATAAAAATTTGCATTCAGCTACTACCTGCTGGTTTTGACCTCGATGAACCTAAACACCTGTTTCATTACCCAGAAGACAGACAAATATGACGCATGTGTCATTTTATAAAAAAAAACTCGTATGTTCGCGAATATCTATACCTACACATAAAATTACTGGCCCTGACTGACTGATTTATCAACGCAGAGCCTAAAACGCTTTGAGTTTAAACTTGAAATTAAGACAGCTGAAAGCTCGGGGCAATAGTCGGTATTAGAATAAATTTGACAAGACACTGGTCATTTTTGTACCTATCATACCTACCCCCGATGTAAGAAATAGAAGACTACTAAGCCCATGAGTCTTAGCTTTAAGAATGAACGCGTTTGTCTATTTTTGACCTTAATTTTTGTTACTTATACTATGTGTAAAGATTAATTAATTATTTTAGATCGTATGTTGTATAACTGTGTTGAAGTTAAGTAAGTATAAAGGAGGTATTAAAATTATTGGTCATCAAGATTCGTGTTTCATCACTCTTTAATTTAGCATAACTTTGTCTTTAAGTTACTAATAAAAACGTGTGTAAACCATACAATAATAAATAATCAACTATTTAAAAAAAAAATTTAGAACAAATATGTTTAAAGGTATTTAAAAGGAGGGTAATTACGAGTAATATACAAAAAACATAACACAACTTTGTGTTTGTTTTTCTTCTTATTATAATGATACAGAAAAACATGTTATACATAAGAACTAGTTTAAAGTGCTTAAAAATTTCAATGTTATTTTCACATTTACAAATAAAATGGTTTAAAAGTACTAAATAAATATTAGCAAACAACTAAGACATTTTGAATCATATTTTTAATGATATATTGACCAATCGTGGTAGATGACTTGTACAATCAGCAAATTAAATTATCTAGACAGTTTTACTATTACTAATTTGGTTTAGTACTTATTGTTATACAAGTAGATTGTAATAATCCACGCATATTTGTAGCAGAACTTTCTATTTAATTATGTATACATAGGTGAATTTATGCAATCACGAATTACACATACTTTTGAATTGCCTGTGGTTTTGACCTGGCTGCACTGGCTGTGGTCACGGGCTGACTCAGCCATTTTCGTATAATTACATCATTATAGATATCACGAAATCAGGCATTTTAAAAGTCATAACTTTACGTTCTTTTATTTTACCAACGCGAGTTTTTAGTAAATCATAACATACACTAATGTGTGTTATGATTAACTAATGCAGCCCTGTATCTAATTTATTTTATTTAACACAAGGCTTACCAACTAAAATACATACTAGATATTTCACAAGAAAACATTCATACAAGAATATTTATGTGTATGCTTTTAAATTAAAGGTGAGCACAGCATTATCCATAAGTGTACATACATGTACTTACTATGATACCACACTATATATTGTTTTTTTAATTGTAACTATTTGATTGCTAATACGCCGCTCTATAATATACCTTTCTAACAGTGAAAGAATTTTCTAAATTGGTTCAGTATTACCGGAGATTACCCCAAACATACAAACTCACAAACTTTATCTCTTTATAATATTAGAATAGAAAACTGATGATAATGCAGATGGTTTGTAGGAATGGTCGCTTTTATATATCATCACAAATGTACCAAAGCGATACATGTTGATAGATATATCATTCAAATATCCTTTACAGTATTAACTTTACATATATCCCCAATGTGAGTTCCAAAATACGCTTTTTTTAAGAATTTAAAAATATCCTTTGCGTGTTAAATGTTGTAGGAGAATTATGTAAAAGTGAAATAATAGGATTTGGAGGAAGACAGTGGTGACCTCAGACGGCATAGACTATAAACAATCTGTGATGAACATAATAAGTAACGGACGTCTATGACTAGTCTTTTAAAATAAGAGCCACGTTTTCGAGATATTGACAGAGATACCAACATAGTGAATTACGAACGTGTAAAGCCAGTGTGAGCAGGAAGACATATTAGTTTGGGTGAATAACCTTTCTATGATTAATGACTTTTATTGTACCTATACAATATTACCGCACTTACACGTAACATCATCGTCAAAAAAGCAAATCCACTGTGTTCAATTACTTCAAATAAATCAACATTTTTTAAAATTAGTCTCGCTTGACAAAATATGCGTTTATCGCTAAAACTATGAATTTAAACCCTGGCAATGCACATCGTGGTTGCATAAACTTTTTTAAAAACGGCCGCATATTAACACAGAATATATGAGGGTTTCTATTAATATTCAGTAACAGTGTCTGCAAACAATATCCCTTCACACGTCTATGTGGTAAAACATACTTAGGGACACTGAGCGCACATGTTTATTTATACGCTGGGCCAAGTAATTCAGATTTGTCTGCGGCAGTTAAGTACAATATTAAAATTAAAATTTCATTATGATTACTACTAATGCCAAGAATGAACTATGTCCTGTTTTAAAAAAAGATTTTTTTAGTAAAGTTTTGTAATAAATAAAATTAAAACTTTTAATTGTCATAATTTATTACACATAGTATTAACATGAAAATAATTTTATCTACCTATATCAAAACAGCTGTCATAATGTTTACGTTTTAGTGTTTTAAAATGAGGTGGTTCAATCTTATAGATGACTAGTGTATTGATGGTTTAAATAACATTAAGACGTGCACCTTTTTCTCAATATTTTTCCTGTCCAACTGTCAGAACGAATACTAATTATTTTATCTCCAAAAGCCAAAGGTGAGAAAGCCTTGACTCACAAGACTTCTTAACTACAAACCCATGTCACGCTCTTTGCTGTTAAGATACCTTTCTGGTGTCTTTATATTCTCTTTAAAATTTCTGATTGAAATAGAGCTACACTGACGATTTAATCTTCATAATCTCTAAAACATGTAACGGTGACTTGCCGAGCAAAATAAGACTCTTAAATTAAGACATAAGAATCTTTTTGACATCAACCAAGTACAATAGATAGTAGGACTGTCACAAGGATTTGTAGCAATCAACAAATCCTAGGTTACTTACAGTTGAAATATGATTTGCTTAGGCGATTCGTTCACATTAGTACTAGTGAGGTACCAAACCTTGGGAAGTGCTTTAAGGAGATCTATACTGTAAAGTATATTCTATCTTTCTGGTATATATAAATAAATATAAATATTAGTAGATCAGTCGTCTCGATTTCTAAGCCACTAGTTAATTTATAGCAATCTTCCAAGTGTCATTTGATCAATAAAGATATTGACCTTATAATACTAGCAAAACCCTCTTACCTACAATATTGGATTGGTATTTGCATAGGGTCATAATGCAATTACGTATAATGATGGCCATTGGGACAGAATATTACATTGCAACATGAAGGTTTATAACCTGGGTATTTAAATGGCCAAGCGAACATATTGGGAGCTATTTGTGCATATAACTTTGTTGAATTGGCCGTCGGACACTTTCCTTAAATCATAACTCATTAAAAAGGTTAGACGTTTCATGAGAGTTACTTGACAGTAATATATTTAAGATATTATTAGAACTCGAATCCTATCTTGTCTACCTAAATGTCATTAGTGATGCTATGGCAGGTGTGCTGATTGGTACTATTATTACTTACATACAACTACATTGGTAAATCACAGTGACGTCAGATATTAATGACGCAGCAGACGCGTAATAGTTTACAACCTGAACATGGCAAATGTCTGCTAGTGCATGCTTTCGTATAAGTTGGGAAATACTAATTATTTTACAGGTAAATAAAAAATTGAATAAATAAAAATATTTGTAATAGCGATACTATAGTTGCCAAGGCGTTTTATTTCCAATGAAATGTTTGCAAATTCAAAACTTATCAAGTAGCCGATTAACGTAAATCCTATTTATAATTAGCTACAGTTATTATCAGGAATATTAGCGTTGCGACCAGTGATATTAGTATATAGGAGTATTTTAGAGAATAGTAATATTTTTATCCGTAAATTCTTTATTTTATTCTCACAATCAATACAATATCAACTTACATCACATCACATCATGTAATAATAGTACATTAGTAAGGCTCAAGAGTTTTTTTTTAAACTAGATTCTCTGGAACATTTTTTTATGATACAGAGGGCAAACAAGCAGACGGGTTACCTGATGGAAGCGACTACCAGTCCAGGAGGACTACTAAGAATCAGACGGCCGTTGACTAACAGATACATTTATTTATTTTTTGTATTAAAAACAGTATTTATTAACAACTGACATAAGTTATAAAACGTCATTCTTCAATTCTTAAAGGTGGGACAAAGACGCAGGTGAAACTCTATGTGCTAGGAAATTATAATGCAATGGGTTCCTCGTATGTTCGCTACATGTTAATTTTAGATGGTGTATGATAAATTTATCTCAACCAATCAACACGAGAACGACAAGGTGTGTAACAAATGACTTTGCAGTATTAATCGAAGCTAATCTCTCAACCTTCGGACAAGGGCGCCAATGGCGCGAGACGAGGAAATGGAAGTAGGACCCGGTCAGGGTTTGAAGTACCTATTTCACGTAGATTGACGTGAAGAAAGATTGCCGTGAAGAATTTTAGGCTCTAATTAAATTAAGAGAGAATTTAATTTTGTAAAAACATTTTTTTTCCATCCTTTCTTCTTACCACGTTTCGTTTATATGTTTTTTACATTCTGTAAACAAATCTAGGGAATGATGTTAAACGGGTTTCTAAGTAAATGCAGAAGGCCTTAGTAATAATGTGGTAAACCATTAGCAATTGGTTATTATTTTTATGGCTTTGTAACTATTTATGGATCTTGTTTACGTGAAGTTACGGCTACTTGGTATACAAGTACTCGTATGTACATTTCATTGCCTATCTATTTGTTCTTAGGAGCGATGTATTATAATAACTGCACTGATGGCACGGATGGCGTAGTGGTTTAAGCGGTCGCCACGCCGCTTTCTATTGCGCCGAGTGTTGTGGGTTCAAACCCCACATGGGATAACACTTTGTGTGATCCACAAATTGTTGTTCTGAGTCTGGGTGTACTTTGTGTCCGTTTCATATATGTTTGTGAAGTCCCCCGCGACACAGGATTTATTCCTAGTGCGGGAGTTGTCTTTTAAAAAAAGAAAGAAAAGAAAAGAAAGAAAGAAACTAAACATTAAGACCAGGTCTTAATGTTTAGTTATATATCAGAATACTTATAACTACTTAAATAAAATTAAAAAAAAAGTGAAATGAGGAAAGTACTATAGTGAACCTCAAAGTAACATAAAAGTATTACATATTAACCAAAAACAATTTATTTGGGTTTGACACCGGCTTCTAGTCCAAAACTAGGTATGTTGTTTATGGTTTTCGGAATATGTTAATATGTAGAGCAATTAGGTGGGTTAGTTTGTCTATTGAATACGCAAATGAATGGGATACACTAATTTCTTGACGCGAAATGCGCTTGGATTATTTACATTTATTTTATTTAAAGACTAGCTTTTGACTCATTGGTAAAAGTATTTTTAAAATCGGTTTAGTAGTTTAGGTGTAAAAGTGTAACAAACATATAAACCAACAAATAACCTCCCTTTTACATTTATAATATTAGTATGGAAGTATGGATTAGACTTGGCTAATGTCTTAGCCAAAGTTTAGGTACTTTTCTAATCATTAATTTGCATGGTGCAAAATGTCTTCTGTACCATTAAAATTATAATCTTTTGATAAGTAAGGTTTGATATAAGAAAAATAAAAACAAACATAAAAATCAAAAACCAATTTATATAATTGGTTTATTAAAAAACGTCAAGCTTTTTAAAATTAAAATTAAAGTTGGTAGAACCGTACTATCTATGTCAATAAAAAAATACAGCCTAATAAAATACAGCCTAATTGATACCTTCCTATTTGTGGGTAAAACTTAAATGTGTCAGTGTCAATAAAACAGCTCTTTTTTAAACTTGAATTCAGAAGGTGAAGTCACCTGCTTACATTGATAATGCAATTTAAAAAGTTGAATTTGATTAGTTTTTTAAAGGAATTACGACTAAAATACCAAGTAAAAGTTATTGGCATATCATCTTTCGTTAAATTTTAAAATTAGGTGTGACCTATTCATCATTGCAAAATAAATTAATATTCGTATTAAGTTATTAATGCATTGTTTCAAAACGTTTCATCTAATCGTAGTGTTACATAATATATGCATATTTTACAGATGCAATATAGAAGTGGAATTTAAGACATTTGCTATTTGTTGATAAATATGAGTATTACTAAAAATATTATATCCCTTCTTAATTGTTCGTTTGCCCTTCATCACATCATCATCATCACATCAACAGCCTATACTAGTCCATTGCTGGACATAGGCCTCTCCTTAGAAAGGAGGTTTTGGCCTACTATACCACGGGTTGGTATAGGGTAGACAAGACGGCTGTACACGGGGGTTGTCCGGTCAATGGCACTGTACGGTGCATCGGTGTGGGCGGCGGCTCTGACCGCCCAGAATAGGGTACGCCTCTGGCGCCCTCAGAGGGTAATGGCGGTCAGAGCCATACGCGGTTACCGCACCGTTTCGACGGAGGTGGCGTGCGCGTTGGCCGGAACTCCCCCGTGGGATTTGGAGGCGGAAGTGCTCGCCGAAGTTTATCGGCGAGTGGCTGACTACCGAGGATGTGCGCGAGTGGCGCGAAGCCGCTCGCCGAGCCACGATGGCTCGTTGGTCGTTCCGGCTGGAGACTCCACGCGCTGGCTTCGCCGCCGTGGAGGCTCTCCAGCCGGTCATCGCCGAGTGGGCAGGGCGGCAGCACGGGACCCTTTCCTTCCGGCTGACGCAGGTGCTTTCCGGGCACGGTTGCTTCGGAAAGTACCTGCACACGGTCGCTAGGAGGGAACTGAGTCCCGCCTGCCACCACTGCGACTGCAATGAGGACTCGGCCCAGCACACGCTGGCGGTCTGCCCCGCATGGGCGGCGCAGCGCCGGGCCCTCACTGCAGTCATCGGAGTGGATCTCTCGCTACCGGCCGTAGTACGCTCCATGGCCGGTAGCGACAGTTGTTTTACCGCGGTCGCAACCTTCTGCGAGGTAGTAATCTCGCGGAAGGAGGCGGCGGAGAGGGCCCGGGAGGACGACCTCCACTCGGACCCGATCCGCCGCCGGCGAACCGGGCGGCGGAGGCCCGCCTATCACAGCCTCATGCCGCCCTGAGTGTGGCCGCGGGTGGACGGGGTGGGTTTCCCCTCCACCCGCATTAGTTGGCCAGCCACGAGGGGGCGGCGTCCGCGTGTGCCGGACGTCGCCTAAAGAGAGGAACATCCACATTGAGACGGAGCCCGCACCAGGAGCGGGCTGGCGCTAGGAGGGGTCCGGATGTCTTAACAACTGCTGTTCCCGGATCCCTCCTGTTACAGGCGCAGAGTGGCACACCGTGTGGTTTTAGTCGGTCCGAGTCCGACACACCACCCCGCCGCAAACCCCGGAGGGGTGACGGTCCGAGGGGATTTCCATACGTTAAAAAAAAAAAAAAGGGTTTGTTTCAAGTTTTGCTTCTCTTAACAGTGCTGTTGTCCTGCTTAGTTTGCTCCCTTAGTCGGCTCTTACGACACCCACGGGATGAATTGGGGTAGTAACAATTTGTGTTCTTAATCCGTCACCACACGGACTTGATTCTTCATTCATTCACGTTTGCCCTTCATTCTTTAATAATACCCATTGTAACATACTCTGCAACACATTTTATGAGATTTTATTAGTTTGATTTTTAATTATTAACTACAAAATGTCAATAACTTTGTTATTTCAATATTTTGCTATTGTTATAAAAAATGTGTTACGTACATTTTGCACATGCGAATTCAGTTGATTTATTTGAAATTGACACAAGAACCCCACAGTATACCGCCCCAGATGTCACCTGCAAGCTATTTAGTAATATATTATGTTCGTTGTACAAAAGACTACATTCCCAGAGGATATAATGAGCAGACTGTTCACAGTTAGAGTTAGTTGTTGACCATTGACACAATGGCAACTCGACTAATTTAAATGAATACAGCTTGCTGTTAAAGTTACCATGACCTGTAAGAAATTGAGTGACACAGTGATCCATCTCAAGCCATGTCCTCGACAACCGTTATACGGGGCCTTCGGCCTTTCGGTTTTTCTATTCGTAACCCCACTGACTTAATAGCATCTACAGATTCCAGTGTTTTTTTTAATAACATATTACTATAAAGAAAACCAAATAAAGAAAAAAGTATTAAATATAATTATGATATATTTTGTACCTCCAATAGTCTACGTAAGAACTACCATCCCATCTAACAACGTTGCAATAGAATCCGTAACCCTTTGATGAAGGTCACCTGTGAGGTCTAAAATACATTTGTGAATAGTCCGATCTTTTGTTACGAATACGACATACAATCTTCCATGTTTTTACAAGCCGGAAAAGACAACCATTTACTTGAATTCCAGTGCTGCAAAACAAATTATTTCTCCGAAAAGCCATCATCGAACCCATAACTTTAACACTCCATTTTAATGTAACGGATGTATGCGGTCAATGTGACGTCATAACTGGTTATATTTACATACACTTAATTCTACCTACTTAACGAATTTATGGTTCATCGGATTATGCGAGTGACAAAATATGTACTTCGTGGAACATCTGTTTTCAAAAGTTAATGACTGGCTAGGTGATAGAGGTGTCATTAATTAGTCTGAAACTTAAGACCATAAATATTATTTATACACAAAATTTAATCATGTATTCGCTATTTATCCGTATTTTATCTGTTTTTATAACTACCTCTACTAAATTTTGTATCAAATAGATTAAATGTTGTAACGTCCTGTTAAATTTCGTCAAAAAATTGTCTTTGTTATAGCATTTTTTTTGCTACAACATAAATATTTAATTATTCTGGCCCCTTTAAATCGATAAAACCATCCTGCCAGGTCCCCAAAACGGTACTGTACTGTTATACAGTATACAATTCTGCTAAACTGACGTTATACTGAATAGTCTCGTTTAAGTAGTCCTTAATTAAATAACATTTTGCAAAAATTGGTTTTGTAACCGATTCCCACGAAGATACGCAGTATGTATCGTGTATAGGATCGTCTCACAATATTTCAACGTGTTACTTATTACTTATTTTAGTGTCAGTGAGATACAGTATTCTGCTAAATTTGAAGTTTCCCGATTGAGAAGATTGTGGTTAAAATTACTTTATGAAATTGTTGATTTATTTAGCTAGAGCTGGAACAACAAGAGGAACCGGGAATCGCGAGCTACGCTACTACCACTATTGCAGGAACGATTTCATATAAGGGTAGTGGAAGTTCAGAGAACTTTTGGTAACATTATATGTATTAATAATAATATATTTAAAATCTAAAGTACTTAAGAGGTTATCTTTTGAAGGACAGCGCAGCAATAACCAATTTCTCGTTCGAGCTACTGTTTGTCACTACGCTTATTCATCACGTGGGTGTAATAACAGCCGACTAAGGAAGCAAAATACTACACAGAATACTGCAAAGAGAAGGATAAGAAAATACTGCAAAGAGAAGAAAAAATTGAAACAAACCCTATAAAAGCGGGGTATACTCGTAGTAGGCCAACACCGTTTTTCTAAGGAGAGGCATAGGCCTCTCCTTAGAAAAAGGGTTTTGGCCATAGGTCCAGCAGTGGACTTTTAAATGGTGATGACGACACTCGACTCAAAAGTCACAGAATCCGTTGCCGCCCTTTGAGTCCTCTCCCCCAGAATAAGGGGCAGGGGGTTGACCATAGTTGGTAAGATGAGGGCGTTTAGTATATCTCTACCTACCCCTTCGCGTATACAGGTGGGAAAGTATAAAAAATGAAAAAAAGCCTAATTTGTACATCGAAATTTACTAAAGCTAATAACAAACAGAGAAACGATGTATTTCAAAAGTCCAAATTGAAATATCTTGACGTCAGATTATTCATTATTAATATCCAATTTCACAGAAGGATTACAAGATAAGACAGGTACCTATAATGTACATTTTTTTATTATTACTAGTGACAATAATACTGACATTCACTATTAGTTTCAATACCGTTCCTCACCAGCAGTTCAAAGTTCAACAGTCTTACAAACACCACAGACCTAATTGCATTAAATTTGAATTTCATTACGACGAGCAAATACATATTTGATGAATTATATCTCAAAAACCGCACTAACGGTACATTCGCATTATCCCCAAGTAGGGTCAACAACCTAATGACGTTTATATTTGACATTTACCATAGACAAATTATGAGGTTTATAATTAGAAGAGCATTTGGATCGAAAAGATAGGAGATTAAACGATCTGGTCATTAATTGAAAAGTTATGGCTTTCCAGCACATAAATTAAAACTCAAAAAATAAAACACAGATTACAATGTTAATGTTCAATACTTGTTTTAAACAGAGATAAATTTAAGAAAGATAACGTGATTGTAAGATATAATACAAAAAATAAATAATTTCGACGCGCTAGAATAGTCAAATAGCAGTGCTCTTTTGACGTTCATTGAAGACTGTTTTTCACTTTGTTTATAAGTCCGATTATTACTTTTTTAAATTTCAATATTATGTAGGTAGTTAAAATTATAACTCTAAACTAACTTTGAAAAAGGAGGTTGTTCTCAATTCGACTGCATAAGTAGTATAAGTATTTGTATAATATTTGTGCGTATTTCCGATTATTAATCGATTTAAATAATTCAATATAATTTATCAAGTTTTTATCGCATTGGATTCGGTGACACTTCTACGAGTACAAAAGACAATTATTAATTCGATATTCGAAATTCAAGTATCTAATTTTAGGCTTACTTGAATTACTAATACTCGCTAATAGTATTACTTATTAATATATTGTAATAGTATTAGTTAATAAAAAAAATTCCATAGAAATATGAAATTACATAACTACACAGTAGAGTTCATATTATTATGTCAATGTACTATAAATTGATGTTACGATGATTCCATGGCATGAACAATACTAGAGAACATATCGAAATGACGTATAAATATGAATTATCTATATAACGACAGTCGACTAAAGTATGACATTATTTACACTGTTTGTTTTATGTTTCCGTGTCTTGTTTAAATGTTACATGTGTTAAATGAGACTCTTGCGATATTTTTTGTTCAGCTATGGAGGGTAGAGGCAAGCATCTCTGTGTATAAAAAGTGTCCACAAAAACGCGTCCAATAATAATAAAATTTATATTGTCGTAAATAACATAACTAGACACTGTGTACTAGACTGTGAAAACAGTCAATGAGTTTTACAGGCAATAAATAAACGTGTAATCACTTTCAGACAGTAAAAGTATTATAATATTTGAATTCAGCACACTTCACTCCGTCTACAACAGCTATGTTCATATCGTAGTTTCTCTCTCTATGTTCATCTCTATGTTCGTTATACAGCTGGAAATTTTTTCAAGTGTCCCCCCATATGAGACGGTTTTTCTTGCCTCTACACTCCATATGTTTAGCCCAATACCTGTTTGGTTCAACCGACGATTTGTTACAATCGATGCAAGAATATTTCGAATAAGTCCCGATTGAATGATCTAATATTTACACAGAGTATTCTACAATGTATTCATTTTTTGACATATTAAATATCAAATGATTTTCAGAGTTTTTTTTTTCTATTATATTTCTTCTTGATTATAATATTGTGAAAAGGATCAGGAAATATATTTAAATATATTACAGCAGTTTATGGTAATTATACTAAAATATTATGTGCAAATTTGTAAATTAATAAAACAACATTCAAGAATATTTCCGTAAGATAGGACACTTGTGTATGATTTAAAAGTGATAAAATCATACTTTAAATTCAAACTTCCTATATAGCAAAAACAAAAAATATCCACAATCATGATATTTCATTGCATGTCCAATTAAAATTAGAGGACAATATTGGTATTTAAATCATGATTGAAATATTAACCGTGTCGAAAATAACGGTAATGCCAGCGAACTTAATGACGTCTTTTGTCATTGCGAAGTGTTAACTCATAATTCATCTCAAATAAATTATTTATTAACTCATAACGTTACTATATCGTTTTAAATCAAATCATATCATATCGGTTTAGATAACCTTATCCTGATTTTGTATTGTATTGAAATCGGAACGTTTTTAAACTTTTAAAATGAATCCTACTTTTTAATTCTAAACTGATTAATAATCATTTTCTTGTCCTTTTTAGTATTTTTTTCAATGCATGCATTGTGCCTTTCTGCTACTGTCTCATTCTTTATTTCACTGCTTACTCTTTTTTCAGGTAATAAGTACTTAGTGACCACGTTTTTTTTTCACATTAAACTTATCTCAGACTACATATCTCATGGAAAAGTTATTTTTTACTTAAAATTAACTTTAAATGGGTCGTCTCCTAATATTCCACATTAAAAGTCTTCCAATTGTCACTGACTGAACGGTTGGTGTAGTGGTTAAGGCAGTCCTCAAAACTTCCTACTGCGCTGAGTGTTATAGGTTCGATCCTCACATGGGACAGCACCTTATGGGATCCGCGAATTATTGTTCTGAATCTAGGTGCTCTTTGTGTCCATTTCATGTATGTCTGTCTGTAAAGTTGTATGCACAGGATATATTCCTAGTGCGGGAGTTGTCTTTTGAAAAAAAAAAAAAAAAGTTGCTCTCTGATGTTTCTTTTAATAGTCGACAGCCAATCTATTTAGTCTTAATAGCCGTGTAATGTATGCCAGAATATTATTATTATCAGAACTGAGGTCAATAAACCGTTTAGAATATTTCTGAAAGTAATTGATAAAGGAATACGCCAGATGAGACCCAATGATTCCGGAATATTTTTTTACGAACCCTGCCATCATTCTCTCTTAATGTTGACAAATATAAATTATTCATATAGGAAAATTTGCTTAATAAAATGTGCACACCTGGGTCCTCACCACAAATCGTAACAGCTACCATAAATTATAATATGCTAATGAGTTTAAAGAAACCTTAAAAGTAATGTCGTACAAAAAAAGCATTGATATTAATTTGAATATTAAATGTAATGAAATGGCTTGTATTTAGAATAAAATCGGGGAATACATTTAGGTCATAAAATATATCGCTGTGGGATAATTTTTAATTATTACGTGTTATCTATATAAATAAAATAATGAACGATGTTTTATAACAAACCTGTTGCTTCAGAATGTTTGCTACAATTGAGCGTATAAAAAAATCAAATTGGCAGAAAAAATCAAAGCATATCGGAAATTAGAAAAAAATATATATAGGGAAATTGGGATAAAGTAATTTAGAACATGAGATTAAATAGGAGCAGTTTTGCTAACTTAATTTTCCACATTTAGTATTGGAAAATGTTAACCTCTAGATTTTTAATAAAACCTTGTGTGTAGCTTCATGGATGAAAAAAATAGTTATTGAAATCGATTCAACAATTCTTTATCCTTTAAAAAGACAACGCCGGCACTAAGAATGTATCCTGTGTCGCGGGGGACTTTGCAAACATACATGAAATAGACACAATCAACACCCAGACTCAGAACAACAGTTTGTGGATCACACAAAATGTTATCCAATGTGGGGACCGAATCAACAACACTCAGTGCAGTACAAAGCGGCTTGGTGACCGCTTAAACCACTACGCCATCCGTGCAGTCATCAACAGTAGCGATTATATCGCGCAAAATACACAGATATTAAGCGGCTAGAATATTTAAACGGCTTGAGTATCTCCTTTTTTTGAAGTCGAGAAGATAAAAATACACAGAATGTAGATACGCAGAAAACGCAGGACACTCACCAATTTCAGTGAATAAAAATGTAGTATATTGCGATGCAATATCAGGCACGAATAATGCCAAACCGCGATCACTCAAACATATTTCTTATCTTTTTTATCTTTCTTAGGTCATTGAACGATCTCGAGTTCAAAAGAAAAACCCACTAGTTATACATTACACGGATCGTCGTCTAGTAACTTCGTATTAATGCAATCATTGCCCATTCATATCTTGAAGTCGTATTTAATATAATATACATGTGTATACGGCTATACAAATCCTATTAATAAACGATTTCATAGTCTGGTTTAGTTGCTTAGCTGACTCGTAATGAACAGCTTACTGTGGTAAATATACAAAAAAAAATATGGATACCTACTTTGATAGACGTTGTGTAAATTCCCATCCTTCAAAATTAATATTATAAAGACTGTTTAAATTGCTTGTAATACTATCGAATCTGAGTCACGATTATTTTATAGTAAATAATAATAATAACTTGATACTTCTACAATGCCGTCTGATCCGAGCCTATGATGACCAGACTGCTGATATAAAAACTTATGTATCTATTTCTACTTACATACATATTATATGTAGATAAATTACATCGTGCTCATCACACTATTATTTTTCCAGTGTTGTGAGTCCCTGCCTGTCCGTGTGGTGACGGATTAAGAACGAAAAACGAAAGAGTGTCACCACCCCTATTCATCCCAAAGGTGTCGTAAGAGCCGACTGAGGGAGCCAAACTCTGCAGGACAACAGCACTGTAAAGAGAAGGAAAACTTAAAACTAACCCTATACCAACCCGTCTGGGCAGCGTGGTACAGTAGGCCAAAATCTCCTTTCTAAGGAGAGACCTATGTCTAGCAGTGGACTATCAAAGCCTGTTAATGTGTAATGTGAAGTGAGTTTTCACAAACCATCCATCGAGCCAGCGAATGATTTCATTTGGGCTAAAACCCAGTCGTTTATCATCATCAGTATTAAGAGCCGACTAAAGGACCAAACTACGCAGGACAACGGAACTGTAAAGAGAGGGAAAACTTAAAACAAACCGGTCATATTAGATAATGGAAGTATCAAATGACAACATCTAGAACTGTAAAGCTTTTACTATTTCATTATATCTTAAAAATAAGTAATTTAATATGCTTTGGAGTCCAAAAGGCCACACAACAGCAAACCACCTTAACGCATTAAGGATTCTATGTTGAAACAATAACTCATACTAAAGCTTTCAATAATGCCTTAGTAAGTGCTTCCACAAAAAAAAGTCAAGTAAACCATTGTTCTTCAACTGGACAATTGACGACTGTGCACTACGTGTGTGGTTTCGCCAACTTTATATCAACTTTATTGCAAGGTAGTAAAGTTTAATTTGATATTGAGAAAGAACTGAAATCATTCTGAAGGCTCTCAGCTGTCAATATATAAATAAGTTATTGCTTTTTCTTTTTTTTTAAACGTCTTTGTGGCAGAGTGGAGATTTGTGGCAATAATATACTAATGGCAACTTGAAATCAGGTACATTTTATGTAATAGATTTAGAGGATCAAGTTGATAAATAAGATTACTTGAACTGCTCGAGCTACTGGTAACATTCCCCAATCCATCAGGTTAAGCGTTATCCCTACCTTTCCCTCTCTTTCTTATCTACCTCTCATTTCAATAATCTTCTCCTTTCTAATCTTCTTAACTCCTAAAGTTCCGAATGACTGCAATTAGTCCTAATAGATAATTAGCACTTAAACGCTAAAATAAGGTCAAAATGTGAGCATTTAATATTATCCTGCTTGTATAGATATAGTGTGTCAGTGTATTGATGTCAGCCTACATACACTTACATACCTCAAATACACCACATTTTTTAATGAACGGGCATGAAAAAAGAACTATGCCTCTTAGGATTTCCATAGGATCATTATTCATAGTGGAAAACTATTTTACCAGATACCTGCTGTGGTTCTACAAGCAGTTGAATATTAAAATTGTAAATTATTAAACATGTTCACAAAAGATATTCGTAGTATACATAACAGTGATGAAATAGTTACTGTAACTAATTACCTTTTCAAGGTTTATGACGATGCTTATGTACCATCTCGAAGGTTTTAAAATATTATAAAAGAAATATAAAAGAATGAGCTATCGACATCAGCTTTTATTTAGCAAAATATCAAACGAAGGAGCACCCACACCTTTGATTTAAGGCTCGCGTATCTTCACTTACATTTGTTTGATTGAATCATAGGAACAATTAGTTCGAAGTAAAAAAAAACTTAATGTTGGATAGTCCTTTCATCGGGCAAGGCCATAGGCTATATAACACTATATAACATGCGTGCATGAATTGGAGCCGAGCATCAATGAAAAATGTTGCAAAAACGGAGAACATTTATTCATTTTGAGAGATGCAGAAGAATTTTGCGCGGGTCAGCTAGTATAATACCCTACACATCACTTCTGACCTCTGCCTTTTCCCCACGACCAAATAAGGCAAGTTGGATGCCAAGTTGTGTAAATCTGATAAAAACTCGTAAAGATCTGGGTCGCTGCGTCAACTCTTCGATTGATTTACTCCATAAGCACTATGCACTTTTTTTTAAATTAAATGTTGCCAGTAATTATGTCAAGTAGCAAATGTCAAGATGAACTTGTCTTGTCGAAAACTATTAAAAAAGAGTGGTACGCCTTGGTTCTGATGACGTTTAAATAGTGAGGATGGGTGGGTGAAATGTCAGCTGTGCAGATGATAGTTCGGAACCGAAAGGTCAAAAAATGAGAAATTATATCCTATATCCAGCAGTGGACTGTTCAAGGCTATTGATGATGATGATGATACTCAATAATATATATACATATTAAACAAATATTTAATTGCGTTATAAATGCTAGCAATAATGTTGAAACGCTAGAAATGCACAAGTAAAGTGCACATATAAATTTCAAATTTCAATATTCAGCAAATTGAGACAGATAAACTTCTAGCAATCTTCAGATAACAAAATATGATGTACGTACCTAATCTGAAAAGTAAATAATTTAGTAATTATGTAATAATTTAGTAGGAAATTAATTTTTTTAACCGTTTGGGGTCGATGTATAAACAACTAGCTAAGCATGTCGTGATAAGAAGGCAGGCCTTTTTAACCGACTTCAAAAAAGGAGGTTCTCAATTCGTCGGAATCTTTTTTTTATGTATGTTCACCGATTACTCGAAGACTACTACTATTGTTTGAAGTGGGTTCAACTTTTGCCATTTAACGTGACAATGCTGCCAGTCTTCTGGGCACGCTACCAGTTGGCTATGATACGGAGGAATATTTTGATGCTTATGCTTCTTGCGTATGTAAATAGTGTAAAAGTTGTAAATATTTTAATTGCATTAGCATCTTTTATCAAAAGAACGTGAAGAAATTCTCTGTCACTAGCTAAGTAATGATTTCTCCATTTCCGATTCGTATTTACCTTCCATAGAAGCAAAAATCGCTCAGAGCGCTAACAAGCCAGAGGAAATTTTAATATTTAATTAAGTTACCTTAAGATTTCATCGAATTCATAAACAAAAATATATTAAAGTATTGCCATATTTTCTATTTTTCAAATAAACTAATATTTAAATACCTATTAGATTAAACTTAATGTTTTTTCTATCAAATTTCTCTACATAACACTCAATGTGAGTACTTGAAAGCTCAAAGTCAGTATGACAATAGAACACAAACCATAAAATTCAACTGTCAAAGATGTCCGAATTTTCTTGTTTGTGATTATCATCTGCATCGATTAAGATTTATAATATGTTAAACCATTACGTGGTCTCTACTCGTTGTCAATGAAATAAATCATGTATCTTTAAAACAAAGAAAACATCGGAATGTTTAGGTGAATTCAATGCACGTAAAATTTAAGACCAATGAATCTGCCCTAATGTCATTAAGATAAAGTGCATTTGCTTAAAATTCAAAGCATTGATACTTGTATTTCAATTCTATAACTTCCGTGGATGTGAGACAATTATTTTTAATAAATACCAATTCTAACTAAACCTAAATACTGATTCTGTCAACTTTTAGATTTGACATCTCGGTGTACTTTTTTATTCTAATAATGATCTATGATTTCGTACTTTTTTAAATGTTTGTATGCGAATGCTTAGGTAAGCTAAGTCTTATTCGTGAATGCTTAAATAAATGTTGCCATAACGATTAAGTTTTTTTCTTGACATCGAATTTTATATTTAAATACGTTCTCTATAAACCTGTACATCGCATGCTGACGCATAAACTGCATAAGTGCTATTAAGTTACATGTCCCCTTCAAGAACTAAGTCAAATACATGCGTAACACAATAAAAGTAAGTGTGCCGTGGAAGCCGGTCATTCTGTCACATTACGAACGCAAGACCGGTTGCTTACGACACCGATCAGAGCGGAGTTTTACGAAACAAATTTATGCCGACAAACGCATTGATGTTGTAGGGTTATGTTGGTGAGTTTACTTAATAGCAATAGCTCGATATGTTGTAATTTAACACAGCTATACCATCTGTACCCAAACGCTTTTTATGAAGAACTTTTCATAACCAACTGTCATCAAGAGAGTTTAGGAATTGGATAACTCATATTTTCTTAACATTTTTGGAGGAACGGGTGTCATGTCTCTCATACACAACGGGAGGATCCTCCGACCAGGCTAGATGATCATGCCTGACGGGCCGCAGCCCCACCAATCACCACCACCAACAGCCTATAACAGTCCACTGCTGGACATAGGCCTCTCCTTAGAAAGGAGATTTTGGCCTACTATACCACGCTGGCCAAACGGGTTGGTATAGGGTTTGTTTTAAGTTTTCCTTCTCTTAGCAGTGCTGTCGTCCTGCGTAGTTTGCTTCCTTAGTCGGCTCTCACGACACCCACGGGATGAATAGGGGTGGTGCCATTCCGTATTCTTAATCCGTCACCACACGGACAGACGGGCCGCAGCCCAACGGTTAATGTTTGGAAGTTGCTTGTAGCTAATCGGCATAAGAATTTTTGAAATCGCGATACAGGATTAGCAGTTGCTCCGTAGTTCGGTATGTCGTCGTTAGATGACGCTGTAGTATATTTCTTTGTTTCATCGTATGTGGACGTTGCCATGTATGTACATATACTATGAAGATTACATTATTATATGTTTTATATAAAAAAATACCTGCTGTTTTCTTCTTTCTTTCAATAGAAAATGCATATTATGATTCTAATCCTCAAATATATTTCTGAATCAATTTGTTTAGTTAACTTGTCCAGCAATTTAAATAGTCCCAGCAGCCGTAATGTAGAAGGATTACGTACTCGTATATAAAGGTTTAGTTTTAGTAAATTATTACATTTAAAAATTTCTAAACTTCACATATCTTCAAATGTGTGTGTGTAAAGTTTAGAATAATTTTCTAAATTTTGATTTTGAAAATGTATTTATGATTTTAATTAATTAAATGTGTAATTATAATTTCACATTGATAATTCATAGATATTATTCATAACATCATGAAAATAATTTGTATATTTATCGATGATTTGGTAGTAGAGTAAAAACTATTTTATTTACAATAAACTTTACACAGCTTATTTTATTTTTTTTATTATTCAGACAAAATGTTTATCTTTTAAATCTTAATTATCTTCATAGTTACTTACGTAAGATCCTGTTAAAACTCATATAGCAGGAACTTACTTAGCTGAAGCTTATGATTAAAAATGTTAAAAAAGCGCATCGTTAAGAATTATGTATAATAACACAAAAGATTAATCATTTAGCACGTAATCTACCTCTTTAGATATAGATAAGTCAACATACATTTAAATTTTATCATCATCAAGACTTTGACTGAATTTACATTTTGAATTAATTTTGAAGTCTATATCAGTAGGTAGGGCTAATTAAGTGGGCAATAAAGCAATGGTGATTAATTTCAAAATTCCAGGATCAACCAAACATCTCACGAAATTTAAATTAACACAAAATTAATGGGTGTATAAATCACCGATACCTGTTATTATTAGCCATGCAAGTGCATCTATTAAATGTTTTCATAACACTAATAGTAATGAGGTGGATAAATAATAGTTCTTATGAACATCGAATACTATTTTTGGTTAGTATTTGATTTCGCACAACGTGTTATCATAATCGCCAATCGTGTTGCCTTTTCACCGTGACCACAATCAGTTGAACTCGATCAAAATATCAAGTTCTACAATACCATTTTAGGCTATCTTACATAGTGTTATTTCTAATATATATTACCCGATAATATTTTTATATATAAAGATATATTAAGTCCTAGTCTACACCTCAAATAAATTACAAAAACAATAATCAAAAATGAATTTTCCCATTTCTAGGCCAGAAAATTTTGGTACAGGATGTACCAAAAGATTATAGGATATCTTGAACACTGGAATCAAATAGAGTAAAAAATTATTGTCTATCGTTATATTATTATATGACCACTTAAAAAAAGGTTAATTAAGATTGTATTTAAATTACATTAGATTTATTTTTACACATATATTTATTACATTACATTCAAATTACAATTATAAAAAAATACATTTCAAGGTCATATTAAACTATTGATAAGAGTTAACCTTAGTCCCAAAATTCTGGTTGGTTTTAATTTTCAGTTATAAAGTACTTGCCTTTACTTTATGTTTTTGTTTTGACTTTTATGGTTTACTAGTTAAACGAGGATAAGCAAGTTTTCTGCATGTTGAATTATACTTCACTTTCCGCGGTTATGTTTCGATAATGATTACCTAGCTATCTATATAAGTATGTTTTATGATGACCCGACATTTTAAAAACCAGTTCTTACTCATCAAGCGAACGTGTGGCAAATACGTCAAAATATAAAACGAGCGCTAAAAGTCAGGAGGTCAACAAAAACCATCGCAATATAGAAACACATTTTGTGATTATGATACAAAAAAAAACGAATGTGCCATTAGATCTCCATTTACATAAAACCTTGGCAAAAGCTAACATTTGCAGTCAACGACTTTTGCAATACATCTCACAAACTAATACCACAGCCCCAGTGAAAGCAATGGCGTAACTGCATAAATAATGTATAAACTTACGATCTAATGGAATGCCGTATAACTGCCGAAAAAAAATCAATTTACGCTAATAAGAGCACAACCAACAAGTTACATTTGAACCAAAAAAAAAAAAGACATCCAAAATGGCGCTTGACAGATGTCAAACTCTAGTGACAAAATCCCTTTATTTACTTATACTCGTACATAAATTATTGTTAAGCTATATAATAATTTTGTGTCTTTATAGAGGTCCGATTAATATTCTAATTGGCGAAATTCATACAGGCGTCTCCATGGATACACTACACAGTACGTGGAGCCGTATACCGACATTGCAGGGAGCCAATCAATTTAATCATAAAAACTGGAGTCTGACAGATGTTCGTTATTTAAAATTATATATTTTTAGATTATATCTTAAAAATAAAACGTTTAATTAACACTTTCATGAATTGAATGATCAAGTAAAACCTCATTTTGCTTAAAATTTAGAGAAATAAAACTGGTTAGAAATTTTGACAAGGTTAACAAAATTTTAGCAAACAACCATGTTTTCAACTCATTAGACAACTAATAATATGATTGTACATTATTTAAATTATGATGAATTATATAGTGAAAGAAATGCGGTTTGTTCAATTGTGATAGATTTACATAAAATATAGCTACATAACCACACACAACAGATACCTAACTACAGAATGGTACACTACAATCAAGTAATGAATAGGTACCTATTTCGAATGTTGAATACCCGAGTTATAGTTTTGTATATATTTTTGTTATTACTTGTAAAAAATCATAGATACTCGTATATAGTTAAAGTTATTAAAGCAATTTTATTTAGTAATGATTGATCTTATAAACTTGTATTTAAATATTTATACCAGAGAGGTTTTATAGCTACTTTTCTTTAAAAAAATATTTTTTCGCAAAGCGTTTTAACTAAATTGTTTATGGTTACTCACCTTAGTGTTGAGCGTGTGTGTGGAAAAGAAAGAGCATAAGAGGACGAATGCGGAGAGCCAGTGGGCCGACACGTATGTCGTCGACTCCATTATTAATCTGTAACAAAAGGAATTAAATATTAAAACGATAAAGTTTTAAAAAAATATATATAATACCAACGTACAACTCAAAAGTAGTAAGTGCGTAGCCACCCTTTGACCCCATATTCCTGTTTTTTTTAAACAAAACATCAATAAATATAGGGTTGCAGAAAAATAAAGAAGTAAACAGATTTGTCCCTGGGACCGTAAAGAAATATATTAATTCTCCCTGGCATTCTCGATATAAATACAGATAGTATCGCATATCTCTCCACATGCTATTATTGTTGGTTGTCATCACATTTTTACGGTACATAACACGTTGCATAAGAATTCGCGTTCTTAGACGTTTTTTATTTAACAACTTTATTTAAGCGCATGAAGGAAACATCAAGTGAAGATAGAATCTAATTTGGTTAAATCTTATAAGTAATGAAGATAACAGAAGGCGATTAACGGCGAAGAATCATCATTTTTCAGCCTCTAAACACTTAGTTGGAAAATTAATGTGACTAGATTAACGCAAAATTCTTAACCCATGAATAATCTGACTGGTATTTGGCTTCGATCATTCAAAAATTTATTTTGGCTCTCTGCTTTCAAACAGAAGGTCTTTGAATTTGAAATATGTTAAGGTTGAATTCCTTTTAATTTATTGTTTGTCCCACCACGTCTTGCCATTATACAAGGCTAAGATAAGTTCCATCGCACATCTTGATAAAGCTGTTCATACCTCCACACACACACACACACACACCGCCCGCCGCAAACCCTGGTAGGGAGATGGCACGAGAGGGTTTCCATACGAAAAAAAAAACCATCACACAGAGTGACATTTTCAGGTAGGAAACCAGTAACATTTATGGCAAAGATATCAACATTAGCCATTAGACATGAAAGGATGAGCACATTGCAACGTCACACGATCGGAAGTGAATGGCGAAGACCGCATGCGCGTTCGGCCTTAAGACTATCTGATTGCTTTATCAAACATAAGCTAAGTGGTTCCTTTGTGTTTCTGTGTACAAACGTATATACTACCTAAACAAGTTCAGATTTTTCACTTATATTTGATCAAATGTTCAGTCATGAAATTAGAAATTTATAACCAGTAAAACGGACTACGGGTTGCTAAGCCTAGCCTATGGTTTTAGCAGATATAAAACTAAGGTGTCAAAATGTATAAATCTGGAACAGCGAAATCTTTATAACAAGAACGGATGAGGACGATAGTCATCATTGGTTTGATAGGAAACGAACTGTAATAACCACCAGCGGCTGAAAATGTGATTATTAATAATACCAACTAATAGTTCATTGTTTCGTCTCTTTGCGAGGATAGAAAAGGTAAAAAAACATTGAGTACTTTCTACTTTGACAAACCGCCTAAGTAGTAGTCATTCTTCTTAAGTTTCTTCAACTTGTTTTATTGATACGACATGGCTGTTATTGTTATGTAAATAAAGGAATTAAAACCAAAAAATCAAAATTAATAATACCTAAACACCCTAATTTGTCAACCCTTTTTATAGACGTTTTTGTTAAAAATCATTAATAAATAGTGAATGAACTGTTTATTTTTAGTACTAATAATTAAGTATACGTTTTACATTTTTGTTTATATAAGCTACTAATAATAATTTCTCATAAACCCCACATGGAACAACACTTTGTGTGATCCACAAATTGTTGTTCTGAGTCTGGGTGTGTGTCCGTTTCGTGTATGTTCGTAAAGTCCCCCGCGACACAGGATTTACTCCTAGTGCGGGAGTTATCTTTTAAAAAAATATATTTATCGATAAAAAGCTCGACACAAGATGTATACTAAAAAATTAAATATTCTTAATAATTAAAATATGTCTACAACAATACAAATACATAATTAAAATTATCCTAAGCTTTAAAAAGCATAGACTAACAAATTTACTTTTACCCATATCAACCGATAACCATAAACAAACAAAAAGTTTTTGCTGAGGTCGACGCACGGGCTCAGAAGGACAATGTCTTTTCTCAGAAACAGACGCCGCGGTGCAAAATATTAATAAAGCTCTCTGGCCAGGGCACGTTTCCGCATTGGTTTACTGACCGAACCATGGTGGACAGGTGGAAATAATAAGTACTTAAAACTAAAATGTTTTCGAGTTCACGATTTTAAAAGTTCGTTGTCTTATTAATAGTGTTAAAATTCACAGCATTAATTACAAATAACAAAGTATAGTATAACGATAATTTCTGGTTCTGTACTCCGTGTAAACTATGTAAATTACCGTCAATAGTTATAAATCTAATTCTTTTTATTCGCATTTTATTGTACGAAGTCTGTTTTATCACTGTTTGAAGCTTTACCCTTGAACTTTTCAAGTGCAATTCTCACATTTATTCAATCAATAATTACAAATGTATTCTTCATAATACGTCTTTTAAACACAAAAATATAAATTAAGAGAAAGTGCATCCTAACTATTGTTTTTATGCCAAAGAGAATATCTACAATTTTTTACTATAATAGCTATTCCAACTTGCTTTTACTTGGCGTTACTATAATTGACGCCATACGAATTTAATCTAGCAGTAGTGCCTCTTGCCTATTTATCCAAATATATAGTCATACACTCGTTTCTTTATACATCTTCAAATTATTCATTTCGAACTAAATCCATATTATGTTAGTTCGAGGTAAAGGTTTGAAGGAACGGAAATTACACGCCGGTGAAGTGGCAGGAAAACTTGTCTTAATGAATTATAAACCCCCTGATGGGGCCAAGAGCGCTTACAGAAAACATTTGCTGTTATTAGGACGCCCTTGAATGACCACGCTTTACGTGCTTGAAGATTCCAATCCAGTGCGTGTTTGGAGATGCAATCGTGGTCCCTTCGGAAAGTGTAGCCAATTCTACCGTGGGTAAAGGCTAGTTTTAAATATACTTTTGATGAAAATGAATGGAAATGGGAACTTTTAAGGACTCTGAGTATATTATATAAAACATAAACCTAGCAGTTACATTCTGTTTTTTTTCTTAACTCGGTTGGGGTCAGCTTTAAGTCTTACGGAGGGGTCTCAATGTGTTAAGAATGGTTACCCATCCATAGACTGATCTGGCTAGGATTGCTTAACTTTGCAATTTCTTAAAACCTTTTAAAATTACTTACTAATAGAAATATTAGTAAGTAAAACAAAACATTTTTATCATATATTAAAAAAAAGTTGGTATTTTTAAAATGGCATATTGTGTCATTTAAAAAAACAGTGAGACACCCGACAAGTTGCACGGTAAAAAATTAAATGACACATTAATAAATGATTACCGTCTAAAACAACCAATTTTTTTTTAATTATACAAATCTTACAATAAACTTAAAATAAAGAATAAAAAACTTGAACTGTTAATTATTTTATTTCATCCATAAAGTGCCAACGCTGACTCTTAATTTGATAACAAAGTGTTAAAATATTGCCATGGTTTATTATAAATGTTGTTTTCTGTAGTAAAAGTTATAACCACACATATAAATATATATATATAAATTAAATACATTTCATTTACTTTTTTAAGGTATATGATTACGTGAAATAGTAAAGCAAAACCTCCATTGTGAGGAGAGGCTTATGTCCAGCAGTGGACTGTTAGGGGCTGTTGATGATGATGATGATAATCTATCTTGAAACACAATAGGCCAATAACATATGTTCGTTAAAATATATAATTTAAATACATTACAAACTGATAAATGAACTTTACAATTTTTTTATTACAGACACAGGCATGAGAGCAAGCATTTAAATTAAATTAACTCGTTCCTGACCGTTTCCGATGGAAAGGTACCCATCACACTTGCTGCATTACCGTATTGAATGGCAATGGCAAACCTTTGCACCAGGAATGAACTGGAGCGGGAGTCACTATTGACTTCTGTGAGTTTTCGACCTAGTTCCGTTATAAATTTCTTAGTCTCAGGTCTCCACTGCCACAGGAACGAAATGGTAAAACTGCTGCAAAGCTGCATACTTTTGCCCCTTTTAAATAAAAATTATAGACAAGAAGAAAATAGGGAACAAGCTTTACAGAATTCGCTTATAATGTAACTTCTGACATTCCACCTATCATTTGACGTCCAATTCTAGTACCGCACGCGCATTAGTAAATTCCAATAGCACGCATTTCCTCGACTTCCTCCTGTTGACTTACGTTCATCCCTTTCAAAGAAATCACTTCCACAGATTGCAGGATAGTGAGAGGAAAGATATTAATCATTAAAAACAATTACGAATACAAATTTTGATTCTTAAATCATATTTAAAAATTAAAACCTGGCAGGTGCACTGCAATGTTCATTATCAAATATGAAGTACTGAACAAGCAACGTCATAAATAAACATACAATGGTTCTTATGAATGAATAAATCAAACGAAGTCCGTTTGTCCAATTAAGTGTGCTTTAGGGACCAAAAATATTGCATCAAGTTTCAATGCGCGCAAGTATTAGGTTACACTGCTTTAGGTGGTCTTTTAAAAAAATGTAAGACTTAAAGTTTTTTAACATGCATTTTTTTATGCATTCATGACAATAAAATTAGTTAAATGCCGCGCCGGTATTCTATGGTCAGAAAATGAATTCTTTTTTTAAGCGTGCCACTGTTCTGCAATATTTAAAAAAGGAACACCTAACAATAGACAAATTATACTTTTTATTTTTTATTGTCTGCTCGTGAGTTGGGTAAATTACATACTAGGTACAGTTTAACCATAAACTTACGAAAATATCCATTTTTTTATGGGAAAACAATAGTATTTTGACATACTTAAGCTTTTTGTGTTATGTTATGTGTGTCACTGTAAAATGCATTGCGTTTTATGACAAGCTTAATGTCTCTGAGCAGTTGTGAAAATTTAAGTGTTCTTATATTTGGTAATTCTCTCGGTCAAAAGGTATACATAAATATGACTGTATTAGATTTAAATTATAATAGAACTATGATTAGGGTCATTGATTCTGGTATCTTACTAGGTATCAGTTTACATTTACAATGTAAAATCAAACTAATACCAAATTTTCAATATCAAACAGTAGTGTAAGAATCTTTTACGTTTAGGATTTGTCAATAAATTTAGTTAATTATGGTTTTGTTTATCTTATTGCTATTGTACATAAATGCAAAATTTCGGAAATAAATTTGTCACTAAATCACGCCAGAACGCGAACGGCTGAAAATATCTGGATCAAATTTGACCAAGAGATAGATTATAGTGTAAAATACCACCTACTACTTATAATTCCGAAAATATGGAAAACAAAATTTACGTTAAGGCAAGCAAAGTCGCAAAAAGCTAGTTAAGTCTGGTTATAGTTAAGTCAAAAGTTAAGTCAGATGTAAGCCCAATGTTTTAAGTAAATATATATTATGCTTGTTAGTGACTTTATTTTAATTTAGATCACGTATCTAGCTACGGTGAGCCAAGTACTAGCAAGTATGAGTAAATATGGAAAAAAATACAATTCTACAAGAATATGTCTATCAGAATAACAACTTAAATGTATTTTTCAAGTAAATCGTGGCAGAATCCTAGTTATGCTAATTCTAAATAAGATCCGCCAAGATGAAGGAGCGTTCTTAAATACAGCCTCTATAATACTTAAGACTCATTTAAAAAAGATTTATTAAACCAACAAATAGAATCCTAATTTAAAATTGCCAAGTATTTAAACCCACATTGACATGTACATTTATTTCGTATACTCGTATATCGTTATTAATTGTCTGCAATACTCTGTACTTATTTCTTTCACTTATTTACATCACATCAACAGCCCATAACAGTCCACTGCTGGACATAGGCCTCTCCTTAGAATGGAGGTTTTGGCCTACTATACCACGCTGGCCAGACTGGTTGATGTAGCGTTTGTTTCAAGTTTTTCTTCTCCTTGCAGTGCTGTTGTCCTGCATAGCTTGCTCCCTTAGTCGGCTCTTACAACACCCACGGGATGAACAGGGGTGGTGACACTCCGTATTCTTAATCCGTCACCACACGGAGTTTTTCACTTATTTAAACAAACTGCAAGTTGTTTAATAATATTATTTCGAAATTTAAATTTGTATCATAGACACACATATCACACTATCTGGGTGTTGCTGAAAATCAACGCTGTGTCGTAATGGTGCAGCATTATGCTGACCAACATCTCCTTTTAATGAACACTGCGACGCAATTTTACAGTAAATCTTATGTACCTAATATGTTTTTGTATTATGTGTAAGAATATATAGAAATTTATATAAATTGTTTCAACTTTAATTTATAAATATATTAATTATCTATTTTTGTGTTCAATGCTACTTTATAATCTAATTCTGTACAATAATTGATTGTATTGCAATGTCATTAAAATAAAAATAATTTCTTTCTTTTTTTCTTTTGTGCATATCATTTTTAACATTTCCCTACGACTGATATAAAGAATTCACAACAACAATTAATACAACATAAACAAATAAATTCACAACGAATATAATACCAATTAATGTCTGAGGCATTCTGTCCGGCTATGTATTACATGTGCATAGGGTTAAAATATGCATAAACAGTAGCGGTCGCTTAAATTATTATACAAAAAAAACTTAAATTGAAGTTAAAAAAAAACAATGTCTGAATTTAAGCATATCTAATTGTAGTCATTATAACTTTAAATGTCGTTTTATGTAAATCATGACGAAAATATTGTATAATATGTTAAAGGCAATAGATATTACGCATGTCATAATATATTTCGTAAACTTATCTAAAAATAACTGGTTACTTAGTCTTATCCCAATAGCTGACATGCAAGAATTGAGGAAATCGTTTTCTAAATATAAATACTTAATTATTATATGTATGTTTTGTTATAATTAATTAACTAAACCACCTTGAAATTCCCTAGAATCGATTATTTTTATTCATTGACATCGATTTAACTGCAGCACAAAGGTATTATTCAAAGTTAAAACTTGATACTTATAATAACTTTAAATATTACCTTTTTGCGGGCGGGTCAGAGTACCAATTAATGGTGTAAATTCCAGAAGTAGTAGTATAAATAAGTAACAAAACTTATTACAATATGATAAAAGTTACGTTACATTATCTTCTTAACAGTCTGGTGCTGTAACTAGTCCGTTGCCAGCTGTGCCTAGGCACAGGGCACAGACTGGGGGGAGCGCAGATACAATCTAACAAGCGAAAAACGTATGTAGACACATCAATCTTTAATAATATTTTCTATGGGGCGCAATCACAAAAGATTGCGACAATATTTCAATCAATTAACAACACTATGTACTACTTAGGTAGCCCTTACACTAATAATACACAACCAACGGTAATCGCTTACCAATAAATCGATTATAATCCATGATCTTTGGCAGAAATCTAAAGAAAGAAAAAATATGTAATATCAACAAAGCAGAAGTTCATCTCTAGTTAAACGCAGCTGTCATTGTGTCATAAATTAAATTTAAAACATGACTAATTCAACATATGACAAATATATATTTTTATTTTATTTAGGGAAGTTAAGTTTTAAAAGTACTTAAAGTTAAATTACTATGCAGTAATTTTTATAAGAAAACAAATTACTTTTACATATTACAAAATGTTTAAAGTTTACAAACCCAAGAAGCACAATACTAAAATATAAAAAAAAAACTGTCTATAATAGCATAAATATATAATGAGAAGGGATGTAATAATTTTATTTTTATTATTGAAAAATCATAATCCTAAACTATCACATTTTTTAAAACTCTCAGTACAAAGATGACAGCTGAAATAAGTGTAGAGATAAACAAAATAAACCTTTTTATTTAAAAGAAGCCAAGAAATACAATTTTATAGATATTGAGGAACATCATACAAAGTAAAAAAAAAAAAAAACAAAAAAAAAGGAATTAAGAACTATATTCAATAAAAAAATCTTAAAGAACACATCAAAGAAATATCATCGCGATCTAGATTAGATAATGACTACCTATAGATTATTAAGCTTTCAAAATTAAAATTATATTAGAGACCTACAAAAAAGAAACCGTGTTTTATTATTACAAAATGTCATCGCACGAGGCGTGTGAACAATTGTTACGCCATGAAACAAAATGTCCGATTTTACGAAACGTCCAATTCAGAGACGAGACAGTCGCTTTTGCCACATATGTAATAATATAATGAATAATGGAAAATAATGTTTGTTCACCAAAGTTGCAAACTTATAGGTGCGTCTGCCGTTTATTTTTACATTGATTTTTACACTTTGCCGTGACATTTGATTTTTACTTTAAATAAGTGTCATACTTGTGATATATTGATGTTTCTTTTTTAAGACCTCTTGGTTTGATACTCTAATCTAATAACAATAACGTTTATTTCCATGACAGAGCTATTTTTTGACGTTAATGGGCCGGCTCGATCAGAGTGATACCACGGCATCATAGAAAACAAGTGTTAATCAATTATTTCCTTGCTGAATGCGCGTTTGCTGGCTTGCTCTCTAAATAACAGAAACAACTATTGCCCTGATCCCGTCACTTAGCAAGCAAGAATTCAAAAATAACATTACAATGCTAATACTTAATATTAACCGCGAGGTTCTATAGGTTACAGATTTTTTTAATTTAAATAAATTACAAGATGCGTGCTTCAACTTAAATTCAACAACATTCTTTAGATACCAATGTATTCTCTTCTCAAGAATTCGTCTACTTACGTTCGATTTGTCCAACCAAAGAGTGACTGTAAGGGATTGCTTTTTAGCGATGAGACCGCTATTTGTTCGCATATTCATCTAAATACACACATCAACAGCCTTTAATAGTCCAGTGCTGGACATAGGCCTGTCCTTACAAAGGAGGATCATATAATTGTAATCCATGTAATGTATTCCTGAACTTCCGAAGAACTTGTTATTATTGTGAAAACTCATTACAAAAATGGGGAAAGTTACGCTGAAACCGCTTGCAAACCTAGCCAAATTTTCAGTCGAGAAAGTGCACCTAATGTGTCAACCATTCGAAGAGTGGTCAAAAATTTGAAGAAACTGGGTCGATTATGAATATTAAGAATCCTTTGCATCAACGTGCCGGTCGGTCTCTTGAAAACATTGCTGCTGTAAACAGGAGTATCGCCAAAAACTCGAAAACATCAATTCGGCATCGTTCTCAACAACTTCAAATTTCACGAAGCACTACGCAGCAAATTTTGACAAAAGACCTTCACCTTCATGCGTACAAGATTCAGCTAACTCAGGAGCTCAAACCAGCAGACCATGGAAAGCGCCGCCAATTCGTTCAATGGGTAATGGAGCAAAGTGAAGTCGATGCCAATTTTTCGAAAAAAATCACTTCTCCGATGAAGAGCATTTTCATCTGAAATGGCTACGTGAATACACAAAATTAACGAATTTGGGGCTCAGAAAATCCTCATGCAATCTATCGGAAACTAATGCACCCACAACGAGCAACTGTCTGGTGCGGTTATTGGTCAGGCAGTGTGATTGGGCCTTACTTTTTGAAGATGAGGCCGAAACTGCAGTGACTGTGGACGGCATTCGTTACAGTAAAACGATGACGCAGTTTTTGTGGCCTCAATTGGACGGCATGGATCTGGACAACATGTGGTTTTAGCAGGACGGCGCCACCTGCCACACCGCCGACTTTTTCCACAACGATTTCCAGAACACATTATCTCACGAAATTCTGATGTCAACTGGCCACCAAGATCGTGCGATTTAACGCCGTGCGATTTTTTTTCTTTGGGGTTCTGTGAAATCTTGGATTTATGCGAATAAACCAGAAACAATTCTTGAGCTCAAATCAGAGATCCAAGGCGTCATCGAAGTGATACAGCCACATCTCTGTGTAAAAGTCATGTAAATTTCATGAAAAGAGAAATGGCCTGTCATCAGAGCCGTGGTAGCCATTTGCCGGATATTTAATTCCATACTTAATCGGTACATGTCTTCTTTACAATTCAATAAAAATATCACAACTCTTTCATAAAATACGTGTTTTATTTTAAAATGAAAAAGTGAACCCTTACTGAGACACTCTTTATATTACATTTAAAATTATATCAAATAACAAACGTGCTAACATCACGAGAAGTACCTCATTCTCAAGCATTACATGTCAGTTATGTAATCACGTAACGAGTCTGAGTCGAAAAGAAAGCTTTAATTATCTATTGTACTTAATATAACAACACACATAAGTATTATGAATATTTAAACATAAGTGGGTTTTTTTGTTGGGTCTTTTTAAAACAGGACATTATAGGTTGTTAGAAACGTCCTTAAGGATAACATATGGTTTTCAGATGCACTTTAAGCTTTTTATAACTTTTTAATACTTTTTTATGTTAAAATAAAGCACTTCAAACACATAAAATGTTTTTTTTTTTAAATAGTTAGGCATTTCAAGGTATAGAAAACAAAAGATAATTTCTAGTTTCTAAAAAAAAACATAGTCGGTCAAATTGGTGGGAAAAAGGCTTTAAGGCGACCTTCACAAAAGCTTGAGTCTAAAGAAATATAATAGGTTATTTTATCTTCCTTTTTGATTTGCGTTCTTTATTTAAATAATTGGATAAATTATAAATGCATTTGCTTGTTTTCTCTGTAGTATAAGTAAGAAAGTCTTATGCACACTTAACATTTGCAGGGCTCTTTGCCAGAGAAACCGAAACGCATAGCGTGTATCTGCGAGTGTTATATAAGATACCTCTACTCGCCTTCACACATGTGTTAGTTACGTATAATTGTATTAAAATACTCAAGAAGTCACATTATTTTTATCTATCTTAAATATTGTCCCATATAAGCCAACTAAGCAAGCTAGCTAACCACCGTAAAAACAGGAAGATGCCTACAGAAGAATGATTTTTAATCTATATCTTTTTATTTAAATACTGACTGCTAAAATCCTTCCAATACTAAATACTCTAATACCATAAATCATTATATAATAAAACAAGAAATTTGATTATTTATTATGTTCTAAATCTATATATAAATGACTGTTCAAAATAATGATTAAATGAAAGAACTAAGAAAAGAAGAGATTTTTGTGTCTCTGCCCATTTTCTTTTTAATACGTGTTACTTTGTCAGAATTATAACTAAAGTCCAAAACCACAATATTTAAAATTAAACCCCACCTTACTTTAAAATGCCTCGTTTAATTGGAAATAAAACAAGTCACAATTGCATTATGTAATTTTATTCTGTACGCACTGAGACATTTTCTGCTAATTGGACGTAACGATAAAAACCTTTGGCGGTTTAAAACGCACTTTCCTTTGACGATTATTTATTTCAGACAAAAAAAATTAACACAGGACATTGAACTTTTAAGGAAGCCGAGTTTGCGATCCCGGGGAATGAATTTATGGGTATAACGATACGTTGTAATTATATAAAAGCAATTAACGAGGTATCGAAGTTGGATCGATACAAGTAACGATACGATAATTGATATTACGAGTACATCGTATAAAACGTGTTTGTAAAAAGGGTGTCCGAATAATTGCATAAATTAAATTACTATACACTTGTACACACTTAACAAGATTCAAGTCTAAAATAAACGTTATGTAACTGACCCAAAGATATTTGAACTTCTTTTTCGCAGTACGTATTTTTTTTTTTGTGTATTTGATAGATTCTTGATTGAATTTAAAACATGCATCAATTTTTCTTGGATTTATAACTAACAACGATCTTTTCATCTTTGATATTTAATTTCTTGACCTTTGCATATCAGGTAAATGTAAGTATGTGTCAAAATATAAAATATGTTTATTTTTAACACAAGCTATGCTCTATATGCTATCCAAGATTGGTTTGAGTAGAAATAGCGCTGTGTAATATGTCCCAGCATCTGAATACGCAAAATTGAAAGTCTCGATAACTCCTCAGCTAGTAATAAGGGTCCTACCTAAACCTGTAGTCTCGTGACCGATACATCTAAGTTACCAAAGAGTGGGTTATGACCCTTTCACAATTTTATGCCTTTAACTTTACCGGTAGGCATATAGTGGTTTTACTGCATTCATCGATTCATACTTGATTGGGATTAATATTAACAGCTTATTGCACATTAATTTATTCTCGTTGAGAAACATCGATTTAAGCTATTATTAGCTTTTATTTGCAGTCATCTAGAAGAATGGACCTTACTTCTGGATAAAAGCGTATAAAACAAATAAATGACAGAATACTTTTATCCAAATATACCTATACCATATAACTATGTATACCTATACATATATTTCGATCGATTAAAATAACTACATGAATGTAGGCGAATACGCGAATTATAACTAATTTGTAAAGTAGGTTTGGATAAAAAAGAGGTCAAGCTTCTAAGATACGATATAGAGAGGGGTAGTAATACCTGAAACTGCTGTCCCGATGTTAAAAATTCCTTAATTAACAGAAAGTCTGATGCGGGCTGCACAGGACCGGTTGTTGTGGCGATCCTTTTGGGAGGTCTATATCTAGCTTACTTAGCTTACGTCTTACAGCTGAGATGGCGATGTATAGAAAGTTATAATGCCTCTGATTACTATAGTTAAATTTCTGTTACACCACGTTCAAGTTGCCCTTCGAGAATCAAATCATCATTATCATCATCAACAGCCTTTAATAGTCCACTGCTGGACATAAGCCTCTCCTTAGAAAGGATATTTTGGCCAGCAGTTGACTATTAAATCGTAATCGTAAAACGAGAATCGAATGGGACATATTTATAATCCTACATACATATATACACAAAAAGACCTAGGGGTACCTTCCGTCTCTAAAGACATGTACTCAAACTTAAAGAATATCAGAAATGGTTGACAGAATATAGATTAACGATAGCAAAACCACATGTGCGGCACCTGCGCTATAGAATATAGCATTATTGTACGTACTAGTAAGTACTTGTTAAGGACTAATAAAATGTAATATGCTCAAATACTGTACTATGTTTTTCTCATGAGTCGTAGGTAGTGACGACCTCTGACCTGTGGATCAAGAATCAATAAATAGCAATCACTCAAATAGTAATGAGTAGTAAGTTATATTGAGGTTAGTGAGGTGAGGTGAGGCTATTACATTTCGATTACATCTTATCAATGTGTTTTTTAATTTGTTTCAAAATGGCTGGCAGCATATGGATTCGGACTGCGCAAGATTTTGATGGTAGGCGCGCGTTCGTTCGGCAGTGGACGGCGATAGGCTGATGATGATCAAAATGTGTTTTACTTTTGACTTGTGTTTTTATTTTTGTTAATATCAATACAGACAACTACTAAAAAAATACAGGACGTGTACTGGTTCTACCTGTTTCACATATTGTATTACTCAATACACTGTAATAACAAATAAAATTGACATTAAGACAATAGATCGAGTAACACAATCGTCTCTTTAGCTTCAGTGGACAACCTTTGTGTCCCTAATGCTTTACAACCACAACAAATTGTAATAAAAAGAAAATATAAAAGAACACTTTCTCTAGAATACATGGAACTAGATTCAAATAAACTGGATGAAAGTGACTCTTACCAAATACAGTATTAAGGATTCTTTTCACGAATGTGTTTTCACAAATGTCCGACAAACAAATATTATAAATTCTGTTGCCTTACCGCTCTGTGAGGAGAATCTAAAAAGTTCATGTCACTTTCTTTATTGAGCTATGAAAGTTGTTATTTATTAAAACCTTTCCAGTGTTACAAGTACTGATTGCTTTTACATTTATGTATACATACAGATATTTAGATAGGTATACGAAACAATTACCTAAAGCTTAAGATATTTTTTTATCTTGTTTCTTCTCTTCTTACTTTTTTTTATGATATTCGCAGAAATGTGTAATGAACATGTTTAACCATGTTAGATCTATAAGTGGTAGACTGTAATTGAGTGGCAGATATAAACTTTTTAAATATTAACTACAAAAGATAAGGAATACTTACAAAAACGTAATTCAATATTACAGAAACAAAATTCTGGTAACACTTGAAATTACACATTTCATTCCAATCTTAAATTCCTACTGTCATATTCTTTTTAAAGTAACTAATTTAAATTAAGCCGTACACCTGTTTCCTTTGCTCAGTACGCCGTGCCGCTAAAGCAAGTAATTTTAAAATGGCACCGAATAAAGTAAATATGGAAATTGCATTTAATTAATTTTGTGTCACTTTAAATATTACATAACGGGAGGCACTTTACTTATGCAAACTCATTGGGATTTTTATCAAAGGGTCATGGAACTTGTAACGAGCTTCCAAACAGTGGGGGGCCAGACAGTGTTGATTCGATTCGGTATTTTAAGAGTAAAGAATGCGCGGGCCAATGGCCAGGGTCATAGTTAATAACCATAGTTGTCAATAATGACATTGATGACATACGTGTTTGTTTTTTGAATCGACAATAGATAAATTTAAAAATTAATGAACCAATATACGTAATAGTTGCAATCTGATGATTTCGTTTCCATTATACTACTACTGGTTACTTTTAGAATTGTTTATTTGATATTTGTTGAATTTCCTTTTCCTTGTTATAATACTTGCTTAAATATTTATTCTCGCTGTCAATATTTTCTCTCCTCCCACAACTCACCAGTTTTATTTTATTTTTATTTTATTTAAAAAAAAAACACTCCCGCATTAGGAACATACCCTGTGTCGCGGGGGACTTTACAAATATACATAAAACGGACACAAGGAACACCCAGACTGAGAACAACAATTTGTGGATCACACAAAATGACGTCCCATGTGGGATTTGTACCCACAAACACACGGCGTAGTAGGAAGCGGCGTGGCGACCGCTTAAACCACTACGCCATCCGTGCAGTCGAGATCGCTATTAAAGATTGCTTTTAAATATAAGTGGTTCCCAGTTGTAATCTTTAGGCTTCTTTGGCATTAATCTTTAGCTATACCATGGTACAGATTGATAGTTAGTCTAGACTAGATACAAGTAAAATATAATTTCTACTAAAGCAGTAACCAAAATATTACTCGTTGAAGCTAATCAGCATTTATAAAAACTTGAAAACCAAACGTTGTGCAATTTTTTTTTTTTAACAAAACATTACACGGCCGTTTAATCCTAAATTAGGCAGAGCCTGTGCTATAGTAACCAGACTGTTGAAATACATACATATTATAAACTAGCTGGTGCCCGCGACTTCGTTTGCGTGGAATTTGAAAAGCGCTGCCTTAGTGGGTTCGATTGCCGGACCAGGCAAAATTGTATAGCCTAAGTCAATCCTTATATAGATAGCTACCTGATAGTAAAATATTATCAAAGTCGTTTTGAAGATTACCCGGAAGAAACAGACAGACAAAAAATATTTAAACTGGGTTTTAGACATAGGTATCGTGCAAATAACCGTGTGAGTATGAAAAAACCTATTATTTTGACATTACAAACAGACACTTCAATTTTATTTATTTGTAGAGAGTAAAAATAAATTACTCCCAGACATAGAACAAATGATCGTGCTCATCACACAATTATTTATCCTAGGTGAGAATCAAACTGGAGACTTCCAACTGCAGGCTTAGCAGTCCCGATCTCTAACCAATAGACCAACAGGCAAGTTAAATATTTGAAGGAAAAGGAATAAATTATAGAATTCATCTCAAATACTTTCCTCTCCTTTACTTATAGCTTAAGACGACCTTACGGCTTACCTTCACCCTAAACGAACAAGAGTTCAGAGACCATACAAACAACAATGAAAATAATTATTGTAAGTGCATTAAGAGAAGTGAAAGTCAATATTCACGGCATAGCTAAAAGTTACCTAAAAATAGTTAATTTAAAGGTCATTGAAATCTCATACAACCTTCAATTTAACTAATCACAGATTTGTAATCTCATCGCTACTGGATAAAAAATAAATAAACACATTTTTCTTTTTTTAATTCACAACTTTGAAATTCTTGACATTATTAATGGGAACGAGGTTTAAAAGTCACACGCATGATTTAATAGGAAGTCGACCATTGACAAACAAAGAAGCATCTACATAGAAGTTTATTCATTTTTATAATTAATTACGATCATTTCCATAAACTATGACTAACCAGATATTTATTAATCATTTTAAAATATTTAATAATAAAAAAAGTGTAAAAATATCAACAGGCATAATAATCATATTGCGTCCATTGTTGCAGTTTTAACGAAGCGGAAAACAGTGTTAGCCGATGGGTCGTAATAAAAAAGGAATGGTTATTAAAGTGAATAAAATTAATGAAGCAAACCGTGAATGAATGAAAGGAAACGCAAAAGTACTGGCTGTTCCGCACGAGTCTTAACAGTTTATGAAGGGGAACGGGTTACTTAATTTTCAAAAGGTTCTTTTACCATACACGATATCTTTCCAATTTCGATGAAGTGGTCCTTTTGCAGGTTATATAAAAAAAAAACAAGAATTCTGATATATTGATATTTAGATAATCTAATTTAAAAAAAAATTAAGATTTGTATCATTTGCACGCATAGAGATAAGGCATAGAGAGAACACGGGGTACAGCTGTCTGTAAGTGGAAGCGATACAAACAACGAGAGAGATGGATGCCCGATATTTCCCTCTGTTTCTGTTCAGCTCTCTATTTAGCTAAGATGCGATTGGCTACTTATTAACCTCTCATTTTCCCCAGCCAACCATAGAGTTCCACTCGAAAGAGAAAGACTATACATTTCTCTTGTTACTTATATTGCAAGGGTGGAGCTCTTGTTCTCTCTAGCGGCACTGTAAAATCATAGACAATTTCACCTAGTGACATGTTTAAAATTCAAATTATATTCACTGTGTATAGAATTTTATAAAGATTTATGTCTCTTGTTGTAAAATGTAAAATACTGTACAAAAACTGTACTTTATTACATAACGGTACCGCATGATATCTTCAATTATGAAATGCGGCTCTTAAATTTTTAATATTTTTAGGAAGAAATGTCTCGTTTCGCGGTAGTCATAAGGACGCAGATGTCAAAAGTGGACTTGAAAGTTTAGGTAAGTATATTTTATATAGACTGTGAAATGTTGCCACAAAGATTGAAACTTTGTAAGGATAGGGTAAATGCTTTTTAGTCAAAATCTAAAGTCTGAATAAGTAACGCCGTGTCCCCGTCTCTAATAGAGAAGCCATTACATTTTTCTTCAAATGACTATATCTAGATACAATCACTGTGGAGCGAATTAAAGTCAGTACGCAAAATGATGACGTTTGTACTAAAACTTATATGTACATTATGTGTTACTAAATTCGAATTAATAACTGACAATAGATAATTTAAATTAAATATTGTAGCTAACTCGTTAAGTATTGACATGAAGTCACTTAATTTTTTCCGCTACATACATTTTCATTTTGTTTTTATACTGCCACAAGCAAGCGATTTCGTAATTTTAAAATGAAAAATATTTGATCTTTGACACGTTATCTCAAAATATACATCGCGGGTGATACGTAAATTTAAGCTTTTTTGACGTAACGTGAGAAAACGCCATATTGCTAACAATTATGACAAATGTTACAGGTTTTTTTGCGCTCTTTTAGTTCCTGTTATTGTAGGTAGGCTTAAGTAAATATTTATATTCTCAACTACTATTAAAATAATACACTAAACTATCTTAGTAAGTATACAGAGGAATCTTCTAAGAAGTCTAAAACAACACGGGACTAAAGAAATCTTAAATTTTATAAATGTTACCTTCACTGTCTTCACAATAAATAACAAAAATATTAGGTTAAGGAGATAATATACCACAAAAAGTTCAGATGTCTTTTCTGCAAAAGCCTTCTTATCCTTATAATTACCCCACAGTAAATCAACTGTACGTCCTAACATTATGAATAATGTATAAAAAGCTATGACTAAGTTTTAAGACAAACACAAACATAAAACTGTTGTTATTATGGTATCTATAATGGTTTCGGATATCTTGATGAAGGCTGTAACTCGATCCTTCCAATTTTAGATACAGCACACCGCCCCTTTTTTGCTGTGCGGCAATCCCCTCGGAGTATGTTATGTCGGACTCGAACCGACAAAAATCGGACACTGCCTTGGGTACCAGTAGCCGGGTAAACAGGAAGAATATCCCTGATACCCCGATGGGAATCACAGTATGGTGACGGGCCAAAGGGCTTTCCACACGCACCAAAGGCAACTTAGCTTATACTTAGTGTCATACAAATGGCAAACGATTGATTTCCTAACAGTATAAAGAAATACGTTTTATATTAATCTATGTTAATAGTGTCTACTACTAAGTTCATCGCCACATCACAAAAAGCAATTTATCTGTTAAATCATGCGGATCACAGTGGTGTACAACTTCCTTATTGGATGTGGCTATTGTTATCATACAATGTCTAAAATATTAATAGTCTGTGAATTAAAAAAATTATAATTTATGGTTCACGATTATTTAAATATTCTTGTCTTTGTATACACCTGTATTGATTTGTTTTTAAACTTCGTATTGCCAAACATTTTTTTTTCAAACTTTGAAACTGAACTTTTATATTTTTAAGGCTTTTTCTGTGTCCAATGACATCATATCTGTATCTCAAAACTAGAAACTGTCTTGAAAAACTAATATAAATATTTTCAAAACACCAGCATCTCAGAACTTTCATCAAATAATTATTTATAATTAAGTTACCTGTTAAATGACACCTTTTACTCAGTTCCGATGGCAAAGAGCGTTGGATACGATGTATGTGTGCATACCTGGAAAGATGAACAGAAACAGTTAGAATAAAATTACTAGAAAAGAAATTAAGGCCCTATGTAATTGTTTAACGTTTAACGTAAATACACAATTCTTATTCTGAAACTGACAAATGGAACTTTTAACAGTGGAAGAGCAATGCTTCGGCACAATAAGCCGCTTCGACCGGAGTGATACCACGGCCGAACAGAAAACCGAAGTTAAGTATTTCTTCCGTTACTTGTGAATAAGGTTACTGGACCCCAAACTCCATCACTCGTTCTCAGTTCCAGTCCAGTCTCAGTGGTGGTAGTCAGTTAACAAAATATGACCCCTATAGCATAAAACAATAAAAAATACAGGGAAACGGAGACGTAGCCCTGGACGTGGCTATCTAATTATGTAAAATTATTTTTTAACTTATGCAAAAATAGTTTTGAAATGACCTTGGTTGAACACTATCCGTCACACATTAATTAAATATTTCGCTAATGATGTATGTATTACGAAATTTGCATACTAATTATGAAAGCTAGCACGCAGTTTAAAAAATGTATTAGTGACACAGAATTTTCTTTAGGAGGCCAATGCTCTCTAAACACAGATAAAAATTAAGTGAATAGACATTATGTAATGTTGGTGTAAGACTCCGTTTTGCCGAGCCCTACTAATTGTGTCGACAAATAGTATGTTGACATTATGCTCGAGGCAAAAATTCAATGCGCAATGTATCTATTGAGGTCGGAGAGTTGTATAATTGATCTTAAAACACCTTGTTTCATACGCACAAGTGTTCAAACGCTTTTCAATATGAAAAAAAATCTTTTTTATAGTTTTTACTCTAAACTACGCAAATGTAATCATTATTTTGCTAACTTTTAATGTTTTGTGTACATTATTATGAAGTATTTCAATGCTGGGGGATGAATGCACTAATGTGTATGAATGAATTCTTGTTAACATTTACCTTAGCCTACCATAAAATGTAACCACTGATACCAATAATGTATGACGCATGTTAAAGAAGGAAAGTAAGTCATGTATTATGCCATATTCAATAGAAAATGCAGGTAATTTGCAATATAAAATAAAATTTATAACCGCATTAAAATCCTCATAGTGAACTGTTTTATCATCTATTACTTATCTGTGAAACATGATAAAACAATTCACTTTTCACTGTTCACTTCATTATTTTTGGTTATGTTTTGTAATCCCTAATAATAATACTAATCTAAGTTATAATGTTAAGTTATACTAAGAAATAAATTTAGGTAATATCCAAATAGAGAAGGAAATAACAGTTTTAAAAATTGCAACCCCAATGTTCCTCGTCAGGCGAAAATTGGCTCAGATAGCAACCTTGAAGAGTTACAGTGATATGGAGTACAAAACTATAAAAATTTACTCGAAAATTAAGGTATTCGAGTTAATTTTTTTTAGTAACAAAATACTGTTTAAACCCAGCTCCGACGATTTTTAATTTCCGCCTTACCTTACAATACAACTTCAGGCATTCTATCCCTACTAGCTTTACTAATCAGGCAGGCAGGTCGACAAATAAAAGGAAATGGTGATGTCGGGCTATGAGGTTTGGAGACGGCGCAAGTGGGATCATCAGCAATAACATCAAATTCAAATCCTAAATTATTTTTAATTCTTATTAGCAGAAGCATTACCGCTAAACAATGTAACAAGTATGATTCACCTAATGGAGTCATTGACAAAGGAGCGTTATATATAAACAAAATATTGTTAGGTCATACTTCCTCTTCTCACGTATTGCAGGTTAGAAAAATCATGATACTGGCCTTCCGAAATAACCGTTTTTATTTGACATTAATTTGCAAATATTGTCAGTAATTGACACATGAATATTATAAGGAAAAAGTAGCACTAAGAATAAAGAAGTCGGAGATTTCCTGACCACAAAGCAAATATAAATATTTCAAATTAAAACACGATATCTGAAAGAAAAATGCCTATACATAAATATTATTAGTGCAGTCTATAAAGTCCTTTGGTGGAACGCGTTACTTGTGAAAATCAGATACGTTCAAAAGTTTAGAAATTAAAATTTATTTTAAAGTGCTGACTAATAGAAGAACATTGATGAACAGTATAATCGAACCCTAACTATCTGATAAGATGCAGTACATTATTGTTGAACGTCCCTATGAGAGATACTTATGTTTGGCAGTGGAAGTCCTATGGTAAACTAATAGTGACGATGATTTTAGAGATTAGATAAGAATCTAAATATATTTTTTCAGTGCTCCTCCCCTTAGTTCAATATAACTGATAATATATAATTATAAAATTTACATCCAAATATCTTGAAAGACCACGCGTTAAGTAATGAACACCTATTGTAACTACTTACTAAAATACTTTACGGACAATACTTTACTTACAAATACTTACTTTGACGGAGATAAAATCACAGAACAACTAGCTTGGATAAATTTATATAAAATTGGAGGGTCTATTTCTAATTACTGCTTACTATTTCGGACCATTTAGTTTAGTTTAGTTTTAGTTTTTAAAAAACTCCCGCATTAGGAATATATCGAAACGAACACAAAGAACACCCAGACTCAGAACAACAATTTGTGCATCACACAAAGTGGTGTCCCATGTGGAGATCGAACCCACAACACTCAGCGCAGTAGGAAGCGGCGTGACGACCGCTTAAAGCACTACGCCATCCGTGCAGTCAATTTGTTTGTTTTCCTGTTCATCTCCTCGTTCCTGGTGGACTGATTTCCACGCCTTTATCATTGGGATATAGCTAAGGTTATAACTTATTATAACTTGGGCTACTTTAATTTCCTAGCAAAAACTCTAAATGTATACAAGAGAGGCCGCTGGGGCTCAGTTAGTATTTAATTGGTATGGTAAACTTCTATCGCTTTCAAAGACAGTGTCTTACCTCTAACAATAACAAAACACCAATGTACGCATTTTTTCACACCAAAAGGCCTTGTCTTGGTGCGTAAAAAATTACCATAAACAACTATCATTGATTTTGTACATAGACGCTTAAAACTCAAGTCTCATGCGTTCATGGCCTCTGAATACAATGCTTTGGTAAAAACCACAGACAATCAAATGCCTAAGACGGTGGTACAATATGTTAGGTTTTAAATCTAATTAGTGGTTTACCTGTACATGTAACAATGATTTGCTACCTGCTCCACGCAGAACGCTTTATAATAATTTAATTTCGACTTTACGTGCACTAAAATTACCTATCATTATCACTTGCAATCTGTTTTATGTCTAGTTGCCGCACATGAGAGAGTATATTTTTCATAACTGTAATTGGCATCTAGGGTTCTCCATGATAGTCAGAACTACTGACAAAATCAGTGTGGACACAACATACGACCACACTTACTAATAGAAAAGAAAGTTTAGGTAAAAATGGACGATGATAAATATATTTGACAGTGAAAAATACCGACGCCATTGTATCGATAACCATGATACGACCGACCATATGTTTTTCTAGACAGTGACGCGAACAGAACTGGAGTTCAAATCTATTTGATGAAGTTAGCTACATTAATCATGTTCTGTTAAAACTATTTGAAATATGTCTCTGTCTATGTCTTCAAGAATATAGGTGATGTATGTTTTAGGAAATATACAGACAATGTTTAAAATAACCTCTATATATCAGGATATATGGAGGTTACTTTAAACAGGTACAACTTGAGTGTCTGCCCTTGTATAGGCTCCCCACAATTACATAGGGATGGGATAGGATTACACGCACATTATAAAAGATGTCCTCATTTGTTTTACTAATATAAGCTCAAGTAATCACATATTAGGCCAAGAATATTGTACACGATGCCAACCATAGAAGGGTTAGGGTACTCCACATTTTGAGGCAAATCATACAAAAAACAAAAACAAACCCGGACTCATCTAGTATCTGTAAAAAAAACGATTTCGACGCGGTAGCAATGTCAAGCCGACCATTTGCCCCACCATAAATATACTGACAACTGCGAATCCATAGATTTACCCAAATTCAAAACCTGAACCACGGTACAATTATAATACAGTATTGTAACTCGGCCGCATGATAGAAATAAATGCCTACAGCCGCGCGGTACTTAAACATGCGTTAGGGCTGCCCGTCTCCAGCATTTTAATTATATTTGCCTACTTTCTGTTTCTATTTAGATTTGTGATTGTAAATATCCTTTTTATATAAATAAATGAAATACTTTGTATATTGAATAGGAATTGTTCAATAAAAATGCGTGTTGTTTTTTGATTGGTAGATTTAATTAAAAAACATTTTTTTGTTTGAAAAACCAATCGGGCTTATAAATTAGCGACCGAAAAAAATCCTTCTATAAAATAAAATAAATGTGCTTTCTCCATACGCGTTACAAAACTCCAATCCTTAGAAACTCCAACACCTACCTACTCAACTAGAATGCAAGAAACAGCTGACGAGTAAGTAACTTTTTATCTCAGCTAATTAACGTCTCTATAAATTACCTAACCTATAACCTACAACTCGCAACAACTCAAAACAAAAATTCTTTGGTCACCAATTAATTAATTATTAAAAAGCTGAACAGCTGACTACGAATGTTTTAAAATCACAACCCTCAAACATCTAAATATTATATATGAGTCTACCTGTTGTTGTTAATACCGAGAAAATAAAACCAGTTTTTAGTGGTATATGTTGTTATAGTAGCAGCAGAAACACTTTGTGAAAATTTCGAAAACTGTCTAATGACACACAGACGGTAACAAATTTTTTTTAGTATTATTCATACACACAGATAATAAAGATATATTATTAATAATAAAATACCACGTCTTTAAGTAGAATTTTTTTTTTTTTGAATTATGCAAAGTAACAAAACAAACATGCACCGAAGTTTTAACACAAGCGTAAGTAGGTAGGTACCTACCGTATCATGATTCATTCAGAACCGCATGTAACTCCCTATTTCACTCGTCTCAATAACTTTCCGTTACTCTATTTGCTTTATTTATTCATCCAAACACCTTTTTTTTCGTGAGATAAAAGGAAATACTTATCCATTAAAAAGACACACATTATGTACCTACGTACTAGTAAGTAAAATTATTTTATAGTCTTACTTTTCAGAGTTTCCAGGTAATTTAAAAAAACTTATGTCTGGATGCGTTATTGACGAATTCATACAACCAAAAACAGCACAATATTTCCTACTCGTCATATTAACTGATTTTTAGAGAAATAATCGCGCGGTTATTGTTAAAAAAACAACACGCAGTCCGTTCGACACTGCGGTACAGCCGTGACTGTCTGCACCCCGAGCGAGCGAAAAAAATAAATAAAAAAATAAATATATATTATAGATAAATTGCCCCCAGACACTGAACAAATGTGGTCGACCCTTTGACTCAGCCGTTAGTATCACTAACCACTAAGCCACATATAAATATAACGGTAAATCAGTAATTTAAGACCATATACAATTTATTAAAAAAAAAGAATACCCTCTGAAACCCTGTCTTCGTAAGTTTATGTAAAGATAAATTATACGAAACAGACTAATTTTACTTCTGTTGTGAACTCCGTTGGCAAAATTTAGTAGGGTTAACAACATTTAGAAAGCGCGCATAAACTAATTATAATGCAATTTCGCTCACATTACTGGCGCTTGGGCAATGTGCCGCCATTTAAAAGATTTCCAATGTTACGCGCCAATTTTAAAACTGGGCTAATTGTTGTATCAATATACAGTGTTCTATTGATTGGGTTTTACTTCAATAATTAATTGGTTATTTTAGTAATTACTCGTTTTATTTTACTCGTTTAGTAGTTCTAAAAGGCAGAGAAATTTCAGCAGGAAAAAAACAATTACGTATTTTTTAATTATATATATATGATGCCCCTGAGGGTGGGGGACGCATTTGTAACTCTTAGTTGCAGGTGTTCACGAGCGGTTGTAGCCACTTATCATCAGGTAACCTGCCTGGCACTTGCTTGTTTGCCTCCTATAACATAAAAAAACCGGTCAGATACAAGTGGAACTCCGGGTTCCGTACCTACCCAGATTTTAGTAATATAATTCCTTAGTAAATAATCCTAATTTGTAAGTACCAAAATTTATCTTAATATTCAACTTTTTTATTTTTTGGAATTATTCCTTTATTTGTGCTGTAAGACTTTTCTTATTGCCAAATTTCGTGATTCTAGGTCAACGGGAACTACCATATAGGTTTTCGACCCAAAACCTAAAGGGTACTTCCGGTTGACTTAGAATTGTCAATTTTGGTTAAAAGCAAGGTCTTACAGCACAAGTAAAGAGAAAATTCTGAAAAATAAAAAAAAATTGAAAATGAAGGTAAATTTTGGTACTTACAAGTTTTCGCGAAAATCGTAATTTCGCCATATCTTTTTATCGTGTCGACTCAGGACCTTGATTTTTATACACCTAATAGGGACTCAGTATCTGGTATAAATTTCAACTTACTAGGTCTACCCGTTCCTGAGAAAATCGGTGGTGACACACGGACAGACGAACAAACGGACAAGGAAGTGATATTATAAGGGTTCCTTTTTTACCTTTAGAGGTACAGAACCCTAAAAATAAACCAGTATATCCCTTCTGTGACTGCAAAGGTCTCTAGGACAGGGACTTTAGCTGGCTAGCTAAGTTACGAATATAATAAATATGTATTTTATTCATTTCAATTGTAACCAAATTAGTAAAAATAGTGGCAGTACATGGCCGCTGTGTATAAATACTAATTATATTAAAACATATATTACATTATAATTAATATGTTACCTGCCACTTTTACTAACACAATGTACCACTGTTGTTGAAATAAAAACAATTCAGATCTGAGTGTATGCGTATTACGAAATGAGTAAACCGAGATTTGTGTGTTTACTATGAACATTTCTTTAATTTCATAAATACTTTCTCTTTTGTGTGCTATTTTTAAAATACTATATTTCTTGCAGTTTAAATATAAATTTGAGAGTTTACGAAGCAACGAACGCCTATTTAACTTTTCAAAATTTTACTTTTATTGAAGTTTAAACCTTGAACTTTTATCCGGTTACGCAATTATGAATACGATACGAAATCTTTATACTATGTTTTTTTTTGTGTAAAGATATATTTCATTAGCTTTAATTAGACGGGGCAAACGAGCACACAGATCACCAGATCGAAAGTGACTACCGCTGCCCATGAACGCCTGCAACTCAGGAGTCACAAACGTGTTGCCGGCCTTTAAGGAAGGAGTACAATCTTTTCTTAAAGGTTTGAAGACCGTATCGCCTCGAAAACACCGCAAACGATAACTTGAACGATGGTGGAAAGATGCGGTCGGTATTAGTCCGAACAATTCCTCGGAGCACTCTCCATGATATATACGATAGAGAATAGAGACAGTGAAGCTACATCTCTACGTAACGTAGAGGGATCAAGCCGGCCGGAGATCTATCGACGGTTGACTATCGATGGTTCTACTCACTCTTGGTTAGATACGGTTCAGAGGGAGAACCTGGACTTATAGAGTGAAATACTGCCTCGATCTGTATAGCACACTGAGCTTCATCAAGGTCAATTTGACCTTACCCTAAAAGTGACCGCGAAACTAGACTTCGCTCGATATGTCGATGCCTAGGATTCCGATACTGGCTGAGGCAGTTAGGGAAGAAGTGCCAAAACTCCAGAAGTGCAAAAACCTCAAACCGAGGTGATACGACAAACGGTAACTTTTTTGCTACACCATTTCTACAGATTAGATTTTTTATAAATTTCTCGTATAGGAACCTCTACACGCAAGTGTTCTAATCCATTCGTAATAGTATGGTAATTGTTTAAAAAAAATATCTGTTGCCCCAATACACCTCTGCTTACTCTATCTATCAGAGATAAAAGCGTAGTGCATGTATGTACGAGTTTGACCAGTCGACGCATATATCCTACGATCATAAGCATGAAACATAGTACAACTACCACTTTCTCACCATATGGGTAACAAGTCCCGGTTCACTATACACAAGACGCATACATAAGCGTTAAGAAGTCAGAGAATTCACTAGATTAAAAAAATATCCTTACTTACTCGTGTAGTTGCCTTACTTATAGTAGGCCAAAACCTCCTTTCTAAGGAGAGGCCTATGTCCAGCAGTGGACTAGTATAGGCTGTTGATGATGATGATGACTCTTGGGATGGTATTGGCACCAATTTCGAGAGCACCAGTCTGATCCCAAACTAGGTAGAACCTGTACTACGGTGACCAGACCGCTTATAATTATCCTTATATATTTCTAAATACATACATATTATAAATAAATTACACCCAGAGACAGCACAAATGATCGTACCCATCACACAAAATTTGTCCTGGGTAGGAATCGAACCCATGACTTCCGGCTCAGTAGTCAGGGTAAACATTATATCAATTTGCCCGACAAAATATAAACCTTATTACAGATCAAAACAGATCTCAAAAACTACTTAATCGCATGCCAGTAGCATAATCTAGTCTAGTACACAGAGACGTGTGATTTTTAACTCTATTATGTTTAAGAGATAATGGAACTAAAGTTGTTGGAATGACAATATACACATATTACTAAATCTTCTTTCTTCGTCGTGAGGTGTTGTTTCCTCACAAACTGGCTGAGTAACGATAGTTACGAAGGAAATCGTAAACCTCAAAATAGCTGTATTTGCAATGTGATGACATCAATCAAATTAACAACGAAAACAATACGTTGCTCCAAGGACATACCACTGTCATTATCTATTGCAGCTTAATAGCGTACGCAAAAATAAAATTAATATATATGGTACTGGCAGAACCACATTTCATTTCAATAAAATCGTAAATCTTGTCATTAACTTTAAAAAACGTCACTTACAGACAAATTATCAAACACTGAATTTTTCATTCCTAAATATGTCAACAGCAATTTCCTAAAATTTTAATATGTATTAATGTCGAATACAATCGAGTTCATTGAAATAAGAATTATTGCATATTTGCAAATGGCGAAAATATTGGACAAACAGTCGAAATGAGAACATTTTCAATTTCATCTGTATTTGTCACTTCTTTTGTTATGTTATAGGGGGTAAAGGAATAAATTGGTCACCTGATGAGAAGTTACTACCGCTACCCATTGACACCTGCAACTTGTCTCAAGTACGTTGCTACCTCCCCTGAATTAGGGTTTAGATGTCAGATAATCTCACTCACTTGCCGAAAAGCAGCAAAAATTTGCGTAACACCGGTGAGGCCTTTGAATCACTCCGGTCGAGCTAGCCAATTTCCGAGGAAGCGTGTCTCTCCCACTTATAAAACGAGTCACTTTGTTGTGTAGTGTTGTTGATAACATTTATAACATCAACAACGAAAACAAAATATTTTTCCAAGGATTCCCCTATCATTATCTATTGCAGTTTAATAACCGACGCAAAAATAAACCTAATTATCTACGGTACTTGCAGAAACACATTTCCTTTCAAATGTATACTTAACCTTCGACCACCGCCACCACATAAGACCTTACGGCCATCCGTTTTGTATGATATACACACTAACTAAATATGTGAATTGCACGGGCTTTTTACATGCCATAAACAACGGTTGGATGTTGACAGTCGGTCGACAGACGGCCCGGCTTGTAAAAATATCAGAAAAGAAAAAATTGACTTACAGAAATAAATATCATTTCATCATTTCATTACAGATATGAGTGTGTGAGATGAAGGAAAGGTTGAAAATCATATGGGATAAATTGCTAGGAAGGGAAATAGAGAAATATCTAATATAATAATCTTTCCCTGTGTCCTTCTTCTTCTTGAGCTCCTTCGAAAAAAAACACTGCTTTCAATTACCGTAAATTTTTTATGTTTGTTGCGAATCTATCATAATATCTTTTTTTGGATATTTTTCACTATGTTACTGATGTTCTGTCCAATGTCTTTGTATTTTAATTAAGTTACTTTTAAAAAGTTGTATCCTTATAGAATACGAAATAATATAAACGGCGAATAATAATAAAATTACAAAAAAATGCCCATGGTATTAGAATTTTTTGTAATAATAATTAAAACATCCATTCGATTTAAAATAGGTCGAAAAAGTTACTTCAACTATCAACGAAAACCGTATTATCTCTACGTATGTTAATATTTTTGGCTGATCTAAACAGTAAGCGCTTTGCTCTACCATTAAAAAATTGTTGAAACAATGCAAATGGTCAAAAACTAAGTAACCTTAACCTATGATTGACAGTTACAGAGCGAAAACGTCAAAAAACCGAGGCCAAAAACTAGTGATATTTCAATTTTTTAGGATAGAAGGTCATGTTATGATAACGTTAAGTTAAAAGTTACAAGAGCCCAGTGGCTATGGGCGTTAACTTGGTGTATATTGCAGAGGTCGTTGTGTACAATCCTATTGGACAATGTCGGTTATTAGGTAGTTATCAAATGTCATGGTGAAATAGTATTTTATTAATGTTGTTACTTGTGAACTTATTAGTAAAATCTGTATTTATTTTTATATCATTAATAAAATGGCAAAAAGACGGTGCGTCTGAAACGGCCTACGAAAATTGCGCGATTGAGAATTGGTCAGTAGTTTACTTCATCGTTACTAGATGGCGCTGAGCATATTCGCTCAATATGCACGACGCCTTCTGCGGTGTCATCAATTAATAGAATTATTATAGAGGCACTGGGTCTAAATATTCCGTAACTTTAAGACCCATCTCTTGTCCTTCAAGTCAGGCTTATTGTAATGAATAAAACACATAAGTCCCAGCAGGTGGCTTTCGTTGACAGTGTGCGGCAAGTTACCCAACTGTGGTAATTACAGGACAAACAATGGATTTTGAAACTGTCTAGTTACACGATCTTGAGATTTACAGTACAGTAAAGTGACGCTTTTAATTTTTTTTAAGGCTTTACTATAATTCAAGCATGCGGTGATTCTTATTTAGAAGTGTTTATGATAAAAAATAATGACTAAAAGAGTTTATTAGGCCTCAGTAAGAGGGCGAGTCGGTACAACTAGGCCTCGAAAGTCAGACTGACTTAGTTTTGAAATACGACGCTGTGACAGAGCTGTAGCGTCGAATTTCAAACGAACTCAGTTTGAAGTTAGGCTCTTTCCTTAGAGAATAGCACTGTAGATGGGCAGTATACTGAAGAAAGATCTCGTTAAAACCACGTTTGACCGGCGAGCGTGTACGACAAGGCTTGAGCAAATGGTACTCTACAGCCTCTGCCTACCTCGAACGGAAAAGAGGCGTACACAAGTGTGTTCAGGTATGTATATTAATAAACTAGCACACAAGAACCAGAACACAACAAACTATTCCAGTCTTACATGCCACTATATAAGAAAGCATGCTACTTACTCTCAGTTGCTCAGCTCAAATAATGAAATTCTCAATAGCTCGAAAACAACAAAATTTTAAAGAATCTTACGTGATCAAGCTCATTCAGCCGTGTCTATACGATGTCTCGTGTATTAAAAAAAAATACAGTTTTTCAATTAACCAAGATGAATAGTTTAGTTTATTTAGTTAAAAGTTTCGAAGGAAACCAAACTAAGGCAATTCAAGTCAGCACTTCCAACTATACCCACACTATTTCCTGTGTTCTATGCATTTTAATTTATAACATATTTTAAAAAACAATAAGTTGATCATGATATAATATGTAAATAAACATTAAATACTAAGATGTCATTGTGACACAAAAACTGTCAAAACTAAGTTTTGTGAAAATAAAGACGAGTTATATAAATAAACCCAAAACTCGATGAACAAAAAAGGTAAGAACTGCGAAAAGTACCGTATTTCTGTTTATTAAAATGTAAGTAATTTTATAACTGTAAAACGGGCTATTAAATGAACATTTTATTAGTTTCAGCGAACCGACAGTCACACCAGAAACTGGGTTCATTCGTTTCGATATAATAATAATAAAAACTTCACACATCTTACACACGCCAGTCCGACCCCAAACTAGGCAGCCTGTAATATGGTAACCAGCCTGCTGATAAACTTACTTACATATCTATAAAACATACATATAATACAAAAATTACACCAAGAGACAGAACAATAGATCGTGCTCATTACACAATATTTGTCCTGGATGGGAATCGAACCCACGACCTCCGGCTTAGTAGTCAGGGTCACTAACCACTAGACCAACAGGCCCTTTAATATCAATCGCATTGTTAAACGTTTCTTTAAAATGATTATAATTATCACATACAATTTTGTGTATATCTTCGATGAATTGTTCCTAATTTTGTATATCTTCTTTTTATGGTTTACACAGTCAGGTCATCTGAGGGCCTAGTTCAAATTTATTTCACATCAACTCGCTTTAAACAGCGAGCGCGTTCGGCGTTGCTATTGGTCAAGATTTCAGCGCGGACCAATCATATTTTGTATTATAGTATATTTTTTGTTAATTAATTTGTTATTCTCCTTTTACTTTTGGATCTATGAAGTTTAAGTGTTTTTTAGTGTTGACTCGCTTAAAAGTTCTTTTTTTTAAATAAAAGCAAGTATTAAACTAATTTCATTATGTAAGATTATTTCATGGCAACATTTGGAATCCATTTATACAGAAACAGGTCTAGAGAGTAATTTATTTATCGTCCACTTTTTTTATACCTTTCACCTTTCAAACTTAATCTTCAAATCTGACCACTTTTTGCAGAACTTAATAAAGGTATATGCCGTCCAATTTAGCAATAAGGGTAAAGGTCGTACTGTCCCCGTGACTGACATCCGAACTTCGATCGCAACAAAATAACATTAACACGAGAAATGTTACTTTTTTTACATAACATTACAAAGTAAGATTATTCGTAAAAAGTTTATATTCTGACCCAGTAAACTGCATCAACGTTTTTTATGACTCTTGAGCGTATGATGTTTTGTCGAGCAGTTGCGTAATAAAAGAATAAACAATAAGAATTAACCTCGACGTCTACGAAAATACACATCAACCTCGTTATATGAGTATGAAATTGTGAAATTTGTTTTGCGGATTAATTTAGTTAATTTGGCTGTATCACGCGTCATTACGGTTATTCATTATATAAGGAATAATCGTGAACACTATAATGAAATAAAATACAATAAATTTTGCTGTGATTAATGGCAGGAACGGTTTTGTTAGTTCCAGAAGAGTATAAAGTCTTGACAGAGTTATCTTATACATATACGGATTTTGTACAAACGGGCGTCTATTGTTTCTTTTTTGCCTTTTTATTGCACATATTATTAGCATCAAATAGCTTAGTTGAAAACAATGAAATTGGGATGCTAGTCTATGGCACTGTCTCTCTTTCTATATTACAAAGTCGTTGCTGGTTCATATGGCAATGTTAACGTCACGTCAAAGTTTCGATTTTTGTCATTTTTATATTATAGTTTTGATACTTTCTTTTTCGTCCTTATATATTTCCAAGTGATTAACAAATGATTTATTTAAGAGAAAAGGCGGTAAGAAAAACTTAAATATGACAATTTGGTTCGATTTAGAAATGAATTGAAATAAAGTATAAGAATATTATCCTGTGCGAAAGGAAATTTGAACTGTAATAAAATTATTCCATATTCTACGAGAAGATATTGATTTTCAATGAAGAAAGCGAATCGTTGAGTTGAAAAAATAAACTTTAATCACTTTCTATGCTACTTGAACTTTAAAGTATGTTTTCAATTCAGTTTTGTTCTATCGGCTTGTACTAAAAGACAATAATAAAGAAGACAAGTGATATTAATGTATTAACAAAAGTAACTTTCTTAAAAATATTAGCAGATGAGTGGCATAAACATTGTCAACATGTAATGTAAAATAAAAATATTTAAATCGAACACTTGATTGAAAGACTGTAAGAGCGACTTACTATAAGAACTTCTTGGTCTTTTCATCGCTTTCAACGATGCAAGAATACGATAAGCAGGTTTCCACCTGTGTGTTATTTTAAATCATTTTGCAGTTCTGCGTAAAGTTATATTTTTTTATACTTTAACAAAAAAAAACAGTAATCAATATTGATTATTGTATTTCCATCTTATATTCCATCAATAAACAAATACATACTTACCATAGATTTCATGTTATTAAGGTAAGATTAAATTAGGAATATCAACCATCAAGAAGTTTTATTCAAAATTCCCGAGTGTTGCTTACTAGAAATTTTGACTTTTAGCTTACTTAAAATTTTAACTTGCCCATTTGCCATCAGATTCTGGTATACCTATACTCTTAGCAAATGAATGGAGAGCAAAATTATTTCTGACGCACATACCGCCACAAGAAATCATTAAAAAACCAAAATCCCCAACTGCGTTCAGCATAGTGTTAGCATATTCAATAATCGGGTTCATAATATTTATTGACACAACACTAATTTAGTACACCTTTTTTCACTTTTGGTCTGGCAACACCGACTTAAACTAGCGAATAATAAGTATCAGCCATTTTGTACATTATTCAATTTTGTCGACTCTTTTTCGAGCTATCACCGGTGAAGGTTGTCTTAGAAGTTACATAAATTATATAAGTTGTGATACAAGTAAATAAAGTGATGGTAATATGCAAGTAATGGAGTAGTATTCTAACAATAGTTACTAATCAAACATAGTTGTGTATATTTTTGTCATCACATTTTAAGCCCACTTTGATACTCGATGGGACTGCGAGAAGAAAAATGGAAACATAAATTTTGGCGCTAAACATGCGCCATTTTGATTTTTATAATTCTAATAATAGTCGTATAAGACCACATATTAACCAAGATGTTTTGTATTTACATAAATCACGCACAAACTTAAACAACAAAAAAGAAAATAAACCACTATGTTTATACACAATTAACATTTCTTAATTATTATTAATATTTAAATAATAAGGTTATGTATTTTTTTTATGAAATACCTTAGTATTTAATAATAAAAACACATATTATTATATTGGTACTAAAAGAAAAACACACAATCGAAATGTTACCTTATTTAAAAGGGTATCTACTCGTACTACCAATTTAATTATATTATTTCGTGTTACATTGTTATAGCGAAAACTTGGTGTTGCTTATTCATTTAAAAAATAAATATTTTAAAAAGCAAAATTGTGGAGTTATCTCTTATTATAAAACTTGATAATCTCATTTATACATATTTAGTTATAAGTATGAATAAAAATATAATTATAAAAATTTTAATTATCAAAGTAATCATTGTTTTGAAAAATTAAAGCGAACTGAGTAGTAGTAATTTGTCATTATTTTTATACCTAAATAATTTATGTCTCAATGCGAAATAAAGCTGGGTTCATGAGCCTCTAAATCAAGTTCAATGGTTTCATTTGTAGTGCTGAAAAAGTTTGTTGTTTTATACTCTAGTTCTTATATTATTGATGTGTCTTTAAAATCTAGGCTCTAATTATAAAATATTAGGTAACATCAAAGTTTCATAGATTGCCAAATACTATACTGGTTGAATGATAGGGATTTAAGAAGTTTTTAAAGATTTCATTTAAAGATCGTTGATTAAACACACTATTTATTAAAACATTTAAAATAAAAAGATTAGAAATCGAGAACGTATAAAGTATATTTTAAATTAATACGAGGTTCAGGAAACTTTAGTCTGAGAACACAATACATCTCAGCAATACTTTTTAGTAAGAACAAAAATTCCAAATTCAAAAATAACAAGACAGGTCCACCAATCTATGGTATATAATACTTTATTTTTCACTTTTCCCCTTGTTTTGTTGACTAAAAAAGGAGGTTTGTTTATTAGTCAAGTGAATATGCGTCGAAATTTTAATTATTTTAAAAATAACACTGATTTATAAAACATTCGCTTACGCTCTCAGTTCACCGTGACGGTTTGACCGGCTTTTTTGCTCATGTACTCTCTAAATTATTTTTGGTTTCTCTGTTTTACGTATTATTCCTGTTTGTCTGGATAACATTGCAGGTCTTAAAAAAAAATAATGAACGTTCGCTAGGACCCATAAAAGTTATGATGATTTAAATAAAAATTATTATTATTATTTAATACAAAGAGGGTCTAAGATTTTGAGTGAATTAATTAATATTTAGAAAAAAGAGTTTTAGTATTCATTGGTATAACAGTCACGGTACTCTCCGTAAAAACCGTCACATTTCATATTATCAGTACGTTTTTTAGATTTCCACTGAACTGAGAATAAAATTTTCTCATCAGCAGCCTAGAGAATGGATTTTATTTCGCTTCAAAAATAGTTTTTAAAGTCATTGTCTTTGGTATAAAGCGATGTCGTATAAATTAGCATAAATTTCGAATATTTGTTTTTGAATTTCGTGTTTGAATTTCATGGAACTATTTATAACACTAGCCTATTCATTTATTTCCGAAATCGTTTGATCTGTCATTGTATAGATTTTCCGTATCATGATGGTTCAAAACCTATACTGGGCTTGTGTAGAAGTGTGTAGTTGTCATAATTACTACTAATAAAAAAACTGACACATATTTAAAACCTAAATAGTAGAGTAGTTATATATTTATAATACGTATGAAAGTAAATAACATTGTGCGATGGAAAGTATTTGGCTATAGTAGGCTCGTCATTGTGTTGCGAGTTTTGATGTCATCCGCTTTTAGACCGGAGATTTGATACTGGTTAATTCACTTCTTAATATTTGATAATGGATGATACGAATGAGGCGCTACTAATGGTAATGTCAAGCTTGACGTTAAGTTTTAAAGATCTCTTGCTCTCTCTGATTATTTGCCGTGAACAGGTTAATTATTTTTCCAGTTGTAGTTAGTCCTGACGAAATTTACAAGGATTATAAAAAGCGTTATTAACGGTATACCATCGTTGTTCGTTGTTACATATTTGTGATTATTGTAAGACAACTCAAGGGATATGAAAAATAATCACCAAATTAGGTGCACTAAGGTGATTATTTTTTGAACGGATATAAGGGATTTCAGAGGATACGACTGTTGGTCACAAGATGGTGGCCCCTTTTTCGCAATGTAATGTAATCCTCTTTTCTATTCTTAACAAGCTAAAATACAATTAATAATATACCTCTTAATGCTATACCAAAGGTAATACAAAGAGCAGGAATTAATCAGTATTATACGACTAATGTAAATAGTAGCCTTAGTACACTGTTGCAATCTTGTAAAGACAACCATTGGATGGAAAAACACATTAGAAAATGACAGTACATTATTAATTAAATTTAAAGTAATAATACTAAATTATAATAAACGATTTCTAAGTCACTACAATAACAAAAAACTTATTTTATAGTAAAGATCACTTTTTTTTTCACATGTAAGTTTTTTCTCGTCGATTTTGCAGAACTAGGTTCAAATAGAGTTATAAAAACCTCTGGCTTAGTATATTTTTGACAGTTTTCCTACGATTTTAAAGTATTTCTTTAAGGAGGGTTTATTTCCGAGCTCAGTAAAGACTACGACAATTTTCAAAAGTATTATACATACAATCGGTGATAGTTGTAACGTGTGTCATAAGCATTGTAAGCATTGTATTCGGTGTCTTTGTGCCACGTACCTACCTAGCTACGGCTCGAGCAGTTAAGTTTGCTGCATCTTCGAATGCTTTGAATAATGAATGAATCATGACATGAACTTCAAGTTGTTTTCTTTTATTTGTGTCGTTTTCTTTTGATTTTTGTGTGTAGGTGTCGAAATAAATGTAAAGCTTGTATGTATTGTAGCACTCTAAGTCATGCTCGAATTCGCTCTACTTAGAGACAGTATTATTCTTCATTATAGGGTGTGTTTATAGGAGGAGATTCATATTTAAAATTTGTAGCCACAGTATTATTTTTATAACTCGCGGAGAGAAATTTAATAACTATCAAAATATTTCTTTTTTATCTTCAACGGTTGTTCTATCATCAACTTTCTAGTTTGGTGTCCAAACTGTTAAGGGATTTCTTCGGTTCTCAAAATTTAATTTTTCAATTCAACGTCTAGTAGTCATAGTCAGAATATTCGTTTAAGAGAATTCGATATGGACGTCCATAGTCAGATGCACAAGATTTTCGTTAAGTTTTTATAAACCCGAGAATAAAATCCATTAAGTCGCTAATATTATATAGGTTGCCTGAAAATAATTAAGAAAAATTGAGAAAATATGAAATAAAAGAATAACGAAATTGTTAAATCTTCAGGTACATCATACGAATATGTATAGGTTGCTATCGGCATAAACATAAGTCTTTGAAACAAATAAAATTGAGGTCAAAACTTCTAATACATTACTAAACTCCGGGCGGATTATATTGCTTCGATAATAGGTCCGTTCTGGATTATTTGCGTTTAAGGTCAGAGGCCACTGAATTTAATGTATGAATAAGATTTGCGCGGGTAACTTATATTACAGAATGTGTGACATAGCTCAATTATGACGACTTTCACATATATCAAAAAATTTCAATCTTCATCGAACGAACCATTGATCCTACATCGCACAATGAAAGTTCTCTCGTCGATCCAGAAAAAACTTCCCCTGATCAACGGTTGGGTCGAGGTCCGCTACGATTTTTACTTGTTCTGAGCTTCTCCAATATATTATAAGTATATGTACGTACGATGTTATTTGTTATAAAAAAATTACAGACTAGTTTACCTGTAAGTATTCGTTACTACGTCAAAGTCTGTGTTACTTAGCTGTCAGAATTATTGTTTTACCTCATTATTATAATGATAGTAATATCGATGTAGCCTAGGATATTCATGCTTTGTTTTAAAATTATCACTTTATATTCCTTACTAGCTGTACCCTGCCACGATTTGCTGTGACATATTGTGGTTGCATTAATGAGAACTGAATCTTTGAAGAGGTTTGTACATCGTGTCAAAATTTGAGCTCAATCGGTCTAAAATATTTTTGAGTTTTTGAAGCGTACACAAAGCAACTTATCTTTTTAATATACATATATATAAGATGTTCTATTGATATAAGAGTGAATGTAGCGATTATACAAGACACAATCGTGTGCAACTGAAATACAGCAATATTTTATTTTGACTTGTTATAAGACAACACAAACAAATAGATATCTTTTAAAAGTTTTATTTTCGCTGGGTCTAGTCGTAGTTCCCGATTTATACTGATATCATCATCATCAACAACAAACTTTAATAGTCCAGTGCGGGACATAGACATCTCTTTATAAGGATGTTTTGGCCTACTATACCACGCTGGCAAAAAGGGTTTGGTATAGGGTTTGTGTCAAGTTTGCCTTCTCTTTACAGTGCTCTGTATTCCTAATCCGTCACCGTTTTATCATACGAATATGTAAAAGTTTTTTGTTATATTTTTGGCCAAAAGCGCCAATCTCTGCAAATCAGTGTCTGTGTGTAATCTCTGCAAATCAGTCAGATTTGAACAATTATTGTTGTTTTAAATAGAGTATTCATTGAGGAATGTTTTTACCTACTCGTATGTATCTTTACGCTACTAAGCTTAGGAGTGGAGTTATGATCACAAACTCAGGTGAAACTGAGCAGAACTGGTAGTTTCCAAGTTTGTGTACCTTTGTGTGTGAATCAGTATATTCGTATACCCACTTCTCTTGGTATGTTACTCTTTCATGCATTATTGACTGACAAATGTGTGTGTTTAATAAACAAATAGATTAACTAAAACCAAATCAAAATGTATACTGTCGAATATAATAGTCCTACAAATGTTGTCGTGCCTTGTAATTGTGACTAATAAGGTTTGAATGTTACTTGCAATTTCAAGTTGTAGGCCTTCTAAAGAGTACGTGATAGTTCCCTATAATACCTATACATTTATATCGCTCTATTCCGATCCGGGGTCTGCAGAAATTATTGCCTTTTAACACAATTCTGAAATACACCTATCAGTTTCTTAACACTCCATCCGTCTTTTATACATGCTTGCTGATTTGTGATGCGTCTGTGCTGTGTGTGTGCTGTTTATTCAATACGTAGTGCCTCTAATAGAAACAATAAAGCTGGTTATTTTCATATATACATAAATACATTCATGCCCGTTTCCCGGAAGGTGAAGACAGAGACGACCTAAACATCCATGTTTTGGTCAAGAACAGTTTGGCCCCACTGACATAATTAAAAGCAAACTTGTCGTCAACCGATTACTTACTTAGGAATTAAAGTGGAAAAGATGTATATTAAAAGAGAAATATAGGTAAGAAATAAAGTCAATAAAAGGAAAGTAAGAAAAATAGATTAATGAAGAGAGTACTATAGTCCGCATGGTGACAGATTAAAAATACGGAGTGTCCCCACCCCTATTCATCCTGTGGGTGCCGTGAGAGCCGACTAAGGGAGCAAACTACGTCGGACAACAGCACTGCAAAGAGATTAAAAACTTGAAACAAACCCTATACCAATCCCTCTGACTATGTGATATACTAGTACAAAACCTTTCTAACGAGAGGCATATGTCCAGAAGTGGTCTATTAAAGGCTGTTGATGAAGCTCATGATGAAGACAGTAAACAACAGGATTGCATCATTGTAACCTAAACAGGTTGTTGCCGTAAAATGGCGTTATGGTTTAAGCTGGCATCTCCCCGCTTTCCACTGCGCTGTGTGTTGTGGAAAGCGTGGTTCGTCCCCTCATGGGATAACACTTTATGTAATCCACAAATTGTTGTTCTGAGTCTGGGTGTTCTTTGTATCCGTTTCTTGTATGTTCGGGCAATTTAATCCCCGGGACACAGGATATATTCTTAGAGCGAGAGTTGTGTTTAAAACAAATTTTACTAAACAAAATAATACATTTAAACTAAACAGTAAATTATTTATAAATATAGTACTAATTTTCCAATGATAGAATCCGATATTCAAGAACAAGCCAGCCAATTACCAACTATCATTCGATGTAACAAAGTATGACAGACGCCATTAAAGAGTTAGAAATATCACCATTCAATTTCATATGTCCATAACCCACTTGCTCATCAGTTGGGACATTAGGAAGCCGTCGTCCGCGAAGGAAATATTGTTGTGACATCGCATTTGATGCAATGAGATGATATCGTGGTTTGTGATTAGGTTTGCTTTCATAAAAGTGTAAAAAAAAGATGTTGACAAATGAGGCAGAATATATTTGAAACTAACTATTACCCGCGGCTTGGCTCGCATCATTATTTCTTATTTCGAGTTTTTAAATTTAAAAATGACGAAGTTTCATACAAGCCTTAGTGTACCACGTTAGGGGTGAAATTTCCTTTTGTTTGAAACCTTTCTCAGTAGATGCTTACAACATAAAAAGCATGAGCTGCCAATATTTTAAGTGTGTAACCCCAGTGGTTTAGGGTCTGTGTTGATGAATCAGTCAGTCCAGGGCTAATAATTTAATATGCATACATTATACTAGAGGCTTTAAATCTTTAATTAATTCTTATTTCCTGTTGAAGTAGTTTTGTTAGCAGCTGTTCGCCAGAATTCGGCTTCGTCTCATTCACTATGAGACTGTATTATTGTGCCAAAATACATCAAAATAGGTTTAATGGTTTAGGCGTGAACACTAAACACACAGATGGATATTGTTATTTTTAAATATTTGTATAATTTAAGTATAAACTTTAGGAAGCATATTTTAATTTCATAGTGTTTTCTATTCTCAATCTATGTATGCTATGGTACCTAATATTACTAGTACACTACTAGCTGTCCAAGAACAAAGAAGTTTTTTTTTAAAATAAACTTTAACTTAATAATATATAATATAATATTCTATTACATTCACACAACGCCATCTAGTCCTAAACTAAGCAGAGCTTGTACTATGGGTACTAGACAACTGATATAAATACATATACACTTTTTTTGTAAATAATACATACATATTATACATAGAAACACCCAGACTAAATCAAACATTAAATACACACAAATGTTTGACTTGAGCGGGAATCGAACCCGCGACCTTTGGAATAGCAGTCCGTAACACAAACCACTACGCCATCTAGTCGTCACGGACATATTAATGTCCACAAAATATGTATTAAGCTAAGTTAAATCTGTGATTTCTAACATTATATTCCAATGGTTTTTTTTGCTTCACTTTAACAGTATCCATCGATATATAACGAGTGTAGTTTTCTTTCTACACATGTCTGATTACTTCCTAAGGTACAGTAATTGAAAAGCCCTTAACCTAGATAACAATATTCAATTTTGAACCTTATTGCCATAGATACTCCAAACACAATAGCGTGACCAACATATTACAAAATATGAATTTATTAGTAAATAAAGCATATGCAAGCTAGGAACATGTTACAAAATTACATGAGAACAATAGTTGGTGCTTGCGTGTTGATTATCTGTTACATACACATATCTATAGTCTTGGTTTTATTGTCCTCACTTGACTATGAATAGATATACTCGGGAAGATGTTACGGAATAACGAAATATAATTATAATAACAATTCACACACCGCAGCCTAATCCAAAACTAGGCAGAGCCTGTGCTATTTTCTAAATACATACATATATAATATACTAAAAAACAAATTACAAACAGATACAGAACAAATGATACACACACAATTATTTGTCCTGGGTGGGAATCGAACTCACGACCTCTGATTTAGCAGTCAGGGTCACTGATCACTAAGCCAACAGGCCCGTCACAGGGAATGTATTAGTAATATCTCGAACAAGTCTAGATCGCATTTCTGTACTTCAGATTAGCTATTGCCGGAATCTTGGTTTTATTTTGTTTATAATTAAAGTGTATCAACTCATTCACGATTACCTCTCTCGTCCTGACATACGTACATTGTCTGAAAATGCAGCTGTATGAAAATATTAACATCCTTTTAATGTTCTCAAAATATTGCGTATAACAATACAGTATGTTAGTAAAATAATTTTGTGTTTAAATATTACTAAGTTATTGTGGCTGGAAATTCTTGAGAGTAACTTCTCTTACTTAGACTTGTAAGTAACTCTTGCTAAACCCCGTCTATTCCAGATACGTTGTTATATAAGATACTAGGTGACCCGCAAACGTTGTTGTGTTATGTAGATTATCTTAGAAATCAAATAGCGATTAAAAAATGGGGGGGGGGGGGGGTTAGGACGGTGAAAAATACTTCACGACTTATTCTCAACCGTTTTTTTTGACGAACGATTTGGAAGAGATATTTATATATTGCTGTCTCTTGTTGTCTCACTGTCACGAACAAGGTGCTCTCTAACAAGCCAAATATACCTCTTCAGCTAGCTTTACGAAGGCGTATGATTCTCTTTGGAGGCAACCCTCGATTTTACGTTGTAATTGTGTAATACAGTTATAAGGTAAGCCGGTGTTGTTGATACTCGTAGTTAGTGTGACTGCTGACCTAATGTTCAGCTGTAAACTACACTAGTCTTTTGAAACAATACCAGTTCTCAACATCATCAAGACGTTGTCGATGTTAAAATGAATGAATGAATGAATGAAATGTTTGTTAAAGCAATAGTGGTATTGTTTATTGTGAACTAAAATTCAATCCATCCATACAATACTTCCTACTTACCTATAGATAAAGTGGTTCAAAAATATATGTGTCAGCAAATTCACAAGTTTTATACCCAGAACGATATATTATCACAGGCTCAATACGGATTTCAATCTAATAAGTCAACTACAATGTTACTATCGAAATTTACGGACGAAATGAACAAACACCTCTATGATAAAAATAATTTTCTCTTATTATTTATAGACTTCAGTAAGGCTTTTGATACTCTTAGACATAAAACATCCATAGATAAACTCGACCATACCGGAGTCCGTGGACAATTAGTGCAATTACTTAAACAACAGAAGATACCGAGTTAAGATCGGAGATGATGATGAAGTACTAGTTACTATTTGGCGTACGTTAACAACATGGAATTAGAAGTACCCATAATTATTAACTATTAGTGAAAACGAGTTCGTGTGGTGACGGATTCCATCCCGTGGGTGTCGTAAGAGCCGACTAAGGGAGCAAACTCTGCCGGATAACAGCACTACAAAGAGAAGGAAAACTTGACACAAACCCTATAGCAACCCGTCTGGCCAGCGTGGTATAGTAGGCCAAATCCCCCTTTCTAAGGAGAGGCCTATGTCCAGCAGTGGACTATTAAAGGCTGTTGATGTGATGTGATGATGAGTGAAAACGAACGAACATATATTTAATAACATCTTTTATTAATGACATTCCAATAAAAATACAAACAGAAATAACGGACAAGAACTGTAAATATAAAAAAATAGTTTATTTCCATGCTGTAACAACAAAACATATCATACCTTAAAAGTAGATGATTTCAACAGATTTTAAAAAAAAAGTGCAACATCCTGTTAATAGTGCAACACTCCTTCTGCATGACTACACTATATACTGGTAGCACAACATAGATCGCATCGGCCGGGACATGCGTCGATCGGTTCGATAACCGATTTCATTTTGATACATAGTATTAGCCTATTGTTAGTCATATTCTAAAAACATTGTTTTTAGTTTTAAGTTGTTTCTAAGTGAATTTATGTTAATAGATTGCTCAAAAGTAACTCAACGTCCAGACAAACTTATTAAGGTTTTTGTGACGTTTTATAGCCAACACCTAATTGTACATTTTGTGTCGAATGTCGTATCGAATATATGGGAAATACAAAAAAAAAACTTAAACTAATGAAATGCATTTAACCAAGAATCAGTCAATACACACAAATAAGTCAATGGCCAATAGCGTATAATCTACAACTAATTTCAACAGACTACGAAAACTTTGAAAATGTCCTTCAAAAATCTATAAATATATATTTTCGTAATTGGTATCCTTAAAATTAAACACATTTCAAGAAAAACCTTAACCATAGATTGTCCCGTTTGTTGATTCCACGTGTACCGTAACTTACATATGCCGCCTATACATTATGAACAGCCTACATACACAATTATAAAATAATTTACTGCAATCAGAGATAAATACTGTTGTACGATTACATTATGGATGTATTCATTCGTATTGCTTTAAATTACTACCGGTTATTCAATTAAATATATCATTAATTAGACTATTCATATGATAGGCGCCTTCAACTCAGTAAACCTTCATATTAGAAACAGTTATTGGCCAGGCGACAAATATTTTCAACGCGTGTGAATCGATCAGTGATAACGTCTAGTAAGCGTCCAAGTTCTTTTGTTTTTATATATATAGTTTTTCACATTGTATGTATACATTTTTTTATGTTATGTTGCCATACGATAGTTGGTACCCTAAAAAGTTCAATAACAGTCTTCCAACAGAACTTGGATATCCCCTGTTTTGTTTCCTGTCCTTTGTTTTTATCCTTTGGTTGGCGAGGTCAGATGGCAGCCCCTCCACGTCAAAAATCGACGTTCATTCGTATCGTTTGGTAAAAGGCTCGGAGGAAGATATTTTTTATGTTAGTTATAGGGCAGCCATGGTTCACTATATTTTAGCCGAGTCGACCGGAGTGATACCACGACGTCACAGAAAACCGATGTTATACAATTCTTTCATTGCTTTACAACGAGTGAGTGAGGTTACTGAAGGCCTAATCCCTCACCTAACTCTCAGCTGTCGAAGTATCATCCAGCCTTTAATAGTCCACTGCTGGACCTTTTCCTCTCCTTAGGATGGAGGTTCTGGGCTACTATATCACGCTGGCCAGACGGTTTGGTACAGGGTTTGTGTCATGTTTTCCTTCTCTCTGCAGTGCTGTTGTTCTGCATAGTTTACTCTCTTAGTCAGCTCTTACGAACCCCAACGGAAAGTCGTAGCATGGAGCAACTAAATTGTGTTTTTGAAGTTGCAGACATGAGCGGCTGTGGTAACTTACCATCAGGTGACCAGGCTGCCCGTATGCTCTCTAACTATAAAAAAACGTTATGTATGTTTCCATTAGTGGTAGTTGAAATTATTATTACACACTAATGTCCTTAACTACGAGTATATTATAGCAAATATGTTTTCGGAATAAAGGACAATAATAAATAAATCCTTAATGAAAAAATAGATTTCCAGAAATGAGAATCAGTCATAGGAAACCAGGACCTAACAATGGCACGCAAACTTCTTCTAGCATGGCCTTCCACAATGTACAGAGTGTGGGTGGGAACTCATCCATGCATAATGAATGCATATCAAATGCGTAGCGATAAATTTAGATGCATGTTGATAAAGAGAATTTATGTTGTTTTGTATTTTGCGGTATACAAGAAGGTAGTATATCTCAAGGTTAAAATAGTCTAGGCACTAGCAAGTCTAATATTTATCCAGAACATAGAAAAATATGTCACCCAAAAAATCCAGATCCTATCCATGACAAGTATATTTCACTCATACATTCCCAATAAAGCTGCGACCTCATCATCATCATCAACAGCCTTTAATAATCCACTGCTGGACATAACATAGGCTATGGAGATTAAGAACATTTATTTAAATATTTTTGATTCAATTAACTGCAATCTCTTTCGGTTGAGTAAGAAACTTTTTACCTTTATATTGACTAATTGACACTTTATTGACTGGAATCTTACCTGTAACAAAAATTAATACAATTAGCTGTGGCAAATCTTAAGGCTTGACTTATTTATGTCACAAAGCTAGTCATAGTAGCTTTGTGACATTAATACTTGCTTGCATAAACACTGTTATTTTGTGAAGCATGATTTGTTATATATAAATATATTGTAAAGTATATTTCCCTTATACGTTTCATATGATAATTGTTGCAATAGATTGAGATGGAAGAACATATAATTTAATCAGCGTCGTCCTGCAAACTCGAGTTGCCCAATATCAGTAACTCAACTTTCAACTCGTGTTAAATTGAGTTATATTGTATTGTGTTGTTGTATAGATATTTTCGAGTTGACAGAGCCTTCTCTCTTTCTAAATATTACCAAGAAATGAAATGTAACGTTTCAAAATAGGGTTTCTTTTTATAATAAAGAAGCGAAATAATTTTCTCTAATGGGTAAAGAGTTTTACTCACATGTGCAGTTTCTACTGACTAGTTAAGTACCTGAATCCACACTTGAGTAAGGTGCCTAATATGAACACGGAACATCTCTTTAATCCTTGATAATGATCCTGTATCAGGCACGAGACAATCTGGGCACCCCTGAAATATACTAGTATTTAAAACTGTAAATCGTTTGTCAATACTTTTTTGTTTTTTTTGCAATTATTTATATTATTCAAGAGATTGAAATATATGTTTATCAAAAAGGCCCTGCCTTTCCGTAACTTATTTATGGATATTTATAAGCTACTGAGATTGACCACTAGTTGATCCATGTTCTGTTAAATACCGACACTCAACTTTTTACACTCTCGACTCGAACCAGTGGAACCCGTTAAAGGCTTTTCACGATAGAAGAAATATTTTAACTACATAGTATTGACTCGTGGTAATTGGCATTCAACGTACTATGAGATTTGAAAAACCTATCTAGGGTTTTTTTCATTGATGGTTCGAAATGTTTTGAAAGTTAATGTGTATATAGTTTTAAAAAGACGAAAGAAATTACGAAGTAAAAGTAAATAACCTATATGATATTTAAACAGGTAGAAGTCTATTCTGTTCTGTTCTTCTATTTGCTTAATGTTGACTTTATAGTTCCGTTCTCCTAAAGGAATCTTTATAGGTTAATTTCATTGTTCTTTTGTCTGTCTGATAAGATTCTTCTTCTCAGTTTATTTTTATTTTTTGTATATAGAATAGTAAAATAAATTCTGCTGCAGTAAGTTTTTACACTTTAATTATTAATTCCTTTTGACAAAGTAACGACTGTAAAAATACTATTTTTGTATACTAAAAAAGTTTATTAAACTTTAACTTTTTACATTTTTAATATACACATAACTTTCAGTTTAAAATAAGTTTAGCACATCACTTTTTAAATTTTCTTTTTACAATTAAAAATCCAAAATCCTCAAACGAAACCATCAGACAGTCCGGTAACCGTAACCGGTAAAAATCCATACCCGTAACAACCCTGATACAAATTAACAATTTATTAAACGATCCTACAGTCAATGTTCGAAAGTGAACGTCTAACTCACACACGCGTGCTGTCACGACGTGTATGTACTCACGTATGACGTTCATGTGTGGGTGTTGCGTTTGCGCTGGAAGGAAGTAAAGATGACGCGGCGACAGTATCTATGGAAGTGTAACATTTAAAACACGTACTGATTAATTAAATTTTTGTTTTGATTTCGATTCCCAAGTCAATCAGTGAGTCATATTATCATTAAGTTGTTTTTATGCCGACGAGTAAATGTTCCAGTATTAAGTTTATTTTAGTAGGTCGTGTATAACTTTTGAAATTGTAACGCACTTTTCTTAGTAAAGTTATTACTTCTTATGACATTAGTTACTTGAAGGTTTGCTTTTGGAGTCTCTACTTCACTACTAAAGCTCATAGCACGACAGTATACAAAACAGAACCTTCCTAAAGCAATAGTCTAAGACACTTTTCACTCTAACAAATTTAGCTGACGGTTCCAAATACGTGCGCATAAACTATCCATGGTCGATATATATACCAGTCTGCACCGGCACATACAGGCTGATTGGACCAGAGAGACACCACGGCCTCACAAAAAAACAACTAAGATGTTAATATATAGATTTATGTATGATATAACTAGGTAAGTATTTATGTATGTGTATTTAATACGTGTGTATATATCTATGTATATTGATATAATTGTTTCTGTCTAACCTCACAATAATTTTCTCTAACTTTACACATCAATGTCTAGTGCATCTAGTCACACATTTCAGCACCACCGTAACTGGTAGAAAATGCTTGTGGCATTAAGTCTTCCATTGTACCTACAACTCATTATTTGAGCATAAAGTAAAAAATAAAATAAAATAAATGTTAAGGAATTCTTCCGAGTGTGGTCACCGGAGTTCCAACGCAATAAAAACAATTAGCTTTAATATTATTAACACATATATAATATTTTATATAGTATGTTAATTCATTGCCTTAATTGTTTGCCTTTCGATTCTTTTTAGACATAGTATGTATATTATATATTAAGTTAAGTTGTTAAAATCAATATGCCAATCAAAACTAATTTTTGTGCTTTATCATCATAATAGTTATCTCTTCCAGCTAAACAAATATCAGTGATATAACCAAGCAATAGATAGATCACGGTTGACAAGAGTAATAGAGAAAATCACAGTACAAATTATATTATCGTTCGACATTATATCGATTGCCTTCAGAGAAAATTGTCAAGGTAACCACAATTTATTATGTTTTATAATATTCGAGGCGTTCCAACCAGGAAATGGTTAAAGATATTGAGTTTGCACACCAAACTTACGTTCAGAATAATTGATTATATATCTTTGTAAACAGGGTCTAAATTCCAATGTACGATAGAGAAATTGATGCTTTTCACGAACTAATAATAGTTTTATATAATTCTTTGAAATTTCACATCTAATTTTCTTAAATTTATGAGATTTCGGATTAGGGGAAATCCATTATTGGGGTTTTATGCTTTTCCCGTGGTCTTATTTATGCTTTCAACAAATCATTGCTCGATTTTTTCCCTTTTCTGAAATACCCATCAGCGCTTTGTTCAAATCTTTGTGTTTTCAGATATAATACAAATTATAATAAACCTTTTCACTGGCCTTTATTAGAATACATGGTGATACAGGATTGGTAAACCAGAGGTCGTGGATTCTATTCCCACTAAGGACAAAAAATAATATAATTAGCATGACATCCTCTATCGCATATATCAAGGAGAGTGCTCCGAGGAATTTTTTTACTAATCCCAGCCGCAACTTTCTGCCATCGTTCCACACGGCAAATTTTCATCCTCATCACCTGGATAGTTGGCGCTCCACTACTGTGCGCTTTTCGAGACACTTTTTGCCCCTCACAACCTATCTGTGGAACGGGTTATCGTCTGCTGTATTTCCGGACCGATACGACCTTCAAGGGAAGAGCGCACTCCTTCCTGAAAGACCGGCAACGCGTTTGTGACTCCTAAGTTGCAGAAGTTCATGGGCGGCGATGGTCACTTTCTATCAGGTGACCCGTCTATTTGTCTGCCCCTCTAACATAAAAAAGAAATACCATTTGTTCTATGTCTGAATGTATTTTGTATGCATTTAGAAATATGTAAGCATGTTTATTAGAAAACTGGTAATCATAGCACGGGCTCTGCCTAATTTGGAATCAGACAGGCGTGTGTGAGCATATTAAAAAAAATATGTGCTTATTTTTCAATCACGAGTATCATTAACCGCAGAAATTCCAAACTGGACTCGCTCTGGTAGCTTTCTAAAATAGGGTTATCTTAGATGTGATTTATTAGCTGGGTACTTTATTCTTAACGAAGACCTACCTGACCATTACCTAAACTAGGCTTATAAATCTTCCAAGCATGTTGGAGACAGCTTTTGCAATCAGACGTAATTGATACACACACGATTTAGTTTTTTTAGTAACTAAAACGAAAACATTTTTTTGGAAAACTTTCGAATATTGGCAAATGTTCAAAACAGTGTTAGCCGGATATTTTTAAAATTAATGATTGGTTGAGCTGTTATTACAAGAAATACATAGTGCTTTGGGTTTTAAAAGAAATTTGCACTATAATATAATAATAATATAATATTGTAACCACATTCACACAACGCCATCTAGTCCCAAACTAAGCAGAGCTTGTACTATGGGTACTAGACAACTGATATAAATACATATATACTTTTTTTTTTTGTAAATACATACTTATTATACATAGAAACACCAATACTATAAAAATGTCACATCACATCAACAGCCTATACTAGTCCACTGCTGAACATAGGCCTCTCCTTAGAAAGGAGGTTTTGGCATACTATACCACGCTGGCCAGACGGATTGGTATAGGGTTTTGTCCGGTCAATGGCACTGTACGGTGCACCGGTGTGGGCGGCGGCTCTGACCGCCCAGAATAGGGTACGCCTCTGGCGCCCTCAGAGGGTAATGGCGGTCAGAGCCATACGCGGTTACCGCACCGTTTCGACGGAGGTGGCATGCGCATTGGCCGGAACTCCCCCGTGGGATTTGGAGGCGGAAGTGCTCGCCGAAGTTTATCGGCGAGTGGCTGACTTCCGGGCGGAGAGCGGATTTCGCCCTCCGCCCGAGGATGAGCGCGAGTGGCGCGAAGCCGCTCGCCGAGCCACGATGGCTCGTTGGTCGTTCCGGCTGGAGACTCCACGCGCTGGCTTCGCCGCCGTGGAGGCTCTCCAGCCGGTCATCGCCGAGTGGGCAGGGCGGCAGCACGGGACCCTTTCCTTCCGGCTGACGCAGGTGCTTTCCGGGCATGGTTGCTTCGGAAAGTACCTGCACACGGTCGCTAGGAGGGAACTGAGTCCCGCCTGCCACCACTGCGACTGCAGTGAGGACTCGGCCCAGCACACGCTGGCGGTCTGCCCCGCATGGGCGGCGCAGCGCCGGGCCCTCACTGCAGTCATCGGAGTGGATCTCTCGCTACCGGCCGTAGTACGCTCCATGGCCGGTAGCGACAGTTGTTTTACCGCGGTCGCAACCTTCTGCGAGGTAGTAATCTCGCGGAAGGAGGCGGCGGAGAGGGCCCGGGAGGACGACCTCCACTCGGACCCGATCCGCCGCCGGCGAACCGGGCGGCGGAGGCCCGCCTACCACAGCCTCATGCCGCCCTGAGTGTGGCCGCGGGTGGACGGGGTGGGTTTCCCCTCCACCCGCATTAGTTTGGCCAGCCGCGAGGGGGCGGCGTCCGCGTGTGCCGGACGTCGCCTAAAGAGAGGAAAATATACTGAGACGGAGCCCGCAACAGGAGCGGGCTGGCGCTAGGAGGGGTCCGGATGTCTTAACAACAGCTGTTCCCGGATCCCTCCTGTTACAGGCGCAGAGTGGCACACCGTGTGGTTTTAGTCGGTCCGAGTCCGACACACCACCCCGCCGCAAACCCCGGAGGGGTGACGGTCCGAGGGGATTTCCACACGTTAAAAAAAAAAAAAAAAAGGGTTTGTTTCAAGTTTTCCTTCTCTTAAATAAAAATGTAATATATATAAATAACTGGCTGTTACCTGGCACGCTTCACTGTAGCGTATTGTGGTTTCATTAAAGAGAAATAAGGAGATTAAGGAGAAATCGACGTCAAAAATAGATAAAAACAATCCTTGAAGCGGTTTAATTCTAGCTTAATCGGTGCAGTGCTTTTGAGTTTTTGAGCGCACACAAAGCAACTTAATATTTTATACAAAATTTACTTGAAAAATAGCTAAAAACAATTTTAAGTAAAAAAAAATATCAGCGTATTCGGTTTAAAGAACTTTATTTCTTATAAAAAACTTTACAGTTCACTTAAAATAAGAAACTAATAAATTCATTATTAATAAGTATCCGTCTGGCTATTTATGCAAAGCGTGCAGTGATTGTTATTCCAAACAGAGTCACTATGCATACATACTTATAATAGACAAAAAAACATTTAAATAAAGCAATCCAATAACAACGTCAGAAATCGATACAATTAATTAATTTCATTGCTCAGTCAATTAAGGACAATTTATAATCAAAGTTTCATTACATATTCATATAATTTTGTTTTAAATACATTTATATTAGTGGATTCTTTGAGATCGTTCGATAATTTGTTAAACAATTGTGCATCTTCTTATAGTATAGATTTATGAGCGTAATTAGTGCGCGGCTTGGTTAATTTTATTTTGTTCCTGATATTAAGTTGTGTTGTGTGTTCTTATTCTTACCCTAACTGTGTGGAGTCCTAGAAAGAGGCATTGTTTTGCACTATTTTAAAATACAAATCAAGACCTGCCAGCGAAAGTCTAAAATAAATCTAGTCACAATACACGATAAATACATAATAAATGACTGCACGGATGGCGTAGTGGTTTAAGCGGTCACCACGCCGCTTCCTACTACGCCGAGTGTTGCGGGTTCAAACCCCACATGGGACGACACTTTGTGTAATCCACAAACTGTTGTTCTGAGTCGGGGTGTTATTTGTGCCCGTTTCATGTACCTATGTGTGGAGTTGTCTTTTTAAAAAAAAAACAGTTCATACTGACAGTATTTTAAATATCTTGTCACTTTATGCAACAAACTAAGTAAATGATTTATTCTTTTTTTTGTATTTTACACACACAATCTCACGTATACCTCGCGTGATAGAACCATTTCCTAGTGCACCGCTATATCTCACTTTTTGCAAATCAACATTGTGTCGTCGACTTTCCGCAGAATAGGTTAATATTTAGAAAGTAGAGAGTATCATTATTTCAAAGATTCGACCTAAATTGGTCTACAAACACAAACTTTTAAACTGTTGTGTTCCAATATATATAATTATGTTCATGGGAATTAACGCGATATATACGATAGGTAATAAATACATACTTTTAAAATTGCCTGACGTTTCGACCAGAAGGCCAATCTTTATAATAAAACTTCGGTCACAACTCAGATACAATCACCTCTCGATTTCACAACTGACATGAAAAGTATTCGTAGTAAAGTATTAAACATCCAACGTTGACTGTAACGTGATTATATCGTATTGTAACTGAAAATTAAATCGGTAATCTGCTAGTCTTAGTAATACTATTTTACTACAAAAGTACTTTTTATGACAGTTGTTCAGACAGAGTTCGAGAGTTGATCGGAACTGAATTTTGACCGTACTTTGATTACAAGAATTGGCATTCTGGTTTTACTGGCCGCGGTCACAGGCTGACTGGTCCACATTTATTCTGATACAAGTTAAGTCTCTGTCTAAATTTAAGTGGATGTCAGTTGATTGTCACTTTTGATATTTAAAATTTTAAGGTTACATGGGGGTCATCTACACACCGTGGACGGTCCGAGGTACATCGGGTTTCTCCTTCTGCGAGCAAGTTATGCTCGCGAAGGAGACGGCGGAGCGGGACCGGGAGAGGTTTAGAACTCTCCCGGCCCGCCAGGCCCGGGCACGGGCCAGGCAGCGCAGGCGACTCAGGCGCCGGAGGTCGCAGAACGACCTCCGTCCTCCATAAGCGCAGGCCTGGGGGTGACAGGTGAGGCCATCTGTCACCCTAGCAGAAGCAGGCCGGGGTGGCGGCGAGCGCGTTGCGAAGCGCGCTCGCTTCCAGGGAGCACAGGGAACATGGGGTTCCCACACGGGGCGGGGGTCGTCTACTCGTCTGTAGATGACCCGAGGTATGTCGGGGCACCAGGGCCTTCCTTTCTAGGGTATACCTGGTTCCCCGGCTATTAGTACCCGGCGAAGGCGTGCGGTTTTAGTCGGTTCGAGTCCGACATGCCACCGACAGGTGGTATCCGAGGGGATTTCCGCACGGAAAAAAAAAAAAAAAAAAAAGGTACATCGGGTTACCAGGGATTTTCAACTTGAAATATCACATTGTAGGCTCTCCTTATCGCTTTCATACATACTTACATGAACCTATATAAATAATACAAAAAAATCAGTTTTCGTATTAAAACACAATTCTAAAATATCTACGAGAGATTGTCTGGAGGTCGAACATTGACCGTTTTGAATGTTTATTTATTTCATAAACCAGTAGGACTTGAACTGTCATTGTATTGACTTTTATTCCGGACAGGTAAAATTATATACTGGACTCTACATTTTAGCTTTCCGCTCTTCTACATATAAACGTGAAGAGTTTCCCAAAAATGACATGATTAAGGGATAGAAATAATTTTCTTTGCGGCGTGAAAATTCATATATTGATATGAATTTTCACGCCGTTTTATTACCCGTTGTAATATCTATTTTCGTCTAACAATGAGAGGTATGTTACATCATCTGAAAGTTTTACGAATTCTGTCCTAAACTAACTGAAATTTCATCACAAATGCATACAATGGTGATATAAGAAATCAATTGTCGAGGTTGTCGCGAATAATGGCGTCTCTCTCCGATGTGTTATGTAAGATACCAAATATTGAGCTATACAGTTTAACTGTGTGCTTAATAATAAGAATATTGATAAGTAAACGTGTATGTATGTTCGCTATAGATTTTAAGGCAATATTCAGATTACTTCTACTACGATCGTCTATTATATTATAAATGAAATAGGAATATTGTGTTGCAATTTAACATACTTTTATATAGCTATTATTGGTAATCAAATACGATACTTTAAAAATCGATTCATTATCCGTAAAAAGGATTCGAGTAACCATTAACTTACAAAAAAACTTGAAAAAATTATAATCCTATGTCACAATCTAGGATATGACGAAAATTGATAGCTTAAACTCATCTCACACAACGAACAGTCAAAATACAATATTATCCTGGATTGTAACTTTCAATTTATGAAAGTAACTCCTTGATCATGAGCGGCGCCAGGGCCATAGGCTACCTAACAACACAGTAAGAGGTCATACCGCATCCGTACAATCACAAACTTACTTTCAAATACTGACCCTCCAATCCTCACGGTGACAGGCGGACATCTGCAATCTATACTATCATATTTTTCGTCTAATTTTTTTAAGTTGAGTGAGTGATGTGCTTTATCATATAACTAGTTTTTATTGACGTTGCAAAATAATAACGTTTCATGTGTGGTTTTGGAAGTGGATTTGTCGAGTAAAATGTTACGAGTGATTGTTATTATAGTTGCTTTTTATTACATAAAATAATAAGCAAAACAAAGAGTAATATAAAATTTGTTAATTTGTTCGCCAAAAGGTTTAATATAATAAAGCTATCATATACTCAACACTGTTGAAATGTTGAGACTTTCCATTTCATTAGAAATAATAAAAAAGAAGTCATTTCAAGTAGTATATTCTTTTTTAAGTCTATATTACAAATGGCTATAGTACCAACTTTCAGCTAAATACTGATTTTTAAAATAACCAATATCTAACTTATTTAAAAAACATATTTCTAAAGAATTGCGGTTATGTAATTCTCATTCTTACATTCCATATAAAATACAAAGATTTTATTAAATAAAACGTTAAATAAGACGTACAGGAACAATTATTATTTTTTATTTAAAAAACAACCGCATCTAGCTTCTTACGTAGTGTTAACTCACCGTTCAAGAATCATATTTAATTACTGAAATATCTTGGAACACTTACAAATGGAGTTTGCATTATATAAAAGAATAGTGATGTATAGATAGCGAAAAAAATATGCAAACACGTAACAGGCTAAATAACGGGTGAAATGTAACGCGTTATTGGGTAACGGTTAGGCGGGACAGTGGTTCGATCGACACGGTTCGTTCATCTCATTGCAACATACATAATTGGATTACGTCCATCGATAATATGCAAACTGGTTATATTGTCAGTAATCGGAGTACCTTTGTTAGACAATTTATAGAATATTGATTATTACAAATAAAACATCCCCCTATATTTATACACTGCTAAATCATTAGACTAGGTTTATATTTCAGTATCTTACCGTCCGTGTGGTGACGGATTAAGAATACGGAGTGTCACCACCCCTATTCATCCCGTGGGTGTCGTAAGAGGCGACTAAGGGAGCAAACTACGCAGGACAACAGCACTGCAAAGAGAAGGAAAACTTAAAAAAACCCTATACCAACGCGTCTGGCCAGCGTGATATAGTAGGCTAAAACCTCCATTCTAAGGAGAGGCCTATGTCCAGCAGTGGACTCTTAAAGGCTGCTGTTGTTGTTGATGGCCTTATGTCAATTGTTTTGAAGTTTTTTTAAATAAATAAGTATTTTAAAACATCTTCTTCTTTTTTCCTTATTCTTTTATTTTCTTATTATTCTTTAAGTTGGGAATAGTTTCTGCTAACGCTCTGTATAAAATACATTTTTAATTTAATTTTAATTTGGAAAACCATACGTTAACATAACAATCATAAATCTTTAATTAATATTAAAAGAAGTAATTTGTATATCATATGACGCAGGTATTAAACACAAAATTTTTGATCACATATCAAATTAAAATCCAATTATATATTTTTTATTTCGCGTTTTTTTTTCAGATAGTTAAATGTCCATATTTGTTTTTACATTTTAGGGAACTCTAAACGTTGGTAGTAACCTGTGTTATTGTTGACAATCACATAGCATCATTGAAGAGTTATTTTTCTGTTAGTCGAAGAAGAGTTTTCAATCCTAGGGGATAAAACTTACTAATGTTATTTCTACCGGCATGATTTGGTTTACTTTTATAATTATTGTATTTTCTAGTTTTTTGCTATAGTCTAATTGATTTTATTTTCATGAATACCTGTACTGTAAAAATAATCAAAACATCTATTCGCTCGTAAATATCGTAAATCCGAACGATTTGCAATACAACGATGGTTACACAACACCAGTATTTACTACAAACTTGTTATAACTTGCATTGGAATTGCAACATAGTGTTGTGCACATCTGTGATGCCCACGCGGTGACCGTTCAACCGCGTCGTTGTGCAACTTGGTACATTCAAAATTTTAAACATTAATTTATGTCGATCGTACCTATATTGTTTTTTTTTTCAAACGTTTCATAATAGGCAGTTTTATCATTCACTAGCAAATTTGCTCAACGAAAGAGCTTTTATAATTATTAATATTATATTTAAGCTATTCTATACTAAAAAGTATTTAATATTTAATTTATTAACTATTTATTTAATTTAGTATTTAATGTAATTACTAGCGAGTTACTTTTAACGAAAATCTACCATAAGAATTTTTGTTTATTAGGTGCCTTCAAAAAAGAGATTCTTAAAATTTACATTACCTATGTGTAAAACATAAATTTGCTGAGAAATTAAGGGATAAAGAATACAGCTCTTCTATATTAGGGCATTTCATATTTTTATCGCAACATTTTATATTACCGTAGTCCTGTTGTACAAAAGCACTTCCTTCAAATAATATCATTCTCTCTAATAAATTTTATATTTCAGTCATTCTCAACAAGAGTGAATACAAACAGCCCGCCCAAACTAACAACCACAAACAGTGAAAACGCGTGTAATGCAAAGATTCGCAAACAAATAGTACAGGTTTAAAAACACTTTAAAAGCACAAACAACACCATGTACGGCCAAACACTTGAAGTTCATAGGGGCTTTGTACTCTAAAGTGACTTACTCATACGTACCTAACCGTATTCTTAAAGAGCCTGCTACAAAGAATATGCAAAGTACTCTCACGATAATATCACACAAACTAGCTTTGTCCATTTCTTTTACTTAAGTTATTTATAACTCCGGTCCTGCCAAGGTATGCTACGTCATAAAAAATATATTTCATAAACAGAATGACCTTTTTTGTTAAAACACCTTAAAGATCTGGCTAGTTTTTAATTTAAAAAGTTCTTATAACACAAACTGTAGCTTCAGTCAGCCGAAGGTACACTGTGCCCGAGTCCTAAGAAACTTAATAGCTTAAAACATTATAAAAATAAAAGGATCTAAATTATAATTCGTATTAAATCTAAAATGTCATCAAACAACACAAGTGAACGGTTCACGAATGTTTCTCAGCTTTTAATAGAAAACAAATGTCAAATTTGCCACCAAAAAACATGCGAAATTTTGCCATTGTCCTACTTCCTCGCTTGTTTAATAACATTTTTTTCCCAGCTGTAATAACTTTAAATACAACAAAGTCTTTTATTATCTAGAATAATAAACAAAGACCAAATATAAAGCTTGTCTTCTTAGAGCAGTTCGCGTTATGAGCAAGCTAAGGTCAAAAGTCAGGTATACGATGAAATCGTTGTTACTAAACGCACTGCTGTTTATATAGGTTTAAGAATTCCCGCCGATTTACAACTTAACACGGACATAAACTCTGGTTAGTTCCGAAAGTACAATTAAACAAATAAAATTATTTAAATTCTAAGGAGTATTTGCATATCATAGTGTAATCAAATTTCAAACACCTTCATGATTATCATAATCTCGAAATACTTTATATTATCGCATGCTAATGATATGTTGGTGGTGTTAATTACATAATTAAAAACTGTTTGCAACATAACAATAATTCGGTATTAATACCTCAAGTCTGTGAATATATAAATTAAGTGCAATTAACTAAGCTAAGGTTTATTTTTAATAATATATTTGTGTTTTCAACCTGCAAGTAGAAGTTCATAATTCTTAAATGATACTATTTGCCAGGCCTTTAAAAGGTACTAATAGCGATGATGAAAAACTAAAAAAGTGATATATCTACCAAGTAACAGATAAAGGATTTGTTTTATTACTTGTGCTCTATAAAACTTCACTCCTTAATTATTTTGAATGAACGAAACGTACTCTAGAGTATGCGGGTGCGATCAATATTGACCATTATTTATTATAAGGTAGAGCTGCTATTAATTTAATGTATTGTTAAAGTAAGACATCTGTTATCACTAGTCTGACATCACTAAAGTACATTCCCATATTAGTAATCATTTAAAAATTACATTTAAATAAAGAACAAAGGTATACTCATAATATCGGAAGTAGGGCCGGTTACGTCACTGACCAACTTTCATTACAAAGCGTGCGCGGGCGCAAGCGATAAGTAGTACACATAGAGAGATACTCATACTTAGTATCTTAATGCAATCGGAGCGTATTCGTGAGTGAATCATGTTTTGTTTATTATTATTATAAACAGTTTATAGTGATGTAATGGAGACCACGCGAGATTGAGCAATGGACTTTTATTTAATAAAAAAATATCTAGCATTAAAGCTACTAATTTTTGTTAGGATATAAAGTACTATATGAATTTTCATTTTATGTCTTATAACGTGTTACGGAAGTGTCGTTATATTTTAATAGTCGTAAATTCAGTGTGAAAAAATAATTGTATTACATATATTATTATAATTTTTTTATCTTTGTCTGTATTATACTTTTTGGTGATAATTCTAGGGTAGAGGCTAATTCTAAGTAGAGAATAGCCAAAACCACAAAATTAACTAAACGAAACGTATTACGCCGAATTGAAATTATTGTAACATATTACGTTACGTTAACAAAACAAATGCCTTAAAATTAACATTCATTACAAACAAACGTTAATATTGCCTAAAGCTTTGAGCTGTAATATAATAGATTTCATGCATTTACTCTTATGTAACAGTTGTGGTAAACGAGCGATACGGTCACGAGTGCGAATACATAAAATTCAACTAGTTACAGTAAACCGGAAATAATCGTAACCAGGTGAATGTCATGTTAATAATTGTAATGTAATATTAAGTTACATTATACAATATCTAACGTTTTGTAAGCATTATGAATGTGACCTTTTAATTTAGATTTCTTGTATGTGTAATCTTTAATGTCAGATTGTTTCGATGAGTAACGAAATGCGGAAATATGTACAGTTATTTATGAACTGATCATCATTGATTTATTGATTTCTATGTGTTTACTTTATGTATGGACATTTCATAGTTCGTTCGATCTGTTACATTCGAAAACCATTCTGATGTATTTCTTTTAGTAACATTAATGGTGTACTCTAAGGGATTGTAGACCCTGCTATTAGTTATTCATTTACAATCCACATAATGGTACGTGGATTTAGTACATCATGGTACTAAAACAAGATTTTAAGTAGTTAGTAAAAATGCTTTCTTTATGCTATTTATTCTTACGTACACAATAAAAATACCTTAAGGAATAGTGTGCACAAAGGCGAGCTTAACTCTTGAAATTGAAATTGAGTTCTCTTTCAGCAAACCTAAGAGTGAAGAGAGGATAACACAACAAGAGAGAGTTTAAGTTAGAGAAATTTAAGAAAATATAAATATACAACTGAATATATACAGAAATAGAAATATATTCAAAATAATCAAATATCACGTAAATAAACTATAATATAACCTAAGTTTATACATCAGATTTCAATATTAAACATAAACATTTCTTTATGTGCTCTTCATAGTGATATTTTACGGCAAATATTTGAATCCAATTGTAAACATTTGAATCCAACTAACATTCAACATGTACAGACTATACTCGTACTGTAGGAACACAACAAAAATGCTACTTACTACAAACAAATACGAATTGAATTAAAACATAAAATTGAAATAGAATTAGAATTCAAAAGATTGTCCGTCAATCTCAGGGTACATATTCAAAACTTTAATGAGGTTAAACTTTATTATTAACAGCTATGACTCTCTTAACATTAAATCTATAGAAGTCAGCAAGATAAACCACATTCCTGAAAGAAAAGAATTAAAGCCCTTCAGAACAAGCCTCGTAGTCATGAATGATTAGTGAATTGTAGTAGTTGTATCTTATAATAATAAGTACTAAGTATTCGTTTATAAAAAGGTAGTTTAAGTAAGACGACAACACAATAACTGTATAGAGGAAGTGTGATTCTGAAGTACTTAACCAATAATCTTGCTATATGAGTACTTCAAGCAAGCGGTTTGAAATAAGTCAAATTGGCAAGTAAAAAACTTTAAGTCGAAAAAATGCAATTAATCTTTTAAAGGCACTCAATTTTTTAGGTGAAGGTGTGTTCCTCAATTATACCGAAAGGACCTTTACAGGAAGCCCAAATTCAGCTATCTGTAGTTCCAAAATTGTAATGCTATTGTAATTTTTCTTTTTTTTCTTAATTTTAATTCAGCTCATAACTAGAGGATATACTTATTTTGGATACATGACATTTACTCATCTCATCACTCATCAAAGTCATTAGTCTATATACGTAAATACAGATAATAATGGCGCGCATTAGATTGAATTCCACAAGGAACCAATAGGTGATGATAAGAACGAAGAGGATTTATAATAAAGTGTGTTAAGTATGATCTTGGTTTTTAAAACAATTCCAATTCCATTTGGGTCAGCTAATATAATTTATTACTTTTTCTATATAAATTATTATTATCAAATAAAGTCTAAACTACTATGCATAGCAAGTTTTTTTTTACAAAATTAAAAACTATAATGCAAATATTTATTTAAAAATATAGGTCATGTTAATGTAACCATGTTACTGCTGAAGGCTTGTAAAATCGATTCTATTTTCTTTTAGATATTTAGTAATCTCAATTGATTATATACACAAAACGATTAATTAAATATCTCATTCGTTTCATTAAGAAATGAGCTATCGATCGTAACGATTGTAATTGATGGTCGAATCGATTTGAACAATAGTATTTCAAGAAGACATAATTGATTTAACGATCTCGGTTTGGTTTTGTAATAAATAAATTAAATATTTACTATTGTAACTTTTTTTACATAACATAGTAGTCAACGTTTTCTCAAGTCTCCATTTCATTAAATTCCACAATAAGAACAAAATATTCAGCTCCGTAGTATTTCATTTAAGCATTTTAAATTAAAGTTGATTGGTTTTTGAGTACGTTTTCGATGATAGTACACAATGTAATTACCTAAATAACAATTTTCAATTTAATTTTAAAATTGTTTTTTTTCTGTATTCCTTTTTTCTCTCAACCTCATTTCGGTAACTCAACATAATCGACTTTTAGGAATACAGATCGTAAATACACACCAGTCCAAATTATCAAATGCAAATTACAATTATAAATATAATTGAGAATTCGCACATATCAGTCATCATCAGTATCATATTCAGTTCAATTTATGTATCCAAAACTCTCGGCATGTGACGTCTAAGACGGATGCCATGGCTCTCTTTTACCCTTGAAAAGAGGGTCCTTTATCGAGGGTCAAAGCGATCTAAAAGCGATCTCTGGCGTCCATATCGAACTAAAACAAGAATAAACTACTAACTAAACTTCACGAGTATCTCTGTCCATTGAAGTTTAATAAAATTGATTAGATTACAAATTGGTTTACGTTCTTAGTAATTATATATTGTTTATGTGTTTATGAAAAACAATTTCTTATCCAATGGAGGGGAGGATTTTTTAACTCGATTCTAAAAAATTAAATAGAAATCGAATTGTTTCCACTTATAGTTGTCATGGTGATGGCGATAAGAGCGATACAATATATAATAATATATTTACTCAGTGTTCAATTTACTAACATTATATTTCCAGATCGACCGTTTTTAATTTTCATAAAATAAAGACATATTTATGTCACATGTCCAAAGTAATTTGAATTGTATAGAGCGTTGGCTTGACCTGTTTATTAGTTGAATAACGATAGTACCAATGTCACGGTGGCGGTGTTATTATTAGGAATTTTATAGTAATTTAACTATATTTGCTTCGCGAAAGTTTGAGTGTGTGTGTGTGTGTGTTATATGTTTGAAAAGCAGGGAATTGAAATCTTATTTGATACCGCGGGTAACAGCGCGGGGCATACATAATAGGTACACAATAAAACAACTATTTATGATCTGTAAATCTCTAGATTCTAGGCAGGATTTGTAGTAAACATGAGAAGAGGTTGCATAAAAGAAGCAGAAAAAATGATGTCCAAGACCGAGGTCGAAGGACGATCTAAAATCCAAATCGCTTTCAACCAGACTTCTATGAAGTATAAGGCAACATGTTTCAGGTGAAATTTGTTAGATAAAAACAACCTTAAATACAAGCAATTGAGCCTCAAAATTAAATTATTGTAAATATGTACATTCATTAATATTTTATTAATAATAATAATCTATTTCATAAATATTGCTTTACCATATTTTGTTGGTAATAATTTGATTACATACTAATGTTAGTATAAGTTAGTTAGCCCACTGCTAGTGCCTTTAATAGTCCTATGTCCAGCAGTAGACTATTAAAGTCTGTTAATAAGGCCTATGTCTCTCCTTAGAAATTACGTTTTTGCCTACGCTTGCCACACGGGTTTATATAGAATTTGTTTCAAGTTTTCATTCTCTTTGAAGTGCTGTTGTACTGTGTAGTTGGCTCCCTTAGTCGGGTCTGACGACACGCAAGGGATGAATAGGGGTGGGGACACTCGGTATTCTTAAGCCGTCACTACACGGATAAGTTAATGTAATCAGTTCACAAATTACAAAGATATCGCATAATCGCGAATGACGAATTTCCTTCTTTTGTAGACGGTTCAAAAACTATTACCGCAGAGAAAACAAAAAAAAACGGGTTGTACACGTTTTTTCTATATACATGAATACTCTTATTTCGTACTTTAAAAAAAAACAAAACCCACAGATTTTGTGTGGTCATTAAGTTTGACATGGCTGTTCACCCTTTTTTTAATACTTAATCAATATTAATTCTACTTAAAAAGATCCATGAATATTAATATCGAGATCTTTTCTGGCGACAATATAAGTGCAATCTAACAATAATTTACGCCAATTTTAACCATCGCGAATTGCATGAAAGATTAGTTTTGTTCGTGTAAAGATTATAGCCATAATATAAATAATTAAAGTTATTATAAAACGTTATTGTCTATTTTATAGTTATAAAAAATGTATATTAGTGGTTAAGACTAGTCAAAAAACGTTGACGATGCAAAATTGAGACGAAATTGTTTAAAGTGACGTCAAAACGGACGGTTTGTAATTGAAAATTTTATTTTATCAAAATAATTTTATTTATAACCAATTAAGTAATGCGTTCGTAAAAATAAATGTTTAAGAGAGGCATCTATTTACTTAACATTCTAGATTCGTCACCTACACAGCTACAAGCAGAGAGCGAACTGTATGACGAAAGAGTGCTCACCGTGTGGCAGGTATATGTTTTTTTATTATTGTCTAATAAGAAAAGCAAGTAATTTATACAGAAATTCACCACAATCTCACATCAAAATCCAAATGCATTGGCTGCAAAGTTAACATCGCGTAGCTACAAATAAAGCTGAAACCGAAGCAAATATCTCTATGTGAAAATTATTATGGCTAACTGGATGATGAGATGGCATCACTGGAGGTCACCCTCGAACTGCGACAAAGATCACCGCATTTACTCAGAGCCCTATAAGGTTGATTAACTAAATAAATCCATATTTAAAAAAACGAATGTAGCAGACGAATGAAATGACATTATTAAAAATCTAAAAACGAAACTTCAAGAAAATTGTCACAAATAAATACAATGGAAATAATAATTACTAATGTAATAATAATAACTTTTGAATAATGTCAAAAACCATTGCGTTTGAAACACTTACTTTTTTGACATATTGGGATCACACCGTGTATGAGATGTTTCAATGGTTTTTTTTTAAATAAATGTCTATTTTTAACCTTTTGTTTTTATAATTCTGATAGATCCCGTACTGTACTATACTGTACTTATGTAATGTACTCGTAAAAGAATAGTGTCGACTAACTTAAATTTCAATGTAAATGTACATATCTATAAAATTACCGTTATAGGTTACCGAAGTACAATGCACTGACAAAACGTAACCTATAATATATTCTATGGTGGGTTTATGGTCACACGAAACTTGTGAAGTCCACCGTCTTTTTAAGCAATGATGGTTTTTAATTTGTCTGTTTTTATTTTGAGAACTTCTTAGCCATTTGTGAATGATTTCCATTCCTCTTTTGATTAAGGTTATAGTCAAGATTACTCCTATTTAATTTAGAATATTTTTCAAAATAAAATATTACTCTTAAGCCGTATTCCGGAAGCATTCATTTGATGTCGCCATGTTTAATTATAAAAAAAATACTTTATTATTATATATTAAATGGATAATTGTACTTCATAATTTTTATGATTATAACTTTATTTAGTTCTTTTTGGATATTATTTTTATTATTATCCATTACTGAAATTATACTATTGTTTTATTTTTTAATTACTACCTTAAAATTGTGAACTTTTGTGCTTGATTTACATTTACTGGTTTTATGTTTTTTTTTTGGTTAACAATATTTTATTTTACTGCTTATATTATTATTTTGTCCCAACATTAAAAAATTAAAATTAACAATTAACACACATTAAAATTATATAAAAATACAATTTAAATAAAATACATATAAACTGGCCCGTAACGATTGTCAGCTTGGATTTATGCCCCTAGTTTCAATTTATGTAAATTAAGCATAATTATCTTAATGTGCCTGAAGAAATTCCTAATATTGTCATATGCTAATGCAACATAATTATTACCATGCAAATATTTCCGCTTCCACTTCAGTTGAACCACAGGTTATTCTTTATTTACATACAAGTGTTCTATGTAATGCAATATAATATACATACATTTTTATAAAAATCACTAATAAAGGCGCGGAAATCATTAATATTACCCAAGTACCGCTATTATGATAATTAATTGCAATAGCAATCAAATTACACAGATTTATAAACACAATTTCCAGTTATTTATTATAAAATAAATAGAAAACGAAAGGATATCCACATAGCACAAAGGATAACTTCTTAAAAAAACTAGAAGAAGTCAAACCAGCAAGTGATTAAAATTTATAAATAAAATTTAAAGATAATTAAATAAAATTTAAAGAAACCGAAAACCGCTAGGCTCATTAAAAGACAAAAATTTTTTACAGGACTTATTTACAAGTTCTTTCCCTACCATTGCTTAAAAACACAGACGCACAGAAGATTTATCCATAACATGACAACTGACCGAGTTCGTCAGAGACTCACTCACGATATATCAATAATGACTTTAATAACTCAGGCTTTTGACATTGATACAATAGGTTTTATCGATTTGAAAAAAGGTATATCAAATCAAATAAGTATGATGAGGTGAAAGCCGTGATAATTTACCTGAATACCACTTAAACATTACAGTGTGAAGGATGTTCCATGTTGAATTTTCATATTTCTCATGTTATTCCCTCAAAACCGTTATTTTAGTTATCAAAGAACCACAACACGTTCCAAAAATATGTCACACCGGCGGTCATTGTCCCACGTACTGTTATTTCGCATATTTGCGCACTCCTTGTTCACTTTAGCTTGTTTAAATACTACTACTAATAACTGAATACTAATAATAATACAAAAAATAAAATTTAAAGTTTTGTTTCATAAAGAAAAAAGTAAAAGTTAAAAAGACTTGTATTTACTGAGCGTATACTTTTTAAATAAGGTACCGTACCTACATAGGTTTCCGTCCAAGTGGAAAAGTATTCTAATTTTTACTTTTGTGTACTATTTCTACAAAAACTAAACGTAAATAGTGTATTTTCTTTCTTCATCATTTATTAAGATTTTATAGACTAGGTACTCTTTATTACCAAAAGATGTTAAGTAAATTGCTTAATTTAATCTTTGTCCCTTTTTAAACAATGCAGGATTTTGTATTTTATAATTGGATTTATTGGATGACATTTTTATTTACATAATAAAAGTTTAGTGAAATAGCATATGAAAAACTTTAAACAATATAAACCTCTGGGAAATAGGATCACAAGGGTGAGTGAGATAGCGTGTTCGGATTATTTTAGGCACTGATAACCATGTCACCATTTACTACTCTGATATCTTTACCAGTAATAAACAGAAAAGCAGAGAAGAAAACTATTTAAAATGCTCCAGGTTTTTTTTTAATTTCCTAAAATCCATCGATAGGTTGTCTACTTCTCAAATTTATTAGAATACTAATAAAAACGCTTTATATTATAACGTTCTGTAAAATATAGGTGGTTAATTTTTTTATGAAAAATGAAAATTTTACTTGCGAAATGTTACGTCTTTCATAATATTAATACAATCTTTATACTGTTACTAGCTGACCCGCGCAACTTCGTCTGCGTCTCTTAATAGTAATAAATTGTCTCCGTTTTTGAAACATTCTTCATTGGTGCTCCGCTCCTATTGGTCTTAGCGTGATGATATATAGCCTATAGCCTTCCTCGATAAATGGACTATCTAACACTGAAAGAATTTTTCAAATCGGACCAGTAGTTCCTGAGATTAGCGCGTTCAAACAAACAAACAAACAAACAAACAAACAAACTCTTCAGCTTTATAATATTAGTATAGATTTGAATCAGCACTCACAAATTCTTTATTCTATTTGTAAACTTAGTTTAACTAGATAATATTTTATTTGGTGATGCTCGAACGGAAAATTCGTGTGTTGTGAATTTAAGCACGTACAAAAAATTTTTTTTGGAATCATCATTATCAGCCTATCGCAGTCCACAATATACTAAAGAAACGTGGAATTTCACGGTGTAGTAGGTATTCTACTTTAATAGTAGAATATATATTTTCAAATTTCAACGTCATCAAAACTAACCTTATACTCTAGAACTGATTGCTTCCGAAACTTTACTTATACTAAGACTATAAATAGTTCAGACTATAACTAAATATGCCAAAGTTGCCTCTTGTATTTACATCTTTCCGAATGCGATTAGTAGTAGAACTACTAGTAGAACTACAAAATTGCACACACCTATGCACATGCAATTACCTAACACTAACCTTTTAAGTAGGTATATATCGCAATGAGTTGCTTCTTATAAGCAATAACCTTTGAAGCAATACTTTCGCTTTGTCCGACCCGTTGACACTAAATTTGACCTGTGTACTTTAGCTGACAGTATAGATACTCTGACTGAAAGATTCGATCACTTTAGGTATGTTTTATGTAACTTAGGTTGATTGATTTCAAAATATTTTTAGTAATTTTACGGTACCTTTTACCGGAATAATAGAGATTACAAGAAAAACTGATAATGAAAACTTTAAGTTGGCATTATTAAGATTAAGATTTTTCTAAATCTCCATAAAACTGATTTGACCTGCGTCCTGCAAATGATTTTTTTTAGAGTCACCATTATATGATTGACTTCAATCAATGATTGCAATAAAATTTCCAGGATTTAATTTACGCCTGAATTATATAGAGAAGATTGTCTGTAATTTGTGAATCACTGAAATTTTTTGTTATTTATAATTTGCCGGAATACTAAATATATTTCCTTTAGATGCATTTACATTCATGAGTGATGAACACGGAGAGTGACATCAAGACAAATAGACGTCATGGCTACTTGCAAACTCTTGTAGATACAAAAAAGGGAAACCCCAACCACAGAGTACCATCGACAAAAGGAAAAATAAAAGAAGTAGTCCTAAATAAATTAACGTGTGTTTAAATTTTTTATTAAAAGGACACTTTTAGATAGTAGAAACATTTTCTTTGGCTTTATATTATTATTTATAATATGGTAGAAACAAATACTGATGTAATGTGTAATGATGTAATTCCATGAATTAACGGTCAAGTGTCTACCTCTGCGTGACAACTACATTTAATGGCGGCATTAAAACGAACTTCGGCTAATTATTTCCATAACAACCTTAAACTAGTGCTACCTAACGATTCTTATCTTTAACATATATTACTAATTAATATTAGTTTATTTAGTCTCAAATACAGATTTGCATAACGTAACTGTTCAAGCTTGACTTTCACTTTCAGATCTTTAGTATTATATAGTGTTATTATTGAAGTAGTTTGGTTATAAGCTGCCGAATTCATTGTTAAGAATATTGTAAAAATCTGATTGCTCATATAATGTTTTTTGCCGAGTTAAAAAAAAGGAGGTTCTATCATTGACCACAGAACTTTGTAGGTTTTTCTTTTGGATTAGTACTTTATTGGGATGAAAAAAGAGCACAGAAATAATATGTTTTGTGCTTCTTATTAATTTGTGAGGAATATTGGCCTATGCTGTATTACTATCAACGGGATAAATATGCACATAAGTCGTTATATTAGAGGTTTCGGTCTTCCTGCAGCTGTCACTTACAGGTATACGACCCTGAGCTGCTACTTACATTCCTGCCTTTAACTTTCAAAATACTCTCAACTTTACCACCTTTCTTCCTAAAGTATCCAATTTATGACTAAACCCTTGTCTCACCTCCTGTAAAATAAGTGTGACTACACTGATATGTAACAAAACGTTAACTTTTGATATGCTTCTATCTGCCCCTTTACAGAGATCTTTTGTATGCTACTTACTGACACAACAATAACGTAGGTGTGAAGTTAAATAACAAAACAATTTAGGGGTTGAATTTACAATTGGGTAAATGAATTTAAATAAACGCTAAATATAATAATAAACATATTAACATAATTTGCTTTTTATTTTTTTCTTGTGATCGATTTTTAAGCTATTAATCTTTTTCTGGCGTGAAAAGATTATATTTGTGAAGTGATAATGTATTATTAAAACTCAATTCTATTACTTTCAAAACCCTTTAGCAATGTTCTACACTTCACTGTTTAGCTGATGTTACAAAAACATAATAATACTCGTATGATGTTTAGGGCGAGTCGAAGTATTTAAGGTTTAGATTAGTTTAATCATTAGAAGCTAGATATGTGTATGTGTGTATGGTTTGGTTTCAAGTTGCATAAAAAAGGGTTTAGGTTTTTGTGAGACAACTATGACAAAATTAACTAAAGTAATTAGTTAACTCGTTCACGTGACGAGCAAAAATATAATCTAAAGTCTGACCTCGCAAAATTTAACACATAAAATGATAGCATGAATAATGTCCCCTAATTTGGCTTCAGGGTTGGAAGTTTCTTCACTAAATATTGGCCAATGTCTCAGCTACATTGCGCCAACTTCTAACGCTCCACTGCGTCTGCGCGAGCTATACTTTTTTATGCAAGAATAGGGTTGGCCTACATACCCTGTTTTACTTTTTTTCATTATAACATTTAATAATAACATTTAACAATATTGCTGCTACAATAAGCGGCTGGAATTTTTATGCAATGAATTGAATTTTTTAGTCAAATTAACTAATTCTTCATATGTAAGCATTTCCTACAATAATAGTTACCTAATTTGAAAATTTTAGTTTCGGACTAAGACATAACGAACTAAGGAGTAACTCCTGAATAAAAATTGCTAATCCTGTATCGCGATATGAAGAATACTCTCGCCGATTAGCATATATACAACTTCCCAACATCAACCGTTGGGCCGCTGCCCACCAGGCATGATCACCTCGCCTGGTGGGAGTTGTGTTGTGTTTAGGTCGCCTTTGTGTTAGAGGGGCATGACGCCCGTTCCTCCACATCATCAATATATGTAATGTACACATTATGTGAATGTTGATGTTAACTTGTAAATGTTATATACGAGATACGAGTATATATTACTCATTCGAATACCTGATATATTGTGGAATTCGTAATTGGCGTAATACTCTGTAAATTTTCTACATTTGCAAACTGTCAGCTAACTAACTAAATTAAGAAACGCCATAAATAAATTAAAAAATACAGTCGAATTGAGAACCTCCTCCTTTTTTTGAAGTCGGTTAAAAAAACTAAATATGTAACATTTTCATTAGAGTCCCGGGTGGGAATCAAACCACGACTTCCGGGTTAGCAGTTAGGGTCACTAACCACTAGACCTACAGAAAGTATAATGTGTTAAAAGTTATTTCTAACACTTACTAATTTAGCAATAATTAAAATTAGAAAAAGTCCGCCATTTTTGTAGCACTAGTAACAGCCATTCTGCTTAGATACGATATTGATATTAAACAAAACCTATGTGTGTAATATGACAAGTTAGTAAACACGTACTTTGGCATTTGCTTATTACTCGTAGTACTGTATACATGTCCCAAATGTATACAAATATTAAATATACTTGTATATTTCGGGTGAGTTATGAAATTAAATTCTAGATAAATAGAAAACAGACACAAATTAAATGATCGCGCGTATCTTGCAATTACTCATAAGTTATACCATCAATAATAAAACTTAATAGTAAAATAAATAACAAAACCTAATCTTTGTAATACAAAATATTAACACTAATACTGCCAATAAAGTTATAAAGTAACTCCTAAAACATGTTAGTAAATTAATTCTCAATATCCTCTGACATATGTTTACACAGTTAATTGATTTGATAAATATATAATATATACACAAAATAAGTGGTCTTATCGCTCATCGTTAAGAGAGTCGAACGTTATTTTAAACATCATCGATAAACGATGTTACAATTACGTGACTAATCTCAGTGGTAGATGTCACGCCTAAGCTATGTCAGATAATACATTTAGATGACATGTCATTTTTTTTTTTAAAAAAACGTCTTACCCCTCTGTGATATAGCCTATGTACTATGGTAACCAGACTGCTGATAAACATATCTATATATTTTGAAATACATACATTTTATAGATAAATTGCACCCAGACACAGAACAAATGACCGTGCTCATCAGGCAATATTTGTCCTGGGAATCGAACACACGACCTCCGGCTTAGCAGTCAGGGCCACTGACAACTAGACCAACAGACCCGTCAAAATATTCTTTTGACATGCTTAATTTATATTTGAAGATATTTTCATTAAATACACAACCATCATTATCATTTTCATCGTTAGATAATAACTAGCCAGCAATCAATACAAATCAAAACACAAATAGAAAATAATACAAAAGTTCTGGAACAGTAATAGAAAAGTCATGTGACAGCTAATTTGCAATTACTTACCTTTTCTTGTACGGCAACATTTATTTGTATTCTAGACTCTATGTAGGTAAACTCTTGTAATATGTATTTTTATCATCTGCAAAATGTCCTTTACGTAATTATTTTAAAAAGTAATTTATTCTGTCCCTTTGCAAAATTGACATTAAAATCTCTTTCGAGACTGATTTATTTAACAGGTTTCCAATTAACAGAAGGGCTTGAAATTTGAATTTGAAATGAACATTATGTCCAAATGACTATCGCATTAGAATTTAAAAGATAAGAAACCTACGTGATCATTTGCGTAAACACGTGACTTAAAGTGATTTTTTTACATCTACTCTTGAGATTGCTACGGGTTGAGGAGTAATAAATGCTAAGTATACAATCGCAATTAAAATGCCAGAGTACCATAGTCGTTTAACTTATACTAAGTAACGATGTCTCAGGGAGCTTTGTAGAATCAAGTTTATTCGAGCAAAGAGGTCTAACGATTAATATTGCTAAAACATCTTCAGTCTGGTTTTTCCGGGTTAGATTGACGAGTTATTTTTGATTAAATTAATTCTATGTAAAATAGGTATAGCTTCTAGTATAGGTTCATTATTATTACCAACATTTAAAGCTTTTTGTGGTGCCATATTGAACAAAATAATATTGGCGGGCTATAATTTCTATCAGTTGACATAAGCACTCACTTGTCTCACCTTTTAACCTCACTTAACATTTGAATATTAACTGGTTCTGAATGTTGAATTATGAATAATTCATTATTGAATAATACATTTATTGATTATAATTAAAATTGGATTCGGTTGAGATGTTTGGCAGAAAAAAACAATAGTATTTTTTACAATGTTGTTCAACGTTTTCCATTATTATATATTTTTGAATATTTAAAATAGGAACGCCTTTCAAAATAGTTACTTAAATATTCTTGGTCGCAGCGATTTTTTTTAATGATCACTAGGAAATAGCTGTCCAGCCGTAGCAGTGCATATTATATTTTGTTAGAATGCTGTGTTGTTCAGTAATATTATATTTAATAACCAAAAGACATTTTAATCACCAGAATTATACAATTGTTTTTTTTTCGCTTGATGGCATTGTTACGTTAGAAATATATTATAATGTCGTTTTAATTGTGTGCGAATTCATTTGTTTGTTTTTACTGCACGTGTAGTCACAGCGTGAAGTAGCAGTGAGCCCGTTCGCCATGTTCTCGTATATTTCAAGCCACATAGTATTGTCATACCTACTTCCTTCAAATATGTTTGAACGCTTAGGTGCGCAAGCGCCACTGCAGAAAAAAAAATCTTCACAGAATATAATTCTTTGTTAAGACTAACTTACTCGTACTAGTAATTAAACTAGATTCTTTTATAGAAATTTTTGAAATAATTCTTAAGGAGTTAGTCCATTGCAGCAGTATAGTATGACCGCACAGAAGTCACTGGTCTTTTTTTTTAATGCAAGGGGTAAAAGGGGCAACGCAACGAGCACCACCACTAGTATAAATAAGGACTGATAACTGATCACCAATAAGGAGGTACATAAATAAACGTTCACTATATAACTATATTCAAGCGAAGATATTCTGAATTAATGCTAATACAAATTAGAAAAGCAATTCCAATTTTATTACTAAGGCTTATTGAATCTTTGTTGCTTTGCTGTACCTACTTACTCGCACTAGGAAAATTTTAATATTTTAATATTTCGGACATCTGACACACAACGCCATCTAGTTTCAAACTAAGCAGAGCTACTAAGACAGCTAGTTTGACGGATACTTGTTTTTTCGTGAATTCATACATAATATACATAGAAAACACCCAAACTCCGAAACAATAATTTCCAGATCATACAAACATTTGGTCCGACCTGGGCATCAAACCCGAGACCTCAGCACATCAGTCGCATACGCTACAACTGCGCCACCGAGGCAGTTCCAGGTAAGATTACCCCGTTTGGCATTCAACCAATTTCTACACAAAATCATTGTGCGTAGAAGCTGTACGTTTATGAATGCCTTGCCGGTTTCTATCAGACGTGCGCAATCCGTTACCACTTTTAAGACTATGCTGTATAAGTATTATCTGTCTCATAGTTGAAAATTAGTGTACGTATAGGTAAATTAACTTATGTATGTATAGTATTAATGTATAAATATAGATTAGTAGGATTTATGTATGATAAATATTTCATAGGTTAAGACCTTGTTTATTACTCTAATTTCTGTATACCTATCACCAGTTCAAAATTAATCCAGTCCACCCAAAGGTCCTGGAAGAAATTGCACTAAGCTATAAGGCCGCCTTTTGAACATTACGTCTGTTGTTAATTACTTTATAATGTCTTAAAACCATGGCGTATAAATAAAGTGTTATTTATCTATCTATCTAAGTATCTATTCGTTTTATACATATACAGAAAAACAATACTCTATTTAAAATGCTATAACTAATACAACTATTTAAATAAAACTATTTTAATTTGAATTAATTCTACATATAATCACAAATTAATGTAATTTGATCCTAATCCGTGATCACATTATTAACACTTAATTAGGTAGTATAACAATTTAGAAAAAACAACCTATCGACTAGAAAAATAGTTTATAAACGACACTAATTAAGTTTTAATCGTATAATGTTTCAACTAGGAATATATCGTTTCAAAAATATAAAGCTACCTTAAACTAAAATGCTGTTTCTAAAATAGCTCGACGGTTACATAGACAGGATAGGGCCATATATAGTAGAGAACTAGCTGACCCGCGCAACTTCGTCTGCGGCTCTTAATAGTAATAAATTTTCTCCGTTTTTGAAACATTCTTCATTGGTGTTCCGCTCCTATTGGTCTTAGCGTGATTATATATAGCCTATAGCCTTCCTCGATAAATGGGCTATCTCACACTGAAAGAATTTTTCAAATCGGACCAGTAGTTCCTGAGATTAGCGCGTTCAAACAAACAAACAAACAAACTCTTCAGCTTTATAATATTAGTATAGATTTATAAATTTATGAGCCTCTCAACTAATTCGCAAACAAACACACACACACACACATACTTTACATAGGCTTATCAAGGCGTTTACATTTTGCCAACTATAAATTGTTAGTCCAACTTACTTACGTAATAAAGGCAAGGATATTACCGTCAACCGGACACATAAACATACTTTTATATTTCTAAAAACATTACTACATATTATGGATAAATTACACCTAGTAACCAAATAAATGATCGTCCTCATCACATAATAAAAAAAAATCTAAGTCGACTCATAGATGACGATAAAATTCACCTTTAATTCTCTAGGCCCCGGACGTGCTGCTTCTTGTATAGACACTTATTTTTATTTATTTTGTGTAGTCGAATTTAATATAAAAAAGTGAAAAAATATGTACCCGTAGCTATTACAACAATTACGTTCCCATTTTGCTACAGAAATACTAAAGCTGCACTTCAATGTAACTCCAAAATTTTTCATCGTCTGACTTTTACGGTGGAGCACATTACTTAAAGATCAGTACAACACTAAATTTGCCGCCATTAATGCTTAAATACAATAATCTACTACAGTAAATTAAAGATTAACAAGAAGTTATGGGGGCTTTATGGATAAATTTAATATTAAATATATCGCCAACTATGGCATAAGTTTAACCTTTTAGTGGACATATATGTTTACGTAATATTATAAACTTGATAGCGTCGTAAATCATAGAATATTATTGTATCCATATTAAACTTACTTTAAAGTTTGAACATAAATTGATAGATGGGTTCTCTTCTCTCTTCTAGGATCAATGGTACTGAGTGGTACTGACCCAACTTGACTATAATTCAAAAAAAGATAATATGAAAAAGTATCACCGATTTCAATGCTTAATTAAATGTTGTTAATTACATTGTAATAGAGCTTGTTACCATAACCTCTATTATATATACCGGTATTACATACCGATCTATTGTTTATTTTTTCTAGATTGTCCCATTTGATTAGGTATTACCAATTCATTAAACAAAAACAAATAATTGAAATCGATTTTCAATAGGCAAAGATATCACATAACATTTACATACGACACATACGAGTTTAAAAAAAAATAGTGCACGGTTCTCAGTATTTTTAATTCTGTTATTACTAGTCCATTAGATACTAAGTAGATTAATTAATACGTATATATACCTTTTATTTTTTCGCTTTTGAATGGGTTGGTTCGTAAAGAATTTATGTAACAATAGCAGTAGCCATTTAACTAGGTACTCAACATTACTCCTCAATACACATCGTGATGAACATAAATTGGTAGACATGATTGGTCGACCAGATATAGTTTCTATGAAAATAATGTTTATCATATCAGAAAACCCTGAAGTTTAACTCATCATCATCATCATCATCAACAGCCTTTACTAGTCCACTGCTGGACATAGGCCTCTCCTTAGAAAGGAGGTTTTGGCCTACTATACCACGCTGGCCAGACAGGTTGGTATAGGGTTTGTTTCAAGTTTTCCTTATCTCTGCAGTGCTGTTGTCCTTAGTTTGCTTCCTTAGTCGCCTCTTACGACACCCACGGGATGAATAGGGGTGGTGACACTCTGTATTCTTAATCCGTCACCACACGGACAACTACTAAAATATATCTATAACGTACGTGGCGAGCTAATAAGGTAATAAAATCGATAGGTTCGTGAAAGAGCTGCTGACTTTTGTGCGTGTCCAAATGATTAAATATGATGTAATACAAACAAAATTGGTTTATGAAACGTAACTATAACCTATTCTAAGCCAGTACAAAAAGTTTACTTAAAAATTTATATTCTTAGGCCTAAAAAGTATCTAAAAAGCAGGTATTTTTCAAATTTAATTCAAAACTTCTTCTGGATGTACTGTGACATGGGAATTGTGTAATCCACCTACAATTCCATTCTCGTCGCGGCAAACGGACATGAATAGATAATGATTTTAAATAAGTATTACAAATGTCAATATTTATCTCGCGAAGTTCAACATATCGTCGTCGCCATCTTAATTACTTCGTCAAAACTTTGTACAGTTAGCAACGAGAGACATTGAATGTATTTAAAGGAGCTGCTTGTACATTAGAAATATAATCATTATTGTTATCACAATAGTAATGAATGTGTTACACATTCATCCCATGGACGATCAAAAATGCGGTTTACGTAAATATTATTATACATTTTATGTTTAAGAATCTTTATGACAAAGAGTGAAAAAAAAGTCTTAACATGTTTCTCAACAAATACAGGTGGGCAAATGGTCAAGTCAATAAAACTCCTAAGTGAATAGAAAATTTAATAAATTTTTTCTTTAGAAATAAATGCACTGTTAGTTCAAAATATACATTAATAAAAAACGCCAAAAAACGTCCTAAGTATTAATCTTTTAACTGCACTAAAATAAAGTTGAAAAGTTTTTTTCGGTTGATTAAATTCGATGAAAAATATAAATGATAGTTTAATTTATTATTACACTTATAATTTCCTATTCCATATTTATATTTACTTAGTTAAAATACTAAAAACACATGTTTTACAGACTAAAGGCCATTTATTTAATAAAGCAATATTTTGTCCATATATTATCTTAATTGTTTACACATCTAATTTGTGACTTTATAAAGCATATCTATAATTCATATCGATTTATATTTAGATGTTTTATAAATAGTTTAATATATATATTCCTATGCGGCGAAAACAATATATATTAATTTGTATTATATATGTATAGATTACAAAGAGGTTACACATTTATTATTAAATGCGATCGTTTTTTTTTTAATTTGTTGTATAGATTATAATCTATACAAATAAATAAAATTGAAGTGTCTGTTTGTAATATCAAAATATGTAATAGGTTTTTTTCGTGCTTACAGAAATAATTCCTAAAAACCACACCTATGCCTAAAAACCAGTTTAAATTTTTTGAAGTGAAACTTCTTTATAATCGTTGTGATTTGAAACTCGGTGAAACGAAAATGCGCCACGTTAAAGAAACAAACACGTAAATGTATAGGAGAGAATGAGATAGAATACATTACACATTGTTTTTAATATAATATTTTAACAGCGTGAATATTTTTATCTTTTTATTTAATACTAGCTGGTACCCGCGACTTCGTTCGCGTGGAATTTAAAAAACGCTGCCTTAGTGGATTCGATTCCCGGGCCGGGCAAAACAAAAACAATTTAAAAAAAAATAGCCTAAGTTACCAGCTTATAAGCGCTAGGGCTAGTTCTATTATATATTTGACTGGTGCAGTAGCGTGACATAGAGTACATAAATAATGAAGTGCCGATTGACGCGATCATGACGCCGCATCATATCGTTGTCACCTTTCGTGCTTTTAGTACATAGCAACTATTATATACCTATAACATCTTTGGTCATACATTAAACGTCACGTATTTATGCTAACTAGAGATCGCCTGTTGAATTTCGACCGTTTTAAATGTTTTATTTTCCATCATTGACGATTTGAACGTGAAGTGTCAGTCTTTCATCCTATAAACTTTGTATAAAAACAAGTCAAAATGTATATTGACCCCCTATAACTTTATTTAGCCATTTTAACAAATTTTAAGCTTTATAGCATATATTGTTAAAAAACTTTGGCTTTGTGCTCTTCAGGGTATTCCAAATTTGATATACTTTAGTATAATTCAAACTTCCTGTTCTTAATAACATCGAAAGTTTGAATTATACTAAGTATTGAGTTGCGGGCGTATTAAGTTGGCCATATGATTAATCATATAGCCAAATGAATAATATTATAATACTGTCTTTCTCTGTTCAAAACACTAATTTAATATTCATTCTTAAAACTGACAGCGGTATTCTGTCAATTCTCGACAAACTAAATTGTATTTATCTTATCATAAATAAAGTTCAAAATTCAATTAATATTTACATGGACGTATGGGTGCCAAAAACTTGTACCAATATTACTCGATTACAGCGATAATTCTTGCTCACGGAAGTCTATTCGTGTTCGTCTATTATTATAGAGTTGAACAGTAAGTGTCTATACCTGTACCACTGTTCATCTGTTTTAAAAAGTATCTTTTATACTTTTTTCAGCTTCTTATTAACACACGGTTAGTAACTCTATCATCATTATCATCAACAGCCTTTAATAGTCCACTGCTAGACATGGCCATTTCCTTAGAAAAAGTTTTGGCCTAGTATGCCACGCTGGCCAGACGGGTTTATATAGAATTTGTTTCAAGTTTTCATTCTCTTTGGAGTGCTGTTGTACTGTGTAGTTGGCTCCCTTAGTCGGCTCTGACGACACGCAAGGGATGAATAAAGGTGGTGACACTCGGTATTCTTAAGCCGTTACCACACTGTAAAATAACAACAATACAATAACAACTATAACTTTCATAAAATATTTTGGGTACTTATGATCTGCTCTTCCTCTTTTTCCTTCTTGCATGTAAATAGCACCATGTACTTCAATGTCATGTTCTGCAGCCCAATTCGTGCAACGGATTTCTACATAATTATGGAGTGTCGCTAGATTCATCTCCATTCTGAGAGTGACATAGGGTATATTAATTTGCTTTTAATTGTTTATTTTTAAGTACAGTCGAGTTTTTATCCAGTTATATAAGATATAGACATATATATAAGGCATTTGTCTCGATAATTAAGTATAAACATGCACTTTGTAAATGTGATTCAGACGTTCGCGAATTTTTTTTTCAGTATGTATGTATGTATGTATTGTCAGAGGACCATCTGTCTTTAATTTCTTCATGTAAACGTTTCTATTTATTTTTAAAACGCGTCTTTCAAGTCCATAATGACGATAAAGAATTAATAATATTATTCTTAGCCCATTGTTGAACATTTGAGAAAAAGAAATATTTTGTTGCTTGTCTAAATTTTAATTCTTCCTTCTCATAAATTAGAGAATTATCATTTATAAAACTAAACCCTTTGAGGAGATAGAAAAATAACTCGTCAATAGCAACTAACATAAAAAAATCGGTTTACAAATTTACTCGAAAAGGTTTTATACTGTCTACATTTACAAAAGAACTAACCATTAAAGTTCCCATATAGCTGATATTTCAAACAAATATAGAAATAGCTGTTAGCTGGCTTGTCCTTGCCTCTTTAGACAACGCTATCGGCTGTCCAGACCTAAATTAAGCATAACTTACGTACTATGATTTTAGAACACTAACAAACTAATTACTTACTTAGATTTTTTTAGATTTAAATAAATTAATACATACATATAAATATGTCTTTTACAAAGAAATGCATTACAGACAAAATACATTTAAGATCAAGCTGTTAAATCTCTACTACTGTAAAACAGCTCAATAATAAATATCATTAAGTATCATAGATTATGTTGTAACAAAGAACAAAATGCATAACTAGATGATAAAAAGCAGTTAAATATATTCCAAACGTGGAACATGCCAAGTTACCAATTAAAACTGTAAAGCATAAAAAAGTAAAACGACCTTTTGCTAAAATTATAAGATATAGTCAAACAGTCAACTTTATTAAAAACACAGCAGACGTATTATAGAGGCACCTTAATAGTTCATAGGTTGTCATTCAGGTTCTACAAGTGACCAGATTATATGTAGATTCGATAAAATATTTATAATTACGTTTAAAGCGACAGATTTTTTTATCGAATAAATATGTTTTTAATCGAAAAATACATTTCTGCCATTTATATTCTCGTCGGTTACTACGGTAACTCGAATCGAATTAAATTCTAAATTTGAACTTAAATACGAAGTGCTTAAGGGTTTTGCAATATACTGATAACGAAACTTAGCTAAAAATACATTTAGATGTCAATTTGGAAGACAAAAAAAAACTATTAGTAAAGAAAATTAAAAGTTAAAACTTTGTGGAGACATTAGTAGATTGCAGAAAGACACAGCATAAAAATAATCTTCTTTAAAAAATCTTCAAATATTATTATATTTTTACTGCTGATACTAGACCTTTTGTTAAGTATTTACTGCAGAAATGAGTTTTTGTTACTACAACTAGTTATTTTCACTAGTAAACTTGTCAATGTCTAGAGTAGAAAATGCTCTATTTAGAGTCATATAATGACTTTATTTGTGAACATATCATAGTAATAGCTAATATATTTTCGTAGTTTTGTGATTGTCCATATTTCTGTAAAATACTGTATTATAATTTGAATAAGTTTGTCACTTTGTATTATAATATCACATTGTCTCTTACTTACTTGTAATTAGCCCTCAATAACATACAATAACTATTAAGTATTGAAATATACAGAACCTATATAAAATTAACAAACTTTATTAACTGTCAATAAAGTACATTACGTAAAATCAATGTTTCTTAGGTTTCAATTATTATGTAAATCTATGTTTTTCAAAAGGTCAGAAGCAACAGAATTCTTCGGTATATTATTAAATTCTTGTCGTTAAGCGATTTTCGTTCATAATTTGTTAGGTTTAAATATGTAATGTAATATATTTGCGAAATAAGAGTCCCCAGGTTTTATTATATTTATGTTAGATGTCCCCTCTAAGGTTTTGATTAGCTGGATGTAATCACGTACATTACTGACGAAATTATTACTGAACGTATTTTTTTTGGAATCAATAAATATTTAGTATAGTAATAGTTTAGGCTCAATGTGATTAATAAGTCAGTGGAGTTATTCACCCTCATTACAGTTTTTCGTACAAAATAATACAATATAAAGGGACTATGAGATGAGAGACAAGGTCCAATGCATATAAAAATATAAGCAAGGTATTTTTGTGTATGTCTGTTAAATATTTAAGTAAACTTTGCAAAAATTTACATTTTTTAATAACATATAATTAAATAATCAAGCCACAATCCTTTAAGGAACCTGTATGTATAAATTAAATAAAAGTGTCGCTTTTTTATTTCATGTGTGATATTTTCCTTGTGACAGAGTTGTAAAATATTTTATGTTTTGTCGTGTAATTTTTCGCGTAGGCGTAACATTTTCTAATACTTTTTAATTACCCGTTTGGTAACATTACTTAAATGTAATGTAGTTTAACATTCAAATCACTTTTAAAGTTAAAATCCTTTTTAATTTGTAAATGACATCAAACGTCAAGAAATATAAGAGGGACACTTATGTGTGACTGATAAAATATCTTTATTCTACTTTAATAAATATGATTATTAATATTGGAATTATCGAAACAACGTGTATAGTAATATGAATATTTGAATTGCTTGACTTTTTAACCAGTACAAACCGGGAGGTTTGTAAACGTTTGATTGAAACGAATCAAATTTAGCCTAGATATTCAAAATTGTGATTTAATTTTAACATTAACATCGATTTGAGATTCAATGTTATAAATATTATGATATGAAGTTGAGTTTATGGAGTTAAGCGTAAACCTACCACGTTTAACTCCATCAACTCTATCATGAAATGAAAAGTTTAAAAATTACTTCTAAACCAAAAATATTTATTACATTGAATCTCAAATCGATGTTAATTATTAAAATTAAATCACAATTTTGAATATCTAGGCTAAATTTGATTCGTTTCAATCAAACGTTTACAAACCTGACAACTAAAACCTGATTGCATTTTTATTTACAAACACGGTTTAATTAAGTAATTGCCTAACTATCTCGTTGGGTAACAACCATCGCGGCCGAACTGATTTAACGACTTGTTAATGTTGCACGATTGAGCGAGTTGGGAGTGAGTTACAATCGTAGTAAGTAAGGGTGTCAAATGTCAGCGAGTCCTTTTATTTATAAATTTAAAAAACGATAATGTGTAAAATATGTACTTCACCTGAATTTTATTGACATTTAAATATTTAGTTATGTTCTCAACTCTCGATTTCGGAGAATGTACTGTCTCATTAAGATTTTTTTGGGAACAAACACATAAATATAAGAAAATTAAATATCTTACGCAATGTAATCAAGACTCACATATGACCTTCTTGATCAGACGTAGAATCATTTAATAAAGTTGTATTAAAAAAAAACAGACAAGTATTATATGCATGTTTGTTATACATATGTACATACATACATATGTGGTTGAATTTTACGTATGTCACACATACATATATATTCTAATGAGGTAAACATAAGCACCTCAAGCGGATATTTCGTCAAAAATCCTTCGCAACTTTCAGTTTTGTTTCCGAGTTGCATAACTTACCGTATATAAGGGTTTATTGGAAGGGAGGGCCTGGGGCACTGACGTAGAGATAAGCACTAGTTGAGCACTTTTTAGCCATGCACATAATCCGTCATTGGGTAAATGAGCACAGTTATTTTTTTTTAAAGTTCAAGCACACTCGCGACACAATTTTCTCCGAATGAGAGGAAAACTATTGCCGCGCGGCGCGGGCTGCGCTTGCGACGGTCTGCGGGCGACTGGCGAACGCAAGTGCCCCCACACGATAAAACCTTCGCTTTTCAAGAGTGGGGCGAGACGGCTTTTTGAAAATCGCTACCTGTTATCGAGATCCCGTTTCCCGTTACGTATGAGTTTTCAGCCTTTCGATGTGATTGGTCACTCCAATTTCTCGGATTCTTATTTTAAATTTATTATGTTCCCTATCTGGTATTTTAAACCCATGAAATGCTAAGAGAAGTGAGTAAGATGCTCAGAGAGTACTCAGCTTTTGCCTGCAGCTTTTCTTCAGTAATTTTTTCTGGGATAAAAAGTCGCACACGTGCTTTAAAGTAGCAGACGACGGTGCATGCTCCGACTCGAAGTCAGTAAATGCTTGTGTCCCGCATTTGAAATACTGTTCTCATCTCTATGCAGGGGCACCACAGCTTCTCCCTCTGAACCGTATCCAAAGAAGAGCGACTCGAATCGTCGATAGCCAAAAGATTGGCGCTTTGCGACCGTCTGGATCCCTTGGCGTTACGTAGAACGTAGAGATGTAGCACACGGCAAAAATTTCATCCCATCACTAGGATAATTGGCGCTCCACCACGGTGCGCTTTCAAGACACTTTTTGCCTCGCACTACTAACCTGTGGAACAAGTTATCGGCTGCGGTATTTCCGGACTGATACGACCTTCAAACCTTCAAGAAAAGAGCGTACTCCTTCCTCAATGACAGGCAACGCCCTTGTGACTCCTGAGTTGCAGGCGTTCATGGGCGGAGGTAGTCGCTTTCCATCAGGTGACCCGTCTGCTCGTTTGACCCCTATTCCATAAAAAAAATACTAGATTCTATCTCTGTGTTAAATTTCATCTAAGTCGGTTCTGCCGTTCTGACACGATTGAGTAACAAACACCCATCCATCCAAAATTCAATACTTTATTTTAATGTTTTTTTATGTTAGACACACACACGAGGATTGTTTTTTTTACGATTTATATAATAGTAGTAAGAATTATTATGTCTAGTGAATTGTTAATCTGAAGAATTGTTATTCTAGCTAGTAAATATGTGAGTGAACTGTCCCCAGACTGACAGCACCGTCCGCACCTACTTGAGCAATAATTTTAATTTAAATATATATGTACATATGAAAGCACCACACGTATATTTGAACCTATTAGATACAAATACTCTTGAGGGCGATCTTTTTTTACACACTAATCATTTTAACTAATTATTATATATATAGCGTGCTTGCAGATGTAAATATATAATTATTATTACTCGCATTAAGAAAATTTCGCTCTTTGTATATAAGAGAACTAAGGAAATAATTTTTTTAACAATTTGATCTACAAATTAAAAATACATGAGCTTGTTTACCTAAAGTGAAGCCTAATTATACATATACATGCTAAACTGCCATGCTACGGAAAGTATTTACAATGAAAATACAACTTATACAGGAAAAAACAACATTTACTTGTTAATTAGGTTAAAATTTAATCATTAAATGTTATGATCGTAATTTGACCGACGACTCATCTTTGGTATTTTACACAAAAATAAATCTTGCCTTCATTATAAGATTCTTGATTAATTTATTTACCCTAATCATCTACGTCAATGCTGTTCTCAGAATAAAATAGGTAAAATGATCTGATACTTATTTTTAAATTGTATCTGAATTATAATTCATTTCAGATTCTAAGAAGAAATAAAACTACCATTTGTTTAAAACTATGTGTTTACTGCCACATACCGTAAAATTTCTCTCCCTCCTCCCATTTAACTCCCTACCCACGCTTCGAAGCTCGGCAGAATGGCCCCGACGGCGCGTTGGCTAGCACAGCCCTGAATTTCGAGCCGTGCCAGCCATGCCTGCAGAGCCTACGTGTGCGTGTTCTGCCGTAGCATTTCGAACTAATGATCCGGCGCGACCTCTTCATTATTCCGAACGTCAGGGCGAACTTGGTCGTAGACCGTCGCCGCCTCATATGAGATTGTACGGTGGCCCCATGCGACCCTTGTAGTGGGAGTTAGACCATTAGACCACAGACATGTAGAGGCAGCGAACTACTTCCTGTATTTACCCAAGAAGGGGGCAGCAGGCGATGCAGCGCACACGCTAACCCCGCACTCGCGGGACAAATCGCTCGAAATACTCTTCAAACCTCCACCGTCCAGGATGATGCCTAGGTACTTCAGTGACCAGCCCTCCTGGACTACAGTGTCACCCACCCAGCGCATTGACACCTGCTATTCAAGAGTCACGTGCATTCAAGTGCGTTGCCACCGGGGGTTCTGAGAGTTTGCGCCTCCGGTAACATCACTCACTTGTTTAAAACCGTGAAAAAAAGTTTAAGGTAAAGTTTTTTACAGTTCTCGAAACACGAATGCGATCATAGATACATCATCCAAGATTTCCTAACCACTTAATATGCTGTATCTGTCTATCCAATGAAATTAGTGCACGCAACCAAATTGCATCGTTTGTTGCATCGCTGCAATTAAAACTAAAGTGTCAGTCTTGTCACGAGGCTTAACGATGTTTTATTCAGATAAGTGGTAGCCCTAAGGTCGACATTTTATCGTAAGCATAATCAGTTGAAGTTGGAAAAAAAATATTTTAATATTTTTGTTAGTACGAGTATCACAAAATCATGCTAACAGGACAGAATAAGGTACTGTTTCTCATCATCTTCCTAAATTTATTTAGGGTCGATGCCTCGACTCCTCCATCACTCGTCAGTTCATTGCTTAAAACAATTCTAGCCATTTTCATCCATATTTACTTTGATCATCCTCTACGATAAAATAAAAAGCTGTAGAGACTGCTGGACACTAATATCTATCAACTTCCATATTTAAAACTTGCTTTACTACATTATCCCCATCTCTACACATCACGTGACCATACCCAGGTATATCTTACTATATAGATGTTTAAGTATTTGAATGTTAACCTTTAAAATACCTGTAAAACACCTATTTAAAACCTTTTCTTATCTGGGGGTGTTCGTTAGAGATGTGAAAAAAGGTGGGTCATAGAGAGTTTTAGCAATCTTTATTTTGAATGATCTACGTTTGTCGTGATAGAGGTAATAAGCATCAATATTTATTCGAATGTATAGGCAGGAATTTTCACTTCACTAAAAACCGAATATCAAGCTTACAGATTTCTTGTACTTTTTAGTATTGGAAAAAAACAGTAAAATTAAATAATTTTAGATTGAGGTAATTTCATCTCCCTCAGAGGCAAGAAACAAAATCCTTGTCTAAACAGTTTTTTGTCTGTCTGTTTGCCCGTATCTTTGACAGACAGAGGCAGCACCTTTATCTTCTGGGTTTGAGAAAAACGATCAATCTGATAAACATCCATACTACATTTCTGAGAAAAACTAACTAACTTATGAGAATAAATGATTATGTTTAAATGAAAACTCTCCAAACACAAAAAATATACTTTGTTTTAATGTTAAAAACGATTTCTAGGATCACACATGAAAATAAACTAGCAATAAAACTAAATCTGTTTTATTTATTAATGTGATACATATTTTTGGTTCATTGTGTTTTCCTTCCAAGTAGAACGATGGCAGTCTTTATACGAGGAGGTAATTAACTCTTTATGTGAATATTTTCAAGTTTTAAATGCAATAGGAGTAAATGTAACAGCATACACCTTTTATCACGTCAAATATTTACAGAAAGCAGACAGGTTATCTGATGTTAAGTGACTACCGCCGCCCATGAACCCTGCAGCTCAAAACTCGTTGGTGGCCTTTAAGGTAGATATACACTTTACGGCATATGTGTGTAATATACGGCAAGTGACAATTTCTTTATGAAAATATTTCATATTAAATATGGTACACATTTTAATTATTTCTGATTTTATTGGCCAATAAGTAAACAATTATTTTTAATTCTACATAGGTTAAATTAATTTTCCATGTTCTATCCATTGATTATGAGACCCACTATGTGACGTCACGTTTTACCTTAAATTAAAAATACCTAAAGTACTCGTATTATTATACTTGAATATGTGTTTATATTTGTTTTGTGTACATTAAAAATTAACAATCACAACAAACTCTCACTAACGCTATTTACTCGTAGTTTGTCTGTTTGTCCATGGTATCATCGATGGTTATAGGTTCAATAAATAAAAATACAGGACATAGATATATTATATACTATATTTATAGATTGCGGGTCTGACCGGCACTCAGCCCAGCACACGCTGGAGGACTGACCTGCGTCCGAGCGTCAAGTCACCGCCAGCATTGATCGCGGCAATGCTAGCGAGTGGCGAGGGATGAGCAGCCGCAGTCTATTTTTACGAGGACGTTATGCTCCAGAAAGAGGCCGCGGAGCGGGATCGAGAGAGGGCCGATCTCGCTCGTAGGAGGCGGCGAAGGGAATGCGGCAGAGGTTGCTAGCTTCCCAATCGCTGCCTAAGGCTCATCGCTCGGCCACATCTTGCCATGTGGCCGCTGCAAACGATCCGAGGCAGATGACGCTCCGGTGCAGCCGGAGGGGTGTCGTTCAAGGCGGGGCGCTATTGCGCCTCCTACTGTTAGATCTTTGGCAATCTTTGCGGGTAGTTGGAGTACGAAAAAGTCCAACAACAGTCTTTCTACAGAACTTCAATATCGTCTAATACTTGGTTTGTGGAGGTATGATGGCAGTCGCTCCGCGTCAATAATCGAAGTTCAGCAGTAGCGCAGCAGTAACGCAGTAGACTTGAAGCCGCCCTTAACCTACTTTTGGACAAAGAAGAAAGATGTAACTTAATTTAATTCGATGCTGTTGAGTTTGTTTCTTTTATTATGACATTAATTTGACCCCCTCTTTTTGTTATAAGCCTATTGCATTAAAAATGAAAAAGAAATGCAATGTAAAGCACAAGCTTTACTCACTCCATTGAGTGATATTGTGCAGCAAGGTGTTAATAACCTCCTTTTTCATAGTCATACGTACTCGTATACATAGTTATACGTATTTGCATCTTGGACTAGTTTTAGACTAGAACGAACTTGATTAATGAAGTAATTAAATTATATAAATATATTTTAATAATTCTAAGTTTTAGATTAATTACTTTTGAGTTGCTCTCTGAAGTTCATTATATTTATTAGACTTGGTTTTATTTTCATTGTTTTAGTTGTTAGTCAATTATTGTATTTGGATTGAACCTGTAAAGATAGTGAAAAAAAGTATCCGTAAATAAATAACTATTTTATCCAGATGGATGCAGACTGCCCAAGACCGGTATTGGGGCAGTGGAAGTCGATCGGCTGATGATGACGATGAAAATTTGTTTGTGTAAATTGTAATTTGCGGTAATATTTATGAGGTACGATACATTTTTTTCCAGAACTTTTAGATAGACTGTAATATTAAAACGTTTAAGACAAATTAGGATGTCTAATATACATAGATATATCTATACTAATATTATAAAGCTGAAGAGCTTATTTGTTTTGATTGGTTGATACGATTTGATTGGATGACGCGCTAATTTTAGAAACTACAGGTTCGAATTGAAAAATTCTTTTAGTTTTGGATAGCCATAGATCAACAATATAATAATATTATGTACATCTCACACACGGCTGTCTGATCTCAAACTAGGTAGAGCCTGTGCTATGGTAACCAGGCTGCTGATAAACATATAATAGATTAATTTCACAAAGACGCAGAACAAAAATATATAAAATATAAAATTCATGTCTTTTGAGAGCCACTCGGCTGCACTGATCTGTCTGTCTTGTTAACTGGCTCCACGGTGTACGCCCTCCATAGTCATGGGACAGGAAAGTTTAAGGTTACAAACATATGGTTGTCCTTAAAAAGGAGGTTTCTCCTTTCTTTGGAGAGGCCTATGTCCAGTGGTGATCTCATTCCGCTAATAAATTTTAACCACTGTTACACTTTCATATTGGCTGAATTTGAAAAAAACATCAGATTTCAACCGATAAATTAATAAATATCTGTCTATTTTAATCCTAATTCGTTCAGCTGTGTTGATAGATTAGTCAGTTAGTTTCGGTTTCCTTTTGCGTAATATATCATTTAATATATACAGATTATATATTGACCGCCAATAGTTCTTTATTTGTTACGTAAATCATACAAATTTTATTGACATAAATGAATCTCGAACGACTTTATTAAGCACATCAAGGTCAAATTGCAAATTAAAATAGGCTACTTATGCAATTACCTTTTCAATGCCTCTATGTTCAAATGAACAACGGAAATCGTAATTTAGGCTTTAAAAAAAATGCGGTTATCGATCTAGTTCGTGTTATTATTGATTACACACGCCAACCTTGCTCTAAAAAAAATTATAATCTTATTTAGTTTTAATATCTTCATAGATTAGAAATCATATATTAAATAGAGGCTTCTGAATTTTAACTTTTGACTGCGCGAATGGTGTAGTGGTTTAAGCGGTCACCTCGCCGCTTCCTACTGGGCTTAGTACTATGGGTTCGATCCGCACGTGGGACAACACTTTGTGTGATCTACAAGTTGGTGTTCTCAGTTTGGGTGTTCTTTGTATTCGTTCCTGTATGTTTATTAAGTCCCCCGCGACACAGGATATATTGATGCTGCGGGACTGGTCTTTTAAAAAACACTATTAATGTAAAAATAAGTCTTTAGCCCAACTGCTGCCCTCTTCATTATCGGAGCTGCCACATTCAGAATTTGTCAGAACTTCAAAAGAGTAAAGTAGACACTCAACTATACCGTATTTGTAAATGAATTGAAGATATGCAAGATTTGCTGATGCATTGTTTGCTTCAAGACCAAAAAATTGTTAATCAATTGTTTTTTTAAACTCGCACTTATCATGCAAAGAAAACAGTTTGGGCTGTGCTCCACCAGACATGATCATTTAGCCTGCTCGGAAACATCTAGCCATTCTTCCACAATATTGAGACATGCTAAACAGCGACTTAAGCGGTGAGTCATTTAAGTTGCAAGTTTTACTACGTATGTAGGTACGTCACGGAAATACAGGTATGTAAATTAGTTTCACATCATAAAAGCGATGTGTCAAAAAGGTTTCCGTAATTAATCTCAAATGATTTAAGTGGCAGACCTCGTATTTGTATAGGAATTTGTTAGTAGAAAACGGCTTTAGTAACTCTTTCAGAGGAGGTAAGTTTAAGTAGAATTTTTCCAAACGGAATACTCCAATACACCAAAAATCACGATGTGCAATCACTATTAGCATTTTTCTGTCAACGTGACCAAGTGGGTTACAATAGCACTGTTCTTGAAATTAGTCCTTGAATAAGACTTTGAATAAACGCGATTTACTTACTATCAATATAATGTAAAGAAAAGTGGCACAGTGTCCTTTTTGGTTTCTTAGGATTAATAAATACATTAGTGCTTGCAATAATTACCGATATATTATTTTTATTAAAAAAAAAAGTTACATGCCAGTAGGCTTAAATTCCTTAAGTATTTAATGCAGAAGCAATTATTCTGATAGGTGGAATACGGCTTCATTAACAAGCATATTGCAAGGCGTGCACAACATTAAGTAATGTCATGGTAACTACTATAGTTAATTTCTTAAGTACACATAATACTGAATTAATGTCCCCTCACCAAACTAAAAATACGCCAATTAGTACGCAAAAAATTAATAGTTTACAAGTTCTTTTACTATTTGTTTATATTTCATCTAGTTTTCTTCGTTAAGAATTAAGTCTGTAAATTAAATATGTTACGCTTGTGTATAAATATTGTATAAATTTTAAATTTATTATATTACTTACTCACTTTTGATTAATTAACTAAGAATTAATTAGAAATTAATTAATTAAGAAAAACGTGTTATTAATAATTATGGAATGTTATGTTAATATTAATTGTATGCGATTAAAATGTAACATGCTAAACTTTACAACAAATTTTATAAGGCAAAAGACTAAAATATTTAAAAAAGAAAACAAAAATATAGTTTTTGCAGATATTTATAATTGAATAGATAATATTTTTTCTCCATTCCTTGATGCTCCATAGTAGTCTGCATGCTCCTTAAAACTCATCTGGAAGCCCTGAACACTACCAAATCCGAAGGTTACACGTTTCTCATAAGTATACAATTCTAATATATTCTTTTTAATAAATTTACTAGACAATTCTTTTAAATCGAGGAAGCTAGCTAATTAAGGAAGTATAAACGAATTACCTAACTAGTATCTATTCTCACAAATCACTTCTCGTAGGCGTATACTTACTTAAGTTTCACATGAAGTTTCGTGACATCACAAACCACACTTTTAAAAAGAATTCACACTTCAGTGTCGTTCGTCTTCCTTTTGTTTGTTGATTCCTCAACGAAATGCGTAAATGTATGTCATTCCACAACAAATTTGGAGTTGTCTGTTACCGCAAAAACCTTAACACCTGTTAAAGCATTTGCAAGTTTATTATATTTTCAAGAAAAAACTATTAATTGGTATACATGTTCATATTTTAAATGCAGTAGATATATCCTGCAGTGCAAATTAAGTTTACTTTTGGAAAGTCATTGTCATCATCATAATGATGATGAAGTACATATATCCTGTTTTATTTCGACAAATTATCTGCCATATATTTCTTTGTTCAAGTTTATTTTCAGAAAGTCGTTGTCACAAGCTATGTCAGGATTTATGTGAAAATGTTGCTAATAACTAAATTACTATTCATTTATAAATTATTAAAACTGAACACTCCAGAGACACAACTGAACTCATCCGCGTGGTGACGGATGAAGAACACCTCTTTATCCCGTGGGTGTCGTAAGAGCCGACTAAGGTAGCAAACTACGCAGTACAACAGCACTGCAAAGAGAAGGAATACTTGACAGAGGTTTCTGTTTACCACGCTTTCCAGATGGGTTGGTTTATGGTTATAAACCAACCCATCTGGAAAGCGTGGTATAGGCCAAAGCCTCCTTTCTAAGGAGATGCCAATGTCCAGCAGTGGACTATTAAAGGCTGTTGACGATCGTAAACACTCATCATCACTCATGTCATGGAACAATGGTTACCATAATGGTAATGAATAGAATCGAATCGATTAGAATCGCAGCATTTAGATATCGTGACTATAAACAGATATAACATAACCTCAAATTCTTAAAACATCAAGCGCATATCACAAACCGCATAATGGATTATACAATACAGCTGATATACATAATAAATGATATCGTGCACGAACTGGTCTGGGGTAGACGGATTCCGGTCCACATCTATCGACCTGAACATTTCAGAATAATGTACATAATATTACCTGACACGCGATTGATTAAATATTCACTTTTTTCATGGTTTACATGCACTTGCTTCACTGATAGAACTGGTTATTTCAATTTAAAAATATATATATTTCATGAAACAAGTGGTTTCATGATATATATACTCGTATATACGGATGGTGTAGTGGTTTAAGCGGTCGCTACACCACTTCCTACCTGAGTCCCTCTAAGTGTTGTGGATTCGATCCCCATATGGGACGATACTTTGTGTGATCCAAAATTGTTCTTCTGAGTCTGTGTGTTCTTTGTTGTTTGTAAAGTTCCCTGTGTCACAGGATATATCACAAATGCGAAAGTTGTTCTTAAAAAAAAACGATGGCACTCCGGGAGTGCCGACAGAAGTGGAAACTTATATACAGAGGTGTCGGTAACGGTAACGATAAAAGAGTCGCGAGTTCAATTGTTTTTCCCATCTCAAAAAATGCCCAACGCGCCTAAAGAAGTTTTCAGTTCGTAACAGTGTCGCGCGTTCAATGATTTTTTCCCATAAAATACATTATTTGTGTTTGTTGTTCACAAAATGTCCAACTTCTTTATGCAGAAGTTTTCTCTTCAAAGAAAAAAGTATGCTAGTTGTCCACTTCAATGATAAATCATCAATGATGGTTTGTTTTGTATAGGAAGCAAACAAGCACATATGTTACCTGATGGTAAGTGACTGCCGCCGCTCCGCCTACACATGAAACTCAAAAGACAAGAAAAAAAACAAAAAGTCCACAAAATCTGGTCACCCACACTGCTGGCCAAATGTGTAAGGACTTGACAATTAAGTTTAATGTAATTGTTAAGTGTATTATTAAAATCGACATTTCAACGACCGTGGAGACCCATCCGTTACGGTCCTTAAATAACTTATCCTTCAATCTCTACAATTGCAATTCCAACTTAAATTACGCAAAACAATTGAATAAAACGATGAAATTAATTCTCTTGCGACAGCCGAATAATCACACAATTTTTTTTAACAGAATAAATGATATAGTACCCGGAAAGTTGATAGGCTTCCGTTCGGCATCTTCCCCTTTATTGTGACAGAGCCTTGAAGGTACATTTCGTACAGCCTTGTTTGGACAATCAACTTTTCCTACAACATTTGTTTTCATTGACGCTTCCGTATTTCACTCATTAAACCTCGCAAATCATAGCTCTTTTGAAATTGGAAAATGTAATTGTTATATAAGATAAATCCTTTAAAAAAAAAGTCTTTTCTCAGTATTTTTTTTTTCACTTTTGTCAGTATTATATATATATAGTATACAAATCTAAGTAAAAAACTATTGAAGTACCCTCAATATAACAGGTAACATTTTAATAGTAATGGTCCCTTCTAGTCTGTTTGAAGTCGGTGCTAAGCCAAATAGGTACTTGATAGGCTTGGTAGAATGTAGCGCGGCACCTGCAACAGTCTTCATGATTCGCAAAACCTGGTGAACGAGCTAAAGTGGGTTACGCACATCTGCAATGATATTATTATATTGAATGCTTTATTAAGTAGTTGATTAGTTTGCGCACGTAATTGATCTGGTTGGTTTTTATTAATTAAAAAAAAATTGCGATGTTTCCTTTGAATTATATTGAATTCTTAATTTTTTATTCTGCTAATGTAAAGCCTACCAGTAGACCAGTATTACTTATTGTGCATCGGGCTTGGCACCCTACTCCTAAAGATCAAGGATCCCTCTATCATCAGCTTAGCAACATGACATAACGACTACTAAACGCAAATACCTGTAAAGTTGGAGAAATAAGCTAAACCACGGTTAAAAATTAAAATACATAGATAAAAGATAACTTATTTTGAGTAGAAAATATTTAAGAAAATAAGTGCTACTTGTAAATCAAAAAGTCTACATTAGTAATTTAGATTGTAAATTGTGTTTGTAAATATTATATAAGGTTTAGTAAGGTTTGTAGTAGTTGTTGTAATTTATAAGGTATTATTATATTATACATATATATACATATATATATATGTACATGTATATTTATATAAATGTATATTTATATTATTATTATAACTTGTAGCTTAAGAAGTATAAATTGAGTGTATTCAGTCTGGTGAAGGATTAAGAATACGGAGTGTCACCACTCCTATTCATCCCGTGGGTGTCGTAATAGCCGACTAAAAGAGCAAACTACGTAGGACAACAGCATTGCAAAGAGAAGGTTAAGAACATTTTTCTACACAAAGACTCACACCGGCGATATTCACAAAGCCATTATCCTAAATGACGCTAATTACACACCACTTAACTTATAAGAACAAGCAAATCTCCACAACACTGAAACTAAATACGGTAGAACCAGCTAAAAAGATAAGAAAATTAAAATCCATAATAGTATTTAGTCATCCATATCTTGATAAAATTTAGTCTTAATAATGATGTTAGTATAAAAATAATAATAATAATTTACATTGATGTCAAATCTAATACGTCAATCATCATTACCAATTAAAAAAATCATTTTTTAATCCAATGTTTGTCAATTTCATTACACATATTCTGTGTCAACATTCTTAGTATACTATTATTACTGCACCAGAGTCTTGTTCGCACAGGTACAATTCTTTTCCTCATATAATGCTATCTATCCTAGCGTCTGCAAACATACCAGACGCACTACAGCACCACGGTAGCTTCATGAGTGACCGAAATGCATTATTGTATTGAACTCTGACGGTGTTGAATGCTCGCCTATTATGATTGGCCAAGAGGCTACAGGCATAAAAAGATTGACAATATGCATTGAACAGAGTTTTCTTGACCTAAACAGTACATCGGCTGAACCGACGACCGAGAATGTTGGCCCTTATCACAAGCGAGCGCCGTTCTCTATCAATATCTAAGTCATCATTTAAATTAAGAGTTATATGGTGTCCAAGATAAAAGGGAACTATCTATTAATGCAACTGCTTGGCACGCTTAGAAAATGCAATTTTTTTATTATTTTTTTCGGCTATGGTTAATTAAAACATTATTCTCTGAAACATCTTTCATGCCTAATTAGTCAAACCTCAAGTTTTCTAAATTTTGCAATTAAAATGCAGTGGCCGTGAGTTTATAATTTCGGTTATCTCACAGACGTTGCGAACTTTTCTCTAAATGTACAGACAGCTCTCGAATCGTAAGTGTTATTTTATTATTAATAGCTATACATACATCAATTATTTATGAAACATTTTGTTTATGATTTAGATAGTATCGTAAAGGTAGTTTTATTTTTGTTGAAAACGGATGAAGTTGAAAAAGGATGCTATCTAGAAGTCGAGGTATACTTTTATAAACTTCAAATCTGCCTATTTCTTCGTATTCAGTGAAAAAAAAAACAAAACTACGCAGAACAACAGCACTGCAGAGAGAAGGAAAACTTGACACAAAACCTATACCAACCCGTCTAGCCAGTGTTGTATAGTAGGCCAAAACCTCCTTTCTAAAGAGAGGCTTATGTCCAGCAGTGGACTGTTAAAGGCTTCAACAATGTGATTCAGTGAATATTTAATTACTTATGTAAATGGCATAATAGATTACAATTAACTCAACCAAATAGTCGTAGGATATGAATATCGCATGTTTCATTTTTCTATTTGACGCAGTTACATACACCCACATTGACCTTCAATCCTAAATGTGTCAAGAAATAAAGACAGAAATAAACGAAAAAGGTATGGAAATCGTTAATTAACATTGAAATGTTACTTAATAATAATTTAAAAACAGTATATTTGGGTACACTTTATTGTGGTGTCATCAGTATCATCCGTGTTGTGGTCACCACACGGACACGCTTTCCTATACTGTAAAAAAGTACTGACTGTTATCTCTATAAATATCTCAATCACATTAAAATGGCGACAGATTTTATTACCAAACACTAGACAAACTATGGCGATAACGGAAGTTTTCTTACCGGAAGAATTTCAATCAAAACAAACCGGATAAGTTTTATGAGTTAAGAAAAGATATGTGCGAATAAGTATATATTAATAATGAACAAGCATCAAGGAAAATAGTACACAACAAGATATTCATCGTCTAATAACGCGCCATTAAATAATATTATAGGAACAAAATTATAATACTTTAGTACACTTTTCCGTATGCAAAGATGCTCGTATTTACTTAGTATCAATATTATAGCAAAGTACAGAACATGTCAACATTATTTTTATGATATGGGAGGCAAGCAAGCAGACGTGTCACCTGATGGTTAGCGACTATCATAGCATAGATAAATATAATATCATCACAAGTAAAACAACAATAAACAACAGGTGTACCGTGAAATTAAATGAATGTTGAAAACAGGAACAGACCAGTTCAGGGGCCAAACTAGAATCTAAAAAATTATGCAGATTGAAAAGATGGTACCGTGTGAAGAAAGGGCTGATTGTGAGGGAACCACATTTTTTTACATTTTAAAATTAATAGATTTTAAATTATCTAAGACAAATAAAAAATTGAGGAAAATGTACTACTGAGCCGTAAACTTTGAAAAGAATAAACGCAGCCAATAGTTATTTTTTAAAAGATAACCATACAAATTAGTTCTAGTAGCTGGAACACGATTATTCGTGTATGGTGTATGGTCTTAAAACATCATGGTAATTCTTTCAACGTTGGGTGTACAAACTGACATTTGCAGTTGAAATCTACGGAAGAAAACGCTTTTTAACTAAAATGTTTGATTGTTTTTTATGTTTCAGAATTCTCTCTAAGCGAAAGCAACTCGTTTTTTTTACACAAATTACGCAGCAAATAATAGACGAACTTGAAGACCACAATGATGACCTTATATCAATATCAAATATCGCATTGTAGTTTACCTACATAGTAACCCTGCCAGTACAATCAATCAATTTATTTTAGCGTGATAGGATAATATTACAACTACTATCTCATCTAAAGTCTGATATCCTTCATTACTCATTTATATTACATCACATTACTCCAATATATGACTCATCGAATGACATCTTTCCTTATGACTGATCATCTCGTTAAACGGATTTTAGACAGATAACCCTAGATGCTCTAATGGGTCACTTGGTTAATAATACCTTACAGAAACGTAATTTAATCCCTTTGGTCTCTCTAATTCATAAATAATTATAAGTAACCAAAATTAATACATATAACATAAGATCTTCAAAAACATAAAAGAAGATGGCTTTTAATGACCTACAGAACCAAAGGCGCAACAGTTTTTTCTATTGTATTGAAACAGATTTAAAAGATGTCCTACATTTAATAAACAAACGTAGAATAAGGTACTTTCCTTTTAATGTTTGCCGTCTATAGACTAACTAATGATAATAATAGCCTCTACACACTACACACACACACACTAGGCAGAGCTTGTACTATGTTAATTAGACTGCTGATATACATACTTATATACGAGTATTTCTAAATACATACATATTATAAATAAATTACATCCAGACACAGAACAAATGATCGTGATTATCACACAAGTCATTGTCCTGGGTGAGAGTCGAACCCACGACCTATGGCTTAGCTAGTCAGGCTAGTCAGGTTGGTATTAATATTACACAAACCTAAATATTTTTTTAATTCAGTTTTATCTTTATATCTAACTCTTACATCACAGACTATATAATTGGCTAGACAGTAGGGAACCTTGACCCTATAATATAAACATAGACGTCATTAAATTTGACAATTATTTACAACAGAGATTTTGACAGTTACATTTTCTACTCCATTGTGTTCACCGTCTATGTAACTTCATGTACGAAAACCAATTCTATTGTGCGTTGACATTTAAGAGTTAATAAACTCATTTTACTATTTAATTTGATACATATCGTCATGATAATTTAATATTCTGACGTTAGGTATAGGAGTTTGCTCGTATTTATACCTTTTCTTACTGGGGACCTACGAATAGAAAGTTATTTAGTAAATCCATCTATCTACTAGTAAAATGATAAGTTATAGTTCAAAATAAATTGAATGGTATTTGAGAGCTGCACTATCCACTCGACTCGGTCAAAAGAGCACTTATATTAGGCCCAATATGCGTCATAACAATGCAGATAAACCCAAACTCAAGGTTTGCTCCTAAAAAGCTACGGAAGAAGAGACGGTCAATAGGTACGTCTAGGTATGTCATCCAAAAAGAGTATTAAATCAATTAACTAGTTGATAGTAGTTAGTTATAAGGGAAGCTAATAAAACTTTGTTAAAAATAAACAGATATGAACCGTGAGGAGGATACGGATTTCAAATTGATCTTAAATGTTATGATTAACTATAAAACTACTAAATAATGATATAGATTGCCCCGAGCTTTTAGCCAAATATATTTTAATATTCCACGCAAATCAACTCGTTTCAATCCACCCCTAAGTGTACCTAGAACTACATCGTACAATCGCAGAATAGTTGTATTGTGCGAGCAAGCAGAATGTATACATAATTTGATGTAAACAGTACCGACCCCTTTACTATCAATATCCCCTTAGCTTCGGTTAGTTCCCCTTAGCTTAGTTCATTTTTTATCTTTTGTAAATAGTAATTAAAACCTAAAATGTACATATAATTCAAATGATTTGGTGAGATCGTGTTTCAGATAATTTAGGCTTTACTCTTTTTTTTCTGTTTTTAGGGATTGCACATCAAACTATTAATGTGAAGACTTGTAATTGGCTGTCAGGTGAATATTGTATCGTTTTTAACATTTCTAGCTGTGAGTCTAAATATGTAAATAATTATATAACTCGGTTTTGCTAGCTATCATTAATTTCCATTTTTGTTGTCAATTTTCTTTTTGCACCCTATAAACTATGACTGTGACTGATTTCATTGCATTAACTAAGTTTGAACCAGATCATTAGATAATTAATTATAATTTGCATACATCAAATTATAATTAATTATAATTTGCATAGATCTGTTTTGTATTTACATTTTTATGAAATAGTTTCAAATCAAAGCCAACCAATCGTAACTTTAGGTTGCATTGCCTTGTAAGTTATTCTCTATTTTATTTTATAAAATTAATTAATTTTAGTTTTACTCCAAAACATATTTCCAATCAATCTTTACTGCCAAGTGTTAGATCATTTAGCCCTGAGTGTATAACGATTACTAATAACTCATCACTCATATTAAGGCGTGAAGCCTACTCCAAAAAACACGACGCATCATCAGTTCCTGAAACGCAGTCACTATGAAAACAAATCTACCCACATTTAAACAACATAAGCATATTTGACCTCCTTCACCTAATCAACTATTTTACAACCGGTTTGGTCTTTCCGTACCCTGGGGCAAAACATTAAAAATCATCGTATAATTGTATGAAGATTAATTTCATTATGTTAACAAAATATGTAAAACTTTTTAGATAGATGTAGGCCGTATTCATGGCTTTGTAAGCTGTAACAGATGCAGATTGTTACATTGTTATCTATACAAAATTCATTATACCATTTTAGTAGAGAGCCTTAAATAGTTGTATGTTATAAAAACTGGCTATTCATTGGTTTATTTGGTCAAAAGGTCGTCTTAAATAAGTATTCACAACTTGGGTTTTGGCGTTTTATAGAAAAACAACTAGTAAAACAAGCCACACTTTACTAATAATCATGTAAACTACGAAGAAGTTAGTTATACGTTTTAATTAGAAATGGGTTCACGGCGATATTCTAGATGGAGTTCGTAATGAACCACTCCCACACAAGTAAGCCTAAACCACTACTTGGGTTTTACATTAATTTTAGGCTCGTACATCGATGATGACAATGATGACATTGATTGGGTATTTAAAACTACTAACGCTGTATTCTGTTACATGTCCAGATGTGTCATGTCTTTTAAAATTATTTATGTTCAAAAAAGGATTAGGTCTTCTATTTGACTGTTAGTAGTTATGTCTTCTGCAATCCTAAACAAAATTTCATGATTATTTTTAAATAGGAAATTCAGTGAAAAGTTCTGCCATAATTACCTTAATGTTTTCTTAGATTGTGAGATGTGATTAGGTATCATTCTGGACCCCGGGGGCTGTAGTATAGTAGAAGAGAGGGTGACAATTGTTTTGTTTTTATAATGCAATTACATATACATAATATTAAATATGATATGTTACTGTGACATGACAGACCGTGTGGTGACGGATTAAGAATACAGATGTCACCACCCCTATTCATCCCATAGGTGTCGTAAGAGGCGACCAAGGGAGCAAACTAGGACCACAGCACTGCAGAGAGAAGGAAAACTTGACACAAACCCTATAACGACCCGTCTGGCCAGCGTGGTATAGTAGGCCAAAACCTCCTTTCTAAGGAGAGGCTTATGTCCAGCAGTGGACTATTAAAGGCCGCCGATGTGTAGATGATATTAGAAAACAATAGGTAAATAATAAGAGCCTATAGTTGTATAGACTATAATTCAGGGTTACTCAAGTATTCATTTATAATATAGTAGTATTTATATATCATTTTTTTATTTTTAGATATAAACATTCTTGAGTTGCAGATGTCTGTAGGTGGCGGTAGTCACTTACCATCAGGTGACCCGACTGCTAGCTTGCCTTCCTGTACCATAGATGATAATAATTATGCTATTAAATAATGAATAAATCATGACTGCATTCGCAAATATCTGGTTGCATTTGACTATCAAGTTAAATCAACTACAATAGATTCTTTAGAAATGTGTATTAAATCAAGTTTTGTTAATTAAAAATAACAAATAAATTACTAGGTTATTTGTTATTTTTGTGGTCTCTTACAATACTTAACGAGCTACATTATGTTAAGTAAATTATTGTAACTCTTGCAACTATTCTATTACAATGCACTTTGAAGTCAAATGAGTACCTTATGGTGAATGAATCCTTAACGAATGAAATGTAAACACGTTAGCCTCAAAAGTTAAAGGTAAAATGTATTAAAAGGGGCAAAAAATACTTATTCAGTCATAATAAACCCAAAATAGGATTAAACCAATTCATTCAATTATACATTTATTCAATAACGTCTTTAGTGAATAATAAAAACAAGATGAGAAATCACCCATTTGACAGTTAAATAAAACCAAAATTGCAGTCTAACATCAAAACAAGGCTTTATAATAAAATGCTCTATAACAAAAAATTGGTAATTCCGCTAAAAAAAGCGGTTAGTCGCCTAATGAGAGTTACGACTTTTAAATGATAAAAAATGACCGATAAACTTAGTGTGACATAGGACGAAGAGACATCGCCTTTGCCATTCATTAAATTCGGTTCAATGACATTTATTTATTTAAAAAAAGAACAATACAGTTCACTCACATAATGAGAAAATGTAATAACACATAAGAAACTAGTTAAGTATCTCTGTGATCACAATACACTATACAGTATTATAAAACTAAAGATATGAAGACCATTTTTTTGGGGGTCAGCTTTTTGCTTACTTACTAAATTATTGTACTAAATAAAAAATAATTGTTTATGACAGTTATTAATTAGCCCTTTTTACTTCATCGGTTTGTGACGTAATAGTATACGTGTCTATTTTATTTACTTCCTAGCGGAAAACTAATATTGATTAATGTTGCGATACTAAAACAAATTCAATGTAGGCATTCTAGTCATTCTTTATTTTAAAATTTGTAAACTGTAAAATTATTTATAGTACTTGAAAAATATGTATTAAATATGGCTCATATTGACTTTATTTACTTAAATTAGCTAAAAATTGTTGAAACTTAGGTCACAGGTGACCATGGGCGACGGTAGTCACTTACCATTAGGTGACCTGCCTGCTCGTTTGACCCCGAAATTCAAAAAGAAAGGTCAACTGTCTGTTACTCAGAGAGATTTTAAATAATTAAGTAGGTACACGCGTTTATAACTAAACTATCTTTTTCGTCCGCATGGTGGTCGAAATCAGACATCATACAGACAGGATACAATGAATCAAGATTATAGATATATTCTCAATACCAATTTGCACCCCTTTTTAAGGGTGGTTTAAAAAATTAGTAACATCATCATCATCAGCCTTTTATAGTCCCACTGAAAGACATAGAACATAGACCATAGACCTTAGAAAGGATGTTTTGGCCTACCACGCTGGCCAGACGGGTTGGTGTAGGGTTTGTGTCAAGTTTTCCTTCTCTTTGCAGTGCTGTTGTCCTGCGTAGTTTGCTCCCTTAGTCGTCTCTTACGACACCCACGGGATGAATATTGGGGGTGACACCCCGTTTCATCCCGTTTCCGTATTATTAATCAGTCACCACACGGTTTTTTTTCTTTTTTTTAGTTGATAAAATTAGTAACAACGTTTATTAATACTTTTAATAAAGAATATTTACTGTGAGTTAGAAAACGATACTACGAAACATGACGAAGTTGCATATAAATTTCCAACCCCAATTTGACATCCTTAGGGGTCCTTCTTAGTGCACACCTACGTCACCTAAGAAATATTTGTGGAAAAGTAATTCTTCTATATTCAGCGATTACAGATGTGCGTTGATTAATCAGTCACTGAATTAGTCTGCCAGTTTCTTATTTTATAGATATAGATGAATTATGTAATTCTAACTAGTCTGGGACCTCAGTATTGGAATGGCTGATATGTGTATAGTCACTTAATATTTATGCACTAAACAAATCCATTAAGCAAAATCAATTACTGACTATGGAAACCTGTTCGTAGTTTTCCTCATATATCTTAAAACTATAAAGTTCTCAAGACAATAGCAATTAATATGATATTAGTTGCTAATAAGCCTATATTGTTCGATCGTAAGCTATATATATAGCTACGAGTATTTACACGATTATAATAAATGCTTGCGACTAATGCCCTTAACCTCCAATGATATGACATAGTTGAGATCAAGGCTCATTGTGACATAAAACCCAAATGACTCACAACACAATCCTTTGGAAAACGACGGCCAATAGGAGATATAAAGAGATTGTATTCGATAGACAATAAAATTAGATCACTACCGATTGCCTCATAAGTGGGTATCATTAAAGTAGCGAGTAGTCGAGAGATTGGTAAGTCGTTAGTGATGGGTCGGTTTACCTAATAGGATCACGATTATAAGTACTTTATTTTTTAAAAAGCCGTTTCGAAATATCTAATGTGCATTTATATCTATATCTTTGTCAACTGCTTTTTCGTTTCAGTCGCCAAGGTCTGGAATTAACTCTATGGTTCTACGGGACAATAAAAATCCTGAAATGTTTAAAAATAGACTAAGTAGGTTTCTCCTGGATAAAATGTACCACCTTTGTTTTCAGCCTCATTTTGCCATCAGGCCAGTTAGAGGCCAAACGCCTAAACTATTTGTTAATTTAAAAAAAAAACGAGAGTCATGCTGATTTTTTTATATTCATCTTTATTCTCCACACACATGAACTTACAACTACTCATCTTACTTGCCGTATTTGCATATTAAGTAATATGGCAAAACACTTATAGGTTCCAATTAAAAACAAAACCTACCACTTTAGTAGTTAGTAATTATGCGCATAACACTTATGCAAGCATGCGCACGAGTCAGAAACGACCTAACCAGCTCTTACTTCAGCGTATGCTCCACTTGGCATGTGATTATTATGTACACCTTCGATGTATGACGCCGGTCTGTCTACTACCATTAGTTTCTGCAAGTTACTGCTCATTAAAACTGAGAACTGCCTTTAAATTCGTATTACTAATAACAAAATTCGTTTTACTAATAACCAAATTCGTATTACTAATAACCAAATTCGTATTACTAATAACCAAATTCGTATTACTAATAACCAAATTCGTATTCTATTAAGTGTTTGTCTTGCTTTCTTATGATGACAAACTAACATTATAGTTCATTAACAGGCATAATTTTTAGTTTACTATAAACAAGTCTTAAAAATAATAATTATATTTTCGGAAATCTGACACAAAGTCATCTAATCTAGTTTCAAATTAAGCAGAGCTTATACTATGAAAGCTAGATTGACTGCTAGAATACTTGGATACTCTTTTGTAAATATATTTCATTTATTTATTTTATTTTATTTTATTAATTTTTAAAAACTTACAGCTAAGAAGGACAGTGTACATATTAATAATAACTAGTGCAATTACAAGTTTTCACATACAACTAAATAACTTTGATGACTTAACATCTAAACAACTGACTTTACGGATGGCGTAGTGGTTTAAGTGGTCGCCACGCCGCTTCCTACTACGCTGAGTGTTGTGGGTTCAAGCCCCACATGGGACGACACTTTGTGTGATCCACAAATTGTTGTTCTGAGTCTGGGTGTTCTTTGTGTACGTTTCATGTATGTTTGTAAAGTCTCCCACAACACAAAATATATTCCTAATGAGTTGTCTTTTAAAAAAAATTACAAGTAGGTAAACTAACATAATAATCGTAAAATTTGAAAGTAACACAGTGTGTGTAGTATACATCGAAAAACTGGTTACACATGACCTTTTTCATTTTAGTGACATTGGTGGTGAGCAGGTCAATATCTACACTCCGACATGCCATGTCATGTATGCGGCTGGCCCTTATTAAGTAAGAATTTTTACAGTAGGAGTGTACAGGAGGTGCGATCTGCATTAAGACCTAGATTGTACACGCTGTGCGATTTTGTTCATAAACTCAGTCACTTGGATTGAGCCATTCATTATGTTAAATAAGAACGATAAGTCCGCCACTTTGTGCCTTTCATCTAAGGGAACTTAGTAAATTTCTTACATCAACTACTATAGTGAAGTAAATAACATTTGGAATGAAATTGTATGTTTTTCATTGTATGTTTTAAAAATTTTCTCTAAATGCCTTCTAGTCGTTTTATGTAGACGTCATAGCGAGATTTCCACACTTGTGAACCTTACTCGAGGTCACCACGAACCAAGAACCAGTATAGAATTTTGATAGTTTTAAGGCTTTTAAAGTCCGACGAAATTCGGCATATAAATCCCATACATATTACACATAGAATACACTCAAAACTCCGAAACAAATATTTGCAGATCATACAAACATTTGGTCCGACCCGATACCTCAGCACCACCGAGGCAGTCGAATACATAATTTTTACGGGGTGTTTTATAATCAAAATCGTACGCGCCTTTAGCCACCCTTAAATTCATTTGCAGTTTATAGAAGTATAATAACCTTTATAACCTTACACATCTCACACACGGCTGTCTGATCCCAAGCTAGGCAGAGGCTGTACTATGGTAACCAGACCGCTGATAAACATACTTATATATTTCTAAATACATACATATCTATACTAATATTATAAAGCTGAAGAGTTTGTTTGTTTGTTTGTTTGTTTGTATGTTTGAACGCGCTAATCTCAGGAACTACTGGTCCGATTTGAAAAATTCTTTCAGTGTTAGATAGCCCATTTATCGAGGAAGGCTATAGGCTATATATCATCACGCTGAGACCAATAGAAGCGGAGCACCAATAAAGAATGTTTCAAAAACGGAGAAAATTTATTACTATTGAGAGACGCAGACGAAGTTGCGCGGGTCAGCTAGTTATAGATAAATTACACCCAGACACAGAACAAACGATCGTGCTCATCACACAAATATTTGTCCTGGGTGGGAATCGAACCCACGAACTCTGGTTTAGCAGTCAGGGTCACTAACCACTAGACCAACAGGACCGTCCGACCGAGTATGATTGAATAAGCATGTACTTGAATATTTCTACTTTCACCTTTTAATAGGTACATACAACAAATAAAAAATATCGAACATTTTTCAAAACATAATATAAACTTAATTTAATTAAATTTAAATTAAAACCGAGAGAGACGCTTTCTACCCACACCCTTAACTTCTATTCTTATTATTTTGTGTATAAAATACGCAAATACATTAAATTATGCTCATATTAGCGTTCATGTCGTTCGCTGTGTGGTGACGGATTAAGAATACAGTGTCACCACCCCTATTTATCCCGTGAGGGTCGTACGAGGCGACTAAGGGAGCAAACTGCTCATGACAATAGCACTGCAGAGAGAAGGAAAACTTAACACAATCCCTATACCAACCCGTCTGGCCAGCGTGGTATAGTAGGCCAAAACCTCCTTTCTAAGGAGAGGCCTATGTCCAGCAGTCTACTTGTAAAGACTGTTGATGTTGATAATGATGATAGCGTTCATATTGCAGCAAAAATCTAAACAAACATGAAGGTAGAATAAAATTACTATCCTAACTGATAAATTGCTGAAATTCTTACCCAACCATGTAACTAATGGTAAATGATTGTTAGTGTTTCAAATTACCCGTCAATAAATTTCCTGAGGCCTGTCATATTCACTTAAATACAAGAATTCCTTCTCTTTCATTATCCTGTCAAAGAGCTGTAATCATCGGAGTAACGTTGCTCTGCCACAATTCATAATACCTGTGTTTTAAGCCCGCAAATTATACAGAGCATGCATATATGAAACGTATTTCGTCACATACTCGTACTGCTTTTCCTGGACACGATTGATCTTTGAGTACAGGTAGGGATTTGGACTAGGGTGCTTGGCTATAAAAGTCCTTATAATTTGCCTCCAGGATCTTTTTTTTTAGATTGTCGCTGCTGCTTGGGCCTATTGTATTGCTAAAGAATAAATATTCGAGATCCCTGGATGAACTACCATTTCAGGATTCCTTCGATCCGAAAAATGCTCGTCAGTGGCGTAGCTAGGCGTGGGTGAAGTGGGCCATCGTCCACCGCGCGTCTCACTTAGGCGGGCCCTATCTTAAGTGCGAGCAACTCTGGGAGGACATGGACTATGTGCGTAGTCGGCTGCGCAGTGCTGGCATTGTGCCGTCTACTTATGTCTGATCGCATTCACCCGGCACTTGCCGAAGCAACCATGCTCGAGGAGTACCTGCGTCAATTGGTAGGTGACGCGACCTGCCTCTCTACTTGAGTGGGTACTCTTTGAGGTTAGGCAGAATTACACCAAAAGCTCGTTAGCGCACATTCCACACCTAGTCCAGCCGCATGCCTTTGCATCAGTGCCTGTGGGTGAGTGCTTCGCCGCATTTCTAGCCCATTCTCAATCTCATTACACCCACCCCGACGGATCGCACGAGTCGATACCCAAAAATCTCCGATCACTTTTTACCTCGCACAACCAATCTCTTGTTGAAATAAGGGTGGAAAAAGTTGTCGTCTATTTCCTGATCGATACAACCTTTAAGCCTTCCTTCCCTTTATGATAAGAACGTACTCCAGGCGTTTATGGGCAGCGATAGAGACTTACCATCAGTTGACCTATCTGCTCGTTTGCTCCCTCTTCCATAAAAAAGCCAAAAAAAATACTTTAGTAAGAAATGAAATGCCGTAAGTAACGTAAGTTCCAAACTATCAACCTTTTTTGACTTTGACTTGTAATTGTTTTATAGCGATAATATTTTTCTATGACGGGCCTGTTGGTCGAGTGGTTAGTGCCCCTGACTGCTAAGCCGGAGGTTGTGGGTTCGATTCCCACCCAGGACAAATATTGTGTGATGAGCGTGATCATTTGTTCTGTGTCTGGGTGTAATTTATCTATAATATGTATGTATTTAAAAATATATAAGTATGTTTATCAGCAGTCTGGTCACCATAGCACAGGCTCTGCCTAGTTTGGGATCAGACGGCCGTGTGTGAAATGTGTAAGGTATATTATTATTATTATTATTATTTCTGTCTTCTAAAATCTAAATGTAACAAAAGTTCTGAACCGATATAGCTCTAGGATGTAGTGATGTAACAACTACTCCATCGAGATGCGTCTGTGTTTGAGCAACTTGGTATTAGCATGTAATAACTGTGGTGAATTGTTGGAAAGCTTTTCCTGGAGATAGTAGAGCTTATTGTAAGTTTATGTATTAAAGTGACGTAGATACATTAGTATCCTAAAAGACAATGAGTTACTAACATAACACATACACATACAAAAAAGAGTAAAATCAGCTGTTTCGAACAGTTAAATTGTAATTTAAACTGAATTATTGAAATAAAACATTAACATATAGTTAAGAAAGGAGGTTTAATTACATAATCATCAAATTCCACTAAACTCAACAGATCTCAACTGGTATAATTTGAAATTAAAGTAAGCACTGTTGTCACTGTGTGTGTGTGAATAAATTTACATTCAAACACAATTTCAAAATATTTTTATTATATACTAGCTGTACTGTGCCACGCTTAGCTCTGGCAAGTTATGGTTGCAAAAAGTAGATAAAAACCATCTTTGAAGCGTGTTGTGCTGTATACTGTGTCAAAATTAAAGCTCAATCGGTGTAGAACTTTTTGAGTTTTGGAAGTGTACACAAACCAAAAAGTAGGCCAAAACCTCCTTTTTAAGGAGAGGCCTATGTCCAGCAGTGGACTGTTAAAGGCTGTTGATGATGATGACACAAACCAACTTAACATTTTTATAAATAATTATACATAAATTAACCTTTACTATATGAAGAACACGGCATTTCACTTTTAAACAAAAGGGTCATTTTCAATTAGAAACATATAAAATTATGAAAGTTTTTATAAATTTACAGTTACAATAATAATTAACATTATACCAAAATCGATTGTAACAAAGAATAGGATGTAACGATTGACAATCGATTCAACTTTACACATGAAATCATGACAGGTAATCTCAGTTTACTCGTTGTTTCATCTGATTACCCTTCTCAACTTTACACAATTTTGATTAATGAAACTGTGTTTTTGGGCTTCCGCGGTCAAACTATTAGTACAAAATGTCTTATAACACGATTCTCATCGTCTTAACTTTAGGACATTTTTTTTATGTTAGAGGGGGCAGATGAGCAGACGGGTCACCTGGGCCTCAATTCTGCAATTTTATGTTCACGCCAAGCCACTGGAAAGAAGATTGCCATATTTGGGAAAATAAATAAATCCTTTCCTCTAAAAAGTTTATTTATTTTTTCAAATATGGCAATATATATACACTACTGATCACTATCTATATATATACACTATATCAAATATATCACTACTGATGAGCCACTGCCATTCCATCGCCACAGTAAAGACACTGAGTTAGTGTAGACTACCGATATTTATACCGATGCCAATGGCCACTCGATGTCATCTCAATAGCGTGTCAGTGGTATGACAGTGGCTTGGCGTGATCATAAAATAGCAGAATTGAGGCCCTGATGGAAAGTGACCTACGCCGCCCGTGAAGATCTGCAACTCAGGAGTCACAAACGCGTTGCCGGGCCTATATCTTCATAACAGACCACTCTCTTATAATATCTGACTTAACATCAGCAAGATATATCTCTCTGTTATTGTAATCTTTAAACGCTTGCATGAAAGATACACAGACTTCAGTGTTCAGTGTTCACAAAATATAATTTATTACTACCTGACCCGGCAAACGTTGTTCTACCATATAATATAAATTGTTGTATGAGGGTAAAAAATACTTTACGACCTATTCTCCTTATACCAGATATAAAAAAAAACATAATCATTTAGAAAATCGGTCGAGCCGTTTCGGAGGAGTGCGACCATAAACACCATGACCATGCCCATGACAAATAATATCTAATATTTGCAGTAAGGACATTTTGGATGTACGCATCGAAACTAAACTAAATATCGTACATAAATAAATAAGATAACACAGTTAAGTAAATTATGATACTTTAGCTATATACATTAAATGTGCATATGAATGATCGTATGTATGTTAAATTTTAGTTTATTTATCAATTATTTTACAAAGTATTGACAAAAATTTCAAATTACCACCTTTATTCCTTTCTTATATCATTCCAAAGGTTGACTGGTAAAGAATGGCTTAAATTATTAGGTAAGTCTGCCTATGTAATCGCATGTGCTAACGTTTATAAAGACTAGTGCGAGTATTTGTTTTAAATAAACAATAGTTCTTTCTCTTTCAGTGCGACTACTCTATGCTTTTAATTTCTAAGTTTGACATGATAACTTCTCGAAGTTTAAAGGAAGGACAAGGGACACCTTGTCCTTCCTTTAAACTTCGAGAAGACCTTGTAAATACATAAAACAGTATTTAGCGTCTATTAACGGTAAATAAAATTTAAATGGATTCACTGCATCTTGTGGGAAACCCACAACATACACAACATAATATTAAAATGCATGTCCACAAACCGGTAATTGTCCACGGTTTCATATATGAGCCATCGCATTTCTCAAGGCACCACACACATTTTGAATTTATTATCAATTATTGAATGGATTTCCTCAACATCTTTGTCTTCGATTGAGGCTGATATCGAAATTATATGTCTCGGAGGTCTCAGTACAGGTATATGATGAAAGGTGGAGAATTCTATTTTTGATTTACTAAATATAACCTGCATTGAACTGTGAAACAATACTTTGCCATTAATTTGAACTCTGAAAAAAATTTGTAAAACTAGACAGCTATAAATAAAATGCTGAAGGCGTAATTTGGTCAGACGACCTGAGGAAGGAAACTTGAAGCTGGGGCGCTAAATACGAGAGGATATATCGTATTCTATGATCTATTTAAATATCTACGGTCTATAAATAAATATATTTTTGTTCACTTATTGACTTAATAGTGGAAATATAACGAAGTACTTTATGTTCTTAGAGATAATACGGAAACTTACCCCCTCTGTTTACTAATGTTTATATAAGCGAACGGTTTCCTTGTTGTACGTGGATGGCGAGGAAATTAAACCCGGTTCCAACTGTTACGGTTGTGTCTTGAATAATATTTAATGCACTTGATGCTTACCAATACGTCTCAGTATTGTAAAATCTTATGAGTTTAACTTTCCCCATTAATGGTAGTAAAGTAAATTATAAAAGACTAGGCTTTGCTCTAACATCGGCTCTGATATCGGTTATCTTGGTTAAAAGTAGCCTGTGTCTTTCCTCAAGAATTAAAGTATCTTCATACCAAATTTAATCTAAATCTGTTCAGTGGTTATTGATTCCCCATACAAACTTCCACCTCCCTTTTCACACCTTTCAAATTACACAGATTTCAAATTTTATCCTATTCGGTTCAGCGGTTTAAGCGTGAAGAGCTAACAGATAGACTGACACACTTTCGTATTTATGTTATAATATTAGTATGGATTAACTGTTATTAAATTAATCTCTCACTGTCATGTTAGAATAAGCGAATCATACCGTAGGTGAACGTTTCTCGTAAAGTTTTAATGAACTTCTTCGACGAGGTCCAACATAATAATACGAGTATGTTATAATGTAATAACAATCAGCTAATTGAAAATTATAAACATACTAGCTTTTACCCGCGGCTCCGCCATTTGCATGTATGTCGTTTATCGCGGTAAAAAGTAGCCTATTTTACTCGCTGATAATACAGCTTTCCATTTATGAAAGAATTTTAAAAATCGTTTTAGTTATTTAGGCTTGAAAGCGTAACAAACAAACTCATTTTCACATTCATAATGTACTAGCGATCCGCCCCGGATTCGCACGGGTGCAATGTAGATATTAATAATGTGGTATCAGTGTGGAGTAATTAATTCTACTATTATTATGATATGACAATACTACAGGACATCTTTATATACAACAAGTATTCATAGGCCCGCTGCCACCCGCGACGGATGTACGGCCCGAAGCCTTGACGGCCGCTTTGCCCCCGCATTTAAAACCTCTAATATCTTTCAAAAATATTCATTTTAATGATATGCTACAAAGAGCAATTTTAGTCTACATTAAATGCATAACGTATTTAATTGGAAAAGGAATAATAATGTATTGTTTAAATATATTACATCGCTTTGTAAATAACCCATTATTTTTTTGTAATATTTGAAAGATAAAAATGATTACTGAGGGTTATTCTTAGGAGATAGACATATACCATCGCGGCCTTTTTTGGAGATCTTTTTAAGATATACAATTATTTTATATTAATCTTTTATTTTAATATTGACCAGCCATATTATTTAGCCAGCGTTTGCTATGTAAGTGCGCAAACCGTGTTTTTAAGAGAAATCTTTGAAATTGACTCTATTGCTCTACTATAATATGCAAGTATTATACATATAAACCTTCCTCTTGAATCACTCCCTATATTAGTGAAAACTGCTTTAAAACCCGTTGCTTAGATTAAAAGATCTAAGCGTACAAAAAAGAAAAGCGACTTTATTTTATACTATGTAAAGAAGTATGGAAGTACTTACACCTTTGTCTACGAAGGGGGGAGTAAGAGAGGGGGTTGTCTAGCTGTAGATGGCCAGAGGTACATCAGGGTACCAGGGGTTTCCTTTCTAGGGTACACCTGGTTCCCCGGCAACTGGTACAAGAGAAGACGTAAGCTCGCTGCCGCGTTGTTAATGCTCATACTTTGGTTGGGTGGGAGCGGAGTCGTTTAAGTCGGCTACGACCTTAAGGGAGCAAACTACGCAGGACAACAGCACTGCAAAAAGAAGGAAAGCTTGATAGAATTCCTATACCAACCCGTTTCACCAGGGTGTTATAGTAGGCCAAAACCTAAGTTCAGCAGTCGACTATTAAAAGCTGTTGATGTGATATGGATGATGATGTGAAAAGTTCAAACCCTCTAACTAAATTGATCTGGAAACTTGAAACCTATAAATGAGAATTATGATTTTAATAATGAGATGCAGACACTTGTGTAGACAAGTTGTCTTCGATAGATGTCATTTAATAACGTACTCCGATTTCAATTGTTCTTTGGACTGTAATCAAAAAGTTTATACTATCTCTCATTTCATCATTTTACGTATTTTAAAGTTATCCGAAAATATTATATGATACAATTTTTTTTTCGGTGGTACCGTTATCATTTCATATACATTTCACAATAATGAAATTTCAATATACCGCGTACTAATCACATAATATACTGATCATTAAAGCAAATATAGGTCCACCACCTGTTACATCCCAAACCGGCTCCAATCAACTTGAAACACTTAGGTACCATATCTGCTTTTTATTATCAGAACCAGATTGTTTGTACCATTAGTTCGCCGCTAATTTTGCACTTTCGACTCAAGTAATTACAACTTGCAACTTGCGTAATGGAGGCCCCAGTCGCTTCTGCAGTCACGATCAAATTGAAGCACAAAGTTATATTTGCTGCCGAGAATAAAATGAACTTTCTAATAACAACTTTACGTCATACGAACAAAGAAAGATCGCAACTTTTCGCGCGTAAAAAACATTATTGTGGCAACACAAAGCATTAAAAATTATATCAAAACTTCTAAGGCAGCGGTTGCATAACCTCGTGCCCAATAGAATAATAATAGATGTCGCAGAAAAAAAAACGAAAGTGCATGAATTGGAGCGGGCAATGGATACAATGGCATAGAAGGCACGAGTCTGTATTAAAAATATATAATAATAATTGATAATAAGCTCTGGGAACCCACTAGAGGGTTACAAATGTACTTTTCTGAAAACAAAATTACCTACTCGTTTACGAAATCGTTTCTAGCGTAGACGCTTATGGTGTTGCAATCTAAAAAATCTTCTTCAAATCTGTTTGCAATATTTAAATCGCAACCCAAGCATGTCAGCCGAATCATCTGATGATAAATAGATTGTGGCAGTAAACTTTATTTTTATTTTCAATGAGCAAACTATTTTTTTTTACTGAAAGCTGTATTTAGACTAAGTATCATATATCATTTATATTATATCATACGAGTATCATCAATCTTATTGTATATTATATCATTTTTTGAAATAGTGTAGTTCTCTATACATATATGTGTACGATATACATCATAACAGACAAACAGTCTTTTTCATTATATACGGGGCAAACAAGCAGACGGGTCATCTAATAGACTAGGCCGGCAACGCGTTTGTGACTCCTGACTTGCAGACGTGGGCATGGGCATGGGTGGCGATGGTCACTTTCCATCAGGTGACCAGTCTGCTCGTCTGCCCCCTCTAACATAAAAAAAAATAGAAAGTGACGTCAAGCGCGTTTACAGCGTTTGACGTGGGAGTAGGTCCGCTCTTTCTTGAAGTGTACAAGGTCGAAGGTGAAGTCTATATTTATTCTCACTCAGCTCCACTGCCTCGGTGGTACAGTAGTAGCGTATGCGACTACTGTGCTGAGGTCTTGGGTTCGATTCCCGGGTCCAACCAAATGGTCTGTCTGTGTGGTATGGTCTGCAAATATTTATTTCGGAGTTTAGGTGTTTTCTATGTATAATATGTATGTATTTACAAAAATAAGTATATCAGTATTCTATCAGTCAATCTAGTTTCTATAGTACAAGCTCTGCTTAGTTTGAAACTAGTTGTATGTCAGATGTCCGAAATATTATTAGTTATTATTAGTATTATTATCCACTCAAGCAAAGTAAGAGCCACATTTTAATAAATAAACGAAATGAACTAAGATTTTACGACACACTATGCAAACTAACTTAAGATACAAAATAAATGTTATTATTTATTTGCATACAAAGCTGTATTACTTAAGTACAGTGAGAAATAGGTGGATATAGTAATAATGTGTTCATAAATTTCTACTGAAATAGCTTGTAAATATGTTAATCATCATCAAATGGTGATGAAACAATAGCAGGATGTGTTTGAGTCACTTCAAAATGTTGCGACAATCATCCAAATATCATCACTTACATCAATCTCATTCATCTGTTTCATAAGATAAGAGTTGTACAATAATATTCGTTTTTTTATTTCATTTCTTTCTCATAGCGACTTCCATAGACTCTATGGTATTAATAACTAATGGAATTATTTCACAAATGTTTTTAGAGTAAGGCGCCTTCGGGTTTGCTAAGATCACAACAAATATAGAATGGTCTAGATTTTTCATCTGCTTTTTTCGTAAACAGTTGGTGCTTTCCTAACTTTGACACCCTATTTATCTGTTGAAAGAGATTGACTATTGTCACACGTAGTACCTAAGTGCTTCCCGAGGCTATAACTCCTGTAGAAGTCTGTCGAGCCCACCTTATAACCTGCCTACGTTACAGTGTGTACTGTGAGGAGGTTATAAGGTATCAGTAATGTTGTGGGAAATATTTATACCTTTCTGCACCACCGAGGAATCTGGTTAGTTCTGACCCACCACCAGTAGTGTGGTGGGTCAGCCGTACTACATGTAGTGTGGTAGGGAATTTTTTATTGCTATATTTTTAAGCCTACAAACTGTTAGAACAGTTTGGCGAATCGAGAACTTGTAAACAAATGTAAATCAAGTGTGATTAAAGTTTATATTAAAAAAAAAAGACTGTTTCTGTACTGTTGACGTGCTTTGAAATGCTACAGATCCTTTTTATCTACTTTTGTCTCTTATCCACGACGAGCTTCTGTCATGTTGCGACAAAAATTTTGAGAACGTGTACATTTATTGCGGAATAATATGAAAATAGCGATAAGTATTAAATCAAAATCCAACGGTGCAAAAACAAACACAACAATCGTTAATCAAAATATCATGGCTATAGCAAGCAATTTACTTTAAATTTTGTTTAAATATTTACTACCTAACAAGAAATAATAAACGTCTTATCAACCTGTATTTAAAACCAACAATATCATAATATTTTTTAATAAAAATTATTATAAAGTTTTTTCCTAATTCTAGTTTTGTACATTGTGTTATCCGTCTTAAATAATTTCGCTGAAAGACCCGTTTTCACTTTGGATATGTGTTCTTTTTTCGTGTGGAAATCCCCTTAGATACTTCCCAACGGACTGCCGGATGAGTACCAGTAGCCGAGAAACCAGGATATTTGGCCTGCAACCTTGTCTCCCGACGCAAAATATTTGTAGAGACGTGTTCCACACTGTTGCACGCGATGTCGCGCGACTTATTAGGAGTTAACTCTCTGCGAGCGTCTACACACGCCACTTTCCTATACCTCGCCAGCAGCCCGACTTATTTTGATTAATGAGGGTTATAATGTTGTTTTGTGTTCCGCCACACACATATTATTATATCTTCAGCGACATCTCAATCACAACTTTATTGTTAATCAATAACATTACACAAAATCGCAGTCGTACCACGTGAAAGCCGAAATGTCTCCTAGCAAATGCCAAGTAAATTACTTTATTTGCTTAAAACATCGCATAAATTACTGTACGATTTAAATTTAGAACAAATACATAAATGAAATTTTAAAATGCAAATTTACATAAATAAAGTAGGAAACCTACTTTTCTACTTGTTTATTTTTTTAAATTATTTTATAAATACGTAATTTGCAATATAGGAAGGTTACACAATGTTATTATATGACTTGTTACGCATTGACGAAACACTTCGCCTTTATAATATTCTGACAAATTGTGATTTTTATTGAAGTGAAGACAAGAATGATTGGGATAAATTTCGCATAGGCTATTTCTAAAGTGGAAATATAGTATAGGCTACTGTGTTTTTTATTTATTGATTTTATTTATGTTTTCCATTTTTTAAGGTTCCGTACCTCAAATGGAAAAACCTCCCTTATAGGAGGTCTGTCTGTCAAGACCCTTTATCTCGGGCACGCGTGGAGGTATCAAGTTGAAATTAAAACCGTGCCCATACTCTGGTCTACGGTCCCTTGAAGCTGTAAAATAATCAAACTCCTAAGTTAACGTAAAAAAGATACGCCCGTTTATGCCGCAAAATTCCTAGGGTAATTCCCATTGACCTATAACTCTGAAATTTGGCAAGTAACATCGTCTTATACTATAAGAAATGGGAAAATTCTGAAAACTATACATTTGTCATAAAAAATATAGTCTTTATTTCAAGTACGTAATCAATCATATCAGTACGCTGATGGTCGCTGGAGTCGACTTGTGCTAGATTCGATCATTGAGGAACAATTTCTCTTATAAAACTCAAGAATATAAATAATTATAGGTTTTGGAAACTGAATTTCGGGCAAAGCTCGGAAAAAACTGCGAGATTTAATTCCTCAACTACCTATTTATAATATGTACCTACAAAAATGTGTACGGAACCCTCGGTGGGCGAGTCTGGTTTTTTTTATGTTTTACCTCATCTTCATATCTATTTCAACTTTTTTATTTATTTTATTTTACATCTTTATGCACTTATGTACATCGGCGGACTTAATGCCCTGGGCATTCTCTACCAGCCAACCTTCAGGTGGTGTAGAAATCTTGTAGGGTAGGTGCACCGAGGTTACAATTGTAATCGAGATTTTGATACACATATTATAACTTTTTTTTAAATAGTGTAGTTCTCTGTACATATACTCGTATGTGTACGATATAGGTACATCAAACCAAACGAGCAGACGGGTCATCTAATAGAAAGTGACTACCGCCGCTTATGAACGCCTGCCGCTCTGGAGTCCTAAGTGCGTTTACAGCAATTGACTTGGGAGTTGTTCCGCTCTTTTCTTGAAGTGTCGAAGGTCGAAGGTGAAGTCTATACATACATAAGGTGAAGCCTCTGTGGTACAGTAGTAGTTTGATTCAGTGGTACTTTAAACAATTTTATAAACTAAGATATTTTGAGTTTGAGTTTATTTAGTACTTATTTTAGAATTGCATTATTTGACTAAATGCTTTCAGAACTTTGATGACCTTTACCTTTACTTCGTTACAGGGCAATTTAGGAGGCTACCTTGATTTTAACTAGGCAAAGTGAGGGTAGGATATCATAAATCAAATGTTGCTCCAGCAGTGAAATTATAAGCGGCAGTAGCATAATTACATAGGCAACGGACTTGTGGTCAACTGGTCACGGATCGAACCCCACCCGGAGCACTACTGACATGAAAGTATTTGTACTGCAGCATTTATGTTATCTGGATGGGTCAACAAGGCTACTAGTGTGTAACCCACTTTACCAGTTTCTGCAAAACATATCTGAAATACCTCACTTCTGGTGAATAAATTTTAGGCTGCAGAAAGTGTTATGTAAGTAAGAGACACTCCCTGGGTCCACTTGGACTACTGAGTGGAATCCACCAACAGTATATTACCCACACTATGATACGCCGAAATCCTAGAATACTACTAAAAACATTTAGCAACACAAGGCCTATGCATATAAAGCAAATTCTTAAATCACTTAGCGCAAATGATACATTTTACACTTATTAATGGAACGATGTAAAATATCCATGAAAGGTGTGCCAATATTAATCTTATAAACTCGCTGTAAAGGCTATTTTCGTATAATTTAAGATCTTTACCGGAACAAATACACCAATAATCCATCGGGTATCCCAGCGCTTTCACTGCTCCCATTCTGACAAAGCGTGTTTATTCACTTCCTTATGAACCAGTCACGATCTAGATACCAGCAAATTGTGACAAATACTTGGTGTCGTTCATATAAATATTATTTTAAAGCTTTATTTTTATAACCAACACTGATAGAAAATAAATGAGTACAAGTTTTTGCAAGGGCTTTATTTTCTGACTTCCAAAAAAAATCAAATTCGTTCGAAAGTGAATTTGTATTGTGATTTCTTGTACTTAGAATGTCAAATCAAGAAATCAATGACAATACAATAATTAACACGGGCAATTTTAGAATTGTAACCATTTTAAACAGATAACTAAATTCATGAGATAGATAATAAAACAACTACGTCTATTTCTTTTAAATAAAGTAACCAAATCACACAACAACTAGTTACAGCAGTTTATAAAAGTCACCCCTTTTAATTTTATGGGACTTGAAATAATTGTACGAATACTTACTTCATTACCTCAAAAACTCTTCTTGATTCTTTTTTCGAAATTACCTGTTTCAATAAATATCTCTGTTGTTTTCATTCAAATCTGACTGCTCTCACCTCTGACAAAAATTTTAAAATTTATCGATATGGATGTTATTGTACACAAGCTTGATCTATTAATTTAAGGAACTATTAGGTCTATAAGTACATACAAATATGTTTAATCTTAACATGTAAATAACTCAGTGGCGGATTTATTAGGGCGGCAAATTTGGCTTATTTAAATAAAAGAAAACATTATTATATACACGGAGGAAAAAAGTCTCGTATATTCAACAAAAATAACAATATTTTAGTACTATGCAGTGTACCAAATACTCCACCATCTGTATTTGTAAAATTACGAAACGTTTGGTGAAATATACCTACCTTTGTGAATATGGATTGTTAAAATATTCCAATCAAATACGAGTATAATATTCCAATTTGATGTTACAATTTTAAATAGTAATTTTGACTAACTTTTTATTAATCATCACTCAGGTCGGCATAAGGCCCTGGAATGCGCGCGGCGAATTGGGACCGAGTGGTCCTCCCGGGCCCTCTCCGCTACCTCCTTCCTCAATTCACTTCTAGTGATCGAGTGCAGGCACTTTCGCCTCAAAATCCCACGGGGGTATTCTGGCCAACCGCAATTGGCTCTATCCGCCGATAGCTTCACAGGGCGCCAGAGGCGCGCCTCACCCTGGGCGGTCAGAGCCACCAGTGCACGGTGCCATTGCGCGTGTCTTGTCGCGACGCTGCGTCCACCCAAACTGGGCAGAAGTCGCCCAAGGGCAGACGGGAACAGAGCATGCTGTCGAAAGTACTCGTCGAAGAGCAACTTCCCGTTAAGAATCAGGCGCAGATACTTCATCTGGGCCTGAACCGGTACGAATACCGAGTTGATTACAATTGAGGCGCCAGGGGGTGAAGATAGTCTCCGTTTATACAGTACCAAGCAAACTTGTAAGTCCATGTACACTCAGCGTTGTGGGTTCGATCCCTACATGGGACAACACTTTGTGTGATTCACAAGTTGTTGTTCTGAGTCTTTGTGTTCTTTGTGTCCATTTCATATATATGTTTGTGCAGTCCCCCGCGACACAGAATATATTCCTCGTACATGACGGTACGATCCTATAAATAGTCTGCCACTAGCCGCCTTAGGTGATCTGGCACTCTGTAATAGTAGAGTGCCTCCCTGGTGTAGCTGAATGGCAGGCTATTGAATACAGAACACAGCGGCAAAACAAGCACGCCGGGACCACCTACGTGCCATCATGCCATCAAGCGGCCTCACGGCACTCGCTTACCTCTTCGGGCGGGGGCAGACTGCCACTCCCGCCCGGAAAAACAACCGCCTCTATTCCGAGGGGTTCCCACACGAAAAAAAAAGGTTATTGAATTGAAGAGTACGGGCGACAAATATGTAAAACCGCCACTGAAATGATCCGTTCCTCAAACAATCCACTTCTGTTATGCCCCACTCATACTTGCGCATGTGTCAAATCTTTGTTCCCAATAAAGTCTGTCCTCCTCTGGAAATCAGGATAGCACCCAGCCGCCTCTTATTTAAGACGAAAGTCCTAGCTCGAATTCTCGACACTAGCAGATTCATCACATCCCTATGTATTCTATACTGTGTATTCCCTATATGTATGTATGTAACTCAGCAAGTATATATGTATATACATGTCAGTATGTATGTTTGTATATCTGTCACACTGTTTCTGTCCATATCCCTAATTACTATTTTATCGTTACATATAAAACTTAATTTCTAGTGCACCTACTCAAACATTGCCCAACCACCCAAAGGTAGACTGAGAGAAAATGACTATGGCATTACTCCCGCCATTGTACAATGGATTGTTGTTTGTGCAAAAAGAATTAAATAAATAAAAAATATTACGGTTTGTTCGTCTAAAAAAAACTAGAAAACAGGTTAAAAAGCAGACTCATTAAAAAAGAATCCATTTTAAGACTCTAACTATGAGTGTCTACCATCAGGTCTCTCCTTGATGATAGGGACTTATGGCTTATTTGTCACCTAATTAGGATAAAAAACAGTCTTAGTCATTAAATGATAAATTTTGACGCCTGTCAAAAGATGTATAGCAAACATGGAATGTGTAAATATTTTGATGCAGAAGTGTCACGCCAACTAAAGAAGAATCTAAACATGGAAATAGTCAAAGACAAAATAGTTTACGCCTATTTTGTCTTTGTTTATCCTTTGTTCTGATTTAGTAGCTATTGGTGAGTTTTAGTAGATAATGCCTACTGATATATATAATTACATATTGTAAATATATATAGTAGGTATTTCTATGATTACTTTCATCCGGTTACGTTACCCTCAATTTACCTTCTGCCTTTGCTCCGTCTGGAAACAATTACATTTACAAGAAGGGTTGGCGACTGGCTTCGTGCAGGCTGTCAGCCGTATAAGAAACCACTTAATACTTTTGGAAAGTTTACACTTTACGCCAACCCTAAATAAAACTGAAAAATGATGACGATGGTGATAAGATACAAAAAAAACTGCCCTTTTGCTACCGTCGAGTTAATACTTTCGTACCGAATTCCAGCTTCCGAGCGGCCACTACAGACTAACTGCTTATTTGAGTGCATTCTTCTTTTCTTTGAGCGCCCGCCGCCCGCTCCTCTCCCAGTCCCTGTTCTCGTAATACCTCCGGGCCTCTGAACCCAGCGCGCGAGGACTCAATTGAACGGTTTATGTATAGTATATGTAATTTTATAAAGTAGCCACTCTCTTATCGATAGCATCGGTGGTGAAGTGGTAGTGTATGCGACTGCTATGCTGAGGTCTTAGGTTCGATTTCCGGGTCGAACCAAATGTTTGTATGATCTGCACATACTTCTTTCGGAGTTTGGGTGTTTTCTATCTATAATATGTATTTACAAAAAAAATAACTGTAAGTATTCTATAAATCTATTTCGTAATACAAGCTGTGCTTAGTTTGAAACTAGTTGGCGTTGTTTAGATATCCGAAAATAATATTATTATAAATATTATATTATTATTTTCATAACATTTTTATGATATAGGGTACCATTGAATAGTTGGGTCAACTGATGATAACTGACTATTGCAGGAGCAGGGCTTTACTAGCTTTCATAGTACAAGCTCTTTTGGTTTAAAACTAGATGGCGTTGTGTGTTATACTCTTGAGGGGGGCAAGCTCTAAAATATTATTATAATAGTCAGCAAACTCATGATACATAACCAAAGCTAAAACAACCATTGTGGACAATACATACAGCAAAATCTTTACAGACAAACAATCAAATACTCTGAAATTTTCTTTATTTTCATATCTTATAATAAGAATATATTAACCAAGTGTTTATTTAAATACTGAGTTATCTGGTTGGTGTACAAATTTCTTGCAATAAATGTAGGAGAAAAGATTAATTTAAATTGTAATACGCTATTTTGATACTCAATTTGATTTACCAGGAAGGCTACAGGGCAGGAAAAAATATTTAGATGGCTGTACTCTTTTTAACATTATTCAATAAATTATTTTTACAATAATGAAATAAAAACATTTTGATGGAAAAACTTATACAAATGAATTAATTTGCAATATATTAGCTACACAATTCAAAAGTACAGGGTCTACTAAAAGTCATCAACAAATTCCTTTTTTCAGTAGGCCATTTTATGTTTAACCTCTTTTCTAATTTTACTGCTAAAACCTCATCACCTCTGCATATTCGTAACCTGTTCACTTATCTCAGTAAGCAATTGTGCAGACTTCTGTATATTCTCAAACTGATAACCAATGTGTACTGAAATTAATTGCATTTTCTTCAAGTTTTCTTCGCTATTCTCCATTTGATTCTCTGTAGATGCTATATCTCTTGCTGCCTTAGTTAGGAGCTACAAAAAAAATTGTTGTAATTAATAGATTATTAAATTTCCTGTTAAAATATCTATACAATACAACTCATCAAGGATAACTATTTATCTCTGTAAGAACTATGTGCTATTAGGGTATGTTATGCATATCTATCTATATATTTATGTATGTATGTAAGTGAGTCTATGAATATGTATTTATGTAAATGTATGTGTAATTATGTAATGTAATATTAGTTAATATCTAGTAATTGCAAATGTGCACCACACCCTACATATTACTGTATAGTATAGTCCATCTAAATGTTGCCTGGAAGGGATTACAGACTCAATAAGGCTACCCATTGTTACACTCTTTGCATTCTACACTGTATCCTAATAGTGGTGTGCAATAAAGAGTACTTATCTAATACTATCTATACAGCCGTTTACATTCACTTGGATTTTTAACAATATAAATAATGCTATATATACTTTAAAGAAACAAATTGTATTTTACAATGAACTTATCATCATTTGAATTCTTAATTGGACTGTGTTGTTCAAGGTAATGATACAATCCACAAACAGATATACAAGTATTAATGCTAATTACAAAATGATCTGTATCATTTCTAATGATTAGAAACCCTTTTTTATAACGACACATATTTTTTCAATCTGATTATGGTTAATTGGCAATGTTAATTTGACCACTTTGTGGTAGGCTCAAATATGGCACATAATACCTCGTTAGATTTAGATCCTCTTTGTATTTGTCGAGCCAAAGATGAAATATTATTCATGTTCACTTGAACTCTTTCAGCTAATCTTTGTTTTGATTCGGCGAACAATGATCGAGCACTACTCGATGATGCTGAAGTCATTGCGTGGCACTTTCGATTTCAGAGGGGGTATAGTACACAACAAAGCTGCAAGATATAAATTATTTATTTATATTATACGTTATATTTTTTTATAGGCGTTATTCAACAACAAACGAAAACGTCATTAGTGTCAATAAAAAATTGACATTAAACAACTGGCATTAATTTTGATAGGGACACCATCAGTTCAAAAACGATCAATATAGATATTATTAGAGGTTTAAAAGATGAGAAACGAACGAAACATTGTCGAATGATACGAATATGTTTGAGACATATTCCCTAGCATATGTATTATCCAGTTATAAATAGGGAAATCTACGGTTGGAGTAATCAATGTTGATGATAACATAATAATTACAATAGGTGGAGAGATTGCAAATCTTGACAAAAACCTTTCATTGCTGTTGTGGAAAGCAATATCAATGCGAAAAATAGTACAAACCAAAAGTCAAAGCATATTTTTAAAACCTACCAATCCAATAGAAATTTATAACATATTAAACTCATAGAAAAATACTAAATCATCGGGTTACGATGGCATCTCAACAAACCTTCTAATTACTCCCTATAATATGGAAAGCTTTTGAGAGAATTGCTTGTAAGAGTGTCTTCTTTCTTAAAAAAGTTCAATGTTCTCAAAAGTTCAAAGTTAAAGACTTCATCTTATAGATCTGTCTTTGAACAATACAACCTTTTGACTGTTCCTTGCATTAAAATATATGAAATTGCAAAATTGGTCAAAAATAACCGTTCCCTTTTTTTATCTAAAACTATTTTTAGCAGACGAAAAGCAAAAGAACTTTAATTTAACATGTCTATACCCAGAATCGAGCTACTTAGACGAGGTTGCATGTATATGGTTCTACTTTTGTGTAATACTAGCTGATACCCGCGGTGTTACCCGCGTTTGTTGTTATAACAGCGGGCAACACCGCGGGGCGAAACTAGTCTAAAAAAGTAGGTTACTCCTTATGTCATCAGCTATCTGACAGTGAAAGTCCCGTCGAAATCGGTCCAGCCGTTCCAGAGATTACCCGGAACAAACAGACAGACAAACAGACAACAATTGAAAAAAATGTTATTTTGGCATATGTACCGTGTAAACATACATATGCATTTAGTACAAAGCGGTTATTTTAATATTACAAACAGACACTCCAATTTTATTTATTTGTGTAGAGTATAGAAGACAATACCCGAGTAGATTACTGACCACTCAAAATGTTTTGTGTTGCGCTAAGAAAATGGTTTGTATAGTATACAATTGTTATTATTCTTTCAACGATTCCCTTAAAATAACTCATCATCATCATCAACAGCCTTTAGTAGTCCACTACTAGACATAGGCCTCTCCTTTGAAAGGAGGTTGGTGTGTCCATCTTATCATTTTAGAAATGCATTGTAGGTGGGTATTACGAATATAAATAAAAAATATTGTACGTAGTTTCGAAGTGTTACATGTATATTGTTTAGATTAATTTAGTTTATTTGTTATTAGTAATTTAGCAATTAAGTTAGTTTAAGTTAATTTTTGTACCCAAAACTACAACCCTATATTTATATGCCTATTACTATCGAATTTTTGTGACACCCTTTTGTGCCACATTTTACGCAAATAAATTATTAATATTATCAAAACCGAGAAAAGATAAACTGACTCTTTTTGTGTTTATTTAGGACTATTCAAGAAGTGTGTATTATACTTGGACTCTTTTTGGAGTATTAAACATGAAAACTACTCCCCGTTCCACACGCCTTTGAATCATTACATAGGTGTATATAAAGTTCATGTACCACCCATGATGTTTGACAACCTTTGTAAGTTTCTAAATAATCAGTACAAATGTAATTAATAAGCTCTTAAGTCTTTGTAACATTTATGTAAAATCTGTGCCCTCGAGCAAAATGTTAATGACTTGACACCTTTTTTACATAACAACCGCATTTAGTTTTTAACAGTTTCAACCAACCACGTTTCGAGAAAACTAAATACATCTTTGTCGTGTCAACGGGTGAACACCCTTAAGCCGTGCAGCTTGAGGGACACAAACTAAATATATAAGAATGTTATTATTGGCTGATTTTTCTTCATGCTCTAACTTTTACAAAAAAAAAAACATTCTAATGTTGCGTTTCTAGATCTATTTTCCTACTGGAATTTTATTTTTAGTATATTGAAAATGAAACACAAAATTTTAATTGAAAAATCAGGCGCTATGTTAAGGTGGTTTATATTAAATGATCAGAAATCATGATCATGCATTTAATTTAATGGTGATGATTGTTAATTGGCAACTCCGTAAAGTGTTGCCAACCTATTGGATTTTCCACTTAAGCTGGTGGTTTCGACCCCCCTTTTAGTGGTTTAGTAGTAATAGTTAGATTGTACAGGGCTTATAACATGCTGTTTCAACCTCAAGAACGCTTGATATGCAAGGAAGAATGAGGATTGGTTAGAAATGTTCAGGCAGAGAAGGATTATTAATTTTAGGCAATGGGTTGATGTAGGCTTTTGTGCCAACTGGGAGGGGTCCAGAAGGTGATAACTACCTGGACCCCCCCTAAACTGGAAGCGCAAAGAGGGCACACCGTGTGGTTTTAGTCGGTTCGAGTCCGACACACCGCCCCGCCGAACGAGAGCCCCGGTGGGGTGACGGTCCTAGGGGATTTCTTCACGTTAAAAAAAAAAGGCTGTTGTGCCATAGAGAGGTTTCGGAGTCGAGAAAGAAGTGAATAATGTAGGCTACAATTTCGAGGACGTAATCCAGGATGGTAGCTATCTTCCCATTTCTTGGAAATCATTGCGTTAAAAGAAAAAGGTAAACAGAAGACACAGGAGATAATTCAAAGAAGACAAAATTGGGTCTGGGCAGACTAGCTATATAATTCAGGACTCTATGTTTAATGATCCGGTTAAGTAGCAGAAGAGAAATGAAACTCAGTCCGTTATTATCTACTAATGCCTTCCACTTCAACATACTAGAGGTGCTTCCATTGCTCTTTAAAGATGCCCATGTATAACTCTCTTAATACTGCCTCATTTTAATGCCGATGTTGAGTTACGAGACTATAGGTATAAACAGAGAAATAATAATAATAATAATAATATTTTCGGACATGTTTCACACGACATCACCTAGTTTCAAACTAAGCAGAGCTTGTACTATAAAAGCTGATAGAATGGTTATAGACTTTTTTTTTGTAAATACATTCATATTATACAGAGAAAACACCCAAAACACCGAAACAAATATTTGCAGATCATAAAAACATTTGGTCTGATCAGGGCATCGAACCCGAAACCTCAGCACAGTAATCGCATATGCTACCACTGCACCACCGAGGCAGTGAATAGAATAGAATGAAGTTAAATCTTTTATCTGATATGTTAAGAATAATGATGGTGCTGACAAAAACGATAAGTATCATTATTAAATTTTCATAACTGAAACTAGTGCTTTATTAAGTTGCTTATGGTTTTCTTTCGTAATTAATAAAAAAAATGTTTAGTGGGAAATTTTGTGAGTAGAAAGTAGGGTCGTTTCTCGTTAGTGGTTTTCTGGTGGTTTTAGATGTTGAATCTGGTGAAGAGTTCACCTAACTGTTGGCAACACTGACACCGGAACGAAACATCACTTTTAGTTATTTAGTTGAACCAAGTGTTCGATACAGAGTTCGATGTGAGATGTCTGAATCGATTTTTTCCCACTCTTTCGGATAGTGAAAATTTAGTGAGAAAACATCACAAGCATCGAACGTAATGTTCGATTGTGATTGCACCCGATAATGTGAAACCAATTATCGGGTCCTGACTTTTCGCTCGTCACGAAAGGATTTGTGTTGTAAAAAATTTCTGTATTCTAATTCAAATACTAACCCTTGCTCCGAAATGTTTACCTTCAAACTTGACCATCTGTTCCTAGTTCTTCCTGTTGTTATTTCTTTCTTGTTTCGTCCAGCTGAAGTATAAAATAATGTCCTTTATTTACAATCCCATTGTGAATCAGCTAAGTCGACTACTTATTTACTTTAAAAACTCGTCTATTTTTTAAAATGGAACAAGGCGTGACATGCGAACACCTGAATAAGCTTGCAGATGTTCTCGGGAAGGATTTGTGGCAGTCTAAAGAGGTAAATAAATGAATTTTTTTTAGTATCTAACCTCAAATGTAATGTCAATGTAATAATTAATTAACACTCTCGATTCACTTTAGTTATCATTGTGTAACGATCAGACCACCGCGTACTTGATGCAAATAGCTTGTAAACATGCATTACAGGTATGTGTTTATCACTGCCTTGTTAACACCTATCACCCACAAGTTTGTGTTTACATTTTTTACTCCTAGGCAGTGTAATATGAATGTAAATAGTCTGGACTAATACTGATCCCTGAGCTGGCATAAAAAAATCACTAACTCTAACTGAGGGTAGGATGACAATTTTAATCATTGTGCAATGTGTCCCAGTCTAGTAGTCATTTGCCTATGTTTGAAAATACACCTACATTGTAAGGCTATTAGGGGCCTTTTGGAAAATTTAGAAGGGTTATAGTTGTGTAAGCCTTACTGAAAATCTTCTAAATAAAATATTTATCTCAAGACTGCTAATAATAAGCAGCTTTTTTTTGTTGTTCAACCACTTTTTTTAAATTTAATTACCTACACAAGCAGTGTAGGTAATTAAATTTAAAAATTGGTGTATAACATTCACGCTGCCAACCTGATCTCTATTACTAAGCTTATACAAAAAATCAAAATATTTATTGCCAACTAAGTGTACATAAATAGTAGCCTCTTTCAGGCATTGTAAATTTGAGAAAAAAAAAAAGTAAATTATTATTAAATGCAAGTGTTATGAAATAATTATGTTAATTAATACTATAGGAGGTATAATTATTGAAAGAATACCTAAAGAAGACAACACTATTTTTTATTTCCATAACCATAACATTTTACCTGTCTGCATCAGAAGAAGGGTTATGTTTTTCGAGTGTATGTATCCATGATAATAATATAAATTCTACCCCATTCACACAACACTATCTCATCCCATACTAAGCAGAGTTAGTACTATGGGTACTAGACTACTGATATAAATACATATGTATTGTTTTTGTAAAGACCAGATCAAACATTAAATGTACAAGCACTTGTTGACTTGAGCGGGAATCAAGCCTGTGACCTTTGGCATAGCACCAATACACAAACCGCGTGTCAGTAGTTGTCTTATAGTTAGTCTTAAACCCATTCTATTAAAAATGAATGAAGTAATAGCAGTGTTTCTCAACCTTTAAAAATATAGTTTCATTCATAACCAACAGCTTGAATGTATTATTATTAAATTCATATAGGGTTTCTACTGCTTAATACTAAGTTATATGTTAGTAATCTGAAGAATGGTTTGAACTTCCACACAAAATTCACCAAATATCTCCCCCATCACTTGACACAAGAAGCATATTCTTTAAGTTTTACTCACAATTTTGCAACTTGCTTATGCCACGGGAAAACTACTTTTTTTCTTTATAAAAATGATGCAAAATTTCATCCAAATAGGTTGGGCTGTTTTTGCGTGATGGAGTACTGTATATTCATATAAACTTTCGTCTTTATGATATTCATCTTCATCATAATATTAGTAAGATGAAACTCTTGTTACTTTAAAAATGTATTAACCCAAGAACCTTGTTACTGAGGCAAAGAGATCACTATTTTTTAATTTTACCTTTTCTTACATGTAATTACAGGTGTTAACTTGTTTCGACTGTGGGTGTCCAGGACCCAACCTCTGGATTTGTCTGCAGCCAGACTGCCACCATGTCGGTTGCTCTGAAGTCAAAAATGATCACAGCACTTTACACCAAAAAGTAAGAATACCAACCATAATTACATTATCATTTTTAATACATTTTTGAAAGAGAAAAATCATTTATTTTATCATACACAGACATCAATGACTTTTATAAAAACTTGTAAATGTTTTTTTTTATTAAATGTTAAATAACATAAAAACATTGTAATAATAAAGTACTCGTCTGTCCATCTGTTCTGTGTGTGTCTATAACATTCCAATTTAAACAATAGGTAAATATAAAACTTAAATAAAATTTTATATCATCACATCACATCAACCGCCTTTAATAGTCCACTGCTGGACATAGGCCTCTTATTAGAAAAGAGGTTTTTTTATATCCCACTAAAATGAGATTGATTGATCGAGACCTAAGATTTAGAAAAATTATACATTGGTGCTAATTCTGTTGTTCGAAAAGTCTCTAAACTAAACATCACTAAAAAAAATTTTAGTCCTGCCAAATTCTACGTTTTCAGAACAGGAAACGTTTTTTGACAGGACGAAACAAATTTTTAGAGATTTTTAGTTTAGTTTAGAGAGTTTTCGAACAACAGAATTAGCACCATTATAGAACAAAGTTGCTGTCCAAGTTTGTTCTACACATATATTTTTACCAGTTTGCTTGGAATCCCAATGATAAATAGCCATCTTGTACTTGAAGTGTAAGACATTGTTTTGTCTGTATTTATAATCAGTTCAAAGTTCACTCAATACAAAGGGAACATTTAATATTGTACCTAAAGACATATACATAGTGTTAGGTGATACTGTACCATGAAGGCCATATGTGTTTTCATGTATCTACATCATTCTATCAGTATGCACAACAACTCTCATATGCTCTTTAATTTGTTTTCATTGTATAACTTAGTTGTTGTTTAACTAACAAAGTGATAACCAAAAACGGGTTTATTTCCAGTAGTTCCATGAAGCCAGTGCCACATGGTACTGATGTAACCTTAAAAATGCGATTTCTGTACCATTTATTCCATGTAATTTTTATACTACTTTTACAGCTTGTGTCACCCACAGTAGAGATTGCATCAGTTATCAATATTACTAATATTGACAGGTTGCTTGATGTATGCGATCGGTAAAAACAAATGAAGATCGAACCGGCATCACCTATTTCTATATTTAGTGTGTGTGATGACTATTGTAAAAAATAGCTGCAAGCAATTTTCGAGCTCATAAACTTCCACAGTATTTAATTTATTTTTTATAGTCGTGATCATGTCTTTTATAGATCCCCAAAAACACGTTTATAAGGCCATGTCTATAAGGTCGAAAATTGCTTGCAACATTTTTTTTATATCTGTATGACGTTTTGATTCTCAAAAAAAAAGGCGCAGTTTGGAAGATCTTCATCTATTAAATGAGTAGTGTCATCTCAATGGTGCAGATAAGACCACACTATCAATGCGGTTTCGTTTTCACCATTAATTAGCACAAGAAAACAAGGAAAAAGGATTTCATGTCTTATATTATAATACAACAAGCTACGTAACGTACGTAACTGGAACTTTATGGGTATAATTTTCCGCTTATGTTCATAGCAATTCCTATATATGGAACTAGTTCCATATTTCGAACTAGTGGGTTGCAAAAGTTTCATGTAAAACTGGCTTCATGGAACTACTGTGAATAAACCCAGAAACCATTGACTGTCCTGACAGTAGACAGACAGTTTCCTTTACCTATAAACTTTAACTGTTGTTTCTAAGGACCCAATACTTATTTATTAAAAAGTACGCCAGCAGTACATATACATTAAAAATTACAGCATGGCACATCTATACATGTAAACTTACTTGCTATGACTGACTGATTCCTAAATCCCACTTTTTGCCCCGCACAACCAATCTGTGGAACGGGTTATCGTCTGCGGTATTTCCGGACCGATATGACCTTCAAACCTCGAAGAAAAGAGCGTACTCGTTCCTAAAAGGCCGGCCACGCGTTTGTGACTCCTGAGTTGCAGACGTTCATGGGTGGCGATGGTCACTTTCCATCAGGTTCCTCCTTTTGCTCGCTTTCCCCCTCCGACATAAAAAAAACAAACCAACTTGAAAGGACACCAACAAGCCTTGTGCTGGGAGCTCTACCCAGGCGAGGACATTTTAATATTGAAATAACTAAATAATATTGAAACCAATTACACAATTGGTTTAGTTTGAAAACAGTTCAAAAAAATTTAAAACATCTTGTGTTTCGTAGGTATTTATTAAATATAAAATTAGCATTTTATTAACTTCAAGGTGATCCCTTAAACGTTAATAAAATTATATCTAAAAACTAAAATAGAATAGTTATCAAAGAAAACTAAACTGATGGTGGTTACCCGCGTAATTTGCAGGGATAGTAATTTGTAATGGAAGAGGCAAAAGAGGTACCGATACACACACCCACACGTTAGCAAACGAGTCTTTTAGTTGCAAATTGAATGAAATTGTACGTCATACCGTCATAAATAAATATGAATAATTTATTACGTTTTTTTAATATTTGTTCATTTGATACAACCATATTCTCACAAATGTTTATTTCATAATAAAATGAAACTATTACTATTTTAATCTGCTTACACAAGTCCTTCTTATTCTGTTGGTCTACTTGGGGCAGCTGATGCTTTTGTGCTGTAAGTACCCACTAAGAAAGTTTTTTTGGAAATTTCATCCCTAAGGGGGTAAATAAGAGATGAATAGTTGTGGGGAAGTTTGTAATTTTTAAGTTAGAAATAAAAAATAATCACGCGAACGAAGCCGCGGGCAATAGCTATTTCCTATATGTAGACCTACCATAAGACATTATCAGTGTAGACCATTAAATTAATAATAATAATAACAATATATACTTCAAACACGGTCGTCTGATCCCAAACTAGATACACTAGAACTAGGCAGAACCTGTTGATAAACATACTTATATATTTTTAAATACATACATATTATAGATAACTGACACCCTTAAATTGAAACCTTCAATAAACTAATGTACAACAATAGTTATTTAGTTCAATGAGAATTATAGGTATAGTTTATTGCCCGGTCATAACAAGAAACCTAGTAGTGTTAGTGTATTTATTGCTTCCTGTTAACTGTACTTTTCTTTTTTTTTACCTTTTTAAAAAAAATGCACACTAAGTTGATTGTTACATGTAAAATTAGGGTTAATGTAAAGTTAAAGTCAGTGTTAGGTAGTTTTTTTTTTTAATAAAGCTGTTGTCTGCTGTTGTAAAGGGTGTTGCTGCCTGTCCCTAGTACCTCCAATATAATTAGAGCCTATGTTACTGACTCTTTCATGTCTGTTCTCGCTGGTATTTCACTCGCACTGTCATACCGCCTACTGTTTCTTTCTGTCATTCATCATCTTTAACTATTGATATGAGTGGGATACTCATCTACGTCTTAACTCTTAAACTACGTATCTATTTTAATTTTATTCTATAAATTGGGTTTAGTTCAATAACTTTAGACCAAGCATTTTATATCTTTTTACATAAACACCTTAAATACTACTACATTTTGCCTTAATTACTTACTAAATTTTAAACATAGCAATTTTTTTTCTTACATTATTTCTTAAATCTAGGGACAAATTATCTTAAACTACTTTTTATACTGAGTCAATTTATTTGTTATGCTGTACAATAATATACGCACTATACTATGACAGCATATTTGCTAAAAAGTTTTGTGTCTCTTAATCACTATTGTTGCAGTAATCCAGCAATCTATCCTTGTCCTTGCTCACCATGAATGTAGCAACGCTTGACGCATCTATTTCAGGCCTAGTTTGTGTTGGATGTTATAACTTTCCTTTGAGTGAGTGTACAGGGCACTCAAAAAGAAGGTGCAGCACTGTCTCATTTATGCCTGGGTCGCAGATGCACGCCGGGTTTTCCTTACATAGGAAACGGAAAAATCATTTTATCATAAAGAAGCGTAGGGTGCTAGATGTCAATTGCTGTAAATATTTTGTTGAGAGATATTGGTAAAAGTAGTCGTTTTATTATAAAATATCTTAAAAAGCACCCTGCGCTTAAAAATAGAAAAATATAGCTTCAAAAAAATATATTATCTACTTTTTAATTTGCTAGTTAAATTAGCGTGTTTTTAGTTTTATAAACTATTATATCTAATACAGTCTTCTGATCATATGAGAACTGAACATAGATTTCTATGAAAGAAGTAATTGTGTTAATAACATTGAATAATACTTAACTAGGTGTAAGGGCTCTCGTTGTTCTATTTGAAATAATTAGTTTTTAAAATGACGACCTTTGTTTTCAGAACTTTTCGACGCATTGCGTGCATATGAACGTGTCGACGGAGCGGATATGGTGTTACTTGTGCGAGAAAGAGGTTCACATCAGAGCAGCTTTGGCGCGCGCGGTATGTTGTTTCTTTTTTTTTCTATTTTATTTTTAAAAAGACAACTCTTGAACTACGAATATATTCTGTGTCTCGGAGGACTTTACAAATATATATGAAACGGACACAAAGAACACCCAGGCTCAAAGCAACAATTCGTAGTTCACACAAAGTGTTGTCCTATGTGGGGATCGAACCTATAGCACTCAGCGCAGTAGGAAGCGGCGAGGTGACTGGTTAAACCACTACACCATCCGTGCAGCCTCCCTTTAATGCACTATTGAAGAAATATTCGTATGGTTGTAGTCCATTGTTTCACAAAGTATCAAATTACACTTTAAAGACCATTTAAAGTAAATAATTTGACGATAGCTAAGTGTGACGTCACAGGTTGTTACTTTATACGGTTGTCTTCATAACCCACCATGTTGACGTTTCATAAAGATTGAAAAGCTTTATACGCATATACTTTACGGGTGATACCTGCAATTCAAGAATTTAGAGGGAAGGGGGGTTTTACTTGAACACATTATTTAAATTATGTAAATGTACCTAGTTATACTTAGTCTAGCCATAAATATTGTTAAAATTAAAAAAAAAGACATAATATTACATTTGAATTTGGAATCTGTTTTTGTGTTATTTCATTTGCGGGCCAATCGGTTTTAAATATTTTTTAATCTTAAAATGGAATAGGGTGATAAAGTGAATCGCATTGCTGCGATAGCATTACACAAAGTAAGAGTGAATCTAAATACAAATTTTAAACCCTCCATCTGCTTGGTCAAATGTTTGTGTATCCAGCTATCGATAGATAAAATGAAACCTCGTCTATTTGTGACAGAAAAAAATCTGACCGTCTACATAGTATTCGTACGAAATAGGCGATCAAAGCAGTGAAGGAAAGAATTCGAAGAATGCCTGTCCGAAAGCAGCCAAATAGAGCACCTAAAACCACGTCGCGTATTTTGAAAGATGACAGGACTTGCAGCCTCTTAGGACGCACTGGTCATTATGTAACTGATAATTTAAAAATGAATGGGGTGGTAAAATCAAAACTACTAAAGGCTCGATCTACGAAAGCGTAGTTGGTAACTAATGTTTCTGACTTCATCAGAAGTCCTGGCCGTCGTCTACTCCTGAGTTTAATCCGCTGGATTAAAATTTATGGTCAGTTTGAAGAATTATGGCATGCTAACCCCATGATAATTTGCAGTCCCTAAAACAATCGATAAAATCGGCCGTTAATAAATTTCCCATAGGGAAAGCGCGTGTTTCTATTGATAACTTGCCTCAACGTTCGAAGAACTGCATAAAAGACGATTGAGATCATTTTGATTGAGCTTCATATATTTTAAATTATATTATATATATCAATCTATAAACTAAAATACATTACAGTAATAAATGTCTTATGAAATTGAAAAAAAAAGGTTTTTCTTTGAGACAATATTTATAGGAAGATGATGTGTATATATATATATATTTTGAAACATGTCATAGGAGCTGGTAAACATGTTTATTTAAACAGTTGTTATAAACACCAATTTTTGACAATGATCGAGCATTTTGTGAATATTTTGAAAATGTTAGATGTAATAATGATTCGGTGTTTGATCCAGTCGAGTCCAGATTCAACATGTGTCGAGAGTCCAGGGCGGCTCGACTCGGTTGGCTTCAGCATGGTAGACGACGATCTCGACCCAGATGACATGGATTATGATGATGACGCCAGACCCAGGGGTGAGACATTTTTTTAAATAAATATGTAACATGACAAAATGGCATGCAATACACACTTTAAATCTGGGATATGTTTAAGAAAACTGCAGAGATGATATTCAACAAAAGTCTCTAATGAAATGATGATGAATGAAACGATGACAGTTTTAGATTTTTAACAGCATAAAACTACCGCCACCATGGAAGTCGAACTGCTCCATTTCTGCCGAATCATTGCTCTCCCACGCGATCTTTAAATTACTATTAACAAAAACGTGACATCATTGTCACGTAATGTAAAAATGTTTCTAATGGTGGCGATACGTTAACCCGTTACGTATATAACTAACATATGGTTGAAATCCAGACGATGCTTGCTCAGGTCTAGTGGGTCTGCAGAACATGGGCAATACGTGCTATATGAACGCGGCGCTGCAAGCGCTCAGTAACACGGCGCCGCTGACGTCATACTTCCTCGAGTGTGCTGCGGCGGTCGCTGTGTTAGCCGCTGATAAGAAGCCGGGGATAAGCAGGTCAGTGACTGGGAACATTTCAGTATGTTGGACCCCACAGTGGGGTCCAACACACATCTCGTATTATATTACTCAATAGACGAGCCATTAGTTCGGTATAGAACTATAGAGCCATAGAACTTATAAAATAGCTTTAATTTTACATTATTTCATGTAACAACCAATCCTTTTCCTACAAATGATTTTAGTAAATTACTCAAATAAATTCTTTTACTTATTAGAGTTGATATTTGTATCAAAATTGATAAATAATTTTCCAAATCGACTCGGAAGAATCGAAAAATAATTAGGTTTTTTAACTTACAAAGGTATACTAGAAGATAGTAAAATTATAGTTTACGATTTGTTGTTTAGAAATTCTATTATTTCTTATTTAATTGGTCTTCCTTTTTCAGCTAATTTGTCTTGAAATTACAATATTAAAAATATATGTTTACAGAGCATACCAAAAATTAGTCAAAGAGATGTGGAGTAGAAAAACAAGAGGCTACGTTGTACCTAATGGAATCCTTTATGGCATTCGTAATGTAAGTAGCCTTTGTCACTATACAGGCAGGTAGCGTTAATCTAGTAGTAGTATATTATAGTTAATTAACAATAATGATTTATATGGGACCTAGCAATTTCTAGATTATTTCGTATTTCTTAATTTTCAAAATAAGAACTACCGTTCATTCCGTATTTTGCATTCTAAGGGGTTAAATTTTCAAAAATCTTTTCTTAGTGAGTGCTTACAACATACAAAGCATCAGCTGAAAAATTTTCAAGTTTGTAGCCCCAGCGATTTAGAATATGCGTTGATGAATCAGTAAGAGCAAGTCATTTAATATACATATACTAACGCGATCAATAAGAACTTTGAATTGCTGTAGAATCGACCAGGGTGTACTGACCGTTTGTAAAATTAGTATAGTTGTTAATTATTAGTTTGGTAGGTCGAACACGTAGACCACTAGTAACGCAACTACCTTTAGTTATCACTAAAAGCTCTTCATGATATGTGATAATTATAGGTGCATCCAATGTTTCGCGGTTACCACCAGCATGACACGCAAGAGTTTCTTCGATGCTTTATGGACCAGCTGCACGAGGAACTCAAAGAACCGGTAATTTTATTTTTTTTAAATGTTACCTACACACATAACTAGAGGTTTTTAATTGTGGTCATAAAATAACCTAAATATTTTGCGGCTATTTAAGCATGCATGTTGTGATGAACCGGAACACCGGATAGCAGCGGGTATTTATTTATCTGGTATATCTCAGAAAGTTTTAAATGAAAATTTGTAATATCAAAATTTCCTGGACATCACTCTGGAAACTTCTACAACATTCTGCACGCATGTAATATATTGTTTTCTGGTCATACGTCTTAATTAGTCGAATGAGAAATTTTAACAGACTGTTAAACATTTATTACTGTACTTTTATTAGGTCGTTAATGATTTTATAAAGAAAAAAGCAGCCCAAATTCTACGATTAATTCTTGTAATGTATCCATTGCGATATTTAACTTGCATTGTAAATTATATTTTTTTACTTTTAAAAATCACAAGAACAACTTTATTTGTTATTAAATATTATGCCCATATAAAATATGTTGTACTTCCCCACGTGCAGGTGTTCGACACGTCGGAAGACAAGCTGAACTCGGAGGCGGACGGCGACCACCAGGAGACGCGCTCCGTGCACGTGCGGCGCCGCGCCGCCAGCTCCGGCGGGGAGAGAGTCTGTAAGTGCTGCTCACACGCTCTTACCATCACTTTGTCTTGATTATGATACACCTTGGTTTACTTGAAAACTTTACTCAATGAAGACCATAAAAGAAACAAAAAAAAAGCCGTGTGGTGTCGTAGGACACCCGATAGGAAAGAAGTTGTGACGATCGAGTAAAACTGATTCGACACGATTTTAATTACAACGCCATCTATGAAAGCGGCTATTACCTACATATTTTTCAGTTGGTTTCTAATTAAAACAATTTATACATTGGTAAAATCTCCTTGAGAAATGATGTCTAATACAATATTTTTTGCTCAACCTAAGAACATTAATTTTAATTTTACTGAGATGAAAAGTAATGTATTTCCTATCTATTCGATAGATGGCGCTGAAAGACTGACAAGTGACAATTCAAAATAAAAAGTGTCGTTACAACTTTCCGTGAGATTTTTTCCGTCTAGCCCCCTTTCACAACGCGCGATAAGGAACTTCGTTCCAAAAGAAGGAAATGTATATCCGAACAGGCAAAAATAAAGCATATCTTGTTCTGTTTACATTCAAAGTAATATGGTTTGTTCTTTGTTATAGCGAACGACGCACCTTTATTTGCAAGGATGAGAAGAAAATCACCGGCACCGTCCTCGTATAGTGAATCACGAACCGATGGATATTTAAGGTAAAAATAGTGATCTCTACAATCAAAGAATAGATACGCCAGTATGCGGCCTGGCTTCTTCAGAACTGCTCTCTCAAACCCGTTTCACCATCCAGGAGTTGCGGCATCCCTTTTAATCCAATTTATGAAATTAAATATGTTATAAAATACAGGTAAGTACCAGGTATTATATAGGTAGTTTTGGATCAATACCATATCCTGCCTTGTTTTGGCATACAATTGTATACAAAACTAAAAATAACAATCCTACCTAGATTATTATATAAGATTCATCATCAACAGCCTTTAGTAGTGGACACACAACACTGCTAGACATAGGCTTGTCCTTAAGAAGAAAGTTTTGGCCTACTGTACCAACCCGTCTGGCCAGCGTGGTATAGTAGGCCAAAACCTCATTTCCAAGGGGAGGCCTATGTCCAGAAGTGGACTATTAAAGGCTGTTGATGTGATGATACCACATTGGTCAAACGAGTTGGTATTATAGGATTTGTTTCAAGTGTTCCTTCTCTTTGCAGTGCTGTTGTCCTGCTTAGTTTGCTCCCTAAGTCACCTCTTATGACATCCACGGGATGACTAGGGATGGTAATACTCCGTATTCTTAATCCGTCACCAAATTAAAATCGGTCCAGTAGTTTCGGCGCCTATCCATATATTAAAAACAAAGAAGCAAAAATTCTAATATTTCCCCTTTATAACATTAGTATCGTTTTTTGTTGCTACACAACGCCATCAAGTTTCAAACTAAGCAGAACTTGTACTTTGAAAGCTAGACTAACTGATACTCAGCAGAGCAGTCGCCTACGCTACCACTGCACCACCGAAATTTCTTTTCTGTATACTGTATAAACTTATGTACAAACCAAATGCGTGATTGAGTTCTAAAGTATTTAAAAGGACCGTCTGTTTTTGTAGGATCTCTGGGTTTATATTTTGTTTAACTGTCGCCTTTAAAAACATTTGTATTGACAAGAAGGGTTTTTGCCTGGCAGAGGGCCGGTTCAGTTTCTAAGTTTTTGTTTTATTTATACTTACCATATTTTAAATTCCGACTTATAACGAAACTAACAGTGGCAGTGGAAAACATATATATAATATCTAATTAATTTCCAGAGTATCTCAGGACCCACCGTCTCGTCACCGCCGATCAGCCAGTTTTGCTGGCACACACCAACTTCAGTACCATTTATACACACAACAAACTAATGGTAAGCTCATGTACTCACTATTAGTTGGTACTACTTTTTATTAATTTCTACTTATCTATCTATCACCGTATTTTGACCCTATGCCACCCTATCACCCCACGGCGTTTATCGCGTGCGTCATTAGTTTACCGTACGCGGTTTTAATAAAAGGATTCTGCCATTTAGTCAGTGTTCACGAGATTTATTTGACATAACATTAAGTTCTATAATACTTTATTTCACACCTTCCACGCAGAAAAAAACCCGTGCCCATATAGCGATAGCGATTTTTTTCATGTTATTTCCTATGATTATTTTAAAACAGTGGCTTCTATACACAAAGAAATAAAAAAATATTTTTTACACTCCATTTTCAATGCATACACTTCAAAACTAAACTGCAACGTCTTCAGGTTTATCATGTTAGTATAAGTAATTATTTTTGACTACTAAGGGCCGGATTTAACATCTCGTGGTCCAAATCAAGCACTGAACGGTTCGGAATCGGAGCTCTCGTGGTCGAGTGAAGCCGAGGAGCGGTATGAGACTTGTTCTAGCGGTGCCAGCGATGCACCGGATCCTAGGACAGAAACCGCGTAAGTTATTTTATATTATTGCCTTACAGCGGATTAAAATATTTTTTTAAATTATAATGTAATAATAATAAGATTTTTGGATAAATGTACGTAGAAAATAAAACTTTTAACACCGAAATCATTGAATTTGTTATGAAAAGTATTCTTTATTGGTATTGGCAGACTTTATTAATCAAAAAAATGAGCTATTGTGGGATGTCTCATAGATGTGTGTGTCAAAATTATTTTGCAGAAATGACGAGTTTAAAATCACTTTGATAACTCAGCGAGACAGAATCGATTCTGCTATTCTTCTAGCGTGGCGAGGCGTCGCCCACCAACAGCCAGTCTGTCCCTTCGCATTAGATGTTTCTCATGAAAAAGAATTTTCTAAATGGATTTAATTATAAAAGATGTAGTTTTGAGGTGACAAATAACAAAAAAAAAATACAACCTGCATCAAGAACCTTTTTCAAGTTTATTTCACATCGACTCGTTCTCGACGGCGAGCGCGTTTAGCGTTGCGATCGGTGGAGATTTCTGTGCGGACCAATCGTAGCGCCAAACGCGGTCACTACTGAGTAGAAGTGAAATGAAGTCGCACTCGGCGGTCTGTACACTGGGTGCAGTATGCGTGTAGTGTAGTGTAGTGTAGTGTTGTGTTGCGGCACAGCGGCGGCGGCGCGGGGCCGGCGCGGGGCGGCGGCGACGGCGCGGCGGGCGGCGCGCGCTACCGCTCCGTCATCTCCGACGTGTTCGACGGCAAGCTGCTCTCCTCCGTGCAGTGCCTCATCTGCAACCGGGTATCTCACTTTCTCATAGGGTTCCATATATTCCCTTAAGCCGGTCATGATGATCATAGCCCAGTCATCTATGGGTGGGTGACCATTCTTAATACATTGAGACCCCTCCGTGAATCAAAGAGCATAAGCTGTCGATCCTTAAAATGTCCGACACGGTCTACCTAAATTCTATAAACTTCCATATCGCCTATAACTTAAATTATGAAGTAGAATACGAGAATATTAATTTGGGTAAAAATTAGAACACAAAATCTATGGTAAAGAATACCACATTTCTCAAATAGAGAAACCCAATAGAGACTGCAGTAACTTGAAAAAACCAAATTTGAGTGTTTTTTATTTCTACCTGCGCAGGACCATTCACTTTTTTTTTACTTTAAAAAAACAACCCCTGCACTCGAAACATACGTTGTATCTTTACAACAAACATGAAACAGACACAAAAAACAACCAGACTCACAACAACAATTTATGAATTACACAAAGTGTTGTCCCGTATGGAAATCGAACCCACCACACTCAGCCTAGTAGGAAGCGGCGTGGCGACCGCTTAAACCACTACGCCATCCGTGCAGTCTCTAGCCATCAACTAGTATATAAAATAAATTAAAAATAATTATAGTTGCCAATTACAAGTATTTCTCCTAATTCTTTTTCCCGTGATAGGTATCAACGCGGGTGGAAACCTTCCAAGATCTATCCCTCCCTATACCTTCACGAGAGCACCTGGCAGTCATTCGATGTCAGCAGCCCATCCTGAATCACCACGCGCCTCATGGCGCTCAGGAGTCTTGGGTACGTGGGCTCCAACCTTCGCGTGAACAAACTAGTAGCTTGGAACCTGTTAGCTGGACCACGCCTTTGACGCCTGTAAGTTGTACATATATATTTTGTGACGCCATTGAGGAGCAGCATTCTACTGCGTACAGGTTCGGCTTCTTAAAATACTTACAGTAGAGTCGATTCCGTTGTAAAGTTTAGAATCAATACTCTTTGCATTTTAACTATTAATAAGAGTGTAATTCCAATTAGTCTATACTCCAACTTTTATTTATTGTTGTTTTAATCTTACATAATATTAAATGAAGTCGCTTTTTTTCTTTTACGCTTAGATCTTTCAAATTACGCAACGGATTTTAATATTATATACACAACACATCTAAAAATCTGTACAAAATTATTATTTTTTGCCAAATGCAATTGTAGTTTTACGCTGGGTTTACCAAAAAATTCTAACGAAAACAATTCTTCAAAGCTATTTTCACATTAATCACTACTAAAATTTTGCAACTTTATAGGTGAGGACTAAATTTGGCATATTAGTTAAAAAATATACCAACCAATGTTGGCACTCAACATTTCATAGTAATGATTTACACACTAAAACCAGAAATTCATTTTAAAAATCTATAAAAAATATTAAATTTGATAAGAGAAAGAAAGAGATGTAGAGACTAGGGATATAATTGTAAATTGTAAAACCTTAGGGGAAAAAAACCTCTTTAATTGCACATATGTAAAAGTTCCATAAATATGTTCGTACATTATAATATCATGTCATACTGCTCTCAGTTCCGTTTTTATTTTTTGGTGACTTTTGAAAACCTCGGCAATTATTTTCCCAAAAGCACTAATACAATTTAAAACTCTTTCGAACTTCTGTTTATAACTCGAAGCTCTGTATAAGAAAAGTTATCCCATTATTATAAGAAGTGCAGCATTAAAAATAGCTATATATATATATATATATATGCTAATAAATATATATATATATATATATATATATATATATATATATATATATATATATATATATATATATATATGCTAATAAGGGTAGTAGATAGTGCTTTGTACTCTGTATTGGTAACACGCGCTAGGTAGGCACAATATATAGTTCTTTTTTACACAGTGTAAGTTCTCATAAAAGCCACCTAATGAATACCCTGAAACTTGCTGGCTTGATGCTTTTTGCACTATTCCGCTTTTTTAACGTACTCGCCTTTATGTTACCTGAATGTATTTAAATTCAATTGTTTTGTAGGAGTTTTTTGAATTTTGTGTGAAAGGATCATTTTTCAATGGCACGTAATGATAAATGAATTTGTTTACGTAGGTTTGGTGGTTACTGAGCTGGCTTCGATCCTGGTTCTACGGACCAATCGTCTCACTGCAGGACTGCCTCGCTGCATTCTTCAGCGCCGATGAACTGAAAGGCGATAATATGTACAGGTTAGTGCCATCCACATTGTGCTTAGTCTTCTAAATTATAAAATCTATGTCTAGCCTCCAACTTCATAATATATAGAAGGCTGATAGTTGAAAATGTTCCTTTTAAAAAAAGAAACAGATCAAATAAAGCATCGCGCAGTAGCACGCGCGTATTTCTTAAATCTTACTTGAACTCTACTCTGGTTCCGTCCATTAGTGTTCGAGTCCTACTCGTATTTGACGTCGTGTTTTTCTCTGTGTGTTATTTTGACTGAACTGATATAACTTTAAAAACATCTCTGGTAACCGCCCCAGATCTTATTCATCTGTGAAACACTAACACTTGCTTTACTTGTATTTTTAACTTCCACGGTATTACTCAAATAAATTATTATTTTCTTTGGCTCAGTTGTTCCCGCTGCAATAAATTACGTAACGGTGTGAAGATGTCAGGTGTGGTGCGTTTGCCGGAAGTGTTGTGTGTTCACCTGAAGCGATTCCGCCACGAGCTCATGTTCAGTGCGAAGGTCGGCGCCAGGGTCTCGTTCCCTATCAACGATCTTAATATGGCACCGTACACACACAAAGGTAAGTTTATTTATTAAACTGGTGTATTACTTATATCCTGGTCTTAAAAGCTACCAAATAACATATAATTTGTGTTTACACTATAACATTTTAACTTAACAGCTGATAAGTCAGTCACTTTTGTTTATTTTTAAGACTGTAATACTGTAGCACCCAAGCGTGAGAACTCGAGATTGAACATCCACATTAATATTTTAAATGCACACAGACGCAACGCGCACTATAGACAATGATCAATCTACTTTCGACTTTCGTATAAGGTAGATGTTCATCATTTCCTTTGTAGATTGTTTATGAATGTCACAAAAAACACGCAATGTATCGTAACGCATCGCGAAGCTCTCGGGCCCGTAGTGACTAGTCGGCGACAAATGATGTGGTCTAAGTGTACACTTTGTGGATATTAAGTTAAAACTATTAGTTTTTATGGAGAAATCTACGAAATAGTCAAATCAATATTCTGTGTGATATTGGTAATGTGGGCTTCACAGATGATCGTTTTTTTTTCATATTTATTTATTTAAAATAAGTAAATACAGATTAAAATAAACACAGCGATTAAGTTAAAGTATCTTCATTTCATAAAATTCTTTTAATTTTTATCAAGACTTAAGTTGTAGACCAACACGCAATAACAGCAATCTGTTTTGTGAAATATTTAGCAAAATAAATGGATACGAGGGCTGCTATTTATGTATCCGGAACTGGCCAGTTACAGAAAAATATTAATTAAAAATTGAACTCTTTGGCTGAAGAATACAATTTGTTTTATGTAACTGTCATTTGTTTATCCTTTGTGGCCTCATTTTGAAAATTGCGTGTTTATCACTATGGATTTAACTCGTGAAAATTTTCGTGCTATGATTTATTACGATTTTCGGCGAGGGCTATTTAATAGGCGGCAATATTTATTCGAAAAAAAATACAAAGTAACATTTATAAAATAAAATCTAAATTTTGCTCGAAGAATATAGATTAGCAGTAGTAAGAGTCTGACAAGCACCTTTATGCTTGTCCGTACTTCTCGGATGTCGTTCGCACTACGCACGGACGTGCTCTGTCTTTGAATCTTCTTGTTAAAGTATTAGCGCGCGTATTATCTAATTTGTTGCACATTATGGAAGACAATTTCTACGTACTAAAATGGACTTTTTTCGCTAAAAAATGAATGATGTTTAATCTTAGATTATGGCTTTTTAGTCCGAATTAGTAAAAAACTGAAACGGTGAATGTATTGTCTATACTTTTTTCTCGCGATTAAAAAAAAACATTTTTAAATAGAACAACGAAGTAGCAGAAATATTCAAAATAGCAAACGTCGATTTCGATGATTTTGATCATTGTTGAGGATTTTTTTCTCGAAAGTAAAGAATTATTTTATAAGTTTCACACGGTAAAAATGTAGACTCATCTATTAAGCAACTGATATTTTTTTATAGTGTCATTTAATGAAGTGAGTTCTTTATTTTTTTTTAATAGTAAGTGCCTATTCGTGCGTTTCTTAGGGACGTGCCTCTTAAGAACATCAGTGTTGTAATTAACGTGTTTTACATAAAATAGGGCAATACTAATTATTCGTCATCTTCTTGCTCGTATTTCATACCGCAAATAAAATAACATTGCATAGGTTTTGACTGGTATCTCTTATAAGCGGTGGCATGCCTAGCGCCAAAGTTTCTTAGAAATTAAGCTTTTTAGGCTAGGGAAAATAAAGAATACCAAAAGTTTTTACTCGTACTTCATAAGTATACATATTTGTAAAGAAATCACCGGGCTATTGGTAGATAACAATTTCTGGGTGGAATTTTAAATCAAGACATAATATGAGTGCAACCCTAAATCTATCTTAAACATATAAATAGAAACAAAGTGAATTTGTTTAAAAAATTGACCATGAGCGACACCGCTAACAAAAGGTCACTAACACGCGGATAACCTACAACTTTCTTAACGTTTACAATTTCCGTTTTCCAACTTACAAGGACAATACACCGATACTTTAAATGTGATAAAGATAGCAATTAACTACAGAGCAATTAACAAATGTTCATATATATACAGTTTAATTGTCATAAAAACAGCAAAAAAATCATACATATATGCTAATTTTACATCCATTCCACAACATTTTCTGGGAAAGCGTGTAAAGAAACGTTCCCACCTTTAGAGTCCTTTCTCTATGCTGTAGCTGAGGTGATTTATTGATCGTAAATGTTTCAATTAGGAACTACGCGTTAACGCGTCGCAATATTCTTAAGTTTTTTTTTTGCTTCTAACGTAACGTTAACTAAAAGTAATATTCGGGTTATACCAAATTGCATTTTTGATCGGTAAGATTATACATCTTAATATATGTAGATTACACATCATAATGGCATTCAAAATAACATACAACGCGCCCGGCGCCATTTCAAGAGTGATGGCGAATATGAGGTTTGTAATAAACAACAGTAATTTAAAGTTTAATTAGCTGTTTTCAATTTATTTTTCTTTTATTTTATGATTTTTATAGGATAAATTAGTTATGATATCAGTTTGTTAAACATTTAACTTATCATTAATTAATAAAAAAAAAATTAACAAACGTATTTTTACAAATAATAAATCTTAAATAATAGTAACATGATATCTTGTGTTCTCGAGAAAAAGAATCCTAACAGTCACATAACCGACGCGACGAACAATGACGTCCTTCTAGGAGAATTTCAATTATTTCTGTAAATGCCGAACGAACCGTGAAATGATTATGAATTTATAATCCAAGTTTCCTGTTTATTGCAATTCACTCCAGAAGCCATGTCATGCCGTGAAGAGAAACGCCATTTTGTCTCCCTAGAAAATTCTCCATTTTGAATGTTTACATTCAGTTATGTAAAGTTAAATATTTATTTTTAAAACCTTATATATATATATATATATTATTGCTTTTATTATATTAATAGTTTTACAAATTGACATATAGAGCCAGAAATGTAGTTGGATATTTTTAATATCACGTTACGACTAAGGGACTTAGCATAGTCATGATTTTGATTTAGATATTGTTTGGCGTCAAGAAAATTCTTGGAATCAGCGAGGAATCAAATAATACTTTACTAAGAATACAATCATTCAATTTTATAAATATAATATTTTTGTATTTCGTGTTTTTAATAAGTGTTCGGATAATTTTTTGGACAATAATACAAAGTAATAAAAGCTACTAAAGTTTTGGATAATCGGTGAAGTGAAAAGTGGAGTTTATTAGAGGATATTTCTCGAAAATAACAACTTTTACATACAAAATACCCTCTCACGTAAACCGACGTGGGTGTATTGCGAAAACGCGTAAGTGACGCGCATTGCACGGCGCTTACGACGTTGTTCTCGCGGCCTTGTGGTTAACTTGAAATCTGTGTAATATCAGTTCGTGTATATTTTGCGAGCTATTTTATTCACAATGAATAAATTACGTGTAACTGATTCTTCGTGCCTATGGGGATGTTGTACACAGGGAGCTAAGGACGAACCACACTTAAAATGCAGTATATGCAATAAAGCATTTCATTACGTATGCTTGTCCGTCTCCGAAGATTCTATTTCTCCACTGGAATGGAAATGCCCTGCATGTACGCCGAAATCCAGTAAAAAGGATCAAACTCCAATACGTAATGTGTCCACAACAAGAGGTAGCAAGCGACCAGCTCTTAATTCTCCACCGCAGGTGAGCTCGGATAAAAAATTTAACGAGGATACTATCCGTAAAATAATAGAAGATACCATCGCGAATGAATTAAAAAAAATGCTATCTATACTGAATACCACAATTACGGATTCGGTTAACAAAGAAATAAAGCCGGTTAAAGACGAAATTACTCAAATCAGTGAGTCACTAATTTTTTTGAATAACAGTTACGAGCACATTGTTAGGGAGCACGAGGATTCGAAAAAAAAGATTAAAGATCTACTACAAGAAAATCAGAGTTTGAAGGCCGCTGTTATTGATCTCACTTCCCGTACTAATCAGCTGGAGCTGTTGCTCCAGCTGATTAGTACGGGCTGATTAGGCCCGGTCATGTAATTTGGAACTTCAATGTGTGCCCGAGAAAAAAAATGAAAATCTTTATCGGATCGTAGCAAACCTTGGACAGGTGGTTGGTTGTGACATTAAGGTGGAGGAAATACATAATTGTACACGCATAGCCAAACTGAACCGCGCCAGTACACGCCCGCGCTCGATAGTGGTTCAGTTGGGCTCTCCTAGAATTCGAGACCAGCTTCTTGCTTCCACCATAAAGTATAACAAGACAAACCCAGAGAATAAGCTGAATAGCGTGCACCTGGGCATTCCAGGCATCAAGCACCCTGTTTATGTATTGGAACACCTATCAGCAGCTAATAAATCCCTTCATGCTGCTGCAAGGCTTAAGGCTAAACATAACGGGTATAAATATGTCTGGGTTAGGAACGGTAGAATCTTTATGAGAAAATCCGATGAGACAGAATACATAATTGTTAAAAACATAGCTGTGTTGGATAGCTTATCTTAGAAACCTGTGGGTTACTTTATGTACTTAAAAGCATTGTAATGGTTATAAACTTCGGTAAATTCGATCAATTAAAGATATATTACCAAAATACCCGTGGTTTGCGAACAAAAACTCACGGGTTTTATAACGAACTATGTGGTGTGGACTATGATATTGTTGTGCTAACGGAGTCATGGTTAAATAGTGATATACTGAGCAGCGAGCTATTTGACAACAGATACATGGTTTATAGAAGGGATAGGGTAGATTCAGGCTTTCATAGTCTAAAAGAGGGCGGGGGAGTTTTAATAGCGATTAAAAAAATAATTAAATCGGAACGCAAATGTACCTGGGAAAGCAAATGTGAGGATCTATGGGTTACTATAGAAATCCCTACTGCTCAAAAAACATGTCGTGTGGCTCTCTGCGCTGTATACTTACCTTCTCCTTTAAAACGCACAATGCTAGAACATTTTATAGATAATTGTAATTTAATCTGTGAAAAAGCTGATTTTAATATGTGTATAGTTGGCGATTTTAATTTACGCGAATTGAATTGGAACTTGTTAGACGATCCGACTAATGCTTATTCAGTATCCGCTAAAGGTCAACTCCTAATGGATTTCATAAACTTAAATAGATTCAGTCAAAGCAGTCGTGTACTCAACTCCCAGAACTGCACTCTTGATCTAGTACTAACTAATATTTATTCTAGTAGTGTAAAAGAGTCTCATACAGCCTTAAGTGCTATTGATAGGTACCACCCCCCCTTGGAAATTTGTATTCCATTATATGACGAAGTTAAACTGAGCTATAATACAAACACAAAAAAATACAATTTTCACAAAGCAGACTACGATAGGATACGTACATATTTATCAACGATTAACTGGATAGCAACATTCGATCCCATGAATAACGTAAATGATATGGTAAAAGTATTTTATGACATTGTTTGGACTGCGATAGAAAATTATGTCCCAAAATATATCAAAAAACACAATAATTATCCTCCATGGTTTTCCCGCCCTCTGATAAAGTCTTTAAAGGAGAAGTACAAACTGAGATGTCGCTTAAAAAAGTACAAGAACCCTTTAGATGAGCTTGAGCTAAGAATAGTAAGCAAGCGTTGCTCTTCTATGATCATCGCTTGCTATAATCAGTATGTCGCGAGATTAGAGGAAAACATTGTAAAGGATGTAAAACATTTTTGGTCTTATGTAAAAGCTAAACGCGGGGGCTCCAGTTCCTATCCAGTCTCTATGTCGGATGGTAATGTAAGTACTTCGGATGAGCCGAGTATATGTGAAATGTTTGCGACGCATTTTTCGTCTGTGTATAGCAACAAAAAAGAAACAGCTACAACAAGGGCTTCAGAGTCAGACTATTTGACCAATATGGCCAACTTAAGTTTGAACTTATTGCTCCCGGTCATACAGTACGATAGTTTGTTGGCAAAACTAAAGAGTCTGGACTGTACCAAGGGAGCTGGCCCAGATGGTGTGCCGCCCTTATTCGTTGTGACCTGTGCTGAATGTCTTGCTAAGCCTCTGCTTCTAATTTTCAACAAATCTCTATCTACTGGAACCTTTCCAGGACAGTGGAAGACTGCTAAGATAGTCCCCATCCATAAATCAGGAAATGATACTTTTGTCGCTAACTACCGCCCCATTTCGATACTATCAACATTCGCTAAAGTTTTCGAATCTCAAGTATGTCCACTCATACAAAAACATTTTAGGCTATATATCGCTGATAGTCAACATGGGTTTGTGACTGCTAGATCTACCAGCACAAATTTAGTGGCGTTTTCAGAGACCCTAGCTGAAACGATGGATTCCGGCAAGCAGTTCCATGTGATATACACCGACTTTAGTAAGGCATTCGACAGAGTCCAACATAAAATTCTCCTTCGGAAGCTGTCAGTATATGGTATCACCGGAACCATGCTAAAGTGGTTGGATTCATATCTGGATGACCGTACTTTCTTTGTTGTCGTCAACGGCTTTAAGTCTGGGGTCCGAGCCATCACATCTGGTGTTCCACAAGGTTCTCATATCGGTCCGGTGTTGTTTAACATTTTTGTTAATGACCTGCCTACATGTTTCAATTTCTCAAAAACTTTCATGTTTGCGGATGATTTGAAGTTTGGAAGAGAAGTAGAATCCTTAGACGATGCCCTTTTGCTACAAAACGATATACATCGCTTAACAACATGGTGTGAGCAAAATGAAATGCAACTTAACACTCAGAAGTGCTTTCACATCAAGTTCTCTCGGAAAGCCAACATAACAGAAAACAACTACTACATAGGTAATGAGCGAATTCAGGAGGTAGATCAAATAAAAGACTTGGGAGTAATCATGGATAAGAAGTTTACATTCCTTCCTCACATGGAAAACGTCATTAAACGGGCGTCTCAAATGCTTGGATTTGTAATACGCAATGGAAAAATTTTCCGTAGCAGCAAGCCTAAAATCCTATTATACTGTAGCCTGGTGCGTAGCATCCTTGAATACTGTAGTGTTGTCTGGAGGCCACATTTTGCAGTCCACTCAATGCGTATGGAGCGTATTCAAAAAAGGTTTATGTGGCATTTGTCATATAATCATCAGCATATCAAAAGAGACACTCCCTACAAAAAAAAGCTTAAGATATTCGGTATGAACGCTTTATCGGATCGTTGGGATGTTAACGATAATATCTTTCTGTATAAAATTCTGCATGGCATTGTCAGTTGCCCGCAGCTACTGGAAAAAAATAATTTGCGTGTTCCAGCTAAATACCCTCGGTACCGAATCACACCCTTCTACCCTCCACTACGTAGGACAGTTTATGGAGCCAATTCACCGATTCCCAGGCTCTCAAGGTTGGCAAATCAATCTAGTGCTTTTGTCGATATCAATGCAGTCTCGCTTAATAAGTTCCGATTCACACTTTTGAAATATTATCGAGATAAATAAACGTGCAACCTATCCATGTTTAGTATTTTGTTAGTTTTAGTTTTCTTCTTTTGTTTGTATAAAGTGTCAAAACAGTGCATGTTGTATTTGCCTATAAGTATTTGTTACACTTTACTTAATATTATTTGTTTCTAAAACTCTGTAGCATGTAAGCGTGCAAACAAATGTTGGCAACTCATAAATAAATAAATAAATAAATAAATAAACGTACAGTTAAATAAACGACAAAACATTATGATGGCGACCGGCGTGCATGTATTTATTACGGTACCCTAAATCGTTTTCTATAAGAAAGCAGCCTAAGTTCCTCATCATCATAAAAAGCTTTAGCGTTCATCTTAATAAGACATTTTTTTAAAGATTTGCAAGCGGACAAAACTACTGATGTAAACTGCTTTAGACTGTCTGCTCGTTTGAACCCTTTTCCATTTAAAAAAAAAATCATTCCATTTTATTTATTTGTTAAGACGGTATCTTTATACTCTCAATTACTATTTGTTTAAGTAGAGATCGCTGGTGGAATTTCGACCATAATTCATTAATTATTCTATGTACTAGAATAACTTGTATTGTTATTTAATAGAGGCCGTAATCTGTCGGGTCAAAACGTAGAAATTGGACAACTTGAGCTTTTTGTAGCCATTTTTACATGCTTTGCTCTTTTTATTCTTTTAAAATCCCTCGGATACCACCCACCGGTGGGGTGGTTATATCGAAATCGAACCGACTAAAAGCTAAATACTAAAGTATTATAGTAGGGGAGGCCATGATGTTAAATCGGGATTTACTCGAGCGTCATGGGGACTTATTGCATTTGAAATATTAGGTAATAGAATGAATAAAAGTCATCCAAAATGTGACAAAGGCGTGAAAAATTATGTAGACATTTAAGAAGATTTCTTTCATTCTTTGCTTCAAAATAAAAAAGAAATGTCAATGTCATGTGTTTTTTTTTTAATTTTGTGATCCTCCCACTGCTTTGTTACGCTCAATTCGTCAGATTTTTTATAAATACACACACGCATACACACAATGTGCATGTAATTGATTCAACTTACCTTAATCTTACATGCTCGAGTATTTTTGACAATAGATTTTTTTTCAACTAATCTCATGGTCGGCCCTAGACAATCCCCCCTATATATAGGACTCATGTATGGTGGAGGTACTCAACTGGGTGTAAAGTATTCCTACTATGTTAATCTGACACTGTCCAGTAAATCCTGAAATCCCTTCTAGGGCTCCCCTACTATTATAGTAATGTTACAACTAGTACATCAAACATATAATAATGCATCAAATTAATGACCATGTACAAATGGCGGCCTTATCGCTAAAAAGCAACCCTATGGTATACCAAGCAAAACTATGGTACTTTCTTCAAAAGGCCAACCTAGACCCTATACTGCATTTACATAGTCCTCTTTAAAATTGTACACCGACTTAAAAAAAGACACCTCTGTGGTTTGTTTCGGCGTTTCTTCGCAGAGTGAGTCTTAGGAAATGCCGGCGCCTTCTAGCTATAAAGTCCGACTTGTAAAATTATCTGAAAAGATTTACTTGCAGAAATAATTATCATTTGTCATTTGGATGAACTGTAAATAGACGAATTCACGGGTAGTGTGGTGTAAAAAAATGTAAAAGAATAAGTAATGTAATAAAAATAAAATATTTACACACAGTGTAAAAAAAAAACTTGCTTCGCCATGTATTTATTTGGTTTGTATGTTTAAAATGGGTCAGGTAATTGACGATGAAATATAACATATATGTCTAAAACATATGGCATCTGTTAGTGATATGTTGCCCGTTTACAGCTATTTGTCATTCGTACCTTAATTATTACTAAAGAACGCCTGGTGGTGGTATCACCATATGTCGTATTTAGTTTATTTCATTGTCCAATATAACATGAACTGTCATTGTATTGTCACTTACCATGGTTAAAGGTAGGTATATATACTGGACGCACACTAGACATATTGCTTATAAATTATAACTTAACGCATTTCTTCTATGTTTAAACTTTAACTTTCAAATTTTATGTTACTGCGGTCGCGTAATAATCTTAAAAATGCGTACAAATTACTCGTCAAGTATTAATATTAAATGTAAATAATATTATCATATACAAATTGAAAATATTTCAAATTGACAAGATAGTGAATAAATAACAAAACATATAACATCACCTGTGGGAAATAAGCGTTAAAGACTGCGGATAAACGATGCGATTTAATATTTAAGAAAAACTTACCAGCAAAGTTTTTCTAATATATTAAACCTAAGTCTTGGTAAATGACATCTAACATAATCCGATTTATTAGAACCAGTAATAAATTCTACTACTGTGTCTGATATGTATATATAATTGACTTTTTTCTTTACATCATTATTTTGTCCCCCATTACAACACACGTAGTCAAAAATTATTATAACTAGTTTGTCTAGACATATCATTCAAATAACTGTAAAATGTATCAGAGCGCACCCGTCTGCGCCGTGACAATTGATAGGTATTTAGAACATATTGATCGTTTAAGGGTTGAATGCCCTCAGCCCAGACACGGGTTTCGGGGGGGACAGACGGGGGATTATTGATAAACGGCGGAATACTAAAGCCAGTTGCCAGACAGGGGAATGAATTTGTTGCGTTCAGACGTCAGTCTATCATTCTCCGCCCCGTCTGGAATAGTCTGGCAGTTTGGCAAAAACTCTATACTTTAGTACGGTTGTGATGGAACCACACGAAAGCAGGTATGTATTTATTTGTTTTATGTTAGTTTTTTTTCAAGCTTCAATATTTTACTTCAAATTGGTGCTGACAAAAATAATTGTTATCAAGAACAAGTCAATCGTTTATATCTTACGGCGCTAAGGATAATAGCAGAGTAGTTAAAATAAATTAAAATGTTATGTGAGAAATTGTTTAGTTTCTTTATGAAATTTTCTGAAACTGATTCTTGTATTTTTTAATCTAAGATTTAATAAATTGTAAAAGGATGTTGTTGAATTCGCTGCGATATTGAAATCTATTTTGTAATTTTAAAATTATGCGTGAGTTCGCTATCGGCCATATTGTTGAGTATTTTAAGTTTCGTTTAGACGTCCGACATAAGTGATGTGATTTCGTTTTCATCTTATACCTTTCTAGGTATTTTTTAACATTCAGTATCATTTAAAGGGTTTTGTATAAACTAATTTTAAACAAGTCAATTTATCATTTAAACAGACAATTAAATAGGAATTTCTGCTGTAATAGGAGCCGTCCCTTGCACATCACTTGAACAGCCAAAGCTGTTTTGCCAAATTAATTGTCCATATAAATAAATTTAAATAGATCGAAATAATTCGATTAATTATTTCTTTATTATAGTCCAAATCAGATATTAAGGCAAAAATGTTGTCCTCAAAGTAGAGAAACTCAAGGTAAACTGGAAGTACTTTTTTCTATAAAATAAGGCACAGCTACTTCAAAATGAAATTTGAAACGTAAAATATAACTCAAGCTATAAACGCAACAAAACAGTGCATATGTAGTACAAAATTGCATACACTGCAATTGCATACTTCCGTTGTTAAACCCTCGTATCTGATATCACTTATAACGACAATTTACTCCCCACTTTATACTGCAATCCTTTATTGAGTAAAATTGTATGCATCCGTCCGACGATGCGGCGATGCCTTAGTTGCAACAACGAACTCTATACTGGAGCATATTTTGTGCGGAGCTAGGTACAGAAAAATAATTTCTTGAAAGTTTACTCAAGTTACTTTGTCAGCCGACTATATGAAAATTTTCTAAGGTAAGTTACATTTTAAGACCGTTTTACCTAGATTTGTTTAGCATTCCAACTACCTTTTTTTAATAACTTCGTTATTCAGTTATCTTTTAAGATACAACAGTGTCTGAAATTAACAACATTTCAATGATATTTCGAAACACTTAAATATGAATAAAACATGAGCATGTAACTAAAACGTTATGGTCGTGTCGGGGTGGCTTCACGGTTAGGGTGCAGGGTGCAATTATTGATTTACAGTCGGTTCAGTGTACTAGCAAGTGCTCGTCCTTTGAAGACTAAGACCACTCCCGTGTAATGCGTTTCTGTTATAAATATCTTAAAATCCTTAAAAATTCAACTAATAAGATTGTGATTTAAGATCCTCTGGTTTGACGCCCTGATTTTTGAGCATTTTTTTTTTTGTTTTTTTATTTTTATTTTGTAAAGACTAATGAAGAGATAGAACTTTGAATCTATCTTAAAATCCTCGGCAATTAATCTAATAAGATTGTGATTTAAAAAGAATTAAACTCTATTCCTGATGGAAACTACGAATAAGTCAGTTTGAAATTGGTACTTGAGCCAACGCCCCGCGCCATTTTCCACAATGCAATGTCGTATATTAAATGGCTACGCTTCAACTCAACTGACAGATTGGAAAATTGTAACGGTGTTCTTTAAATACTTCGCGGTGATTGCGTATATTCTTTGATTATTCTGATAACATGTTAGTAGTGAATATACTATAAATATTTCATTTCAAGATATTCTATTGAAGGTTTATTTCGGTTTAACATTTTGACCCCGGTTCATTTGAATACTGAACTCTGTTATCTTAAGCTTGGATTACAATACCTAACTTTATGTTTAAGGTCGTATCTTTAGTTTTTTGTTTTGACTCTTAAAACTGAAATTAGTGTTATTGTATTAGTTAAAAACCACAAGCAGCTGTCGCGGCTGTGTCGTTTCTAGTTTAAATATATATATAAAGAAAAAATACATTTAATATATCTCATTTCTTGAAAACACAAACCACATAACATCACGCTATTACCACAAGAGTATACATATGCCTAATAGCCTAGCTAGGTAGGCCTAATTTAGTAGGCACAGTTTAACATTAAAAAGCCATAGAACTTGCCTAGTGATGAATGATACTTGGTCTAATGTTTCATTGTTTAAATATTTTAGTTTTAGTTATAACAAGTATTTTTTTCTTGTGCTATGTTTTAATAAACATTTTATTTTTGTCTCGTTCCATTTTAGGCATAATTCAACTGATGTTAGGCCTTATAGTAGATACTTTTATTATATAATGCATTCAATCCAGACTAACGTTATTAATATAATTACTTAGTGGTTACAACAGCCATACAATAAAGTGTATTAAATTAAGATGCTAATATTTATAGAAATTTAATGAAAAAAGAAGTAATAAAATAATAATAAAAAAACACAAAAGACCTGACTGCTTGAAAATTGTGTAAAGTTATATATTTAAAAGAAAAGAATTAAATTATTACGTGGACTGTGATAGGCTGATGATGATGATATATTTTTGTACGACGTTTATGAAGCTCTTTATTTTGATACCCCACTTAATAGATTTTGAACAAAGGGGTACACAAAATGGCACAGAAAACCGGCCATTTTAATTTTTCACAGACAATCCATAAAGCTTTTTACTATAGAGAGAACACGGTCTGCCTTAACGCAGTTGCCTGTGAGTGGAAGCGATACATGTAACGAGAGAGATGGATGCTCGAGAGTTCCTTCGTGTCTGTTTAGCTAAGCTGCGATTGGCTATCGTGAAGTCTGCATGGTTTTGATCGTAGAACAGACGAAAAATTAGAAATTTCCCCAGCCAACCGCAGAGCTTGACTAGAAAGAGACAGAGGGTACTATCTATTATCCATCTCTCTCGTTGCCTATATTGCAAGATTAGGGCTATTGTTTACTCTATGCTTATATCTCTGTACAGAGCGTGCCAAAGAACTATACGTAAACACTAACCCTTTTACCATAACCCTTTTTGCCAAAGAAATATACGTAAATACATAACATACACTCGAAAAACATAACCCTTTTGCTGTCACAGAAACACCACAAAAATAATACATTCATCTAATATTGTAGGTAGTTTAGTTTGAATTTAGCCGAACACTATGTATAAATAAATATGTCATCTGTAACTTTCCTACTCAAAACAAGCTCAACATGGTTCCTGTATAAATTTGATTTTAAATTCCTTTGTCTACAGACTGCACATCAAAGATAACCCGATACGAGCTATGTGCTGTCATCTGTCACGCCGGTACAGCGGGTGGGGGGCATTACACGTGTATAGCTCGCAACGGTCGCGGCTGGTACATGTTCGATGATCACGCTGTCTCGCCGCTGCCATTGCACCACCTGCCTCATGCCGAGGCCTACGTGCTCTTCTATAGGTATGTCTTTATCTACACTTTCTTCTTCTGTATATTTTAGTTAGACTGTATCGTATGTGTTTGTTACTATTACTTACAATGTATATTATTATGTGTTATAGAAATATTATATTTTGGAGCTTAATGTGTAGCCAACAACTAGATAGTTGATTTAGCATACATTATTTTTTCTTAGGAAGACGCTTTTGCATTTTCAGGTGAATTTTATTGTTTTTTTTTCAAATCTTGACATTCCATCATTGTCCTTAATAATAAATATCTACAGTTTCAGGCCTCTCTCATATGAAATATTAACTATATCGATACATTTTGAAATTAAAATTTTCAGTATCAATATACGATTTCTTAGCATTCGTCGCGGGGTCTACTATTGTATCACACCTTTCTAAAACATGCTGTATACTACTTCATATACATTGTGCACACCAAGATTTTACAGAGACTATGAAATAGGAGACATATCGCATCCATAATGTATAAAGGAATATATAACAAATAATGTATTCTCCTAGTCACCTTGTGTCCCTGTTTGTAATAAAAAGACAATGCATTTATATTTACGAAATCATCCTTTTTTTATATTTGTTCGAAATGAAATAAAAAAATACATGCGTTGACGGTATGTATGGATAATCAAGGTTGAAAAGTCTGTGTCAAGGAGGACAGAAGACAGAAGTCAGAAGTTCAAGAAAATATTGACCACAATACGGCATTAGGGAACTTGGTCGTCTTGTGGCAGGTATAACCTAGCCGCCAGATGACCAACTTTTCTTTTGTTGACGATCATCGAAGCACCAAGGAGAAGCAAGAAGATTTCAAGATTCCTATTTATACGAATGGCTAAATAGTTGCATAGTTACGGGCGCTACGGATTTGTACATACTGACCAAGGGTGTCCTAAGTTCATCAGCAGCCTTAAATAATCCCCTGTTGGACAGGTCTCTCCTTAGAAAGGGGATTTTGGCCTACTATACCACGCTGAACAGACCGTTTGGTATAGAGTTTGTGTCAAGTTATCCTTCTCTTTGTGGGTGGTGACACTCCGTACTCCTAATCCGTCACCGCACAGACATAAATTAATATGTACAAATCGTTGCCTCTTTATCATTGAACAATAAACAAAATATCAAGTTTATTTAATGCTCTTCTACATTCATGATACATGCAAATGAAAAAGATATAATAATAATATAATAATAAATTTATTTAAAGTCCAGATTTACATAATTTTTTTAACAATGATAGCCACATTAGGCTTAGCCTGACTTGTTTACCATTATTTTCATTTAATATTTTATTTTAAAGTTTAATGTCATTAACCTGTATTTGTACCAATAAAATAGATTATTGCATTGTACTTAACACAATTTGAATTATAATTGTATCTCAGGCAAGGTAATATACATTGCGATTTGCAGACGACATCATTATCATGTCAGAGACACTGCAAGACCTACAGCATACGCATCGGCCTACGGATAAAACCAAGGTCAATAAACATACTACCGGAAGCGATTGCGGTGCACGGTGCCGCTCTCGAAGTTGTTCAAAAATATGGGTACCTAGGGCAGACATTGCAGTTAGGTAGAAATAACTTCGAGGACGAGGTCAATAGAAGCTAAGAAAATACACTTAACTATACTTTCCTATTGTAGATATACTTTAGTAATTAATCAAATTATGAACAAGCTTTTATAAAAAATAAAATAGGTAGAAACAACTTCAAGGACGAGGTAAACAGAAGAATTAAGTTGGGTTGGGCAGCATTTGGGAAGCTACGTCGAGTCTTCTTATCGTCGATCTCACAGTGCCTAAAGACAAAAGTCTTCAATGAGTGCGTCCTACCTGTCATGTCATACGGAGCCGAAACGGAACACTTAGGGTACGGCTGGTCCACAAGCTTAAAGTCGCTCAGCGTGCTATAGAAAGAGCTATGCTCGGTGTTTCTCTAAGGGATCACCGCATCAGGAATGAGGTGATCCGGCAGAGAACCAAGGTCATCGACATAGCCCACCGGATTAGCAAGCTGAAGTGGCTGTGGGCTAGCCATATTAGCCGCAGAACCGACAACCGTTGGGGAAAACGAGTTCTTGAGTGGAGACCGTGTCTCGGCTAACGTAGTATAGGACGCTCACAGGCCAGGATGAGTGACGATCTGCGCAAGATGGCAGGCAGGAGCTGGATGCGAGAAGCCCAAGATAGATCTAAGTGGCGTGCAATGGGTGAGGTCTATGTCCAGCAGTGGACTGCGATAAGGCTGATGATGAATACACAATTTACCATATTACCTTGCCTGAAATTCAATTTGTGGCTTTTTCTTTTGTACATAAAAATGTGTTATGTAGATTACAATTTACGCATAATAACTGTATAAAATTTGTTTACCTAGTTTGAAGAAGAAAACCAGCTGCAATGAACAAGTGACCTCGGGCCAGCATCAGAGAACTTGGTCATCTTGAGGCAGGTTAAAACCATGCCGCAGGATGACCATATTTTCTTTTGTTGACTATCATCAGTAAAGCAAGAAGATACAAGAAGATTTTATATAGTAATGTCTTGTTAACACGTGTGCAATATTTTAACCATTACTTTAAGGCACTTTATAATTTAAAGTTCTAGTTATAATTGATTTTGCCTAACAGTTTTTGTATTGGTTTTTACTATGTGTATTGTGCAGGAATTTTTTGTTCAATATACTGTAAACACAACGAGCTCAGAAAAAAGATGTGAAAAAAACTAACTGAATACATTTTCATCGCAATACATATCTTCATTTCAATACGCGCTGAATAAGACATGTGCAACTAAGGCGCTCGAAACTGCTGTCAGGATATAATATCCTAACCCTAGTACCGCGCGTGCTTAAACATCTTAAAATAATCATCAAAATGATTTCATCATCGGCATCATCACCCTTCCCTTCACTACCGTTCCTAGTCTCTTCCCAATTTGCAAAACCTTGTAGGCAATTCTGGCCATTCATTATCTATGTAGAACATTAACACGCCATTATACACCTAGATCACCGGTCCGGACATGACATCACCGGCAAGAGGGGACCTGGTCATCTTGTGGGAGGACTAATCCTACCCATAAGATGATTAGTTTTTCTTTTGTCGATAACGTCGAGAATCACACACATTGCAAGATTTTGTTAAATTTAATTTGTTGTAAATCGACGGTCAAGTGCTAATACCACCTGACAATTTTCGAAAAATTTACTTGTTTAGCATTTTGTGTTCAAACCCACTTTTCGCATGTTTTTGTAAAATATTTTAAGGCACTTTTTAGTTGCAACATTAATGAAGTATAGTTGTGGAAATAATTTCGTTAATTTTTTCTCGTATCTCTCTACGGTAACCGGTTTACTGCCACCCAATTATAAAATGCACGTATAGTAAGAATTCTTAATTTCATCAGTTAGGAGTTGTTGGCACTCCGTCGATGTTTATTTTATAATAAATAATTTGGAAGTCTAAGAAATCATGTTCAGTTATCAGTGTTAATTGTAGTCTCATAAACATTGTTAAACTCAAGCCTTATATAAGCGTAGCCTTATATAATAATTTAGGCATCAACAGTTTTTTTGCACTTTTTATCCACTCCTCAAGCAAATGTTTTGAAATTCAGATTTAAAGTCCAGATTTCCTTCCTAATAGGGCTAAATTTAGCCTGATAATGGCGTTATGAATGTGCATAGCCGTTTACTACTGGACACTGTAATTTTGTTTTGACTGATGAATCAAGAAATTTCTTACAGGAAAATCAACCCGCAAATGACCAACCTGCGTCAGAAGGCGGCCGAAATATTGGAGTCAACGAGTGCCGAAACCAATGACATCAAATTTTATATTTCGAAGCAGTGGATAAACAAGTAAGTAAATAAGTTTTGAGGATCCTGTGAGAATGACACCATTAATTAATTGACATCTCACTCATATGACATCATTAATGTAATGACTTTTGTGTTTTTATGTAATTAATGTGGTTTAAACAAGTATTTAACCAAGGTTTTTTTAAACCACATTATTTACGGATGTCTATAAACATATAATACGATAAAACGATATAATTTGCTTTTAAAAACGTATCTCCGACATAAATGTACCTATATCATGACGAATTGCAATAGACGAATCTTCATTCCTTAATTTTCCATCTTTAAGGTATCAAATTTGAATCAAATAAGGACCTTGAGAGCGATGAAATACAATAATTTGTTTCCAAGGTTCAAACATAACAAAAATATTTTGGTTGAAGTTAAATTAAAATATTTATATACTGTATTTTTCACTTAGATTCAACACATGGGCGGAGCCTGGCCCCATAGACAACAGCGACTTCGTGTGCTGGCATGGCGGCGTTCGGCCTGAGCGTGCTCCACATCTTCACCATCTAGCTGCGCTAGTGCCACAACCTCTCTGGGAGTTTCTATACGAGAAGTTAGTATTTGTACTGTCGACTATTTATAACGTTTAATCATTTTTTTTATACCTTTCTTCTATGTAAAGATATAGTATGGCACTTAGATAAGTATAAGTGTGTTTATTTTCGGTGCTACGCTAACGGGTTTCGAAAATCTGATTAATTTATGCAAAATTACATTATAGTTTGTCAAAGTCGATTCGATCGACATTAAAGATGACTAGGTTGTTTGAATACTGATACTATAGCATAACGGTCGTGTGTAGCTTCGGCGGCGGGCCAGCCGTGTCGCACGTGCACGAGTGCGGCGTGTGCGCCCGCGCCGCGCTGCGCCTGCGCACGCGCCGAGCGCGCGAGCTCGCCGCCTTCTGCGAGCTGCACGCCAGCTTCCAGGTCAGTACGCTGCATCATCCTTTTCGTTACACTATTTTATATTTGTTATCTAAAATTTCATTACATCCACATACATAAACTCACGGTGGTACCGTCGAAGGGATGAACGTATTAAACACATTATGTTTTGCAATCTATAATTTAAAATTCATATAATGAGAGCAAGCCCGTTGCCATCGAGCGGAAGCTTTAAGAAATTAAAAAAAAAACCTCGACAGGAGTCGAGGGACCTGGGTAGTGCAAAACTATAAACCAGTATACTCTAATTACTAGTTAGTATTCTATCCTTCCCGATCCATAAGGATAGATTAGCCTGCAGCTAATGCCGAGCAACCTCTAACGGTTCTAGGTAACTAAAAACAAACGAGCTGTTGGGATTCAAAACTTAGATGCTCTGCTTAAGCCTAAGTGACAGTTACCATTAGTGTTGCCATATGAATAAAATTAAAAATTAAGTTTTCCTTCCCTTTTTAAATTTTTGCATAATATATTTCGACTTAGGAACAGGAGCGCCCCCACGCCATATATGCTATCAGCATGCATTGGTTCCGTCAGTGGCAAGCCTTCGTGCGAAACAAAACGCAGCAACCACCTCCACCTGTTGACAACACAGGCATCGTCACCAAACAGGTAAAGGTATTTAACCTCTTTCAGGACATAACTGGGTGTTTTTTTTCTATAGAAATAAAGACAATATTTGACTTTCATATCCTGAAAAAAATAATGATTTGCGTTTATATATCACATAATAAATCAATCACATAGTGACAAACCTAAACTCTTCAAAACAACTTTAAACAACTTTATGTTGTTTCTTAATACTCAAATAATACATCGAGTAAACATTCACGCACGTACGCAATAATAGCCCCCAAAAATTCTATAACCTAAAACCACATTAAATATTTACAGGAGGTAGACGGCACAACTGTATATTCGCTTAAGGCGGGCTCCGACCACGCCCAGTTAAGCGAGGACCTGTGGAGGTTCTTCACAAGCATCTACGGTGGAGGCCCAGAAGTGAAGCTAAAGTCACCGACTGCAGCGATAACTGTGCAAACAAACGCTGACAAAGACAAGGCTTTCGAACGCCGTATGTCGAGGAAATATTCAGAGTCGGACAAGGAGGAGTACTGTACGAAATCCACTTCAGAGATGAACATAAGAGATACAGTACAAGGCGAACTACAGAAGAACCAGTCCCTCCAAAATATCAACCGACGCTACAAAGTAAAGACTGCGGCAGATTCGGACGAAGATGTCGCATATAGACGTACTAGTTTCCAGTACAAACGACACGAGCCTAATGGAAATTATCAAGATTCTGATGACGAAGACATGGACGTTAGTCCATCGGTCTATGTGAATACGGTCCGCATGGAAAACGGAGTCGACAGCTCCGATCACGATGCCAATGACAACCCTCTATATCCTACAATAAGCAAGAAAACAGACAAACTGACAGACTCTGACTTACCAAATTTAGATAGTATATCCCTAAAATCTAAGCCGTCGAAGAGCGGTAAAGTGAGGAAAATGAAAAAACGGACGATGAAATGATTTCTTCTTGCCTTCCAGTTCGTTCACAGATTGAGGCGGATGGTCTCCTCGGCCCCTCGCACGGACTATGTCTGAACATTCCTTTATTCGGTGACTGGTGTTAATGTTTGCATTTATAAAAACAAACGACAAATTCTGGGACAATAGTCTCTAACACTGTTACATTAAACGATATTTTTCTAATGCATTGTATTTATATATGCGGCCTCCGTGCCCGGCTAACGGGAAGGTGTTAGTATGTTTAGTACAATTTTAATTTTAGTTAAATTCAGGTATAGGGAATATAGATACTTGGATGAAATGATTTTTATCTGTGACATAATCATCGAGCTGTATATTTACAATTAAAATATTGTATATCTGTGTAAAAATAATCTATTGGGAGTTAAAAATATCACCTATAGATAGATGTGTATAGAAATTTTGTGTATTTAGTAATAATATTATTCTGACTGTATTTCTTTTGTTACTTCTTCTTTTTCGTTTCGTCATCTCCTTACCGTGGATTAGGTATTTATTTTGTTGTTTCTGGTTCTAAGTCTGTGTTATTTGTTAAACAATTGATCAGCAATAAAATGTATTTCATCTATATTGGCTGCACGAACTTGTTTCATTTTAAACTGTTAGTTACGCCACTCCCATTTATATTTTTATGTCTATCCTTAGGATAAAAAAACTTGATTAAATGGAGTGTCAAATTTGTAGTATGAAAATGGCTACAATTATCTGTTTTTTAATTACCTTTACAAGATTTACGAATGCGTTAGTCTTAAAAAAATTATTAACAAACCCAGTACCCCTACGCAATTTAAGAGGACACTTTCCCTGAAAAGGCTTTATTATGAAACGATCGGTTTCTTTTCTTGACACCTTAATAAAACCCAGGTTGGCACCCAGTGTTACAAGTTTCTAGTTTATAGCACGTAAGATGGTTGGTCTCATGTCAGGAGTGCTTATATACAACGTTGACTAATAAAAATTTGTAGATAAAATACAAATGGATACGTCCATTGTTACTTCATCTACAAATTTGATGAAATCTAGACCAGAAGAAGAAGGCCAATCCTCGTAATAAAAGTTCAATCTCAATCAAGTTCTGATCAACTTTCGATCTCACAACTGTCATAAAAGGTATTTTCAAATTAAAGTATTAAACGTCCAACGTTGACAGTAATGTGATTATGTCGTATTGTAACCGGAAATTTAATCGATAATCTGATAGTATTAGCAATACTTTACTATTTTACAGTACTGACAAATTCAGCGTATATAGTAAAATTTTTAGGAACGGAGGGGGGGGGGATTACATGTTGCGTCACCAAATATTCCCTTGGTTTGTTCAATTTAAGCTCATCTTTAGCCATACACTAAAATTGTTGTGTCTTCATAATACAATTGTATTCTGCCATAACTAAATTTCGGTGTTGCAATGAAACATGAATTATTTTAAATTTTTCGTCACGTAAAAAAAGACAAGTGTAAGTCAGGGCGAAGAGTGGGGCAAGTCCCCACTGTGGGTACGCCCATGTTTTCACATAAGATGGTAAATTCAGAGACTGTCACCTGCCATGTCAAAATGCGAGTTTGATCAACCCGCTGCTAAGAATTTATGATTACTTCGTAACTACTCTTATTTTAAGAAATTTGACGAAAAAGCCGCATATATCTTAAACGAGCAATATGATTTTCAAGGTGCATTGTAAAATATACTTCTTAGGGTTATCTATTACCTATCCGGAACCACCTAGTTACCTAATCTATCAGTTTCTCTAAAAATAAAAAAATGATGGAGTGAGGCACAAGGAAAGTAGATGTATTAGCTACACCTGATATATCGATATATCCTGATATAGAGGTGACAAAAGAAAATCAACTTTGACAGTTTCGATTTACAGTTGATCAAGTAAAAAAATTCCACGGGAAGAAAAGTACTAACAACTGTAATGAAACTAACAAGATGATGACTGTAAATTAGTAATTATATAGGTATCTAAAAATTATAACTTATTTATGGACTGAACTACCCGGTAAAATATATTTTTTACAAGTGGATTCTTTAAGAGATTGATTTTGAGAGCATGTATAATTACATGTTGTAACAAAAAGTAAGACATTCCACTACAAGTGATATTTGGAGTAAAATCCGCGAAGTTTTGCGCTGTAGCAGTCGTCGATCGCAACTTTATGTTTCATTATACAAAGACCGTATACTCGGACTAGTTTTTCCGTAACGTCAGGTGTTATGTATAGTCTACAACGTACATTATAACCACGCTTGCACTTAAGTTCTACGCCTTGATCAGTTTACTCTTAAAGCCGGTTAATCGATAGGTACTTTACCGCGGTTATATTCATACAGCATACATGAATTCTAATCGAATTTATAATTACAAATGATGTTACCACCTATAAATATTCACATATAAATATCAAGAAAACATATGAATATATAAAAAACTATCATAAGAAAACCATTTGGCAAATTGTTCCTGGTGAGTTGCCGAGGTCAGGCATTCAGTGTGGGTGTGGCATTACAGAAAGGTTGATGACCTAATGTTGAACGTCATAGACAGAATGCCAATTTTCTTTCATGATTTGAAGGCAGTATGTTCTCTGAATACTCAATAATACGATTTTTAATAGCGACAATTTAGTAATAATGTAACACGCAAATGTCTGCAAAGATCACACTAACGACACATTGAGATGAAGATTTATTACTAACAAATGTTAGCTCTATAATATTAGATCGTAATTCATTTTAAGCAGTTTACTATATGAAATAATTTTAAATTTTATTTTCAAAACGTAAGAGACGAATAACCAAAGTCATTATGTTAAAAAGAATTTAATTCCATTAAAATTTATTTTGTGCTGTTTTTTAGACGAAGTTCGTCTAAAATCAGGATCAATAAAAAAAACATGAAAAATTAAAGAGCGGGAAGGAAAACAAAATGGCGATTTCAAATATTTATTACAATGAAGACCTTTACATCATGTTATTATAAACCAGGTACAATGTTTATAATTTATTATTATTTCTATCCTGCGAGGGGTACAATCGGTTGCGCAAATCATATTATTTACTATTGCTTTTTTGTACGTTAGAAATCAAGATTTATGTGATTGGAGGAAACAAACAATGGACAGAGTCAAGGAGCTAAGGAGCCATTGCGACTATAAAATATGACATATTGTATACTACAAAATGAAACACTGTCATTTCAATAAAAAAATGTGTCAATGATATGGCGGTGGTGCAATTTTTTTTTAATATTTCATATTGACGCGGTGATCAATTATATATTTTTTAAGCAGAATAACGCTGATAGATAATTCTTTTTTGTCAGTAATTCTACTGTAAGTTTTAAACCATGTTAAGGGTATTTATATTACTGCAAAATCTCAATATTTTAAATTCAGACATTCAGTTTGTTAACGGTAGGTATAGCGATGTGTCCAGTACGTGATTGTATGATATTTGGGTCTTTTATATCTATATTTGTTTTAAATGCCTTAATATATTTTGTTATTTTGATTTTATGGTATAATAAATTAAATTATTGTTCAATGTTGATACAATGAAACACGACATATCAGACTCGCAGCGTTATTCTAAGTAGGTAGATTTCCGACAAAAACTACCTTCGAATACTAAAAAAATATTACAATGGTGCACTTTGTCCTGTCACGTATTTGCCGTTAACGCATTACTACTTACTTAGGTGGCAAAATTCCCAAAATAAATATAGTTTTATTCTCAGATGCACTTAGTACTGGAATTTTTGTTTTTCTAATGTACTTTCTAACCTTATTGAAAGTTGTCTAAGCTCAGTATTTCCTAAATGCAAAATAGAGTTTATTTAGTATTATCCTTAGATATTTTATTATTTCGATAAGTTGTTTAGACTTGATTGCCGGGATTAACAAAGCATAATTATGAACGGGAACAATATTAGTGCGCATACGCATTTCAATACTTTTTTTGATTTAAACTACTTTAATAAAATCTACTTTTATTTAAAAATAGCAGTATTTATGAGGTGTCATTCCTGTCAGATGAGTTACGGATATCGATATTAGAATAGAAATATTACCGCCAGGGCCCTGTTTAATAAACGTTACAAATTGTAATTGTATTTAACAAGTCATAAAGCTACAAGTTTCTGTTTAATAAAGAATACAACTTAGATATTTACCATGGTGGAAAACTAAAAAAATATGTAAAATTGTACGTACAATTTTACATATTTCTGTTCAATAAACATTTTCCCTTTACAAGTGACAATTTACATATTTGTAAGGAAAACTGTTTTATTGTACGCATAATTGTAGTTACAAATTTACATATTTTGTAAATTGTAAAACAATTCCGACAGGTGGACTCGCCTTGTGTCAGAACTTAACAATTTTGTACCTCAATTTAATAAGTGAAGAAATTTAATTGGTATACATTAAAAAATGGTTCAAACAACTAGTAGTGGAAGTAGTGACAGTAGTAATGATGAATATATGAACGTACGGCAGCAGCGAGTTTTTCATAAACATAACTTTACTTTTGATGTTTCAGATTTAACGTTCAACGAAACATTTCGGGTCAGCAAAATACCGTCGAATATTTGGTAATGAAAATCTAAGAAATCTGAAATTCTAAGAAAAATACAGCCCTTTCACCTACTCGGCTAATTTTGTGTGCAGTGCACTGCACTAGATAGGCTGTAGCTCACAATACCATGTTATAGCAGATGCACATGGTGTAACTAAAAGAACGATAAATAACTGAATTGAAAAATTATCTAGAGAAGTTTGCAGGCCAACTAATTGACTCGATAGCCCTAGATTTTTGATAAAATAATATACCTAGAATAGCAGGCATTATAGATGGTTCGCTAATCACAATTGATGCTCCTCGCTAAAACGAATCTGCATATGTAGACTCAACAAAAACTTACATTATTTATATATTATTTTTCTTCTTACAAGTTTGTAGTTACAATATTGTCATTCAAATCTACGGGCATTTTTTGCACATGTAAACGTTTATTAAACAGCCTTTGTAAATATTAGGTCTTTACCTATGAAATGACCTTGCACCTACCGACTATTACTTTTTCCAAAATTTAGACAACTTTTTAGTGGGTAAAAATATCAATTCCCGAGAGGCAGTACAAAATGCCTTTGAAGAGTTTGTTGCCTCCCGTCCATCTGATTTTTACAAGAAGGGCGTCAATAAACTGCCAATGCGTTGGCAAAGATGCGTCGATTGCATGGGTGATTACTTCGAATAACAGAAATAAAGTTTGAAAAAATAAGTACTTTCACTTATTGCATACAACACGGCAATTTCATAGGTAAAGACCTATTATTTTTACTTGTAAAAGTCTTACATAATTGTAAGGTTTATTAAACAGCACTTGTCATATAACTTTACAAATATGTCGCTTACAAAATTGTCGGCTTGTTTACAAAGTTTATTAAACAGTGCCCTGTCATAAAAGTAATACGAGTATGCTTTATGCCGTTAAAATTAGAGTATTGACAGAGCTGCAATAATTCCTTGGTTTTTAGAAGTGTTATAATGACAATTGTAGGTCAAAGTGCATTTGAGTCCATTCGCGTTAAGAAAATAGTGACGCATCGGTTTCAAGAAATTATCGTTTTCTACGAAAGATTAAAAAGCAATGCACTATAGGTCTGTTATTAGTAGTGGTAGAAAAAAATAATTTAAAAAAGCCGTGTGGTGTCGTGGGACACCCGATAGGAACGAAGTTGTGACGATCGAGTAAAACTGATTCGACACGATTTTAATTACAACGCCATCTATAAAAGCGGCTATTACCTACATATTTTTCAGTTGGTTTCTAATTAAAACAATTTATACATTGGTAAAATCTCCTTGAGAAATGATGTCGAATACAATATTTTTTGCTCAACCTAAGAACATAAATTTTAATTCTACTGAGATGAAAAGTAATGATTTCCTATCTATTCGATAGATGGCGCTGAATGACTGACAAGTGACAATTGAAAATAAAAAGTGTCGTTACAACTTTTCGTGAGAATTTTTCCGTCTAGCTTTTCACAACGCGCGATAAGGAACTTTGGAACAGTTTTTGCCCAGCCCTTTGGAAGATCTGTTGCACCGATGATACGTTTTTAAATACCAATAATAATAGGTCATATTATATAAGGTCTATAGTATAAGTATAGTTGCAAAAACATTGATAATATTTGTGGCAGGCTGTTTAATCTGTGCTGCTAAATATGTTGTGTTCAAAGATAACTCACAAATTTAGTACTTACACGTACCTGTCTGCTAAAGTACTGTCTTGATTTCTAACGTTAAAATTTATGAAAGGTTACGGCCCTTTTAAACATTCAATATTCCATAAAAGCGTAACAAAAATAGATCATTTCAATTAAAATATCATACGAATTCTAAAAATATTTTTTTTCTTTTAAGATTCAATAAATCTTTTTATTTTTTATTATTATAAGGCCCCTATGAATGTTACCAAAATTACGTATAAAACTATTGATCAGTTTCTTTATCGTTTTGTCATGAGTGATAAAATATTAATGTTGTTCAAGTCGTTCCTATATTAAAAACATCAAATCATCAAAGGTAAAACACCAAACGTTTATTTGAGAATTAAAAAACTAGATTTTTGTCAGACTGTTCTCTGTTTGAAATATTACATAATCAAATTTCTATAAAAGACAACATGAATATTTTACTTATTTTACAGCTACTATTTAACGATAATAATTTATCACTCAGAACAATTTCGTTGCTGTAACAAACTTACATTATATTTATGAGAAAGTTTTAAAATATATATATATATTCGAATTTCACAGATGTAAATGCATAAAACAAAAAATATGACCATTAATATTATGTATTTGGTATTACACAACATAATTTTGTTTATAAAATAAAAATATAATGATGAGTTAGACTCATCATTAAGAACCATACGACATGACATGGGGGTGGGTGAACATTTAACAATTATGTGAAGATATTCCCCAAAATAAAGATATAAAGGTAAACACTTACAGTGTTGCAAAACAGATAGATTTTTATCGTCATTTGACATGTGTTAACTATAAACTGTTAAATAAATAAATACAGGTAATGAACTTTAATATTAAACATTCAACTTACATGACAACAAAAACGGCCGTACATGGTAGTCTTTGATATGTTAACTATTTAATAATTACTTTATAATCTAATAAAACTTTATAAAAATATATTGCATTGTGTCGTTGTATATTTATGTACCATTAATATAGTATGAGGAAAAAGGGTGTGCATAGATTCCATCTAATAGGGCCAGGGCTTAATCATGTAATTTTACTATATTTATTTAAAATTATTATTTCAAATATCACAATTTAAATTATTCGTATAATAATAAAGTTGCATGACTACGCCATTTAAAAGAAAACCTCATCATTTAGTTAGATCAACATATCAGATGAAATCGTAGCATTCTATACTGTTATATTTTGTACTTAGTGGTTTGCACCGATTTTTGTTAATTCTATTGTATTTCGGATTGCTAAATATCACTCAATAACTGCCCTATTTGAGAATATAATGTACTGCTATTGTATATGACTAGTGGTATAAGGGTATAGACTGATAAAATAAAATCGGCATTATAACTATGGCCATGGTTTTCAAATTTTGTAGTAGTTACTTGCTATTAAATTCTATTGAGTTTTTTCTATACAACATCAACATCTGCGGAAGAGATGAAATTGTAAATCAAGATCTATGCCTTTAATATATCTCTCAGAACACCACCAACCACGGCCATATTATATGAATTCTGTAGGAACAGAAAGTTGAAGTTATTTTCAGTCTACAACCTCGGGAAGGATTTAGCAAAAATGATTTTTACAAATACATACAACAATCGAAAATCTTAAAAATTAACAGTTTCGCAAAAAAAATGTATACATAAAAAACATTTTCGCGGAAATCTTTTCTGATATCTGCATTAAAGAAATATGTATAATCATCGATATACAAAATATATAAAATTTCTTATTTTACTTATACCAAATGTGCGATAGGAAAGGTCCTAACATTATTACATATTACTTTTTTTTATTTTTATTTTTTTCTTGCATTAAGTTTAAAATTCCAGATCTTTTAAATGTTTACTGAACTTTAAATGTATTCATTCAACATTGAATCCAAAGGCAACTCTTACAGAGCATAATAAAATAAAAAGCAAAATTAAAAATAATCATACATATTTAACTTGTATATCAATAAAGATTTCGATATGCAGCACACACTTACATTAAATTAAGACAACATGGTGTTATTTTTGATCAACCAAAACTCTCTGGTTATGTAATTCTCAAATAGAAAAAAACCTAACTTTCTCACTAACCTAACATAGTACAATTAAATTCTAGAAGTAAGAATAAGTTGCATTGAGGTAGATTAAATTTTTTACAGTCCTATTAACCTAATAGATTAGAATTATTCACATAACATACTACTACTTAACAAGCGTGTACAACGTTATCTCACCTTATGCTTTCCTTGCACTACTAGACGCCAAACATTGACCATTATTATTATTAAAACCTTCATATTACCGAAAAATATTTAATCTAACATTTACTTAAAACATGTTAAAGTGCCAGAAATGAGACTTCCTTTGAGAGTGCTCTAGAGCGCTATCGTATTCTAACACTTCAAATCATTAGTCGCAACATTTAGTCATGAGAACGCGTAACCAAGCCCCGTGTTATCTCAACTGTCTAATTAGAAAACCAGAATTTGATATTATATATAAATAATATATTATGAGATACAAAATCTCTTGAAGTCGCAAAAGTACTTAAAACGCAATCCGGTATTTTTTTGCGTATAGCCCAAGAAAGTGCTCTTTAATAAGATATCCGCAATGCGCAGAAACATTATTTTTCTAAATTCTAAAGAGTTTCTAAACTGCCCTTATTTAATTAATCCCTGCAAATTGTATTGTAAAGGATTTCATAAGCACGGCCCTTGTCCCGCAAAATCTTTTTGTCTCTCTCTCAAACTATAAGTGATGATGGATTTACATGTAAGGTGACGGACCAGCAAACACTATAGATATAATAAATCCTTTGGATCGAATCTGGGACTAGGGTCCAATAATAATGTTCTCTTACAATACTATAATGGAGATATCTATGCATTTCTCGCACCTAAAAAAATACACTAAACAGATCTAATTAACATCTTTTAAGTACTTACAATCTGAGTAGCTCTTGACATAAAATATTCAATATAATCCTTTCTCCTTTCAACGCGATTAAGATAGTTTGTGCAGTAACAATAAAGGACATCTAGTTTATAAGAGTAATTCTAATAGGTCTTTCAATTGTATCTATGCACTTATTATACTATTTACTTATTCTTTAGTTCTTGCTACTAGTTTACATTTGAATAAAAATATTAAATCCAACTAGAACTATTAGTATAGAGAATGTGAATGTATACGTCTCATAGGTATACTTGAAAAACTTAAAAAGCTTTGTTATACATCCATCCAAATTATCCGGTTTTTCCGACCGACGATAAATGTTTAAGAATTGGTGATGAATGTGATGGATTGTAGTCTGTAAACTGTCAATTTTGTTGATTAGCAAATTTTGCTACCAAGAATGTCTGGGATAGAATGGCTCGAATTTATCGTAATAAAGAAAATATCGAGGCAAAACGTTAATAATTATGGTCAAACAATCTGCCGAAGTGAGTGGCTGTGTCAGGTGCCACCTTACATGTATTTTGGTACTCGCACTACAATTAGCTAGGCCTGTGCACCGGTAACAGAAAGCGAAGAACATGATTTACTGCTTTGACCAGGACTATAACTGGGACTTTGAAGGATTGTATTTTAAGTCAGTCTTTCGAAAACGTATTTGTCCCAAAGAAATTAATAGTACATTTGATTTACAAAAAACAACAGTAACATGCAAGTTACGAAAAGGATAAGTAAAGGAGAAGAAAAAGTAAACAGTCATAATTTCTCGGTTGGTTCTAGTACTAATGCAGTCTACACACCAAACCCGCCGACACAGTCCGGCTTGATGGAGGCGACTTTATTTCAAAAGAATCATGTCGGCGACTTGTACCCGCTCCTGTCACTCGGCGTCTTGTGGCACCATGTCGGCGGCATATCTACGCATATCATGACATATCTTACGTACGCGCTCATTTGCCAGCCGACATTTAACTACCAAAAAAGTTACTGATTTCGTGTCGCCGCCAAAGTTTTTCTACTTCAACGAGATGTGAAGTCGCCGACAAAGAAGTCAACTGTCGGCGGGTTTGGTCTGTAGACTCCTTTATTGGCATAGATACAACAATATACGACCTATTGGAAATGACGACATGAATTGGACTTTCTGTGGACTTTGCAGAAATGTCGTTGCAGATTTTTAAAGCATGATGGCTTTAGCAAAATCAAGAACCAAATTGGGAACTTGAACTATAAGAAGAGTTCGTTTCGTGTTACAATTTATGGAATGATCTTTCCTCTGACATGTACTACTGCACCTCTCTGCGTAGGTTTACATAGAGCAATCCGAATTCGAACCTGCAATGACTACATAATATTAAAAAATGAATATGAAAGAAGACCTTAGATGTTCGCAATATTGATTAAAATTCTACTCCGGAGTGAAGTGTTCCCTGATTAGTCATATCTAAACGAGTTTAGTGAAATTATTTTGAAATCTTAAGAATTTCTAATCTGGACTAGAATGACAGCAAGCTGTTTTTTTTTAACCCAGAAAAGTCTATATCCCTAAATTAATCGCGATAGCGCTCCATGAGCAAGTTATTTAAACAATCGTACAACTTGTAACATAACATTTGAAATAAGGACAAAAAATAGGAAAAATTATGATCTGTATTTAAATCGACATTTCAACGTTTTAAACTGTTGTTCAAATTGAAAAATTATCTCTCCTTTTAAACTAAAAATGTGGGTATTTGCAATATGTAAAAAAAACATGCCAAAAGTAATAATAGGTAATTGTTTCTTGTCTGGTTGTTATTAAATTGTTATAAATCAAGTTGTACCATTTATACTGTCTGTTAAAAAATGTAAGGCACCTAATACCAACTATAATGTCCTACCATTTAACCCAAAAGCGATGGGATTCTCACTGATGTAACATCAACAATCTGACACTCTCATATACATCACTAAACAAATTACATAATTTGGCTCATTATTCTAAAACATATGCCAAGAACATTATTCCTCTGGAGTAAAGTTTGAAATTTTCTCTTTATGATTTTTAAACCAACAGTGGAAGGTAGCTGTCATGAATGATCGTTAAAATTATGAAAATCCTGCATACGCGAGCCTAACGAGCTAATGGAATTCGGAATTTGGCAATTAGGATCTTTGTAATAGTCAAAGATACACAGAACAACAATTCTATCACTTTTGGCACAATTTTAGACTGTACATTACCTATCAACACGAATTCATCCAGTTTGCTCATTAGACACACTCAATTAGTATTGATTATATATTATTCTATAAGGAAGCACAAGTGCCTCTGAGGTATATTGATCGTTTTATTGCCTTTTGTTTCTAGCTCAAGCCTGATAAATTTTAAGGACTTCAATATCATTCTGTATAATAGAACGAAATGGAACCCTATTCATACAATTTATAAAGCCTTGATTGTATAACTCTGTTATGAACACTTAGCACTTACACATAAAGATGATATTACAATCTTGTTAAAGACAGATCTGATGTTATTCTACTCCAGCAGAATATTACATTCACCTTATTGATTTGCAAGGAATATGCTCTCTGTTGTATTATAAGATCACGTCAAAAGCAGCAAGCCTCTCTAAAACATATTATAATAGCCTACTGCTTCCAAGAGCCATACACCCTGTTTGTATTCTGCTTACTACACAAATGTCGCAAGCGACCATATCTCAACTAAGCACTAACTGTATTCCATCTAACAGCTCACAGAGTTGGTCCCAATTATACTCCATAAACGTCATACATGTACGCTATAAATAAAATTAGATAATTCCGAAAGTACATACACGACTAGATCACATATTCATGTAGAATTCGGAAGTAATTTTGGTATACCTGAGACATACAAATATACAATTTTGGCAATTTAAGCTGAAGAATCCACATCCTCCAGCTATGTACCTATTTTTTAAAAGGTGAAAATAAATGAAGTCCAAAAAATTACAATTCGAATTACTAACTGCACTCAACTCGACTATTTACAGTTTAGATCAACCTTACCTAATGAGGTAGTTCAGTATTCACATAAGCTAAATGCAGAAATCTCACCTTAAAACCCTCTTTCACCACCTACCATTTAATTCAAATCATATTTGACTCAGAAGAAATCCTCTTCTCAGTATTAAATGCTATCTATCCATAATTTATAGATAACATTTTCATCTAAATGGCATTAAGGGCATGAGTGCGGCGAGGTTAGTGTGGCGGGGGTGGCGGCGGAGGTGGCTTTGGGCTCTGTGCTGTCTGGAAAGCCTGCGTGAATGCTGGCAGTCGCTGTTGTACACGGCCTTCATCACCTGTATACGTAGGTTCACTTTCCTCCAGTAGACCTAGCATTTGGCTTGACAACCCAGAGGGACCCTCACCCGGATTCATCAACAAGGACTCTACATTCGCCTGGTGAAGCAAATGTGCTTGTATTGGATCAGACAGCTCCTCTGTTGTTATGTAAGGTAAGTCAGGTGGTGTCTCAGAATAAGGTGGAGCCACTACATACATCATTGGGTACTCAACAGGTATCAAAGAGCAACTTGGAGCCTCTGGCTCCTCCAGTTTAATATCTGGTATTATTGGTTCCTCTAGCTTAATATCTATAGGTTCCACTTTTATATCAAGTTCCGGTGCAATTTCTACTATGATATCTGTAGAAGGCACCCTTGTTGGACCCCCTTCTGATGTACTCTCTTTAGGTGAAGGTGGATTCCAAATTTCAAAATCTGTCCCCTCTATTGGGTATTCAGTGTAAGTTTCCTCAAATGCTGAGGCCTCTGGAGGCGGCTCACTTGATGTTCCAACAGCAGCTGATTTCCATGACTCATCAGGATGAGCATTTTTAACATGCCTTACCAGGTGATCTTTACGTCCAAACTTTTGGGGACAGTAAGGACACAGAAAATCACGCCTGCCTGTATGCACAACTTGGTGCCGCCTTACATCCTTTGCAGTAAAGAATTTTCGACCACAGTAATTGCATGTAAACTTTTTATCTGAATCATTTTTTACGGTACGACTACCTGTGTGAACTTTTAGATGATAAACTATTTCCTGCTGTGTAGCAAAACTCATATCACAAATTTTACACTGTAGGTTGCCTTCCTCAGCTGAATGCAAGGCAGCATGTTTGCGATAACTCAAATGAGATGTGTAAGATTTCCTGCAATCTGGCCTTTCACAGGTGTACAGCTTTTTTACTGGATTGTGCACTCTAACATGATTAGTGAGGTGATCCTTACGATTAAATGTCTTATTGCATACAGCACATGCGAAGGCTCGAGCCTCACTGTGTATAAGATTATGACGTACAAGCTTGAACTTGGAATTGAAACGCTTGTCGCACAAATCACAGGAGAAAGGTAGCTCACCGGTGTGGGAGAGGACATGTTGGCTGAGCTTACCAGGGCTTGAGAAACGTTTGTCGCAAGTGTCACAAACATGACGCTTAGTATGATCGCGGCGCGTGCGGGATTCAGGCGCGGGCGGCGCCGAAGGCCCAGCGCCGCCCTCACCTTCCCTCGTTCTGCGCGGCAGCGTGGGCACACGACGAGCAACCTTTACCGTACGGAACAACTGCTTGATGCCGCTGGGACCGGAGGCGCCAAGCGTCACGTATTGCAGCTTCGTAGGTAGCTGCGATGCTGGCGGCGCTATGAATGTCTTCTGCGGGGAGGCCGCGCGTTCCCCGCTCGGCTCCTCTTTGAACTCGGAGCCGCCCTCCTCGCCTTCGTTAGGGTTCGGTGGCGGGCTGGCCATCTCGCGGACATTTTTGACGCGCTTTACCTATATCGCCGTTTGTTTAACACGCGTCGTGCTTGTATCGGCTCCGCGTTGGCCCTGGCTCGTCGTGATGGCAGAAAACATTTCTGTCACATTGACGGTCTGGAAGCCCTTTTTCGTATTCGTGTCACATGGTTCTCGCGGAATTTCACAGCTTCACAATCGCTTTCAGTATCTCGATGGGTTGCACACGCGTTCCTCAGATCGTATTCAATTTAAAAAACTAGTTATAGAATGAAAAAAGATGAAAAAATTACTTTTTATAGAGAAATACGTAGCGCTTGACATCGAAATCACGAAATGTCAAAATAATGAAATGAAGCCAAAAGCCATGTCAAAAAAAGTCCGCCGAATCGTCAGCTGTGGTCCATTGACCTACATTGAGTGCTTTCAGAACCACTACATTACAATAATTTTTAAAAAACTATCATCGAAACCATTATTAAAATTTGAATAAATATAATTTTCTTTAAACAAATAATGTTTTTATAATACAGTAACTACAGTAGATAGTAATTCAACAGTTTAATGTTTTCTTTTTCCTATTTTGAAGTAATTTGTTATGCTCTATTATTTCCATAGCAAGGTCCTGGAACGCAAAATCTCAGTATACGTGCAGTCATCACATTTAAAAAAATATTGGTGTGATATGATATGCCCTACATTTTATCTACATTGACTGATTGATAATGGCACAGTACTAAATCGAATTGGATATAGAGCTGGCTAATATTTCTGTAAGAATAAACACTAACAGTTTTTGTTTAGGAAAAAATTAGAATTCTTCGTCTTGTGTCTGTGAATGACCACCAGAAACAGAATTTTCAGTTGTGAGGTAGTATAAAAGTATGCAATCGCCCTAAAACCAAACGCTGTGTGTAGATTCAGCTCTGATATAGAAGGGGACCCGAAATAATATTATACTGATCTGATGATGTAGCCAGGAAGTGTATAAGAGAACTGTTTAGTGGCTACTAGTAAAACCTTCGAGTTTATATAACCGTGGTAACAAATTCATCTGAATTCCTAAACACACTTTTCTATCATACTTATTGCCTATTCTATTTGCAAAGTAATTTAAGTTCATAACAACGGTAAACATATAATTAATTCTAATTCGTGGTAGTAACAATTAAACGTAACCTAATTAAAAGAACAGATTAGTTTTGTCCAAATATAATTAGGCAGTCCTCCCCTTCTGTTGAAACTTTCTATAATACCTCTAGGTACATTGAGATGTCGCCCCTTTACGGCTGAAAACAATGTCGGATGGAATAAAATATCTGTCCCGTCCTCTGTCCGTGTAATCGAGCCACCAGCAACTACTATTAAATAGCAGTTCGTTTGTGAAATTGTGACTGTTTTTACTTTGTCCCTGGTATACAACCAGGGACAAAGTAAAAACAGTCACAATCACAATCATAATTGTAATTTTGTTTTACCAAATTTTACTCAACTTTTAGTCTAATTAAAAAAAAACTGTTTTCAATATAGGAAGGTGCAGTATAGTAAGAAGTTATTAACATTCCTAATTAGGAGTGCGTGATAAACACACACACACACAGTATGTACCTAAAATGCAATATGATGCCAACGTTTCTCCATATTTATCTCTTTGTGAAACGATTAGCCACATAATAATGACTGAGGAGAAAACTCCTCAGACACAATATATATTTATTTAATTCTTAAATTAATCTAGACAAAAAGAAATAGAAAAGTTTTTTTTAAATATTGAGAGTTTAAAAATTTATATAAACGTAAGTACCCAAAATTAAGTTTGCATAAACCAGTCACTCGTGTAAAGCTGGTAGCATTATCCTAACTACTACTAATGTATGAATAGTAATATTCATACATTAGTAGTAGTTTGGATTTAGGTCGAAATTGTGAAGAAATGGGTCGGCAAATGACATTTTGCATATTAAATAGCCTGTTTTTGTTTAATAACCTGTAATTCTTGTTTCACCGAAATAACAATCGTTGATCGTACGACCAGATCCTCAAAAAACTTTCCGAGGAGCCGGCCTCATTGTTTCCGTGAAGCTAACGGGTTGAATTCTTGTAGCACATTACGGTAAGCATTATTGATGATTTCGATATAACCCTTGCGCAAATTTGAAAATACTGTGAAGTCTAAGTTATCTGAAAAGGGTATTATACCATTGCAGAGTATCTCGATGATAAAACGGCCTGAGATTGAGCTGCTCATCATAATAAAAAATTCTAACACAATTCAGGGATAAGGGTAGATTACATTGCAATAGTTGGTTTCAAAACCAAGTAAATTTTCGGTCTTGCACAGTGTAATTTATTACTTTCAGAAACTGATACATTAGGACTATTGTTGTTAGATTTATTTTGTTTTATGGCATCTATGTTTATCATTTAAATAATTGGTTGGTGTCGTGACTGACGAAGAAAAATAGAGGATAATCAGCAGTTTAAAACTTTATATATTCAAGTCTATTATTAAAGCACATCTGTTATTACTTATTTAAAAAATATTACTTTTAATAACATAGGTTACAATGAATAATTTATTGGAAAAGTCCTTTTAAAGTCTTTGTAGTCCACAAAGCCCTATGCTCTAATCTATGACGTGATGCGTCAAAAAAGGTGATTCGTTTACTGTACTCTTTTACTTTGATAACCTAACTTTCAGTCAATTATTATTTTTGTAAAATATAGTAAAACAGCTGTTGTATATTTACTATATCTGATTTTGAAGCCGTAAAATAAAAAAGGTGAGATTTTTTATGCATGTACATTTAAAATCATGCGAGCAATTAAACTTGATATTTTTTGAAATAAATATTTCATTTACTAATCTTATAAAATCTTTGTATAATCTTTTTATTTTTACCTATATTGAAGATAATCGCATTTCTTGCTGGTGGTAGTGCACTGCGTACTTTATCACTTCTATATATAGAATAGAATGGTAAAATAAAGGGTTTTGTTTAGTTTTGTCAAATAAACATTCTGTATCTTTCGTGGTGTCATGAAGCTCCTTCGTTATTGATTGAAAATGTATTTATGATTGTGTCCGAAATAACTTTACTACTTTTATTTTATGAAGTAATTTTTGTTGTGTCACCAAATATGGTTGATTAGTAATAGCTTTATAACACAACATAGGTACCCTTAGCATATAATAACCTTTAGCAATACGAAGATTACGTGCTCTGCTAAATTTAATTAATTAATCTGCCCACTGTTGTTAATTTGTCTAAAGCACATACAGAATTACTAGCACACACAACATAGATGATGGATGTCAAGATTGTGTAGGCTAAAACATTGGACTTTAGAAAGACCAACACACAACCTCCACAAAAATCAAGGTAAACAAGCTTAAGGCTTATTGAGGTTTGGGGACCTAGCATTAGGATTGCGTGCTTAACAATACCCACTGCTGTACTACTATTATTATTCTGAGTTGGGTATTTTTATACAGAACTTGCAAACCAACCTGGCTTAGCACAGGTGCCATATAATAATATGCATGTATAATACATAAAAACCTTCCTCTTAAATCACTGTCTTTATTGATAAAACTTGCATTAAAATAGGTTGTGTAGTTTGAAAGATCTAAGCGTACAGGAATGGGAGGCTTTACTATGCATTATACATAGTAAATCTTGTAGTGAATTTAAATATAAGGTTTTCTGTTATTAATGTTTTAATAAATGTCCATGTAAAAGAAGTTGTCAAAGTGGTGACAGATTAAGAATATGGAGTGTCACCAACCCCTGTTCATCCCGTGGGTGTCACAAGAAAAGACTAAGGGAGCAAACTCTGAGCAAATGCGGGATCCTCCTATCTTAGAAGAGGTCTATGTACAGCAGTGTACTATTATAGGCTGTAGATGACTGAAAACATTGTTTGATGTTTATCCAGTCTTTTCAGTCAAGTGCTTCTTTGCCACCTTAAAGGTGGTAGGAAAGAGCTACTAGATACAAGCAATACATAACACTTTGTTTTTCCTAAGGTGTAGGAGTTTAAAAGAAAATTGTTGTATCGTGCATGCCTGGTGGGCTGCGGCTGTGCCTGTCCTTGGCATTTATACAGGATTAGTAGTTACTAAAAAGTTACAATTAGTTTATATTGACATATATTTTTAACAGTATGTGCCAGTTAGTATGGATTGTATGTGTCAGTTACTACATTACTATTAGCAAGTTCATATCAAGAGTATAGTAAGTTTTCTAGATTTTCTTTATCTGTATTGATGAATTTACATACACTAGCATTACAAATCTGCCATAAATTTTTACCAAATATGCAATTTTAATTACAGATAATGTCAGAACAGCAGGTAGGATCAGCACCCGCGTCAGCGACTGCATCTGCGGCCGCATCTGCGACTAGCGTCACTGATGAGCAACAACGCTCAGGCAGCATTCCTGCCATAGGTTTGTGTTATTTTTATTTGCTGCGATATATTATTATTACCTGGATAATGGAAGATGTACAATTGTTAAAAGGTTTAGTTTTCTCAGCAAAAGCCCGTCTAACCCTAACTTGCTCAAGATATTTGTAATAAAAGAAATACATTTTCAACATCACATTAAACATTTTTCACTCAATATAATATACAAACTCGATGTTTTAAGTAGGTAGTTACATCATGAAAACAAATGTCTGCATCATAAAAAACCTATTAATTTACAATTAATCTTCCAGTGTATAACACATCATAAATTACGATAAGCCCAATGCAATATTAATTATCACATTCCTCATTTGTATAATACTTGTTTGTTTAAATGAAAAATAATTATCTAGTAAATAATGAATTTTGTTGACTTTATTGCTTATTAGAAGAAAGTTTAAACAAAGTAACACCAAATTTTTTTGTATTATGGCAACATGGTTATTATATTTCGTATTCATTAAAAAGCTATCACAAACTTCAATGTATGGGGTTATAGGTTAAGTCGACCTATATACTTCTTCTCAGTACAGTTCTACTCAGTTGGCTGGTAGAGAATGCCTTGGACATTAATCCCGCCGTTGTACACAAGTGCATAAAGTTGTAAATAAATACTTTAAGGGGTTGTTGTTGCCATATTTTCTGATAGGTTTCATTATGAAATAACATATCCCAAACCTAACCATTTTCAAGATATTAGACTTTTTATAAAAATTGCCGAAATTTTGCCCAATACATTTTTTTTTAATTTTCTTCTTATTTTTTTCCTTTTTTTACTGTTTTTGTGTGGTTGATACATTGTTTTAATAATTTCCATCACCAAAACTGTAGTTTTTTTTTTTTTGTTCATCTTTAATACAGCAATCTGTCTCTTTATCAGGACATTAAGCGATAGATTGGGCATAAATTGTAAGTCGTGTGCAGGGATGCGACCAATGCCGTACCCTGTTCTAGTTATAATGTGCTCTTATCACAGCACATCCTGAGGATTCTGAGCTTTAGCCTACCGATTTTCAAACTGTTGTCCATAAGCGGTTGGGCCAATATATTTGGGTGAACAATATCAAAACTCGGGATGGCGCCACTTGCCGTGTAAACAAGTGCTCCGTGATTATAATTTGCTAAAAAATAGTTAATTTAATGTAACGGGAACGACATAGTGATATATGAAAACTTTAATTGCCGATAAACATTAACTAACGTTATCTCAGTGTTGTGAAAACATTTAGTGACTAAAATATTAAAAACAAAAATAACATCTAATGGTAACGATCATAAACTGTCCTAAAACAAAATGGTATTTTACAATAGTGAACTTTCTCAATAGTTACTAACTTTTATACGAACTTAGAAGTTATAAGTGTTTACATAAAAAAGTGCATTAGTATATAAAACAGCAAAGTAACGGTTAGAGAAAATTTTTTTAAAAATTTCAAATTAAGTGCCAAATCGTGCCACAGACTAAAAAGCGCGGATCGAGTAGCTAATCATTATTTGGGCAAGAAGTGCAATATAACCTCGCTAGAGGGCACTACATGAGTTGGCACTACAAAAATAGAGTTCTGCCATCTTTGAGAACATACGAGAACTACTTCGTCTATTTGACAACCTGGAAAGATTCGACAACAGACTGCGATAAAGATTGTCAACAGTATCATAAATACGATAATAGGGGGCGCAAAGCATAACAGGTGTTGTGCATAATGGGGGATAAGATTATACAACTGGCTCGTAACATTATCTTGGCGATAAGCGAAGGAAAGACTGTATCAGCTGCCAATAAAAGAATAATAAAGGAAGCCGCTGACGACATCATCACCACCTGTCAAAACACTCCTTCCGCTACTGTTACCGCCAACTCTTGTCAACCAACTGTGTTTCCTGAAGAAGCCTTAGACCAACTCAAAAAGGAACTAATACATGAGATACACACCACAATTATAACTACTCTAAAACATTCTAATAAACAACAATCTCCCGCTCAACCTACAACTACCACCGGCGCCAGCTACGCCAGTGTCACAAGAGCCCAGTTCACAAAGAAACCAGCACTCATAATTAACGCAGCCACACGAACATCTGCATCCTCATCCCCATCCACAACCAACAATCAAAGTACTATTGAGGAACTAAAGACCCAGATTACATTTAAAGACAAAACCTACGCTCCATCCAAGATCCAACCTATAACCAGAGGAAGGGTATACCTGGAATTTAACACCACTCAACAACAAAAGGAAACTCAGCAACTCATCAACCAAACAAGTAATCTGAAGGCAGAAGAAGCTAGACGTCGTCCGCCACTTGCCATCCTCAAGGGCATATACAAGGAAACCAACAAAGAAGAACTAACTAAAATAATCTGCCAACAAAACTCCATTCCCATCCCTGATATCCGCCTCTGTTTTCTTACCAGCAATAGATCTGAAAAACTTTACAACGCAGTTGTTGAATTAACCCCAACAGCATATCATAAATTAATCCAACAAAACAGAGTAGCAGTTAACTTCCAACAAGTTCACATAGAACCCTTTTCGAGATTCACGCAGTGCAGAAAGTGCCTCCAGTTCGGACACTCACAAAATAAGTGCACAGCGACTATCCACCCTTGCGCCGTCTGCGCCGACGAGAACCACCAAGCAGCTGAGTGCCCCCACAAGACAAACAAACAGTTCGTTTGCTACAACTGCACAAAATATAACAGCAAAACAGGAAGTAAATTACCCACTAATCACGCCGCCAACAACCAAGCTGCCTGTCCTAGAATACGCCTCACCAAGGAAAAAATTGAAGAGACTATTGACTACGGAACAGGTATACCACCATCAACATCACAACAGCCATCAGGATCAATAGACTTCCGCCAATTACCATTCAGTGTGTGAGCTCCCTTAACGGATAGCAATAATTCTTTGTGCCGCAGGATCATAAATTAACTATTTCATATTATCGCGTAATTGTTTCGACTAAACTAATTAATAAGTTTCTTTTATTTGTTATGTATAACTGTGTACAAAATACAGTAAGTTAATACGCTCTTATGTATAACATTCATCACAACAATAACAATAACACACACACTACTTACACACATGGACACCCTAACACTCACACTCCAACCCATATTAATACTCCACCCACCCGTCACACCATTCAGAATAGACCTCAAAGGCAGAAAAACCCATCACCGACACTCACACTCACGCAAGCTAACCTGGGGCGCGGATACGCTGCTACGCATGAATTAATAAACCATACTCTACAAAACAACACCGACTTAATCTTTATAAATGAGCCATACGTCGGGAGCCAACCTACCATGAAAAATACAGCAGGATATATCACACACCAATATCCAAATAACACACACACCAAGGCTTGTATTCTAACCAAAAACAATATAGGAACCGCACTAGGCCTCTCACAATATTCTACACCCAACCTATGCTCTGTACAGTTGACAACCAAACAAGGCAAAAGATTAATTCTAACATGTATATACATAGAACCCAACATAGATACAAACAGCACACTGAATAAACTACAAGCATTACTTAACGATACTCGAGACGCCGCACACATCATTGCCGGCGACTTCAACGGGTGGCACCGTATGTGGGGGTCAACATCCAACAATCAAAGAGGAGAGGAAATAGTAGACCTCCTACACACGAATAATATCGTCGTACTCAATACGGGAACCTCACATACATACGAGAGCGTGGCCCTCGGCCGAATTAGGGGCTCTATTGTTGACCTTACCATCGTCAGTGACAATATTGCCTGTTACGTTGACGGCTGGAGGATCGACCATTCCATCTGCCCCTCATCCGACCACCATGCCATAACTTTCACATTACACTTCTCACAACATTTCAAAACTAACCCCAAAACAAGCACATTTAGATACAACACTAAATTCTATAGAAATTGGGATGAACTAAAGGAGCATTTTAAAGAACAAATACTACATACGGACCTACATTCTACCGACTACAATACTCTAAACACACAACAGGACATAGACATGTACACTAAAAAACTTACAAAATTCATACAGAACACCTGCAACCTACATCTGCCACGCACAGGTCGAGGTTCGCCACGGTCACCCTGGTGGACCGACCAACTAGACATCATGAAACAACAGGTGATAGCAAACCACCATAAATTACAACAGCTCAAACATAAAAACCAACCACTCACCGATGCTCTCGCTGAAAGGGACACCCTCAAAGTAGCATACGCTCAAGCAATCAAAATTGCTTCGACTGAACACTTTCGGGAATTCTGCAATAGACAGGGTAAAGAAAATGTGTGGTCGGTTACCAACCGAATTATGAAGAGGGCGCCTCCTCAGAGGCCACCGTCAACCATTGAACTGTCACCCGGCATACATACCACATCGAGTCACCAAACTGCAACAGCTTTCCTCAATAAGTTTTACCCTGATGACACACCTGACACTCCCACACAGAACTCCACTCGTAATCAAACGCACAATCCACCCGACACTGAAGACGATGCTCCATTTACACAACATGAAATAACTACTATCTTGAAAAACATGAATCCCTCCAAATCCCCGGGTGCAGACCACCTTACCTCTGACATTTGTTATCAGTTTGCTCTATGTTTCCCTGAAATCATCACTGGGCTCATGAACCGCTGCCTATCAATCTCTGTTTTCCCCAAAACATGGAAACATGCAATAATTAAAATAATTCCGAAACCCAATAAATCCAATTACACTTCTTCATCCTCATATCGCCCTATAGGACTGTTACCTATACTGGGTAAAACACTTGAAAAATTAATTACTCAACGCCTCACACATCACCTAAATATTACACATACGCATAACACAAGACAATATGGATTCAAGCAACAAACCTCTACAGTACACGCACTCACCAACATAGTCAATACTATCAAAACACACAAAAAGAAGGGATTACATGTCGCGATGATCTCCCTCGATATTAAAGCTGCATTCGATCATGCTTGGTGGCCTGCCATACTCGCACGATTACACCACACCAAATGCCCTAAAAACATGTACACCATCATCCAAAATTACTTATCAGATCGTACGGCTACCCTATTATATTCTGACGCCACCGCCACTAAACAACTAAGTAGGGGATGCATCCAGGGGTCTGTATGTGGGCCGACCTTCTGGAATCTGATTTTGGACGAACTACTGGACATGTCCAGTGACTCGTCTGGGAGCAGACTTCCGGAGGGGTGCCAGCTGCAGGCCTTTGCAGATGACATCACTCTAATAGCCGCACACAAAAAGCTCATCACTCTCCAAAACAATATCAATCAAAGTTTACAGACCATTCAAGAATGGGGCAACACTAATAAACTTACCTTTGGACCTGACAAAACCATCGCTTTAGCCTTCACTAATAAAACTCAACTTCTTCACTTAACCATGAACAATACGCACATCCCATTCAGCCGGACTGCTAGAGTTTTGGGGGTGATCATCGACGACAACTTACACTTCACACAACATGTAAACTATATCACTAACAAAGCACGTATTCTACATAACACACTCACTAAATTCATCAGACCCACCTGGGGAGTACACTCTCAAAACATACTCACACTCTATAGGGGGGTAATAGAACCCATAATATGCTACGCTTCCAGCGTATGGCACACTGCTCTAAATTTCAAAACCAACTGTAATAAACTATTATCACTACAAAGAGGGTTTGCTCTCAAAATAATTAGAGGATTCCGCACCATTAACACCATTAACGCCATAGCAATATCTACACTCACACCACTTGACCTTAAAGTCAAAGAAAGAGCACGAATCGAATCAACTAGAATTACAGGGCTCACCGATTGCCTCCCACTCGATGTCACACTTGATACACCTACTGAACCATCTCATTTACTTCACCCGGCACACAGACAACCACACTCCTTTGACATTATCAGTACACAAACTGAATTAGACGACATCTTAATCAATCAACAACATGCACACCACATCTACACTGACGGCAGTAAGCACGACGACTTAGTGGGAGCTGCCGTTGTGGTACGTACTCCACAAAACACCCGTATCACCAGAACATACAAGCTACATTCATCGTGTACTGTCTTTCAGGCTGAACTGGTGGCCATCGACCAAGCCTGTCAGTGGTTACACAAGCAACAGGTTGATATAGCTTTCATCATGTCGGACTCCAGGTCAGCTCTGGAAGACATTAGCAACACTTATAGCACACATCAAGTTACCACTAACATACAAAAGTTTTTGCATACCACACACACACAAATTAACTTTGTATGGGTTAAAGCTCATACGGGCATACACGGCAATGAGGCTGCTGACATAGCCGCTAAATCTGCGGCCTCCGAATCCTACTCACCCATTTTCAAGCACTTCCCGATAAGCTACGTCACAAAAAAGGCCAAAACTGATAGCCATGACGTAGCTTGTAACAGATATGCTGATAATGTCAAAGGAACCATTATTAAAACTTGGTGCCCATCACTTACACACCTATATAAACTTATCGACATAACAGGACACACATTCGCACTCACACAATTACTCACCAACCACGGCTACCACAAACAATACCTACACAGATTTCATATTACAGACGACAACACCTGCCCCTGCGACAACACAACTACCCAGACATTTAGACACCTCATTACGGAATGCCCACGATACACTCGCACAAGACTCAACCATGAACAACTCTGTCACCACTTTAATTTAGACCCATATAATTTAACATTACTGATCACCAACAACACCGCCATCCATACCTTTATGACTCACCTCACCCTTATAGTTAACACACTTAAAGAATTTAATAACACATAACGCACTCAAATATTTCTGTATCAAATAGCAGAATGTACCATAATAATTTAATAAACTCCCCCTCATGGTGGTTTAACCGTGAGGGGAAACTATAAAAAAAAAAAAAAATATATTTGGGTGGTTTGATATTCTGTCCCTGTATGCCTTAGTGTGTCTAGTTATTTACTCCCTGATTGTAGGTATCTTTAGATCGTTGTGCAGTTGTTCGTTAGTCACAAACCATGGGGCACCGGTAACTATGCGCAGCATTTTGTTTTGAAAACGTTGTAAGATCTCTATGTTGGAGTGTGAGGCTGTTCCCCATAGTTGTATGCCGTACGTCGTGCCGTAATAATTTCCATCACCAAAATTGTAGTTAACTTAACAAACTGGCAACTGCAAAAATAAAAATAAAAATTGTAAAAAGATTTTTTCTTTGACAAATATTAAAAAAATCTATAACAGTTAAGTTAATTTAACATTTTTTTTTATTAAAAAACGTACGTATTGTCAGCTATCCAATAAGGTATAATAGTCTAGGGTAGTATTACAGTTGATAAAAAAACTTATTATGAATTAGAATACAACCCTAGTACCTAGCCAAGTACCTAGTTGTAATACTTGGCTTGTATTTTTGGACTCTTCTCGTTTTCTATTCATGACTAACTATTGCTAACTGGACCTTAATATCTACTTCTGACACTGTCGGACATGACGATATAGGTCGCCGAGTCCAACGGCGGCGCACGGTGTTAAGAATGGTCAGCCATCCATTGACTGACCTAGCTGGGATTGCTTAACTTTGCAACGTGTTAACTTACTCAGTTTCCACTTATTGATTTTCAGGAAGCCAGCAAGGCAGTATTGCTTCAGAAGAGAAGGTATACGGTGGCTGTGAGGGACCTAATGCCATGTATGTGAAGCTGATCTCATCTGATGGCCACGAGTTCATTGTAAAGAGAGAACATGCACTGACCTCTGGTACTATCAAGGCTATGTTGAGCGGTCCCGGACAGTTTGCTGAGAATGAGGCCAATGAAGTCAACTTTAGGGAGATACCGTGAGTTTATTGAATAACATTACCTACTCCATTATCATTATTTTACAAGGATAGGAAAAAAAAAATTTATTGACCTATGTGGGCCAAAGAGCAGACAGTTCACCTGATGGTTAATGACACCTTTGCCCATGGACACATGCAATTCTGTGAGAACTGAGGTTGAGAGACAAAGGTTAGTGCTGGTATTTGAGTGCTCCCCTTCCAGAATTAGGGGAAGATTGAGCATCTGATAACCTCATTTGGTGCAATGCAACAAAAGATTTGCTGAATGTCGGTTTTCTATGAGGCTGTGGTATCGCTCCAGTCAAGCCGACTCATATTATGTGCTGAAGCTTGAATTTGTTTATTGCTAACTGATAACTGCTCTAGGACCTTTAATAAAAAAAGTTTTTCTCATGTTTTAGGGTATAATTATGTGATATATATAATTATATTTATATATAATTAAAAATTACATAATATATTTAATATATATAATTATAATAATATATATTAAATATAAATAATTGTTAAAATAAACATTTGCTTTTCCAGTTCGCACGTTCTCCAAAAGGTGTGCATGTATTTCACATACAAGGTGCGCTACACAAATTCATCTACTGAAATCCCCGAGTTCCCGATCGCGCCGGAGATCGCACTGGAATTGCTCATGGCTGCAAACTTCTTGGACTGTTAGGTGCTAAGTTGCACAGATGTGGCAGGCAGATGGCGCTAGTGTGGCCTGTGGTCCAGTACACGAGTACTGAGAGGTCGATAAAAGTATGAACTTGAATCATATAATATTTCATTTAATGTGTAAATTGTCATGTTTATTTTTTTATATACCATAGTATGCTAGTAAAATACATATATGCACTCAATATTAAGTATCTGTGGACAGCTCGTCTATTGCCATAAAAAAAATGTATAAATGTTAAGAGTTGCATATATTTATTTTATCTTTTTATGTATTTAATGTTTAAATACATATACTGTGTCACTAGCGCCATAGTTTGCATCTAAATGATCACCCTTGGTGATAATCAATATGATTTTAATGACCGTGATATTTATGGTGATCATTATAATGTCATGAAATGTTACTAATTTTCAAATATATATAGTGGTCTGTCGAGTCACGAATGCGAATAGTATTTGTGTGTCTGTACTGTCTAACAAGAGTGTTCGTGAACTCACTATTAATTTTTTTAGAACAATTAAATTACTTTTGCCTCGATACTTACCGATTGCAACTATGAAATATAAATAATGCCATTAATAATAATAAATATTAAACATACCAACGGCTAAAGGCGGTTTTACGTAACATCCTGTTTTATTTTGCTTTTACGGATATGTGGATTTAGTGTCCCAAATACCTTAATGACTATTACTAAAATGGTCAGTGTCAGCCAAAGTATTTTAATAAATGACATTTAATTTTAATGTCATAGGTATTATGGACACCTGTCTTTGTGTAGGTCAAATTCTAGAGTCTCGAAACACTAAAACCTTATCCATTTTTGTAGTTCAATATTTTTCAACTTTATTTGTTAATTAATGCTAGATTCGTTCGATTGTCAATTTTATTGTTCTGTTAATCGATCGATTTATGCAAACGTTATGATTGATGATTTAAAATCAGTTTAAACATCATCACTAAAGCTATAAACATGTGGCATTTTATTATTAATAACACATTTTCTATTCGTGTTAGGAAAATAAATATGCGTCACTATGTTCTTAACGCGAATGGATTAAAGTTTAAACTAAATAGAACACATTATTGATCAACAAATATGAGGAAATTTATAGAAATAATTGGCAAACATACAGCTTGTATATTTTTACTTATTCACCTTGCAGAAGTGGACGAAGGTAACAAATAATTATCAATAAATAGATGTACCTATATCTTAAGGAAAATAAAGTTATTTCATTCAGAAGATTTTGATTCTAATACGAAAAACAGTTTTGTTTATTGTTTACTCAAGCTTTATAAAACTAGTACACTGTGCTGCGTGGATTTAATGCGTTAGCTTAGGAGGGCGCCTTATGCGAGCTACATGTTAGATTTCATAATATGTACCTCGCTACGATAGTGACATTAGTGACTGACAAAAACTAGCGCGTGTGTGATACAAGGCTTATGGGGCAAAGACAGTGGTTTTTCATAATTATTTCACCGTCTGACACAATTAGTAATAAATTGAGTAATTACTAAGGTGACACCTCCAGCCAGTGCAATGCTTAAGTGAAATATTTCTTTTTCTTTTTACGGGCTCCTAACTTGTCAAAGGTCCGTTTTTATCAAGTTTACTCTTGTCTCGAACGATCATTTCGCATTAGGAACGTAACTCTTCAAGACTTTTTCCGAAAAACACTTCTAGCAAAAGAATTTGGCTTAACTACTTACTTAATGAAAAAATATATTTTTGTAATAATAATAATAACTTAATAACTTGACACATCACAATAGAGGTGTCTGATCCCAAACTAGGTAGGTCCTGTACCATGGTAACCAGCCTTCTGATAAACATACTTATATATTTTTAAATACTTACATATTATAGATAAATTACAGCTACACACATAACAAACGATCGTACCTCATTACTTGTGGTAATCGAATCCACGAACTCTTTCTAGCAGTCAAGATTACTGATCGCTATACCAAAGGGCCCGTCAATATTGTGCCTTCGGAGAAACTAAGCTGAAAGCCTAAGAGGCTTTCAGCTTAAAATAAAGCTGGTTTATCTTTATAAAAATATAATTAAATCAAAGATAGAGACAATACGTTTGAGGCGCCTTCCTAAAGCAATTAATAACCGAATCTATGTAATGTAATGTAGAATACTCTTGTATTATATAATATTGTGTGATAGTATGGCGACTTCTCTAAATACATTAACAGCTTATGTTGAACCTCATTCATGGTATTTTATTTTACACAACCTACTGACATTAAATGATGATTTGTTTGTTAAAGTTATTATCTTATATCTATCTATAAAAGTGTTATGTTTGTATGTTCGCCTCAAAAACTCGAAAGAAAAAAAATTGGGATCAAACGATGCAGAACCGATTGAGCCCAAATTTTAACACGATATACGTTGACCTAGCGGCACTTTTTCGTGAACAACTTCCCAATGTTTGGATGCACAAATTTTTACTCACCATACACTATTACACGGCGTCATACACTAAATATCTGTTTAACTCAAATAATGAAATTCGAACTTTTCTGGGGCAACGCACACCGATATACAATCCGCTTCAAAAACGGTTTTAATGTATTTTTCGCATCGGTTGTGTTCCTCATTTCACATCAAGCGCTGCGTGGCAGGGTACAGCTAGTAAATATAAATCAAGTTGGTTTGTGTACGCTTCAAAAACTTCTGAAGCCGCCTCAAAGATTGTTTTAATCTATTTTTCGCGTTAGTTTTGTTCTTCATTTTTCATCAATGCAACCACAATATGCTACAGTGACACAGTCTACAAAACTATTCAACATCATAAATGCTCGTTAACCTACTACGTCTGTACGCGTCAGTGGCTCACGCAATACTGATAACGACGACTGTCGTGCGCCCTCTACAGTGAGCACGAGACAACACAACAGAGGGCCTTGTGTGAGTTTATTTCACATCTACTCGGTCGTCACGGTCACCGCATTCGTATGACACTTTCCACACGTAGCACTTGTTAATGATGAGGTTCCAAGTAGTGCATAATATTATATTGCTTATTTTAAAGGCTTTTCGTAGCAGGCAGTGGAGAGGATTTGTGGCTTATTCAGTTACGCTTACGTTCTAATTCCAACAAGTTCAGCTGTAGCAGATATGCTTATGTGATGACTTTAGTGAAGTGCGATATAAAAATCAACCCGAAAACTTATACTAAAATATTCAGACAGCTGATAAACATAGTTACGTATTACTAGGATATGTATATACATATTATAGACAAATAATTATACCATCCAAAACAGAAGTTCAACTTTTTATTAATGATAAAGGTTGAGCAGAGAAAGGAAATTCAAAGATTCATTAAATTGGCGTTCTGATACTCCCATAGCTCCATATTAGAACAACCAGTATGTATTAATAGTTGCATTATAATAATAGTTTGATTACCACGAATTTTTTTGACATCTGACGGATGCTTCTTTTAGACTATTGACATAACAACTTTAGTGGAACTTAGACATTAGGAAATTAGACATTCGCGGGATCTCCACGTTGATTATATTCGCGGGATAGTCTGTTTATTAGTGGGAATTAAGATTAATAATGGTAGTCTAAATGTTTAAAATCTATTTCTGTCCTCAGGCTGCCTAATCGGCGACGTTTACTGTAGAAAAATAAAAGGAAAAAAGGAGTGTTCTATGCTTGTAATTTATTATAACTCTTTGTAGACGTCATGAATGTAAGTTGCACAGTTTATTTTGTCAAGTGTCACTTATCGCTAACCAAATAGCAATGTTTGTTTTGCATTTTTTAATAAACAAAATTTGTCTAAATATGTTTTATTTTATTATGATCTCCAATTAATAAAAGCTTTGCTAAGTATGTTGGCCTACAATATTTGCGTATTGGCCTTATATCTAGAGCTCAACACATATTAAAAATATACATGTATAAGGCACTAATGATGTTGCGGTTTCCCTTCCCTATGTACGAGACGCGGGGGGCGCCTCCCTACGATTCACCGATCGCCATCTTGATCGATCTTTTTGCTGGTCGGCACGCGTCGTGTGCGGAATGTACTCGAATATAAATTTTAAGTTACAATATCAAATGTACCAAGTTCATAAGTCTCGTTATTTATTTCTACCAGAACCACAGCTATCGAACATAACAATGATGTTGAAGATAGAGAAAGAAGATGGGATTGAGTAAAACCAATATAATAATGATTGACTTGTCCTTTATTCAATGCGTAAACAAAAACCGGTCCACCATTAACAGATATTTGGAAAATAATCTCGGGCAGCTCACTACGATACATGGACTATAATCACTGCTCACTATAACCATATACTTTGGAATGATATCCTGCTTAATTCTAACACATTAGGAAAATCAACTTTACAAATAAATCGAAGATTCGTCAATAAATAAATTCTCATTTCTTAATTACAAAACTAATCGATTTAACGTACGCTACAAATTCCTTCTGAGATCTAAGCTTATAATAAAAAACTTTGGATAAAAATTAATATAATTATTGACAAATTGTTTTGTACATTTTTACAAAGAAAATTATTCAAATCCTGTTGAATACTGCGTATGAATGTATAAAGAATTAAATGCACATGTTACATTATATTGTGACTGTAAACGCACCCTTATCTAACGGAAAATATACACGCTATACTCACAGTAATACATTTTACATTAAAAAATAATACTTTATAATAAATTTGAAACGACATCAGTTACACAATTATTATTGTTTAATGGAAGATTTGATTCTGTTACACTTACACGTATGCACCACGGGCACCACCAGTACGGGCCGAGTATAAACACTGTAACACCTTTACACCAAAAATATAAAATTTGTATGAAAATAACTACAAACTTACTCGTTACGTGCGTATCAAGAAATGTGCTGACCTGCGATAGCCGTTCTTATTATAAAGGTATTAAATTTTTATTGGCAATAATATCACAAATCAATATTATCATCATTTCACAATCAACAGTTTCTTGGGATGACGGGCCGACACATAAAAACATGATGTGAGGTTGCCGGGAATCGAAGAAGCCAGTCTTCTTCACAAGGCGGCAACGCTTCGCACGTGTACGTGAAGCGACGTCATATGACAGTGTGTTTGTGTGTGTATGTGTGTGTGTTGAACGAGACAGATGGGTGGGTACAGAAACGAGAACGAAGAGATATGTCGAACAATAATATTCACGAAGTAGGCAACACGACATATTTATTTGAAGCACAACAATGCTGATGATATGTCAATAGATATCACTAAAATGATTCAACGTATAGTAGATATGTTTGTACAGATAGCGCAGCATCGAGTAACAACGATTAAAAAGCTTTATAATTGAACCTCTATCAAAAAGCACAAGGAGCAAGGAACAGCACCTAAATAACTTTAATTTATCTGATGATGAAAAGACAAAACGCCTTGCATTTAAATTAGGCCGCAAATTGCTAAAATTATTAAAGTACGTACAGTATTTCCTAATATTGTAGCACGATTATTAAATACACAAGGAATTTTATGTATATTGTGTAAATACATTTATATTGTGTACAAGGTTTTCGGTAATTTGGTATTTGTAAAATAAGCAACGAGTCCAGCGTTTACACATTTCGTCTTTCCAACATCAACATTCTGGAACCCTCCACTATCCATACAAACAGCAATTTGATCGGTTATATGTATGTATATATGAACAACTCTGATATTCAATAAACGAACATAGTTACATGGATGGTTATAACGACAATTATTTGGCTCACTTAAATCGCTACGGGTAATATTGAGCATAGTTTGTCTTTTCCAAATAAGCGTCGCACTATAGAGAATTTCAAGCGGCAAATAAATAGTAAGTGCTACATGAGCATATCCGGAGGAGTACACTAGTCGTTCTACAATTATGTCATAGCCTAGCGTAAAGCTGGTAACGTCATTTGACGTAAATAAAAATTGCCACTACAAGCGAAACTAAACATTTCGACGTTTATTCACCCCTGATCAGTGTGGATAATATTTTGGTCGAGCGGGATCATTTTTTTGCTAACTGAGTAAATAGGGGGGGAGTCCAGCTTGCCAGCTAGCGCTTGAACTCGGCTTTTGACGGATGCCATAGGCGCCGAATCTACTTTCACGTCATCCGATCCCGACGACGGGTATTGAAACGAAGACCCTTCGGTGTTGCCATATATATGTTGCGGTTCGACGTTCCCATACAGATTATAATTATGTATAAGCGCAGATACTCTATTCGAAGTTCCCGGAAGACTTGAGTGTTCTTTGGGTGGGTGTTCTGTGAGCATCAGCTGACTGGTAGTGACGGGCTGATTTATTTTAAAGTCGGGCTTCGGCGACGGGGGTTCATCTTCTTGTACCGAAGATTGGTTACTTAGGACGGGGTTTTGAGGTATGAAGCTTTGGTTATGGGCTTCGAAAACCTGGTTTTGTGACTGGAGTGTTTGGTTTTGAGGTATAATATTGTTGGTGTTGGGGCTGGAAGGCTCGAGGTCTGGTTCGAGGGCGGCTCGCCAGTCGATGTTGGGATGTCTGTCGCGGATGCAATCAACTACGTCGAGCAGGTTTTTGGCGTCCATCGCTAGAATGTGGGCCGCTGCTAGCATGTTCCTAAGAAATATAAATGTATACTTAGAAAAATAAATAGTTTAGATATGTTTCTGAACATACTGGTAAAATATTGGACGAATACTTTCTAGGAATACAGTTTTACACATTATTGAGGTATAGATTTGAAATTGGAATCTAACAATCAGAAATTGAAATACTTAGAAATTAATTTTCTTGCAATAAATGTGATACTTATACGAATAACTAGCTTCTGCCCGCGAATTCGTCCGCGTGAAAAAGTTACTTTGGGCTAACGCTAACTTTAACCCGCGACTTCGTTTACGCAGAAGGTGAAATTATTTTTAAATAATACATACGTTAAGGAGCTATTTAAGATACCTACATCACGCTTTTATCAGTAAGAGTGGAACTTTAAAACGTTAGGTAAAAGTACTGGGTCTTATATATATCACCATGTAGATAGTAGGTTATTAACAAAAAAACTCAAAACGAATGTTATTTTAAAGTACTTCTGCGTACACTATATTTTTAGTTTTGTTTTATTTCGGCAGAAGTAGATATTGATTTTCACCAGAACCAGATAGATATACCTACCAAGAACCAGAAGAACCAGATCTCGATAGGGCAACATATAGCCCGTGCGAAAAACACTTTTGGCGTAAATCTATTCCTACGTGCTTAAATGCACCTGGGCCTTATAAATTTACCGCAAACAATACTTTCATCGGAAATTGAATTCTTTTAAAGTTAAAAGGCAAATCCGTTGGTATCATTGGAATGCGAGGTATCAGCACTGTTTGCCCTACTGCTGGAGCAGTCAAAACCGTAGTATCAATCACGTTTAGCGAAGAAATTTTTATTGGAGTCTGGTTCCGTTGCATAAATTTGGTGGTTTAAGGTTTCTTAGCAACACAAGGGCCATTCTCAGAGGCCCATTTTTGGAAAAACAAATTTAAAAAGTAGTTCGCTCAGCACAACCGTTCAACGCTCCACGCGTTTGAGCCGCGCGGCATGGTATCTCGCAGAGCTAACTGGGGCCACCGCCCTTCCCCCTCATGACTGCCGGCTGGCCTTGCACATCATAAATGCGCGCGCAGTACTTGATCATTATTTTGCTGCGATGTTATTTTAAATCTGCGATATCTCCTAAATTATTTATTGAAATCGAATTATGTACAGGGCAATTTTGTTTTAAATTAAATACTTGTGATGAATGACGTATTTATTTGGATAAAATTAATATCATGTTTATAAAAAAACACGTTCGCAAATAATGCATTATTTTAGAACAAATTTGTCATACATGATTTTTGCGAAACTTTAACCCTTTACGCCTTCTTCGATAAATGGGCTATCTAACACTGAAAGAATTTTTCAAATCGGACATTAGTGCGTTTAAGCAAATAAACAAACAAACTCTTCAGCTTTATAATATTATAAGTATAGATTATTCATAAGCTGTTTGTAAGCAATATAAAAAAATAGGTCGATTTTTATACTAAATATATATTTTGGATACGTTCGGCTTACTTTGAGTACTCATGCTGCAGGGTGGTGTTATGGTATTGTATAGCGAGGCGCATCGCTTCCACTAGGGCCGCCATGTCTTTGCTCAACACCTGGTGAGCCATCTCCACCTCCCTGTAATAAATTATGATACTATTTGAAGCACCTGTGAAATTCTAAAAGTCATGTTCACTAGACTTTTTTTACAATGCTTGGGTGCAGTAGTTACCGCTGCGCGTGCGCGGGGAAGGGCACGACGAGGCGGTCGACGGTGGCGCAGAGCGCGTGTATATATGAGTGGGTGCAGTAGTTACCGCTGCGCGTGCGCGGGGAAGGGCACGACGAGGCGGTCGACGGTGGCGCAGAGCGCGTGTATATATGAGTGGGTGCAGTAGTTACCGCTGCGCGTGCGCGGGGGAGGGCACGACGAGGCGGTCGACGGTGGCGCAGAGCGCGTGTATATATGAGTGGGTGCAGTAGTTACCGCTGCGCGTGCGCGGGGAAGGGCACGACGAGGCGGTCGACGGTGGCGCAGAGCGCGTGTATATATGAGTGGGTGCAGTAGTTACCGGCTGCGCGTGCGCGGGGAGGGCACGACGAGGCGGTCGACGGTGGCGCAGAGCGCGTGTATATATGAGTGGGTGCAGTAGTTACCGCTGCGCGTGCGCGGGGAAGGGCACGACGAGGCGGTCGACGGTGGCGCAGGAGCGCGTGTATATATGAGTGGGTGCAGTAGTTACCGCTGCGCGTGCGCGGGGAAGGGCACGACGAGGCGGTCGACGGTGGCGCAGAGCGCGTGTATATATGAGTGGGTGCAGTAGTTACCGCTGCGCGTGCGCGGGGAAGGGCACGACGAGGCGGTCGACGGGTGGCGCAGAGCGCGTGGATATATGAGTGGGTGCAGTAGTTACCGCTGCGCGTGCGCGGGGAAGGGCACGACGAGGCGGTCGACGGTGGCGCAGAGCGCGTGTATATATGAGTGGGTGCAGTAGTTACCGCTGCGCGTGCGCGGGGAAGGGCACGACGAGGCGGTCGACGGTGGCGCAGAGCGCGTGTATATATGAGTGGGTGCAGTAGTTACCGCTGCGCGTGCGCGGGGAAGGGCACGACGAGGCGGTCGACGGTGGCGCAGAGCGCGTGTATATATGAGTGGGTGCAGTAGTTACCGCTGCGCGTGCGCGGGGAAGGGCACGACGAGGCGGTCGACGGTGGCGCAGAGCGCGTGTATATATGAGTGGGTGCAGTAGTTACCGCTGCGCGTGCGCGGGGAAGGGCACGACGAGGCGGTCGACGGTGGCGCAGAGCGCGTGTATATATGAGTGGGTGCAGTAGTTACCGCTGCGCGTGCGCGGGGAAGGGCACGACGAGGCGGTCGACGGTGGCGCAGAGCGCGTGTATATATGAGTGGGTGCAGTAGTTACCGCTGCGCGTGCGCGGGGAAGGGCACGACGAGGCGGTCGACGGTGGCGCAGAGCGCGTGTATATATGAGTGGGTGCAGTAGTTACCGCTGCGCGTGCGCGGGGAAGGGCACGACGAGGCGGTCGACGGTGGCGCAGAGCGCGTGTATATATGAGTGGGTGCAGTAGTTACCGCTGCGCGTGCGCGGGGAAGGGCACGACGAGGCGGTCGACGGTGGCGCAGAGCGCGTGTATATATGAGTGGGTGCAGTAGTTACCGCTGCGCGTGCGCGGGGAAGGGCACGACGAGGCGGTCGACGGTGGCGCAGAGCGCGTGTATATATGAGTGGGTGCAGTAGTTACCGCTGCGCGTGCGCGGGGAAGGGCACGACGAGGCGGTCGACGGTGGCGCAGAGCGCGTGTATATATGAGTGGGTGCAGTAGTTACCGCTGCGCGTGCGCGGGAAGGGCACGACGAGGCGGTCGACGGTGGCGCAGAGCGCGTGTATATATGAGTGGGTGCAGTAGTTACCGCTGCGCGTTGCGCGGGGAAGGGCACGACCGAGGCGGTCGACGGTGGCGCAGAGCGCGTGTATATATGAGTGGGTGCAGTAGTTACCGCTGCGCGTGCGCGGGGAAGGGCACGACGAGGCGGTCGACGGTGGCGCAGAGCGCGTGTATATATGAGTGGGTGCAGTAGTTACCGCTGCGCGTGCGCGGGGAAGGGCACGACGAGGCGGTCGACGGTGGCGCAGAGCGCGTGTATATATGAGTGGGTGCAGTAGTTACCGCTGCGCGTGCGCGGGGAAGGGCACGACGAGGCGGTCGACGGTGGCGCAGAGCGCGTGTATATATGAGTGGGTGCAGTAGTTACCGCTGCGCGTGCGCGGGGAAGGGCACGACGAGGCGGTCGACGGTGGCGCAGAGCGCGTGTATATATGAGTGGGTGCAGTAGTTACCGCTGCGCGTGCGCGGGGAAGGGCACGACGAGGCGGTCGACGGTGGCGCAGAGCGCGTGTATATATGAGTGGGTGCAGTAGTTACCGCTGCGCGTGCGCGGGGAAGGGCACGACGAGGCGGTCGACGGTGGCGCAGAGCGCGTGTATATATGAGTGGGTGCAGTAGTTACCGCTGCGCGTGCGCGGGGAAGGGCACGACGAGGCGGTCGACGGTGGCGCAGAGCGCGTGTATATATGAGTGGGTGCAGTAGTTACCGCTGCGCGTGCGCGGGGAAGGGCACGACGAGGCGGTCGACGGTGGCGCAGAGCGCGTGTATATATGAGTGGGTGCAGTAGTTACCGCTGCGCGTGCGCGGGGAAGGGCACGACGAGGCGGTCGACGGTGGCGCAGAGCGCGTGTATATATGAGTGGGTGCAGTAGTTACCGCTGCGCGTGCGCGGGGAAGGGCACGACGAGGCGGTCGACGGTGGCGCAGAGCGCGTGTATATATGAGTGGGTGCAGTAGTTACCGCTGCGCGTGCGCGGGGAAGGGCACGACGAGGCGGTCGACGGTGGCGCAGAGCGCGTGTATATATGAGTGGGTGCAGTAGTTACCGCTGCGCGTGCGCGGGGAAGGGCACGACGAGGCGGTCGACGGTGGCGCAGAGCGCGTGTATATATGAGTGGGTGCAGTAGTTACCGCTGCGCGTGCGCGGGGAAGGGCACGACGAGGCGGTCGACGGTGGCGCAGAGCGCGTGTATATATGAGTGGGTGCAGTAGTTACCGCTGCGCGTGCGCGGGGAAGGGCACGACGAGGCGGTCGACGGTGGCGCAGAGCGCGTGTATATATGAGTGGGTGCAGTAGTTACCGCTGCGCGTGCGCGGGGAAGGGCACGACGAGGCGGTCGACGGTGGCGCAGAGCGCGTGTATATATGAGTGGGTGCAGTAGTTACCGCTGCGCGTGCGCGGGGAAGGGCACGACGAGGCGGTCGACGGTGGCGCAGAGCGCGTGTATATATGAGTGGGTGCAGTAGTTACCGCTGCGCGTGCGCGGGGAAGGGCACGACGAGGCGGTCGACGGTGGCGCAGAGCGCGTGTATATATGAGTGGGTGCAGTAGTTACCGCTGCGCGTGCGCGGGGAAGGGCACGACGAGGCGGTCGACGGTGGCGCAGAGCGCGTGTATATATGAGTGGGTGCAGTAGTTACCGCTGCGCGTGCGCGGGGAAGGGCACGACGAGGCGGTCGACGGTGGCGCAGAGCGCGTGTATATATGAGTGGGTGCAGTAGTTACCGCTGCGCGTGCGCGGGGAAGGGCACGACGAGGCGGTCGACGGTGGCGCAGAGCGCGTGTATATATGAGTGGGTGCAGTAGTTACCGCTGCGCGTGCGCGGGGAAGGGCACGACGAGGCGGTCGACGGTGGCGCAGAGCGCGTGTATATATGAGTGGGTGCAGTAGTTACCGCTGCGCGTGCGCGGGGAAGGGCACGACGAGGCGGTCGACGGTGGCGCAGAGCGCGTGTATATATGAGTGGGTGCAGTAGTTACCGCTGCGCGTGCGCGGGGAAGGGCACGACGAGGCGGTCGACGGTGGCGCAGAGCGCGTGTATATATGAGTGGGTGCAGTAGTTACCGCTGCGCGTGCGCGGGGAAGGGCACGACGAGGCGGTCGACGGTGGCGCAGAGCGCGTGTATATATGAGTGGGTGCAGTAGTTACCGCTGCGCGTGCGCGGGGAAGGGCACGACGAGGCGGTCGACGGTGGCGCAGAGCGCGTGTATATATGAGTGGGTGCAGTAGTTACCGCTGCGCGTGCGCGGGGAAGGGCACGACGAGGCGGTCGACGGTGGCGCAGAGCGCGTGTATATATGAGTGGGTGCAGTAGTTACCGCTGCGCGTGCGCGGGGAAGGGCACGACGAGGCGGTCGACGGTGGCGCAGAGCGCGCGCAGCTCGCTGCCCACGGCGCGCACGGCGGCGAGCACGGCGTCGGGCGGGGCCGCGTTCCCGGCCGCGCCGCCCGCCAGCCGCATCACGCACCGCACCACGCCCGTCGTCGCCGCGTACACCGGGTCCGTGCGAGGCGCCGCCCTGCTGCTCGGCTGTCATACGATACATACGTCATCGTTAACAGGAATTTTATTTTAAACGATTCAAGCAGTAAATCGATCCACACAGTTTATTTAGTAAATATTTATTTAGCGGCACGAATTTGCTTATGCTTAAGGGATTTCACGAGAAGAAGCGTACGTTACGAAAAATCGTGAGTCGCTATCTCTCTTGCTCTGCATTCAATCCCTGGCGAGCAAGAGAGGGAGAAAGTAATCCCTCTACTTGCATTGCGCATTGTTATTTAATAACTCGAGAACAACGCATCATAGATCAAGACGTATATGATAAGTATAATATTTATAGGGAATTTGATGAGGAATAAATGAAACCAATCTCAAACAAATTTCTCTGCAATCAATGGTTTTTTATAAAAATAACTGCTTTTCTTTAAACAACTTGCTGTTATTCAACTTTTTCATTGTTTTATATAAAAAATTATAAACGAATGATTATTTTTTGAAAAATACCTTGACCAATGAATGAAATAACTGTCCTAGACACCACACATCTTTTTTTTCTTGTGAGGATATAACGATTCGTATTATCAATTATAATTTTCCCTGCGGCCAAAGGAATTACAAAAATAATGAATATATAACAGATATATATGCACATTTTATTTTTGCATTACAAACTCGCTCACTTTTTAGTACCTATCTAATGCAAATATTTATTTTAGTATTTAATAAATATTATAGGTTCAATCTCAGAAGATCCATAATAGATCTAGTGAATACCTTTTTCTCATTAGAAGACATTTAGAAATAGCATTTTCAGACAACATAACTATTTACGATTAAGTAATAATAAATTTATCTTTTACAATAAAATTCGAGTAACAGACATACTCAAGATAAGCATAAAAGAGACTCAATGCGTACATGGGGCTCTTAGGTATACTATCAGCCTGTTAAATCGATGCAAGGGATTTAACAGGCTGATTTGCATTTTGTTAATATGTTGTCTAAACTGTGAATGCTGTGTTAGCTCGTAAGTGGCATGTATATCAGAACCTTATTACTGAGATTTTACCATTAATGTTACATATATGTGCTGTGAGTTAACCTAATAAATAAATAAATATAATATACTAATAAATATATCAACAGCCCTTAATTGTCCAGTGCTGGACATAGGCCTCTCCTTATAAAGGAGGTTTCGGCCTACTGCCATCACGCTGGCCAGACGCGGGTTGGTATAGGGTTTATTTCAAGTTTTCCTTCTCTTTGCAGTGCCGTTATCCTGCGTAGTTTGCTCCCTTAGTCGGCTCTTACGACACCCAACGGGATAAGTCCCCTATTCATCCCGTTGGGTGTTGTTCACACTCTGAATTCTTAATCCGTCACCACGCGATTGTGGTAATATATTACTCCTAAAAAACCTTCCAAAATCAATAAAATTATTTATACCTAATTATTTCGTTACAACTCTCGTTATCAATATATGCATATGTTTAATGAACATACCTTTTCTTCACTGAGGGCCTTTTCCCTAGGTTTCACTGTATTTGCTGGACTGGTTTCTGATGAATTTGTCGCTGCAATAAAAACTAATTTAAACATCTTCATTTCTCTTTTAGGAATGAAAGTACTAAACACCTAAGAAACTCAGTGACACAATTAATTTATTAATTTTTGGGTTGGGTAGATACCCATAGCCATTTGCCTATACTATTTAAGCATAGGCATCTGCCTGTGCTTAAATAGTATAGCTAATAGTTGTCCTCAATGTTTTTAATTTATTTAATGATAAAATTAACAACAAACTTAATGTTTTGACAACAATAGGGTGTCGACTTTATGTATTATTTCATACAATTTTTTTTACCTAACCTTATTAAATTTAAGATAAAGAATTGCTTGAGTCTGCAATATTGTATACACGATCATTTTAGTTATAATAATCCTATACACATTCATCAGATAATTAGTTGTACTCATTTTGCCCGCTTAATAACAAACATATACCTAAACGTTTAGTAACATCTCTAGATTTCAGTAGAACAAATTTCTGCTGTTAACAATATTAGTATAAATGCCTTATTTAACAATAACTGCAGTGATAATCGTAATATTGGCGTCACAATATAACTAGTAAGAGAATAAAAAGTAAATAGTTTTCTAATTAATTACAGTATACACACACACACATATTGAGCCTAGTTCGTCAGTAATATAAAATTAAAGGTTCACACTTACCGGAATGCGGTTGACTAGAGGGTTTGTGTTCCTGCGGCCCGTGGGGATCCTTAGTGTGTACGCCCGGGTCAGACTCCGTGGATAACTGCACGTTTGATAACCGTTTCTTCTGTAATAACGAATGTAATATGACATATCTTTATATACACTCATACATAATATGTATTATATATAAAGTTATCGTGGTTATCTAAGAACGTGTCTTCACGAACTTTAGAGTATAAAATTTTACTAGAGATCTCCTGGAACTTAAATTTAGACAGTTTTTAAATGTCTCGTTTCAGTTCAACAAACAGTAGAACATGAACTGTACTTTTATAGTCTGACAGGTCAAAATATACAGGGTTACTGTGTAAGTCGACCTAAATACTTTAAGGGGTTGTGGTTGCCATCATTTCTTATAGATCTTTCTATGAAATACCATATCCCAAACAAAACAATTTTCAAGATATTAGACTTATAATTTTTTTTATAAAAATTGACGAAATTTTGCCTAATATTTTTTTTATGACTTATATCCTTTATTTTATGTTGTTTTACTGTTTTTAACTATAACCCCTTAAAGTATTTAGGTCGACTTATCAAGTAACCCTGTACTCGTATGTGTGACCCTACAGTTTCATGTTGCCGTTTTTTTATATACTTTTCCATAGCACATCTGCAGACCTTGTTTTAACATTTTATTTTTTGTACTTCTACATATAAATAAATATTGAGTTTATTATATGAATTCTATTTGATTTGGACACGCGATTTTGGACTATTGAGATATTAGAAAGGGGCATACAGACAATAATTTCTTATATAAAAGACAACTCCCGCACTAGGACTTTACACACATTCATGAAACGGAAAGAAAGAACACCCAGACTCAGAACAACAATTTGTGAATTATACATCATGTTGCCCCATGTGGGAATCGAACCCACAACACTCAGCGCAGTAGGAAGCGAGGAGGTGACCGCTTAAACCACTAAGCCATCCGTGCAGTCCGTGCGTAAGAAAAAAGAAGAAATATAGATAATAGTCAATTCTAACCAAGTTTTCTTCTTGCATCTGCAACCATCTTCTATCCTCTTCACTCTGGTGTTGTTGTCGCGCGAGTTCAGCCAATAACCGCCGCTCCACAGCCTGCTCACTGTCGCACTCTTCATTCTGTTAGTCATTGAAGAAAAATATTAGTATAACGCAAATTAAGAAACGTCTTAAGCGATGTTCTCCGTTTAAAGGAAATGCGTTCTTAAGTGTAATTGATATGATATTGTTAAAGAACTTTTTTTCAAAATCTTTAATATCACTTAGAGAAGCGATTCGAAGTAATCACCCATGCAATCGACGCATCTTTGCCAACGCATTGGCAGTTTATTGATGCCCTTCTTGTAAAAATCAGCTGGACGGGAGGCAACAAACTCTTCAAAGGCATTTTGTACTGCCTCTCGGGAATTGAATTTTTTACCCACTAAAAAGTTGTCTGAATTTTGGAAAAAGTAATAGTCGGTAGTGCGTCGATTGCATGGGTGATTACTTCGAATAACAGAAATAAAAAAGTTTGAAAAAATAAGTACTTTCACTTATTGCATACAAAACGGCAATTTCATAGGTAAAGACCTATTATTACACTTGTTAAATAGAACAGGCTTGAGTTCAGCACATGTTTTATGAAATAAAATAAATAAATAAAAGCACTTTTACTTACGACCACTTAAATATCAGCCTGTATATGTGAATTGTATACAGTATGCTCTTTAATTACCACTTTATATGTGTCTGTGTATACTGTAAAATCGTTGTGCTGGTGTACTTTTAGATATTTCGAAAGCTGTTTGTGATATCTGCAAATGTCGCTGATTTCACATATGTACATGTTGACATAGAAAGTGTTTAATTCATAAAAAACTGCGTATTTTTTGGACAAAATCAGCAACATTTGCAAGTACGTACGGCTAATTTAAAAAAACTTAAAAACTTTAAAGAACCAACATTACTGTTAGTAGTGTTGCCAGTTTATTTTACAATTTTGTTATTAACACTGTTTTAGTAAAACGTACTGTGACGCAGGATGTTATTCACCAAATATTAATATCAGATATACTAAATAAAGGAAGTATTTAATACTCTTGATAACCAGAATGTTAGTTCTTTGATGATGAAATCAATTGTTTTACTTAAACAAAATAACACAAATGATTTCATTAAATTGAAAATAAAAAATAAAACAAAACCAACACTACCGGAGAACCCAAATGACACAAAGAAAAATCTGAAAATAAAAAACCAAAGAAAATAAAAGTAATAAAAAATAAAGGAGGATCTTGTATATACAATTCGTATTTTACCAAGGGTTGTGGGAGGAATTAGGATATTTACAAATATAACACTTATTTAAAACTGACACACAATGTCTTCAATTAAAAAAAAATCTTCAGCGCTTTGTCGTCACCTCATATTAAAAATTATTTTGTCCCACATGCACTCTAAAAATATATCTATTAATATCTACACACACTTACTAAATACACACTCACATAATCACTTCTTCTTATCTACTAAAATGGTAACATGCTGTATAATAAATCTAAGGAACTAGGCTACGATTCTCCAATCACCTGTACTGTATGTGCTACGCCGGCGGCCGCACCTACGACAGCTGCTACGGGCGGTACTACACCAGTAGCTACGCTTGCTGCTACAACGGGTGAACATTCCAGACGCGACGCAAACATGACCGACGCTTCCGCAGGGTGCATCAGAGGCGGACGATACACAGGTGTAGCCAGTTGTCCACCTGCCTGCGAGCTGGCAACCTGTGCTCGGTACATCATAGGCTGCGCGCCGGATACCACATTATGTGATGTGTAAATCTGTTGTTGTCCGTACGACATAGGGGGTACGACTCCCATAGGTTGTTGAGCAAAGTTATGTGAGCCTGCGGGATAAGGTTGGGGGCTCCCCGAGCGCACGAATCCAGGGGGTACTTTAGGGGAGTAAGGTACTCCTTGCACCACAGCCACTGGGACTCCATAAGCGGACGGATGCGAAGCGGTCATGTTCGGGGGACGATACTGTGGTCTTGCCATCGCCCTTTGAGCGGCAACTGCTACGCAACTTTTGACATTATCTCCACCGAAATCATAAATTTCTTCTACAAGGGGTGGGTCAGGTTGCGTTCTTATTTTGTTCATCACACTAGCTGCAAGTTGAGCGTTCAGAGCTCCTTGAACGGCAAATTGGCCGATATCCTGGTCACGGCGGGTACGCGGGGGTGGGGAAGCGGGCACTGAGTGCTGTCGAGCTAAGGGAGCTATAGGAACCGGTGAGGCGCGATGAGAGAGACTACCGCGTGGGTTTCTCTCAAGGGACCCCATACGTACAGGAGCACGTTCGGCACTGGATAACGCTCGTGGGGCGCGTTCTAAGGACCTCACGCGACTAGCATAAGGCTCTCCTACATAGGAATCTGTGGCTTCAGCGTCAGGATCTACGTTGTCAGCATGCGGCGACACGCTTGCCACATTCTGACAGAGATTTTCGCAACTTTCGTGAGCTCCTACCACAACCGTTAGGGTCTCGTCAGGAAGTTCGGTCGGAGTGGGGACGATGGGATCAAGTTTCTGAAGACTCGCTGCGGGTATAGGGGCGGTTTGGAGCGGAATGTCTATCTTTTCGTCTGGACGGGGATGGATGATCTTTTCGACAATTTCGTGGGTCTCCGGTAGTGTCTCGGCGAAGTCTACGGAGACAGTGTTGAATACCGAGGCGGGAGTGGTGTAGGCTTGCGGGTGGAGCGCCCGCGCTTGGTTCTCTCGCAGCAAGTGCGCTAGGACGAGTGGGTTTTGTGCCACGATGTACGTTTGCGCCGTGTTGCCGCCGGCCGGCGTCGAACTTGTGTCTCCTACAGGGTACCAAACATATTCATCATTAAAGTTTTACTTATCCACAAATTCAAGTAATTAAAATGAGCGTTAGTTGCTTCTTCCGACTCGTTTTTTATTATACTATGTTACTTTGTTAACATAAAGTGTTGTTTTAGATAAAATGTAAACAAAATGTTTATATCCGGTGCAAGTATGTGTTTGGTACACACACAGATTACCCCCTGTGTGACTGTGGGTACTTACAATCTATATAACGTTTTATAGCTTCTGAGATTTATAACATTCATAAACCAGTTATAATTTTATACGTGCATATGAAATAAAAAAACAATCATTAGTCACCGTATACAGAGTTTCTGGTAATTCTACTTTAAATGACAGTCTAGTGTTGTGCATGCTACTTTGCAAAATTTAATTAAAAAGTTAGAATTGATATTTAAATCTCAACATAAATTTACCCAAACAATCTCAGTGTAACTAAATACGAACTGACCAAACTAAACTAAACACTGTTTAATATGAAATTTTGCAATCAAACATATTTTATACAAAAATTATGAGACAATCAAAATATGGATGGAGATAGAAAATGTTCTTATTGCAGCTTTCCACTCACTTATAGAAGTTTCTCCAGCCAACCAAAGAGATAGACTATCTATTATTTATCTCTCTCGCTGCCTATTTTGCAAGATTGGAACTCTCGTTCACTCTATGCTTCTATATGTATGTAAGTGACGGATATGAACAGTTGTGACTGACCGGGCACGTTGTTGGCGGGGCGCTGCGGCTTGGGCGGCGGCTCGTCGCTGAAGGACGCGGCCGCCACGCGCCGGTTCTCGCGCCGCATCGTGTCCCACGCCGAGCTGCGCTCCTCCTGCAGGATCTCGCTGCAAGGGGGCCTCATGTCAACAAACTTCTAACACAATACCTACAACTTTACTCCTAACGTACGCAGTTAATTTAATAGGATATTTGCCAGAAAAAAAAATACATTTTATTGTAAAACTAAACATTAAAAAACTGAGAAGGTTTGACGTCATAAGTCATTAATTCAAGCAAGTTTTTTTTCAAAGAAGAGGAACTCATTTGAGATTACAGTCTACGGTATGGTAGAAAAATTTAAGTAATGTGTGAAGAATATTACAGTCATTCTTTAAAAAAAATGTCGGGCATATTGCTTATCGCTATCTACTCCCAAATAAATGTAGCTTATGGAACATAATTGAGTACATTTACATAAAATTAGAGGGTTCGGTATATCAGTTATAATTTATTCCTGAATGTAAGCTGGTATCACAATTGAATAATTTATCGCTAAGGATAATAACACAAATTTAATTTAAATGGACATTGTGTTGCTAGGATCAAAAAATTTACCGCAAAATGTTATAATATGATATTATACATTTATTCTTGCGCCCTTTCTAGCGGTCTATGCATGTGTTAGCAACACTAAACTTCAAAGCCAAGATTAGATGGTTTTAATTAGCAGTAAAGCCTGTTGTACAATGCAATAGTTACTCTACAGTACTTACAATAAGGTCTCTTTTAGTTGATGTGCGGCCGGTCTCTGGCTGGGCTCGTAAGCCCAGCACCTGGACATGACAGAGTACAGTCTAGGCGGACACCTGGGAGGTAACGCCAGTCGCTCGCCGTTCTCTAGTTTGCCGATGACGTCATTGTTCTTGACTCCACTAAACGGTTTCACTCCGAGCATTAGGATTTCCCACATACATACACCTAGAATAAAAGTGTTGTAATAATAACACATCCCATGTATTGTGATGATGAGATGAATGCATATTCTATTAATATTCAACAGAATATGAAAGTCCAAGTCTTTATGAGTAGAATATTCAATACTTATTAAGCAGAATAGTAAAGTTTTGATGACATATACATACATACATTTTGGTAACTATATTTAGATTCTTGTTAAGTATCTTGAGCTCGAATATAGTTCAATTGCTTTCTAACTACTTAGGCCATGTCTAGTTTTATTAAAATCTTAATTCTCACTCACCAAACATCCACACATCAGAAGCTGAAGTGAACCGTCTAAAGTTGATTGACTCCGGTGCCATCCATTTGATGGGAAGCTTCCCACGTGACGCCTTGTAGTACGACTTGTCTTCCACCATCTTTGATAGTCCGAAATCTGCTAACTGTTGACCATAAAAGGTGATAGTAGTTATTAACTGTACACGGCCAGGTCTCATAATCTAGTACATTATTATATAGTTATAATCAATGCAGTATGAATCTCCTAATCACAGCCGCTATTCTGTAGGGTGAAGACAGTGAGATGGAGAGCGGAAAATTATCCACGAGGTATCAAATTAGACACAACCTTCAGTAATTAAAGAACGAGGCGAAGAAGAAGAAAATATTTCTTAGTGTTTAGGGTGTACTAGGAATGATATGTATATGAAATCCCAGATCTGAATATGAATACAGATATATATATATATATTATGTCCGTGTGGTGACAGATTGAGAATACGGAGTATCAACAATCCTATTCATCCGGTGGGTGTCGTAAGAGCCGACTAAGGGACTAAACTACGCAGAACAACAGCACTGCAAAGAGATGAAAACTTGACCCAAACCCTATACAAACCTGTCTAGATAGCGTGGTATAGCAGGCCAAAACTTCCTTTCTAAAAAGACGTCTATGTCCAGCAGTTGATTTTTAGAGGCTGATGATGATGACTATTTCATATAGTTTTACTTACAAATATTAGATTTTAATTTTTTATTAGAATTGACTTTTGCATTTTGATAAGTATTCAGAGATTTTTGTACGTTTTTTCACTACCTCGCACCTTACACCCTGTACATAAAATGTGTCAGTACATACCTTAACACAAGTGGGCGTAGAAACGAGTACGTTTCGAGCTGCAATATCTCTGTGTACGAACTTCTTGCTCTCCAAGTAGCTGAGCGCGGTGGACAGCTGGTAGATATATAACACTAGTTTACACGTCTCTAATCTGGAACAACGAAGTATACTTTGGCCTGGATACTTCAAATTTTTTATTTTGATAAAAAATTAAAACCTGAGTGGTCTTTTATGTCAATAAAAGTAATGTAATGTAAAAATAAAGTATCACCGACTGTGACAATTGTAATAAATTTGTCTGACGGGCTTCCCCTGCTCCCATTTTCGTCAATGTCAATTTAAAAGTGGAATATTTTCATCAAACTTATTTTTCATTTTGATTGAAATCGGATCATAAGTGGCGAAGACATTGCGAATCACATACCCCAAAATAGCAACTTTTAATCTAATTGAGAACATTGTTTCTTGACGCTGCTTAAAAATAATGTTTCTAAGGGTTAGTAATAGTTTGCATATCTCTAACTGACTGGCTGTTGCGTGTTGGCGGGTCTCGTCTCCGAGTCTTAAATAACAATAAATCATCGAATAAGTTACCTATGAGCGTTCTGTTGTAGGTAGGCCCTCATTTCTCCGAGCGTGGCGAGCTCCATGACTATCCATATAGGCGGGGAGCTGCACACTCCTATTAGACCGATTATGTGTGGGTGTGAGAACTGCTGCATTATATCTGCCAGAAATAGTCATCGTAATTAGACATTAAATAAATTTAACCATTAAACTTGATCTTAATCAAAAGAACTTTTCATAGACTTTCTGAGGTCGTTCGTGAGGTATACGAGGATCCATTAGGTTTGAAGATTTGGCAGGTTTTAGAGAATTATTACAGATGATTTTAGTTATTCGTTTGATGTATAATTAAAAAATGAACGTTAAACGTCTGTCTAGTGCTGACCTCAGTCATATTTGGAACATAACTAAAGGCATGAAGTTGTACTCACAGGCCTCTTCTAGAAACTTCTCCGCGGTGTCGAGGTCGGCGTCCATCTTGCAGGTCTTGACGGCGACGGGCAGCACGCACTCGCCGCGCGCGTTGGTGAGCGCGCCCGCGCCCGCCGCGCGCCGCAGCGACGGGTGCTTGGCCGACGTCACGCGGCACGTGCCTGCACATCGGGGGCTGTACTACCCTCCACACTGCACCACCATTCAGTGGCAATGAGTCAGGGTGGTGCCAGTGACCACCCTGACTCATTGCCACTGAATAAGCGGTCGCCATACCGCTTTCTACTACGCCGAGTGTTATGGGTCCGATTCCCACATGGGACAACACTTTGTGTGATCCACAAATTGTTGTTCTGAGTCTGGGGGTTCTTTGTGTCCGTTTCATGTATGCTTGTAAAAATCTTCGCGACACAGGATATATTCCTTATGCAGGAGTTGTTATGTTGTTTTTTATTTACCTTAGATAGGTAGGTAATTCATTTGAAACAAAAATATTAATTGATGATGGATTGATGTGTTAAAAAGTATTTAACAGATGCAGAAATTTTCAAGTTTTTGAAACGTATACAAACAAAGGGATCTCAATGTGTTGAGAAAGGCCACCCATCCACAGACTGACCTGGCTAGGTTTGCTTAATTTTACAATGTGTTAACTTACTCGCTTGCCACTTAGCCACGCGTAGTTTTTGTGCTAAGTAGAATTACCGACTCACCTTTATGTACATCTCCGAATTGTCCTTCGCCGATGATGCCCGTCAGTTCTATCTGATTACGAACCAGCTCATAATCACGAACTGCAACAAACAACGTTAAGCTATTCTGTTACTCTGTTTGAAAACAATTTTAATAAGACTTCTTCTTATTTTAGAACACTGTAAAAGAATTAAAATAATGAAAAGTATTACCCATTGCTCATGTGTCACGATTATGCGGATAACCACAACTCTATCAATTAGATAAATCGAGGTTTTATCTATACTAATATTATAAAGCTGAAGAATTTGTTTGTTTGAACGCGCAAATCTCAGGAACTACTGGTCCGATTTCAAAAAATCTTTCAATGTTAAATAGCCCATTTATTGAGGAAGGCTATAGGTTATATATCATCATGCTAAGACCAATAGTAGCGGAGCACCAATAAAGAATGTTGCAAAAACGGGGAAAATTTATTCCTTTTAAAAGTCGCAGACGAAGTTGCACGAGTCAGCTAGTTCAAATATTTAGTCATGACTATACAACATGCAGGCGTTGAGTCTAGTTCTACGTTGATCTATTAATATATGACATTAACCTGCTGGTGTAGAATAGTCAGCGTCATCGTCTACAATCTCGGCGTAATCTTCAGATAGCGTCGCCGTGTTCCCTTCCCACGAACTCGTCTTGCCTTCCGACGAACTGCTGCTCATCTCCGCTGTAACACAACATACGTAATTATTTATTCGTATACGTAATTAGTTATATAAATAGTGTCGTCTAATTGGCAGTCGGTTTAAAACCAATTTTGATTCGAATTGAAATATTTACTGGACCTTAAATTATAAGCTCTTTGATATTCCATCATTATTCAAAAGGTTTGTAACGGAACAGTTGTTATTTGTAAGCGAGTTGACAGGATTGTATAAAGATTCTCTTTTGGCAATATTTTTCAAAAAAAAAAAGTTACACAATATGATACAAAGAGGAACCTTGCTAGGATTCTTGCTTGCTTATTGATTGATTTGATGGCATTTGTGTATTACTTACTTTTACATTGACAATTTAACTGTTTCCATACGGTTGCTTGAAACATAAAAGAAAAATTTGTAAGCAATTAAAGGGACTTTCATGACACTTTAATGACTGAAAAATACTTTTTAAATTGAACACCTCTACAAATGTAATAATGGTGTGTTACTTACTCGTTCTGTTCCAGAGCGAGGTTTGTGAGTCTGTGACTAGTCTGCAATATCCATCTACCAAATCTGCTAAACTCTCTGCAGCCTGCAACGAGAGTGAACATATGTATATTAATTAGTTGAAGAACGGTTCCTGCATGTTTACATTGAGTGTCTGACGGTTAGTAACCGGTGATTATTATTCTAATAACTTAGTAATAATTCTGAGATAGTAATCAAGGGCTCAGATCTCTATATGCGCTGTTTAGAGCTAGGGCTAGCTAATCCATTCCTATTAACTTCCTTTACATTCCAGTCTGTCCGTGTGGTGATGGATTAAGAATACGGATTGTCACCACCCCCATTCATCAAGTGGGTGTCGTAAGAGCCGACTAAGGGAGCAAACTATACAGGACAACAAAACTGCAAAGAGAAGGCAAACTTGACACAAACCCTATACCAACCCGTCTGGCCAGCCTGGTATAGTAGGCCAAGACCTCCTTTCTAAGGAGAGGCCTATGTCCAGCAGTGGACTATTAAAGGCTGTTGATGACATTCCAGTCCTTTCCCTGCTTTGTATAAACTCCCAATTTTCTCAACTTGAATCAACAAAGCGCCAATTTAAAACAAATTGTGTTTGTTTAATACGTATCGACATAAGATATAAGCTTGAGCATGTTTATGTGTTGTTGGGTATTTTTAATTTAGTATCTTACTAAACAAGCACTCGCTTGCAAGCGGGCACCGATTGTACATATTGTATCTCGCCATAGTTTTGCACTGTTCCATAGGACAAAAAGATATAACACTACAGTCTTTAGTAGTATGATTAATAGGGAAAGAATCACTACAGTGTTGATTAATTGGGCAAGAGCTCAGAAAATAATAATGATATATAAAAGCGAGTGGTAAACGTACCTCTACACTGCTGCACGTAATTGTGAGGGTCTCCGTAGTACCCTTCACTCTCAACTGTAACGCTGCCTTCCCGCACGATCCGCTCTGTAACAAAGATAACCAATATCAAAAATATTTATATGGGACATCCAGAACATCCATTTGTTTGTACGACATGCTTCGATAGATAAGTTATTAATGAGTAAACTAGATGAAATAGGAATATGAAAATTTATTTTCATCATACATAATACATTTAGGTATATAAAAGTGAACTGTCGTATTTATGCAAATTCGTAAAATTAAATGATAGCAAAACTGGTCCGTACCAAGTTATGGTGAAATAATGCCATTGAGACAGCTTCATGATAAATAGATGAGGATGAAATGAAGTAAAATATAAAATTTTAGAGAGTGATTACTAAGAGCTAACTTAAGATTCTTTAAAAATATGCAGTTTTGTATCTTTAGTCTGTAGTGAGCGAACAAAGCCTAAAAGGTTATGCGGGCTCGCTTCTTCTTTCATTGAACGATGTTCGATCTGAAGGATATCTTACTATCTACCGTCAGAAAAAAAAGAAGCCCGCAAAAATTTACAGAAGCACTATTCTTCTGTGCTGCAGATGATAACAAATTGAGTTTACATTTTTTTACTGATTTAATGGCCTGTTATTTCGACTTTCTAATGCCTGCTACAACTGACCTGTGTTTGTGACTGTTGCGTGCAGTTCGACTTAAGTGTCTGCACGGCGACGATGTCACAGAATGATGCTATTTTCGTGTATGTTGGTGGTTCGCCGGCCTTATGTGACACGTATGATATATCTACAAACAAACAAACACATAGTAAACATTTTAATATATTTACGTCTGCAAATCTCAAAAAACTAGGGTATTGTGCATAGTGCATGTTGCTGGCTAAACATTTAGTAACACATGGTGGAAATTTGGTCGATTTACTAAAATGTCTAGAGCTCGTCTGGGATTAGAAATAATTTTTTCCTATTCAGATGGGGAAATCTTGCGATAACAGTAATTTATAACTAAAACCGATCTAAGTGGCGTGCAATGGGAGAGGCCTATGTGAAGCAGTGGACTGCGATAGGCTGATGATGATAACTAATCTAACATGATACACGAGGTTATTTTTTTATCTTTTTTATTACATGAACGCGCTTATCCATGGAACTATCAGAAACTATCGCATTTGAATAACTATTTATGCAATTGATAGTCACAATCAATGACCTTTATCTTTTGAGCAAGAAGATCAAGAAGAAGATCTCAAGAAGTCTTACCTATAAAAGGTCCAATGGCCAGTTCGACGGGTATGGCCCAGCCGGTGCCGAGTGCGCCAGTGAACGTCTCCCGGTCATACCCATAGTGCGTGTGCATGGTTTCTAAGTACTTCAACATGCATTCTGTGTCAGCCAAATTCGCCACCTGCATTTGCCATTAAAAAAATAATAATAATAATTCTGCAGCAATAAATTAGAATAGAATGCGAAAAGTATGTGTTTAAAGGATGCCTAAATAGATGGCGTTGTTAGTGGTACTTAAAACGTGACGTTAAAGTTATCATGGGTACACCCAATTTCATGATGGTTCCCTAAGTAGTTATTATAAATAAACTCAAATTCGCATTTATGATATACTATAATTAGTAAGCACGAGATGATAATCAAGTATGGTGTCTATCAATATTCAACAATGCACAGAGAACATTCAAAGATTTACCTTTTTGAACTGTTGCTGTATAGCCTTTTTGAGCACCTTGGGTTTGATGGCGTCTAGCACCGACTTAGGCAGGAACTTGTGTAGACCGAACTCCTTCTCCAGATATTCTATGTTGGACTTCTTGTCCAGAGATATTTGCATATCTTTACTGAAGTATCTGGAAATATAAATATATTGTTTTTGGACATCCTTCAAATTAAAAACCATTTATACCATGACCATAACAGGATTTACTCAATAGACCCTTTAATTTTTTTAACAGTGTTTAAAGGACAAACAAATTTTAAGTATCTTTGGAACTGAAAAGTTTTGTTAAGTGGAACACCTATAATTCCAGGTTTTACCAGTAACATTTTACTTTTTGTTCAAATATATTATTATCTTATTTTAACTTAGTATTGCTAATTTCCAAATAAGAGTGAAGGAAACAATGTGGAATTTGTTTTCTGTTGACGGTATTTTCGGGGTTAAATTACAATTGAATAAAACAAAAACAACTAAATTTATATTAGAAAACGATAAGTACTCACTTTATTTCTAAACAACATATTTGTATCGCCAAATCCTGGTCTACCATGGGATGATTGGCGTTGAGGTAGTCATGTCGCACCTGGAAACACAATAAAAATTACACTTCAGTCATTTAAAAGATGATGAAAATTCTTGAAAAGTCTTTGAGAAACCAAACTAAGCTCTATTGCCTTGGTTGGCTTATTTGTGACAGCTAAACCGTATATAATATTTGGTGAAGAGTTTATATGTTAATTTATTTGTGGGCTATTTTTGCCAAACATTATTAAAAGCTAATATTTAAGCATGCTTATGAATTTTGTCTTGGATACAAATACTTCCACATAAAAGTATTTACGAATTCAAAATAAACAAACTTAATACGTATATATATATTTATACAATCAAGCTGGCCAATGAGCATGATAGGAACGTTATAGCAAGCGACACAGAGATCTACTTTAACGTAGCTTTTTCAATTTCAGTATAAATCTGCTTTGTATATAAATTAGTTAGAAAAAAATATTTTAGAAATTTATCCTCGTAAACGATTATTTGTTGTCACTAATATGTTTTATTGACACGAGTATCAATATAAAAATGTAGAAAACGAAAAAGATTTCTACCTGATCATAATAATAATGGAAAGTGACTCGGTCAGCGTCGCACAGGTCACGAAGGTTCGCTGGCAGGTAGCGCACGCGGAGTTCCAGCCGCCATTCGCTCGCCGGCCACTTTGTCAGCAGCTCTGACACCGGTGTATCTTGATGAATCCATCGTATCTGGAACCGTAAGTAAGTAAGTAAGATCTGAAGTCTCTGATTATACCACTAGTGGCACGGATAGCGAGGAAGCAACAGATAGCTCAGAAACTATTTAACACAAAAAAGATCGAAAAAGATTTATGAAATAAAAGGTTTTATTGGAAAAAAAATAGGATAAGTGCGTTTGGGATGACGCGCAATGTATGAAAATTAGATCCGTAGTTTATTCCCCTTTTAAACATGTAACAATACCAACGTTATATTCATTGTTGTCAAGTTGCTAGACACAGACATATGTGTGCTTTACACTGTTGTCTTTTGAGTATACTTTTTTGTAGTGTGTGAGATCTGTTCTCTTTATAAAGTTAGTACGAATTTCTGAACTCGCCTATTTTCTTTTTACCTAAGCCAGTTTTTTTGCTTAGTACCTACTGATAATACTATTTTCCTATAAGCATTTGTCTTACCTTCCCAGTAGTAAGTCTCTTGGCTCTTAGCGCAAAGCAGCTGGTGTAGACCCGGTCTCCAGAGGCTAACCTAGCTGCCAGTAGCCTTAAAACTGATCTGACATCTTCATCTGCTGACGTTCGCACCACATTGAACCCGCCATTTGGAAGGTGAACTTTGAGCGTTGACTGGTCTCCTGCCGTCCCACCTGGAGATTGATAAAGAAAATTTGAAAAAATATAGAAGAATAATAAGCAGATTTCTATAATCATATGATTAATTACCAGGTAAAAAACAATTTTAAGCTAACTATGTTCAAGATATCTATATACGACGCCAAGGCATGTGATTTTGCTATTGCTACAATACCGCCAATTACTAATGATATTTAAAGAAAACGGTTTGCTGTTTTTTTTTATTCAGTCATATACAGTTTTTATAATCTAATTAACTTCCTTTGTTAGTATGTGTTTAAATCATCAATCATCATCAAAACGATGGCATATAAAAACTGTAAATTTTTATGCTGTAGCGGGTCAAGGCATGTTTAGTCCGTTATTTAAACGTACATTCTAATGAAAAACTAAACTAATATAACACTATGACCTTTATGGGTTCTATTTATTTATATAACTTTTTGTACAATGGCGGCCGCGCCAGTTAACGCTGGCTCGGAACAAATCGCGAGTCAGCCGCGTTTGAATTACACCAAAAGGTCATTAGCGCCTTTGAATCTCTGACAAAAGCCGGCATCGACCTGGTTTCGTCAATGTTCAGTTGTTCAAACCATTCACTTGAATTTCTTTATTGACAGTTCCAGTTAACATCTTGTTTCTGGTAGGTTATCGAACTACTGGTTTGGAAAACAGAAGTTTAATTTGGATCAGTTCAAATTAAATTTCTGTTTTTCTGTTTTCCCCGGGACTACGATTTTTTTTGAACCGGAGCAGAAACATAATAATAGCGCTCTCTCTCTCCAGCGTATATTCTGGGCTGGTTCAGTTACAATGCTCCTGCTTTTGCTTCCTTTTCATTACAATTTATTAATAGTTTCTTTTATAGTATAAAGGAGACAAAGGAGCAGACAGGTCATCTGATAATAAGTAACTACCGCCACCCATGGATACACTCAACTGAGTCACAAGTGCGTTGCCGCTCTTTCAGTTAGAGCCAGGGAGGAGGGCGGGGTTTAGGCTCCGATGATTTCACTCACTCGGTGAAAAGAAACCAAGGAACTGCTTAACACTGTAACAAATATAAACCTGTAAAAATCCAGAGCCATCCAAAAGTTGTACAAGTCAATTTATGAACAGCACTTTATGTGAGCTTCTTATTTGTTTTTCGTTCTTGTGAGAGCAAAATAAATCCACGGATGGCGTATTGGTTTAAGCGGTCATCTCGCCGCTTCCTACTGAGCTAAGTGTTGTGGGTTCGATACCCAGATGGGATCCCCACTTTGCGTTGCGATCGTTGCGATCCTTTGTGTTAGTTTCATGTATGTTTGTAAAATTTCCTGCGACACAGGATTTATTTCTAATGCGGGAGTTGTCTTTTATCGAAAATATATTTTCGATAAAAGACAAAATATATCAAAATAGATAGATAGAGTTTGTTATACGCCCCTGTGGTGGTATTTTTTTCTATTAACTAGACAAACGACAGATGCCTGCTGTCCCCTGCGGGACACTTAACCATAATAATGGAGTTACTGACTTGTACGTCAATTCTGTAATAAATTTTCCTTTTCCCTTGTATTTTCAATTATTTATTACATATCTATATATAACTAGCTTTTGCCTGCGACTTCGTCCGCGTGGTGACATCGTAGAGGATACAATGAATCAATATTATAGGTATACGTATAAAAGAAGATAAAAACTATAGAGTATTTATTGTAAGTTCGAAAAGGCTGCTTACTACTAAAAATAACGAAGTTTCATATAAATTTACAAATCCCATTTTACACCCTTAGGGGTAAATTTAAAAAAAAACCTTTCTTAGTGTACACCTACATTACCTAAGGAATCTTTGTGCATAATTTCATGCTTCTAGACCTTGCGATTTTCGATCAGTCAGTGATCCAGTCTGTTAGTTTCTTCTTTCATAGATTGTATGTATCACGTTCATTAGTAAGTCCGTGTGGTGACGGATTAAGAATACAAATTGTCACCACCCCAATTCATCCCGTGGGTGTCGTAAGAGCCGACTAAGGGAGCAAATTAAGCAGGACAACAGCACTGCAAAGAGAAGGAAAACTTGAAACAAACCCTATACCAACCCGTCTGGCCAGCGTGGTGTAGTAGGCCAAAACCTCCTTTCTAAGGAGAGGCCTATGTCCAGCAGTGGACTAGTATAGGCTGTTGATGTGATGTATCACGTTATAAAGACGAACCTTCCGTTTCCCTCCGAATACGTTTCCAGACTCAATGCTAAGAATCTCCTAGTAAAAAAAAACATGTAAACAACAGTTTTGTTACCATAAGACTAAACGTATTTGGAGGTTAAGGTACAAATGCCCAAACTATAAAAAGATCACAGACTTTGTGTAGGTAAAGGATTTTTGGTTAGTGCAAACTTTCTTTTTGCAGGATTTATTCTTAGTTCGGGAGTTGTCTTTTAAAAAAAGAAAGAAAAAGAAAAGAAATACAGAAATGATTTGTGCGGGAGAGTAGGTATCGGGAATTTTTTGTAGTGTCTAAAGAAACTATTGTTATTTCTAAGAGAGAGCATTAAAAGAGTAAACATCCGGCTTGTAAACATAGGCAACTTATTTGGTTAGGTTGTATTCTCGTGCAGTGCAAAATATAAATTAAATTATTATGATTGTTTTGGTGTTAGACAACAATGTGTGTAAAATGTCGCAGACTATAATTATTATGACTTTTATTTTACAAGAAAACAATATTTTATACATATATATATAATCCTAAACATAGCAGTTAGTAACATTACACAACGAATGACGCAATTAAGTATCAATTCAACAAAACCATCAGTTACCCAGAAGCTGCACCCAGCTCTTAACTAAATGGGTGTTAAACTTGTAATGGTTTTAATAAAACCTTCTCTAATTAACTGTAAAGGCGTGTCGTTACAGGCGTGGTACAGCCCCACCCTGGTCATGTACCTTTCCTAAATTTTATTAATAAAGTATTTGCTACGCAAAATATTCAAACCTACAGTTATAATGTAATAAGTAAAAGTAATATGTAATAACTTTTCACATGTTATACACATATTAAAAGTTTTTACACTCATAGAAATCATTCAAAATCAAGAAGTAGTAAGTACTGAGACAAAAAAGATATGTAGGAGACAGGGTATAACAGATTTCTGCACAATGAAGAGCCAACAAGTGCTTTGATCAAGTAATGCTTAACCAGGACGAAAAACAGTGTTGTCTTTGTATGGATACAAAGACAACACTGACATAAAATACCACAGTTTAAATATGCTTATATAGTTTATAACTATTTGTGCAAATGTACTAATCCTAGCAAAAAAACTACTTATGCACTCGGGTCGCAACTTATTATCATGCTGGTTGTGTTATTGAACGTTTCTTGAAGATTTCACGCCGTCTTTATTTCAACACAGAATAATATTCACCATTCCGAACAAAAAATCCACTAGCTTATAAAGGTTAATATAATTTTATTTCAAAGCCTTTTTTCACACACGGCGGAATTTTAATTAAAACACTTTTAACATTTTAGACGTAACGTAATAGCTCGGTTTAACGAGAAACGAGGTATTATGTACATATTTAATATAACACAATTTACGCGATAAAATCCTATGGGAAAACAAGAGCGTTTGCGGAAAGAAAATAACGGAATAAGCGTATGGGAAAATCTGATACAAGTTTAGCTTGTAAGCCGATTACTTGTGATGCATAATGCATTGTTTTGTTATCACTGTTATACGTCACGATATAATGTAAATCTTTGTCAGACTACAGCGCTATCCGAGCAAATACTTCAAATGTAAGACTGTAAGTCCCTAATACCGTATGTATTGCTGAAATGTTGAATTCATGTCCATGCGTTTGTATACCAAGATATATTGGTTTCTCGGAAACGACTTTAAGGATTCCGGTGAAATTTTGTGTTATTATTATTTTTGATTTTGTGTTATTGGTTTCTGTATAAAAAATTTTAACCCATCAACTCTATTAAATCCGTTGGTGGCAATTTAATTTTAACGCCATGGGATGCTTGCTTGTTAGTAATTAGTTCAATAAACTATAATACCTTAATAAGTGTATGGAGAAATATTATTTCTAACAGTAATTAACATATTGCATTGGAAAGCAATAATAAAAAAAAAACTGAATAAAAAACTAAACAAGGAAAGCATAACTAAACAAGGATACAATATAATGTTTGTTTGAGGGAATAGGAAAAGTGTTCGGTACATTAAAGTGGTACAAATAAAGGCAAAGCTTTTAAGGGCAGCTATTAATGGAAGGAACTACAGGGGAAAGAGTAGTTTGTTATGCATTTTAAATACAGCTGCAGTACATACATATGTACATATGATCCTTTTGTGTGGGCTAGGCTAAGCCTAGATAAACTTTTGGTCCTGGGTTGAGTCCTGGATCATTTTCGGACTTGTTTTTTAAAGTAAAAGATGTCTTTTGACGGAAAACTGTGTGGTTTCTGTAGGTTCGATGCCGACATATCCATAAAGATTGCATTAAAAAAAAGCAAAACAACTAAAGTATATTGAAATGTTCATGGCTGTGTCCAAAAAAAATATTAGTACTTCGGGCTCTAGATGTTCTTCTTGACGATAAACACTTAGATCAACACAGTTTTAATATCTTCTTCTTCTTTATCTATCTTCGGATGTATGCGTTTATAATGTGAACAAAAAAGAAAAGTATTTATGCGCCTTCCCTTTACTAGCACGTATCTAACAAACAGCACACAGTATCTCTTCTAATGTGTTATCACTGACAAGATATATTATGCAGTATTTAATACCATCTAGAAAGGTTATAGTAATCGTTTCAGAACTATGCATTACAGTTGCTTGCAGTTATTCTCATTATTTTCTCATAAAAGGTATAATTTGCTGCTTATTTCAGATTACAGAAAGATATCAGAGTACATACCATGTGATGTTGGCTGTGGGTGGCGCTTGGGCGAGCCGCCCGGCGGTGCGGGCTGCATCGCACGCGCTAGCGGGCCCTCGCCACAACGTCCGCCGCCCTCCGGCTCATGACTGGAACAAAAAAAAAAACAGTGTTATACAGGTAGTTCTAAATGATGGTCTTAATACCTAAATACATATACTGTAGATATTGTACTTAAATATATTGGTATATTTGGTATTAGGGATGAAACTGTACTTATGGTAAATCTTGGTTGTGTTCATCCTCCTTGGATGACTTCAGTTTTTGAAAACAGCTGATCGAATTTTACAGATTGATTGTGAAAAAATATATAACGACGCTGATATCTATTTATTAAATTTGTCGTCTTCGGCTTCTTTAATTCGTTTTTTTTTCGTTTCTTTAGTAAAACGTTGTTGACTTTAATTTTTTCCACTTTTAATGTTAAAATACTTTAAAAAGTCTGATTTGAAAGATGTCCCAATAGAATATTTCATTCCACTGTTTTATTATGACTGTCGCCTATCAGTTTTTGCCCGTTCGTATTTGTGTGATGCATTGAAAATTCGCAGAATCCAACACGTTTTACATTAGAGGAAAATTTATACAGTATTTTTTATGGATATCTACGTATCGGTTTCTCCGAATGTTATAATTCCGGTTATTTGCGGTATTTTTACTGAACATTTAGCTTAAGATTAGGTGCAGTGTAATAGGCTGCTCTAGCAAGCGGAAAAAATGCACTATTTGCTTATTGTGCGTCAGGCGGAGAGTGTAGTGGCCAGCTTTAATTTAGTAAAGTGCTTTGAACAAGATTTACATTATTATTGAAATGTCGTTTGTAGCTAAATACCAGCAGAAGAAAATATTGAACCTTTTTAACTTTATTTTTACCATTTTAGCGTAGGTTTTGTAAGGCGTAAACATTATGGAATCAATTTGACGCCGATGAAAGTGTAGTATGGAATTTTTGCAACATGTGTGATGCACCGTTATTGACCTATTAAATATTATCGTATTTGTATTGAGTTGTTGGAAACCATGGTGTGCTTCAGATGAGCCATAAACTGTGTTTTTCATTGCACCATAGATACCATATTTTGGATCTTCTTTCTTTCCTATCGATTAGCGTAAAATACAGTGGTTGATACTTGCCTTAGAGACTGAATGTGGAATGACCCTATGATAAATTCATGGACCTCGGGTTTTGCAATCCTGTTATACACCGATTTGATATAAGTCTTGGGTCCATTTTATAGATAAATTACACCCAGACACAGAACAAATGACCGTGCTCATTACACAATTTTTGTCCTAGGTGGGAAACGAACCTACGACCTCAGGCTTAGCAGTCAGGGTCACTAACCACTAGACCAACAGGCCCTATTATTACTATCTGAATATCAGATATAAATTAAACAATAATGTTATCAAACCCGTCTGTGTTTATAAGTGTTTAAACACTTCGTTCCAAAAATAATATTCTTGTTTTACTGAAAGTTGAAAGGATGCAATGTTTGTGTATGTAAATGAGTGTGCTTATCTAAGTCATGAATAATTATGTGTGTAGAGTCCACGGAGTACGACCCTACCTCCCACGATAGAATGTTCGACTTAATTGTTTAGGAAAATTAGGGAAATTGTTTACACGGGTAATATTTCCTCTAAAATCTCCTAACTCTTGAAGTTCACTCAATCATAATAATATAACTATTTGATAGGAATGAGGTTAAAAATAATCTATCAACTGAGGTATTGCTTATTCGCGGATGTATCAACACTACGTCACGACATCTATAAAAATAAAGCTCCCTCCCCTTATGACAGGTTCATCTGTTCTGGATTTTCCGCACTTTTTGCCTAGGCTCAACTTTAAATTCTCAAACCTAAATTTTCTTTTTAGATTATCTGGTTATGTTAATTTTTGGTACATCACACATATATTTCACCATTAGCTACAAATAATTGTCTACCAGTCGTTGCTTATGCAGTCTAGCTTTACGATCGATACATCATTTATGGATCGTAAAAGCAGGGCTTAAGTTTTATTAACATTTACAAATATGGAAAAGCTATAAACATACTACAATTTATTAAGTACACTTAATGTATATACTACGACAGTGACACAAATTATTTAGAGAAGCTATGATAAAGGAAGTAGTGTTTTTTTTTTATAATTTACTTTGTTTATTTTTTGAGTGATCCTCACTCAAAAACTACTAAACGAATTTTAATGACACTTTTCTTAGTTTTCTTGTAGCTATTTTCAAAAGTTTCACGTCGTTAAACAGGAAACTGGAGTGGTATTTACAGGACAGGATATTACTTTTGGAATTTTGTACTCTTTGTATAAAGATTATTGAAATTTCATGTTTGTTTACGTCTAAAGTATAGATGTTGATAATGTAACGTAAACTCTTTAATCTTCAGTAGTAAAAAAAAAAACGCTTTCTATAGAAAACCAAACTAAAAAATAGAAAATAAATTTGAAAAAAGCGTGGGGTGAAAAAAAGGCCAAAACCTCCTTTTTAAGGAGAGGCCTATGTCCAGCAGTGGACTATTAAAGGCTGTTGATGTGATGTGATGTGACGTAGTTTTGACTTCATCAACCAATTTAAAACCTATTTTATTGTTCAGAAGGCAACCTTAAGGAAAAATATCCGTATCAAATACGGCATAATATCCTACATAAAATACTGGTGAATTGGTCAGGCTTTCAATGGTCTTGTTGATTTCAATGGATGAAGGTGTGAACATTATATTCGACACGGTAGGGCCAAGGGCACGGATTTATTAGCTTTTATTTATTGTAACAAGTAAGGCCGAATGTTTTGTTTGTTATGTAAGTTGGAGCTGTTGCGTAAATGGGAACGAATGGAAGTACTTTACTTAGTGAAGTCAGTAGGCGTATAGGTTTGAAAAATGGTCAATGTGATTTTTGTTTTCGATTGCGGGGTTTTATTGGCTCTTACTTACTTACTTACTAAGATTTTTTTTGTATCTGGCTTGTAAAGTAACACCTTTAAATATGAGAAATTATATTGAAATTTAAGTACATTTATAAATATTGTTATAGAGTACGGTCAATTTTTTTTGTTTTTTTGATTTTGTTTTTTTTTTTTTTTTTTAAAGACAACTCCCGCATTCGGAATATATCCTGTGTCGCGGGGGACTTTACAAACATATATGAAACGGACACAAATAACACCCAGACTCAGAACAACAATTTGTTGATCACACAAAGTGTCGTTTCATGTGGGGTTTGAACCCACAATACTCGGCGTAGTAGGAAGCGGCGTGGCGACCGCTTAAACCACTACGCCATCCGTGCAGTCATTTACACATTTACAATCGTATATTTACACATGACGCCGAATGTAGGTACTTATGTTTATACATAAACTTAACTTTATACCTAATCGAGAAAATAAAACCGTGGGTGTCAAGTTATATAAATCATTAAAAATGTAGGCGTTGAATATAGATATATATATATAGATTATTAACATTTACTATAAACAACATTAAATTGTAATATTTTATATGATTTGCCTACGTCTAGAGTGGCGATCGCACGATACAGGACACTCTATCGTGCGATTGATTATTTTTCTCACAGAACTTTGGCATTTGTAGATAAATGAAATATGAAGTCAAAATCAACTTAACGGCTTCCCCGTGTTCTAGAAGGGCCTGCTACCGACCCAATTGGTACAGTAAACAAGTTTTATCAAAGTCCTTGCTTTCCAATTACTCACAACAAATCAAATTATGTCATCACGTACTTGGTGTACTTTATTGACTTAATTTAATTAGTGTATCAGACTAGATAGGGGCTATATTACCGAGAATTGGTACAAATAATGTCACACAACCAATCATAAATTCGTTGCTATCATGTTGTGGTATTGATAAGTGACGAATGTTCATGCTTTCGTCACAAATCCACAACTAACTTACTCACATTGTGTGACATCATTAAATTCTTAACTAGGTTCTCTAACTTAACTAATTCTCATTAAAGTTTTCAATTAGCTAATATCTGAATTAGATAGCATTTGAAATTGGAGTTTGGACTTGTCCTCTTTTAGACAAACAAGAAAAAACCTTTTACAGTATCTATATTGTGTTTTTCCGGAAACAAGTGACTTACGAGATTGTCTCGACGGGCTTTTTAGACGCATTACGGTGTTAGGGGATTACGCCGCACACGTATACACGCATGTATGTATTATGCATGTACAAATATATATTCTCTATGTCGTGTTAAGGAATAAAGAGGCGAGCTTACTTTCTTATATACGTGAAGAAATATATTGGCATTTGAATATCATAATTGGAAAACTTAGAATCCAAACTATATATCTATATATATTTGACTGGCCTGTTGGTCTAGTGGCTAGTGACCCTGCCTGCTACGCCACAGGTTGTGGGTTCGATTCCCACCCAGGACAAATATTGGGTGATGAGCAAGGTCATTTGTTTTGTGTCTGGGTGTAATTTATCTAATATGTAAGTATTTAGAAATTTATAAGTATGTTTATCAGCAGTCTGGTTACCATAGCACAGGCTCTGCCTAGTTTCAGGATCAGACGGCCGTGTGTGAAATGTGTGAAAAAATATATATATACACACCTTTAATGGTAATATATAATTAATTAAAATTCGAATTGTAAGTTATGTTTACACAAAAGAACAAAAAAGGGGAAAACCCTACTTGTTGAGTAGTTATAAATTTTCAACTATAACAAGAATATGATGAAGGTAATTCACACATCAATTAGTTCTAAAGTGTGAATTTGCATCGATAACATATATATACAAATAAGTGACGCGCTACTGATAATAAAGGGCATTGACCGATGACATATATTTTCAGAACAACGTGCGCCACGATTTGGTAACACCTGTCATATCTTTTTTATTGTATGCTGTTTATGATGTCTTCTTACGTAAATTTTATGGCTTATATAGTAAAAAGAAAAACGTATAACTAAATAAAATAAGAATTATGTTAAGCATAATAATTAAAAACAAGAGGTCGCTTGGTCTTCGAAATTCAACGTAACAAACCAAGGGTTATATTTTATTCACTAGTATGAGTGTAACTGTAACTTTCTCTATCTATCTATCTCTATCCTGATAAGTCAATGTTTAGGTGTGTATATTTCACACGTAGATTACAACTCAAATATCGGATACGTCCACGAGTAAAATTTTGTTAAAAATAGGGTCAAAGAATTTGTATTAATATTGGGATATTTTTTAATGCACATCAAAGAACTTATCAATCATCGATTTATATTGATTAAATTATTTCACTGCGAATAAACTAATTGTTTAACAAAACCAGGACTAGAAATAATTCCAAAATATACATCAAAAGTGTATTATATTTTTTTTCTCAAATTTGCCAGACAAAAGTTGCTTAATGTACGAAAATATATTATTTTCATATCAAATTAAACGAGCTGCTGGCAGAAAAGTAGGTTAGGTTGTAAGCAAGGTTAGGTTAGAACTGCGACCCCACAAGAAAAAGAATCGCTATTAGTAACGACCTGTATCTAGAATAGTAGGTTAGGTTATAAAAGTGCCACGTTTCAAATAACAGAGATGCGTCACGAACTCAAATAGTTGCTAAAATAATATTATTTTGAGGTAACTATTTTGCTGTGCAATCAGTATTTTTGATTAGGATTGGGATTATTTTTTTATAAAGAAGGAAGACTTTTTGATTTGTAGTTAAATACTCCCCATTAATTTAGATAACGATTATGCCTCGTTTCATTTTACAATCGTAACAACCACTTTCAAAGCTTTCCTCGGAGGACATTCAAATTGTAAGTTACCCTTCCATGGTTTTGTAATGTTTTTAACTATAACGCCGTATCTCCTTAATAAACATCATAATTCACACTACATCCATATCAGTCTAGATTTCCCCCTTCGTATTGGTCATCCCCTTCGTATTGGTCATCAGCATTAATGATATTAAAAGCTGCAGAAATGCATGGCAATGTACATGCTGATATATCCACCCTTCTATCAGCGGATGTCTAGTTATATCGAACGCCCTACGTCCGTTCATTCTTTTTGATCCTAGGTAGGGTTGCCTGATTGAACCTGATTTTTCGCCGTACTAGGGCTGATCTGCTGATCTAATGCTTTAGAGCAGCAGATCAGCCCTAGTACGGCGAAGCCCTATTATAAATATTTTTGTTATGACAGGTCAAACTAGTATATAGTAGTGATGGTAAACGATAACTCCGGTATAGTTAGAAGGTAGGCAATACCACTCTGTTTTGATACCTTGAGGCTTGCTGCCAAAAGTCAAACAGGCTAGGGATGTTAATATTTGACAGGACACAGTAAACAGCTAAACACGTGCTGTGAAAGCTGGTCAGCTGGCAACCCTTATCGCAATCCTATTACCAGTGAACGTTCCCGTCGATAAATCCCGTCGTGGCTGAAGCTACTGAAAGGATTTGTGCTACAATTGGATCGATTATTGGAAACATTGTCTGTGTTTGTCGGCCAATTATTTATTTATTGTAGGTGTTTGTACAGTTATAAGTTGAGAGTGAGTTGTTTCAAAGAAACTACTAACAAGATACGGTGTTCAGATTAGACTGTCTCTTTTATTATTTGTTTTTTGGCATTTGTCCACATCTTAAATCGTGTTACTGTGGATTTTAATAATATTATTTATAAAATATATTCTCGGGAATAGCCCTTTTAGGTACAAAGGTACATTATGTCCTACTTCCTGACAATATGTATGGAAAATTGCATTATGGGAAGTTGTGTTGGTAAAGCGTAATACTGTAACTAACAAACTTACAATCGCAATTTTAATTTACTGGCTTTTATACGCAACTTTGTATGTTAATTTAGACTTTGTCAATCATTTTTTACTTGCTAACAAGTAAACGCTGTGCGTTCCAGACGATAATCTATCAATGTACTATTTTTTTAATAAAATCCGTTTAGGTGTGATTAGGTAACAAACATCCATACATCCATCCCCTAAACCTTCGCGTTTATAGTATAATTAACATTTTTATTAAATGTATACCTAAATTAGGACGTAGGTATATTCATTAACTCATACTTTACTAAGTTTATAAACCTTCTAAACACAAACAGTCTTGACTTGGGTTGAGGACAGCACTCAGTGCGCAAGCTCTTTGTTTTATACCAAATGTTATAAAGATGTATGAATTATATGTATATCGTATTGACAGACCGTGTTGTTGGCTGACTGATATAGTAGATGCAGTATATTCACGTATGCAGACACGTGTCTGCATACGTGAATATCTGAAGAAGAGAAGCGGCTCACTTAAAGGCAAGCCAACGAACCATGAAATAACACATAACTTTACTTAACATCTTCTCAGCTTGTTTTGTTATTCAACAATGTAAGAATTTCATTTGAAATAATAATATTTCGGCCATCTGACACATAACGCCATCTAGTTTTAAACTAAGCAGAGCTTGTACTATGAATGCTAGATTGACAGATAGAATACTTAAATACTTTTTTTTTATAAATACATACATATTATACATAGAAAACATACAAACACCGAAAGAAATATTTGCAGATCATACAAACATTTGGTCCAACCCGAGACTAAGATAACAGTCGCATGCGCTACTAATGCACAACCGAGGCAGTTTAAATCAATGATCGTTGACTGCAGATTGTGGCTTAAGTTTAATAAGCTTATTTAAATTTTTCTTAGAGGACCATTAACGTATAGATAATATCACTGAGCCACTAACTCACGTCAGTTACGGATAGCGATATAATACGATTCTTAAACAGAAACCCTGCACTTGATCCAGGGGAAAGGTTCAAAAGGGTCAAATTGTCCTCGGGATATACTTCAACAAAGTAGTGATAAACTTGTGGAGATCGACTTTAACAACCCCGAGAGTCGTAAGGGTCGCCCTCTTTACGAGGTACTGATCCTCTACTTAACATGAGTTAAGTAATTACGTTAGGCATAAATAATATAATATAATTACTGACATAAAATTATTTTTAACAGTAAAACTCTGTGGTTTCTAAAATTATTTTGCTTAGTGACAACTATAAAGCTTGATTGATGACTGACGAGTATGGCGATCATTCATACAACTAAGGCGTCATTTGTATAGAGCCGTAGCTCAGGCACAAAAAGGCAGTAGTAGGTAGTAGGTCTTTACAAACGGTCAACATAACGCATTCAGAAAACTTGATAAGTGAAACTTTCCACGTTTCCTGAACGCCTTCTGTTAGTCGTAGCAAGAAATAAAATCGATTGTATTGTTCAGTGTCGTCATCATCTGCCTACCCTTATCCTAATTTTATTTGGGGTATGCGCAGTAAGTATGATTCTTCCATTCTACTCTAACATTCGTCATCTCACTGTTTACTTCATTCCTAGCCATATCCTTACTCACACAGTCCGTCCACCTTTTCTTTGGTCTTCCTCTTCCCTCGTACCCTTCAACTCCCATACCTATGACATGTCCAAACCAAGATAACCTATTTAACTTTTCACCCACAGTATACACACTGTCAAATAGACAAGAAAGGGACAACACTATAAAACATTTGCTATACATTCGGTATAAGAAAAGTTTATTTAAAACCACGGAGCTAAACTTTATTAACCTATCCTTTCCTCTATTTCCTATTAATTTGTACATTAAAGGTTTTTTCTAGAAAAATATGCCATGGTATGTAATTTTAATTATGAAAGAAAGGGTATTAGATCCTTTAACTAATACTCTTTCTTTATTAAGTGTATTTGTTTGTTTCGTTGGTAGCTCGGTTCCTAAAACCCGCATGAGTTAGGAATAACTGTCCTACGTACTCACGAACTGTTGTAGGAACACCAATTCGTAGTATTGACAAGGAATTTAGTCGCCTACGCATCATAAGAACATAAGCGCTTAAGACTGCTATAAGTCACAACAGTCAATGGATATCGGACACGATACAATGGCCGTGATCCTGTGATTGCAACAAACGAAAGGACAATATACCGGACCGACTGTCAGTCGCTTTGTGTCCACATACGAAATCATAATTATAATCTTATCATAGGTGTGCTTATTGTGCATTTATTAATTCATTTTTTCGCAGTTTCAATAGCGTTTATGGTTGCTTTCGTTCGTAATACCCTATCTAACACAACAATATTTTTTCGAATCTGATTGGTAGTTCTCGAGATTAGAGTGTGTATAAAGGCACACCGAAATAAAAAACTTAATAGCTTCATTACTGTAGTATTTAGATAGATAATAGTAAGTAGATTTATATGTATCTAATTTGACATGTAGAACAATAATATAACAAGTACTATATGCAAATACTTCGTGTCAATGTACAAATAGTCCATGTAGTGACGGATTAAGAATACGGAATGTCACTACCCCAATTCATCCCGTGGGTGTCGTAAGAGCCGACTAAGGGCGCAAAACAACGCAGGACACAAGCACTGCAAAAGAAAGGAAAACTTGATTCAAACCCTATACCAACCCGTCTGGCCAGCGTGGTATAGTAGGCCAAAACCTCCTTTCTAAGTAGAGGCCTATGTCCAGCAGTGGACTATTAAAGGTTGTTGATGTGATGATATACAAATATTAATAATTTTATTAATAGTGGGGTAACTACTTTCTATGCGATCCGACTTGTTCACTGTGTGTTTCGTGATTATCACAGTTTCATTAATGATTTAATAGATTTAATCAGTCTAGACACTGTACTGATCTAGAGATAACAATTATTTTATCCTAGCAAACAAACTTACTTACATATTTATAATATAAAGTATGGATTATAGAATACATTAATTTCACCAGCAGACCCAGTAAACCGGCAGTAGGTTTTACATGCCACTGTTGTGACTAGGAATTGACCTCCACATAGAGAATATAGAGAAGACAAACTGAACTGCACAGTAATTAAATGAATCGCGCAGTGAAATTTCCCATGCGGATTTATAAAATTAACATCAACGGTCTGGCCGCGGTCACTCAGGCATGATCACTTCTCCTCCCTTTGTATTGAATGTTGAACACCCTTTCGTAAAGGAAAGGCTGTTCAACATTAAACTGTTCAACAACCATAATATTGCGAGAATTTAAAAGCACATGAAAATATTATATTTACTAATAATTACATTAAAAAAATACTAACCTAGTTTTCGCCCTGTGATATATCCAATTCGTATCGCAGGTAAGCAATGGCATAATGCTAAATGCGTACTAAAATATATTTAACATAATCCTGTGTTTTGTATAGCAGTTGTTAAAGGATTAAAAGGATGCAACTTATCAAATCTTATCTTATCTTATAAGCAATGATATGAAGTTCATTACCGTTTATCTAGTGCTTTGACTGTTGGATTACAAAATATAGTGAGCATTGATTGCGATCGGCTTCCTGATAAATGTTTCTTATCAGTTTATTGACCTTTTTGTCATATAACAGTCACTGATATTACGGTAGGTTAGTGATGTTACGTTGTGCAATATATGCAACCTGTTGTAATAATAATCATCATTATTTGTGGCTATTTTGTCCATGCCAATGGAAAGCCTTTCAACCTCAAAGGCTCTCTCTGTCACTTGCAACCACCCTCTTCAATATACTGTATCAATAGACTGTCGATGGACTGTCGTAGGAATAGTTTTGCGCTTTTCGTATTCTGCTAACTATGTAAGAATGGCCTCCCTGACTGATGACTTGTCACTGAACTTCCACTGATACAAATGTTGTTCATGTCTTTATAATAGAAACGGTACATTTTAAATTTGTAAGGCAATAATAATATTGAATTTCCCAGATATGGCAATGTTGTTGATATCACAATTGATGAGCCATTGTGTCTACATCGACAGTATTGACACTAAATTTATGTTAATAGAATACCGATATTTTTTACGATGTCAATGGCATCTTAATAGCGTGTCAATGGAATGACAGTGGCTTGTACATTAACTTAAAATAGCAGAATTGAGGACCAGGTCCATCCCAGCTTGGGAGTTTAGGTACGTCTCTTTGTGTTTGAAAGTCCGTAGTCGATATTCGATAATCTATTTTCGTCACCAGCTGTCGGATCTCGGACAATATACTGTTTGCTAATGTCGTGATAAAAAATCGGCTTAACTAATTCGACCATTTTAGGTTAAATTACCATAAAAAATTTCCTTTTTTTTTATTTAAATAAGAAAAACAGTATAACATAAAAACATGAAACACCCATAAAACACGTATTGGTTTATCTTGGGTGTGAGTGAGATAGATAAAAGACATGAGAGTTTGATATATATTTTTAAAGTATAAAAACTAAATAGCTAAAGTCAGCAATACACCACCATTTTTAACAAGAATCGATGAGTCTCAGTCATCGTGTTTAAGGAATTCTATCAGAAATAGATTACAGCAAATCCAAATTGTTCAAAACCCATGAGCCCAAACAAAAAAGTTTAGTCACAACATTTGTTTAATATATAACTTACGTGTTTTTAACAAACAACAAAAAATACCGAAATCCACTATTTTTACCCGGTTTCTCTCGTAAAGGCTGGTGACTTTTAATTATCGCTACACGGCCAACCACTGGTCACCCCCATAAGTGGGGTGTATGCCTACCCACCCCATTCCTTTGTAACTTAACCCACTCCAATCTCCCTTTACGCATCGATTGGGGGGTTTCGGCGCATGCAAATGCACAATGCAATGTATGGTAACATGTATCTAGGTGTACTTATATGTGGTGTGTGAGTAGTACGTTAGGGTTGTCCAATTTTGTTGTTTCTTTACCTGATCAGAGGCAGACAGAAAAAGTTCGTGTTTCGCGATGTTTCGTGACATAATTAGTATTTCAAATTAAAAAACCATAGATTTCTAGTTGTTGTCAAAACTAACGTTACACAGTGACTTCTGGGGCGAGGTTAGTGTTAAGTACTCTATCGTGGACACTAGGATATTAAGATTTTCGCGCAACAAAAGCACTCCTGCATACGGAGCGACGTCAAATTTAGCTTTTTATTAGTTAGATTTTGGATCGAAATAAAGCTAAAAGGACCACTTGAAATGTAAGGTATTTTCCTCAACAATTTAGTGATTTGAATCTACATTATCCTATAGTAAAAATACTTTAGAATTAAATCATTTTTCTATGAGCACCATAGCAGATACAACGACAGCCCAGAAAGAGCCACTGTATAAACAACTGTAAAATACAAAATAGTTTTATGAAAACCTCCTGACATAACTGGAAACTTTAGATATTTATAAAACATCCAGTCTATTTCTCGTCTGTATGTAGAAGAACTTATACCTACTCGTGGTATGTTGTTAGAGTTGCTGTCGACTCTTGTGACCTGGTTTAGTCCTGTTCATGATAAGAATCGGGTATGGGAACAGAATAGTTTTGTTTCTATTCGCTGGTATGAAGTTAGCGTATCTTTGAATGTATGTAGATTTAATAAATTCTGTGTGGGTACAAATAATACATTCGTGTCTCGCGGTCGCACCAAAAATAGGCTTTGCGTTATCTAGACCACGTTGAAATGCAAATACCGTTTGAGAAGACATGTAATCTATTCCTAAATCTTAAATAAGCCAAATATTTTAGGTAGATTAAGCTGCGAAGCATGAACAATCGCTACACCAATGCTAGGTTCACAGAAAATATTTAGCATACAATAGCCACTTATCCATTATGTTACTCGTACCTTGTTTGTTAAATAAATATTACAATTGTCACATGATTTTTTGGCAAGAGGCCCAGGTCTTTGTGCAGTTGGCATCGATACGGTACAATTGTCTATTATGTTGGCATACAGTATATATATACAATATATATATATAAATTCGAGATACTACGCATATAACAAGGTTTAACAGAAGTACCTACTTAAAACATTTGGGGACGGCACAGTGATTGAAATGGTGCCAACTGATAGCGTATCTTAAACCTTTCCAGAGATCAAATCACACAGTCTAACTAGTAAATATAATACAGTGTGATCAATACGTACGAGTATGTGACAATATTAAACAGAACATAGAAACAAAATTTACGACGGATACAAGTAGTAAACCACAGATATAAATTTTTCAATATATTTATCTTTGCCCATGGTGTAAAAAAAGAAATTTTTAAATAAGACATCAATTATGTAAAGGCATTGGCATACAAGTGTCGAAGTAAACGAGGAGCAAGTTTAAAAAACCGGCCACCTGGTTGTCTCACTCACTCATTACACCATTCTGCCAAGTGTTATTGTACTTTATGGTCTAAACAATAAGGTCGACAGCCTGTGTCAACGACCACTGTCAATCACTCAATCGTAAATACGGAAACACTTTTTTAAAAGCAATAAATCTCTATGGATGGATGTTAAACTTAATAATAAAATTATTTTGAATTTATGACTTGAAAGTGATATGTTTATTTAAGTTTATATTTCATTGTTTAGTGGGCGTAAAAATGAAAGTACCTACTTTTTTCGTCCTCACCTATAGTTGGATAATTTTGATGAATTTTTTTTAGGAGGTTTAGATTTTAGAAAGGAGGTTTAGGATTTGTCGGGCTAACATGTATATTTTTTTGAATGTATGTTGCCCGATTACTTATGACGGCTGGACTTTTTATTTTTATTTATCTGTACAAAAGTTGTTATTACGACATTACATACCTCCTATTTTTATGTATTTGCATAGATTATAGATAAAACTGTTTAACAACTACAAATTTTAATTTAGAATGTGCATCTACTATAAAAAAATCGCTTTAAAAAGGCATATAAAATCATATTTTTGTCTTCAAACAAAACAAAAAAAACAAATAATAATAACGTAACGGTTAAACATTTGGATCCACAAAGTGGTCATCTCATTCAACCCAATTCTAAAACAAGAGCTGGAGGGAAAAAGGTCCATTTTTTTCTTAATTTTTCAACCATACCAGTTTAATAGTCAGAGTCAGATCAACATGAAGAGAAACTGTTTTTTTTTGGCTTTGTTATTCCACCCACAACTTCATTAGCTTAAGACGTAATTAAAATGCCTACAAGTATTTAGTGAATCACAGACACAAATAAACCTTACATCATAGCCAATTTAAACCGTTATAGATAGTTTTAATAAGTTTTGAATAGGGGCTTCCACCTGTTTTACCAGATGAGAACATTATTAGACAATAACGCCAAACAAAATACGGGGATGGGGGTTTCCTATTTTTAGTTTTAATTTTTACCTTTTTTTTTAGCTGAATATTGATGCACTGGACTTTTGGGAACTTCTTGCATAGGTTTTATCATACATTATCTTAGGTTATATAATTATTATATATGAGGTTGGTACGTAATCGAACTAAGTAATACAGTCAGGTCAATACCGACATAACATTTCAACACTGACCCCGGCAGGGTTTCCAAAGGAATAGATATACATTCGTACTCGCCTAGAAGTCGTCGACGGTGGTGTGACCGACATTTAATTCTGACTATTCTGAAATACCTATAATGATGTTTCTGATTGATTTGATGTGATGAACCTATTCAAGCTGGTATGAAATACGATGATAGATAACAAGCTCGGTTATTAGATAGAAATATGCCAATTAAAATGTCCGGTAAAATTATGAAAAGCTAAGCGTAGAGATGACGTGGAGGAATATATCATAGTAATTGATTTTAAGGCAATATGATTAGAGTATGTGATTAGAAATACAACTATGACTTTTTGTGATATTATTAACTAATGTTGCACAACATTGCACTATATTTAATGAATCAAAAATGCATAGTGATAAAAGCATGTTTATCATATGTATATGTGTATATGCACGTATCTATTTATCGAAGTGTAACTCAGGCAATTAGATAAAGGTAATGATAAATTTCAATAAACATCGGTATCGGCAAAAAGATGGTGCGTATCAATGTCAATCGATGCTATATTTAAAATATCGACTATTAATGCTACTACTAATACTACTACAGTATACAATTTGCATGCATTTCAATGACCGTAGACACATAAGGATATAGTAACACCAAGCCAAATTGCAATGAATAATTAATTTAGTGTACGTGCACAATGGTGGATTTATTGGCTAACAAACCTGTGGATGTCTATGTTGTGTATTTCAATCTAAATCAAAATAATGTAATGTTTTCATATACACAATTGAATTTGATGTTTAATATACATTGCGTTTACTGTCTTTATTTTTTGCTATTAAAACATAAATAAAGAATTACATTTGTAACATAACAATTTAATTCAAGGAGTATTAAGATCAGCCTGAATTACGTTTTATTTTTTAAGTTAACCGTAAATCACACAAAAGTTATCCCATATTGAAGACTGACTTCGGAAAATATGTCTTAAGAAACTTAATATCCGTAATAAATTTTAATTACTATATGCAATCTTACATTTCACTTACAAAAGCGACGCTTGCGTAAGATATACCTTGTTGAACGCGAATATTTTTTTGTAGTAATTTGTTTATTTATTTTTCCCGAATTTTATAAACTGTCTACTTTATGTTATTTTCGAACGTTATTTTTTCGATCCGATTCGCAATCTAGCTGTCAAAATTGATAATGTGCAATTGAGTGTACTGTACATGTCGACGACCTAATTTGGCAGATGTGGCCGTGCACTAAAATAATCCATCCAGACAAAAGGCATTTGGTTTACAGATGACTGGTTTATTAGTAGGTAATTCAATTTTTACGCATCAATAACTCGTAAAGTTTGTGCTAAAATAGTTTGCAGGCGCTGAAAAGTAGGATTTAATGTTATCATTGTTAAATGTACAGACGAAGCTTGGGGTAGAAACTGTTTAAAGAAATATCCGACTAGAATCCGACCGAAGAGACTCCGATAGAGTGGGGTCATACATAACGAAGTATGGCTCTCCTACGGTAAATTGGTATGTTGATGCATTTACACTTAAGACTTAACTTTTTGCGTTTAGACATCGCTTTTTAGTTAAGCCTATCTTATCACAGTATCGCCTTGGAACATTCACAGCAGTGCAATTCTCTAAGGGAACAGCCTTGCGTACGGTGCGGCTACACTAAGTTAATTTGAAATTCGACGCTGTGGCTCGAGAGGATACTAAGCATTATGTGATCATTTTCACACTTAGGCGTTGAATAAAATCACAGTTAGTTGTCATTAATCATTTAATTTATTTCGTACCTAGGTTAGATTTGCTATTATGTAGGTATATGTAATAAAAAAAATACTAGATTTACTGTTAAATAGGCAAAATAGGGTCTTTATGCATAGTCTGAAAACAGATTATTTTCAAAAACGCGTGAGTAAATAGCAAACCTACCCTACGTACGAATAAATCATATGATTAATCACAGTTGACTCTCATTTTATTCCATGTCTACCACACATTCGAAGATGTGATGAGTGGCTGTTTCCTCCGCATTAAGTCTCTGCATGTCGAGGACTGTTTGTCGCATTCCTTTTATTCTACTGTTACTTTTTAATTAACAAAGTATAAAGTGTCACGTTTTTTATTAACTGTGGATTTCCTGACATTAACCTGAATAAACAAATTACTGTCGACGCTATAGCGTCTAGTTGTTAGCGTATAGAATAATGTAATTGACATTAATTTGTGTTTCCGTGGTAGGTAAGCTTAATTAAAATCTTACTCCGGGAACTGCGTCAGAACGGGATTGGCGTCAACAAAAACACAAAGGGATACTAAAGTTTATTAAACTAATTACAGTATGATGAAATTAATTTTAAAGGCTTTTTGTTGTTCTTTATGAAACATTTACTAAGGCAACTTCAGTTCTGAATTTGAAATCCGAATTTATATAAACGTTGATAATGTTAATAACAAGTAGATTTAAATTTGAAGAAGACAATATACTAATAATGACCTAATATGTAACATTAATGTCATCAACATCTTATTCGAAGGATGTCCACTGCTGGACATAGGCCTCCCCAAGGTTCGCCACAACAACCTGTCATGTGCTGCCCGCATCCAACCGCTACCCGCGACCTTCACGAGCTCGTCGAAAAAAATTCTGACTCATGCATAATTTTTATCTAATATGTTTCATATTAGATATGAATTATAATATATAATTCGTTATACATCTATAACCGGATAAAATTAATATTTGAAAATTGTAATCGTAAATATTACTTTGATGTTTTACACCGTAATGATAAGAAAATGATTACTGTTGGTGGTTTGCAAAAACAGTGTAACTGAGAAGATCAACGCGTCTAATAACGCTCAAGCGATTTATGTGAGCGCTTAACATAAAGATAGGTGTAATTCTGTAGACAGGACGCACTATGCGCTTATATTCAATTCCCTGCATAACAGGGAATGTTTCCACTGTACTGAATCCATAAAGTAGCATAGATAATGGTGATAGAGACATTAGGGTCTCTATTCATAACGCAGTTTAAGATAAAATATGCTCTGATCACGCACGTACGTATTAGTTCTTCATTTAAGGCTATTGACGCATTAGGAACTCGTATTACTTTCACATAGTATGTAGGTAAGTAAATATAGATAATCAGAATCAATTGCGTCAAGAATGTAGCATTCGCGCTGTTCTCTTAACGAATTTTTAAATTGTTTGCGGAAAGGGTCGTGGGTACAAAAGTTCTAATAAGTTTACATAAGTAATAAGACAATACCATCAAATATATGACGTATCTATATATTGCAGATAAAAACTAAAACATTTGCTTTTTCAGACAAATACTAAAAATCACTCAATCAACATTTCCTACATAAATCTGTTTCGGTCGCTACACAAAATCTCCGACACCAATTCCTCAGAATAAATTTCAGAGTTCTAAGGTCATTCTCAGCCTGTGAAACTTTGCCAACCGAATATAAAAAGCAATCAGCCATTCACAGTTTAATTATCAAAGTAGCATTATGACTATTTATATATATAATAATTTTATGACATCTCGCGCAGACACAGTGCATACCAATGACTTCATACTACACAGTGCAATAACCTTAACCTCGTATACCAACTATATAAATACATATATGTTTGTTTGTCTATTTGTTTTTACTTGAATTTGTGTTAAAGGTAGGTATTGAAAGAAATCATTGGGGCTGGTTGAAATGGGGTACTAAGCGAAGGAACGCGGCAGTCTAAGTCCTTATCTCGTTATCAAGAGTGTGTTTTTGGTCGGATTCCTACAAAGGATAACTATTTCTTTAATTCATCTATTACTTTGGGTTCGTTTATTGAACGTTTTTATATATAGTAAACTAGCGTAGGAAATTGTCATTAAAAAGAAAATATATATCGCCAATCAACAGATTTTGGAAATATATTTTCGTTTTGTTTGAAATATAATTCAAATAGGGTACAGGAAACTTTAGAAAACGTCAACTAGAAACGTCAGTAGAAAACGAGATATTCTTAAGAAGACAATTAACTTTCTTTTGAGTTAAACGCCATGCGCGGTTATTATCAAATAGTGCCTCTAAATCTAGAATCGATGGGCGCTTGCGGTTTGCTAAAGTATTCAGTGATTCACTTCATGATGGACCAGAACCTAGATAACAAACGGACCGTATATTATTATTAGTCTATTTATTTCCAACATGATAAAGGGGAAAAAAGGGTTTTGAAAAATATATATTAAGCAAATTAAACAATAAAAAAGCGGGTAATAAGCCTAGTCAATGGCCGACTAACTCATGACAAAACGCAATGATTGAAAACAAACTGAGACTCAAGGACTTGGACAATAATAGTCGGTGGTTGTCGACGACAATTAAATGTAGGTATATAAACCTTTGTCCCTATTGTGTGGTCGGTTTAATTCAGACGTACCTACGTAGTACCATTGTAGAAACAAAGCTTATATTGAATTTGCAGTGGTTGTAAACCTTCTGTAGGTTGACAACGTTTATGCAAAATTACATGATGGTCGCTGCATGTAAATGCATGAATGTTTAACAAACAGTTTCATTTTCATTTTTAACCGACTACAAAAAAGGAGGAGGATCTTTGTTTCTTTCTATGTATTTTTAGTTTTTTAATATTTGGATTACTTTGTGGGCATTTAATACGAATCTGTCTACCCCTTCGGGATGTGGTCTTATAGTTAAGTAACTATCATCATCATCATCATTATCATCATCATCATCATCAACAGCAATAACCTTTGTAGTTTACTGCTGGACATAGGTCCCTCCTTAGAAAAGAGGTTTTTGTCTACTATACCACTATTGGTAAACATTGTATGTTACTAGTTGAACTATTAATTAATCCATTGTGTTCATTACATTCGCTTCACGTTTTTCTAAGTAAATTATATAAAAAAGTTATTTTGAGCTATTTACTTCATTTTATAATTGTAAATATACTACACTCTTTTCATGTTTTCTAAATAAGTTAAAAGATTTAAAGTCGCCTTAAAATAAAATCAAAATGAATTAAAACTGACAAGATAAAGATAAACTCCGTATCTTTCTTGTAGGTATTTTCTAGATTAATGAAAATGGTAAAAATATAAATTGCCGAGTATTTATAGTATGTATTTACAAATTTGTACAGAACGGTACGATGGGAGAGTCTGACACGCACTTGACCGGTTTTTTTTTGTTAAGAATATATCTTGCATGTACGTTATCCACATTCCAGTACTTTCCGATGAAGACGAGAACAGTGCGAATTCTGCTTTGTTTCATAAATAAATAAAAAAGTCTTCTTACACGCTTTTATTTAACATGCTCCATGAAATTGGATATACCTACGTTACTATGATTCCGCATGGAGCAAATCAAGAGTTGAAAATTCTTCAACTTGTTGTGTCCTGAAAAGTTCTTGGAGACCTGGCATACAAATTTTAAATTAAATATCATAATATGAGGAAAATTTATGAATACGTCGTTTGAGGTTTTTGCCTTCGAGTGTGTTGCGGATAAATGCCGGCTGGGAAAATCGGCAATATTGCATACAATACGCTGTAACTATACAACATAAATCTATGTTTAGGTAACCTATGGTTTACAAGGCTCGATAATATAGATGCCCATAGCAATCGAATGAATTTGATATACAAAAAAAAGTAGTCGTACATATTTATTACATTTGTCTTCGATAAACTCGATTTCGATAAACTCGAGGGACTAAATTATACAGGAATCTGAACCGAAGTGCATTTTTTATGCTCAAATTGCGTCCGGTTATTTGGATTTCTCTCTTGAATTTGATTGCAATATTTTTCGTGTATAAACGTGAATGTTTGGTGAATATTCAGATCATGCTTAGTTACCGATGCATAGTTAAATATTTGGCACAGATATTAATTGTCGTAGACATTGTTAATTTTAATGATTCCGTTTGTGAAATATGGAGCGAATAGTTTACTGTTCGTGATCTTTTCTTGTTTAAACTGAGTGTTTTTTTTTGAAACGGCTAAAAATAAAGGTTCCTCCGGTGAGACAAAAGTCATTTTCAACAATATGAAAGGTACGGTTTTGATGTACCTATTTGCCTCACCTGGTCAGTGTTAGCTTTTGTAAAGAAACTTTAGTTTGACTTTTCCAAATGTTGTTAACATCTTTATAGTATCTGTCTCGTGGTATTGAAACATTTTTTTAATAAAATATATTTGAAATATGTCTTTAAATATAAGGTATCTAAGTCAAAAAGAAAAATTAGACTATTTTTAGTTTGCTCCAATCACAAGACACTGTTCTTGGTAAGTTTACTGTCAGTGTTTTTATATAAAGACAACCCTAGCACTTAGTATATTATCTGTATCACAGTAACTTTACATACAAACATTTCTGGAAATCACCAAATTTTTATCTCGTATGGACGCCACGACTACGAAGTGGCGTCCATTGTAGCCGTTGCGCCATCTTTACAATCATACTATTGTGTGTAAGGAGTAGGTATAATTCCAGCATCAGCAGATTTACTCACTACGTCACAAACACAAAACAAAAGGACACAACAGCCGAAGGGAGGAGTAATAAAAAAGATCGTTAGAAACAGTGACAAACCAAACGAGACAAATTGGGACAAATGAATGTTACTAAATTAACTACTAACGTACCCAGCTGGTCCATATAGTGAATTGTTAGAATATGTGACATTTATTGCTACAATAAAAGGCGGTCACCAATTGTAATAAAATTCTAAAACAATTAAACGTATATTATGTCAGGTCTAGGGACCTTTCCAATCGTGTGAAGGACATCAGGGTAGGCGATCTCTGTTTTTTTCTAGCTACTTCAGTCCCATCTGAGACGTTGTTTCCTCATGGACCAACTATGTATGCACAACTAGTTGTGTCATGAGGAATATTTTTTTTAAATCATTCCTATTGGCACAACTAAATAATTTTCAATTAATATTTGTTCCTAGATGCACAACTGATTACAATCGGTGTACAAAGGTTCATCGTTATGGTTATAAGTTCTTCGTCTTCTGGCGTACACTTAGACATGCTCAGGATATACGCCAGCGTATGCACCAAAATAATATATCAATATTTTTTAAATAATTACTGATAATAAATGACATGAAATGGCATTTATAATTTTCTATTTGTTAATATACAAAGATATGACAGAAGTGGCCAACATAATCATCAATATTTATCGTTACCACCTATTCAGGGTTATAGAGGCTTCCATACTACAAAATATATTAATAGGTCAGGCGGAGTAGTAGCATATGTAAGGGATATTTGGTCGCCGAGTGTATATGAACCAGATATTGATGACGCAAACTGTCTAGCTATATATGTCCCAGACATTATAACTGTGTTAGGAATCTACAGATCGCCATCATTTAAAAATATCGATCGTTTTGTTAACTCTTTGCAAAATGCTAGCCAAATTTTAAATAAAAAGCCATGCACCATTTTTACTGGCGATATCAATATAAATATATCCTATTTAGACGGCAACGATACCACAACATACCTTTGCACTATGGCTGAACTAGGCCTAGTGCCAGCTATTAATAAGCCTACTCGATATGATTCCTGCCTTGATCACGTATTCTATAAGGGAGAGGTGGATGTGGAGACTATAGTCTGCTCTTCAGCAATATCTGACCACGACCTTGTCATTACTGGTCTAACAGCAACGGCCACAACATCAACATCACCTCCAAGGTATAAATGCCTCCTTAACTACGACTCCATTTCAGAAAAGCTCAGCAATGTAGATTGGTCTAAGATGATGAAGATACAGAATGTGGCTGACCAAACAGAACATTTTATGAATATTATAAACAATATAATCAAAGACAACACTAAATTAATTAGAATAAGTCGCTCAAAGATAATTCTTAAGCCGTGGATGACGGAAGGGTTGCTAAGATGCTCACGTGTTCGTGATAAATTACACCTCGAGGCTAAACAAATGCCAAGAAACGAAGTGAAATCACTGATATATCTCAGGTATAGAAATTTTTATAACTCTCTAATTCGTAAAATACGAAATGAATATGAATGTACATTGCTGAAAAACTCGATAAATCAACCACGACAACTCTGGCAGACTATTAATAAAATCTCGCATAGAAAAGTAGTAACGAAATCACCTGCATCAGATCTAATACTTTTAAATTCCTGTCCGCAAGAATCCTTAAATCTTTGTAATGAATATTTTACATCGGTAGGACAAAAATACGCTAACGATATCTTAAACAATCTAAATACAACACAATCAGCTTTGGCACAAAATATCGACACTTCACCATCTCCTCTAAACTCATTCTTCTTCGAACCAACTGATAATACAGAAATAGAACACATAATTATGAATCTAAAGAATGACAGTGCCCCAGGACTAGATGGAGTTACTAACCGACTCATAAAAAAAGTCAAGAATCATATTGTGGAACCGCTAACCTATATTATTAACCAAAGTTTATCAACCGGAATTGTTCCTCAAGAATGGAAGACTGCTGTTGTTGTACCTATACATAAAGGGGGAGAAACCAACTTGGCTAACAATTATAGACCAATTTCCTTGCTCTCTGTCTTTGCTAAGATACTAGAAAGAGTAGTCAACAAACGTGTAGTTAAGTACATTGAGAAGAACAATATTTTATCAGACAGTCAGTTCGGCTTTTGGAAAGGAAGGTCCACTGAAGACGCCGTAAATTTATTGACAAATGAAATTGTTACAAATCTAGACAATGGCCTTGCGTGTATCGGAATCTTCTTAGATCTCGCAAAGGCCTTTGATACTGTTGCAATTCCAATATTACTCAAGAGATTGGAAGGCATTGGAATAAGGGGAACCGCGCTAAACTGGTTCCGAAGTTACTTGACGGAAAGGAAACAATGTTTAAAGGTGGACTCCTTGCACAGTACCTTGCAGGAAACTTCTTTTGGAGTTCCTCAAGGGAGTGTGTTAGGCCCGACTCTATTTCTTCTGTATATAAATAACCTGACGACCTTACCACTTAGAAATGCAAAGATGATCTGCTACGCGGATGACACAGCAATAATATTTCACGATTCCACTTGGGCCAACTGTTTTGCCACGGCTGAACAAGGTATGGCGATTATAGCTAAATGGCTTCACAATAATTTATTAACTTTAAATACTAGCAAAACCAAATATTTATGCTACCACAAAACTGCAGCTTCTTCTCCAGCCTTAAGCCCAAAAATTCCAATTCACACATGTAATTTTGATCAGACTATTTGTAATTGTAATAAAATACAAAGGTCACGAAGCATTAAATATCTTGGAGTAATTCTAGATGATAAACTCTCTTACAAAGACCACATCGTGGCAACTGCAGCTAAAGCAAGGAAACTAATTTACGTTGTAAGACAACTTAGAGATGTTGCTGATTTACATTTATTAAAAACGATATATATATCATTGTGTCAATCCATCCTGACTTACTGTTTAAATAGCTGGGGAGGCTCAGCTGCAACACACTTGATTATCTTAGAAAGGGCTCAGAGATCAATTTTAAAAGTTATGTTGAATAAACCGTTGAGATTCCCAACCACTGAACTCTACAAAGAAGCCAAAGTATTGAATATAAGACGATTATACATATTTCAAGCCATCATTTCCACACATAAAAACGTGTTAAACGCCCCTGATTACAATAAAATGCTCAAGCAAAGAATTTTCAAAGTCCCTGTTCCTAGAAACAAATCATCCTTCGCAAACCGCTTTCAGAAGTTCATGTTTCCCTTTATTTACAATAAGGTTGTCAATAGATATAATTTCAAACAGGATACAATACGGGACGCTAAACTGAAAATCAGTAAAATCATGAGCTGTCTTAACCATAAAGAAACCGAACAATTGCTAAAAATCTTAAAATAAGAATGAAAATTGACAGACAGACGAATACACATACTTAGACATGTACACACAAACACACACACAGGCTCACAAACTACCACACACACACAACACACTCACATAGCTCCAACTTAAACTTAGTCAATTAAATAAATATAGATTGTAGTAAACTGCGATCTTTTCCTATTCTTTCATATGAGATTTATATAAGATTCTAATATTATTGCTACTGTCCTAATGTATAATCGTTTTTGTATTGATAGCCTCGATACAGGCTAAGCCTAGTGTGGCTATCTTTGTTAAACAAATTTTGTAAATCTTTACTTTAAATAAAAATTATTATTATTATTATTATTATTATATCTGAAGAGGTTAGTAATAATCTTATTTATTTCCTCCTGTAGTTGTGCTAAAAGGAATGGTTATAGTAAATCAGTTGTGCTTAGTTGTGCATAGTTGTGTCATTAAGAACATATTCTGGGATGGCACAACTAGTTGTGCGTACATAGTTGGTCCATGAGGAAAACGGGATCTGAGACTAGAGGTCTCTGCCCCCTCGCACTATCTTTAAATTGCCAAAGAGAATTGATGTCACATAGGCAGCAAACTACAATAGAAACCAGCTTCTGCAATGTTAGTTATAGCGCCGACTCCAAATAAAATTAGTTTAAGAGTAGGAAGACGATGGTGATAAATTTCAAATTGACGTGCTAATAACAATCATAAAATAAGTACTTAGTAGCAATATTAAGACTAGTCTACAAAGACGCATGTATTTAACTACTAACTTTTGCCCGCGGCTACGCCTACGTGTTTGTCGGTTATCGCAGTAAATAATAGTCTATGCCCTTCCTGAAGAATCAAACTATCTCCATACCAAATTTCATCTAATTCTGTTCAGCGGTTATTAATTCCCCATACAAATTTCCACTCCCTTGAAGGATGACTTCTGGGATGAAAACTATCCTATGTAACTATCCTATATAATAGTTTTCATTATCAAAAGTATAGTAATACTATACAACTAGTTAGTTTGTTACTCTTGTGTGTGTTACTAAATTTTATATTTACAAAACGAAAAAATACCCTAAAAAGAGAAATTAAGAAAATAATTAATATTTTCAGGAATTAGCGATGCCTAACCAGAAAACATGACTCAGGATTTTTTCATATCACAAGTAATTAAAAGGATCGTAGGCAGTTAAATTTAGCCGGTGGAATAAATAACACATTCTTAGTAATGAAGTGACGTCAGACCACGGAGAATATTCTAAGGAATGCCAATAATGAGAGTTATCGTGTAAATTGCTCTATGCTTCGTGCTCAGCATTATATATTATAGGTCAATTGAACACGTATTGAGCACTAGTTAGTAATAAATAAGTGGTGATTAGATAATTAAATAGTCGGCAATATGCTTGTTTGCAACCTCAGTATGTAAATATAAAGTAAAACGTTTGTGTTTGCAGAAGACTAAAGCTTTAGATTTCGTCTACGTTACTTTAAGGCAGAGGCGGCTTTTGGGGGTGGCGAGCAGGGTAACCGCCAGGGGCCTCGCTCATGCAGGGGCCTCGCGCACTCGCGCAACAACGGGGATTTCCCGTGTCATTTTGACAGGTTTCCAGTGTCGACTATCGTCGGCTTATGCTTTTATGTTCGAGCAGCAGTATGTGTTGCGTTGCATTATTTGTTTCAAGTATCATTTTTAAAAGTAATTCCGTAAAGACAAGGGTCTCGCAATGATCTACCTGCCCGGGGCCTCGCAAAGATCACCCGTCCGGGGCCTCGCAAAGATCTATATGGCTAAGGCCGCCATTCCTTTCTAGGTCTATATTTTGTGCCTTTTATGTATTAACAAAAATAGGGCTACATACTACAATTAATCGGGAAACGTTATAGGTATACCTTTATTTAAATATTACACACTTTACAAGGAGTAAAATAGCGACACAAAAAACAAGAATGCGTTTGGTTTATTTGAATCATCACAGTTAGTCTAAATTCCAGGATGTATTGGACATATAGTACTTACGGCACAGGTATGTGAGAATAGAAAAATAAAAGTTCGTTTCGGAGGTAGAAAGACGAAATTAATTTAATATATAGAACACACATACACCAAAGAAAGTCAGTTATAAAGTACCACAAAGATAGAAGGAGCAAATAGGAAACGATAGCACAATAGATTAAAACAATTTACACAATAACAATTAATATTATTCGCGACACGACAACGCGTACGGAGCGGGGCGGTGGTTAGACGGGCGACGCGAGTTACAAGCGCTGGCGTTCGTGGCCGACTAAGGAGCTTCGCGTGAGCGTGGGGCTGCGCTAGCGCATTCTTGTGGTTACAGCGGTGCGCCGCGCTCAAAGCAGAGGCGCCCGCGCGAGTAAGTGTTCTATAGTGGTGAATGTATGTATTTGTGTATATATATATATAAATATAATTTTGGCATATATTATAAATATTGGTGTATGAGTAGGCTACATCACTCCCCCCCAGAGACCGTCACTACGGGCGATAAAAATCAGGAAAGCGCACTGTGCGGCCTGAGCGCGTCCTTCTAACGTCATCCCGAGCTGGGGCAGGATGCCTCATAGGAACAGGATTAGGTAGAGGAATGGGAGTAGGGGTAGGATTGGTATAGGGAGTGGTAGTGGGTATGGAGTCTTGTAGCACGTAGGCTGGCTTTAAACGGTCTATCGATACTACAACATCTTTCCCTTTGACATGTAACTTAAAGGTTTTATCACTTCGACTGAGTACCCTATAGGGGCCGGTGTAAGGTGGCTGTAAGGCTCCGCGTAATGTGTCATCTCTCAAAAATACGTGACTTGAAGAGGCGAGGTCCTTGTATATAAAAACTTTGTCTTTATTGTGGCGTGATGCGGGTACGGGTTGCAATTTAGTTGCAAACCTTTGCCACCGCGCCGTGAAGTCCGATATATCGGTGTTGTGTTGAACCGTTCCCTGGAAAAACTCACCAGGTAGACGCAACGGTTCACCATACACCAATTCGGCTGAAGATGACCTTAAGTCGTCTTTAAAAGAACTTCTTATGCCCAAGAGTACCAGGGGTAACATGTCTACCCAGTTGTTGTCAGCGTGGCACATAATGGCTGATTTAAGCTGGCGATGGAAACGCTCGACTAAGCCATTGCTAGAAGGGTGGTATGCCGTGGTTCTACGGTGTTTGAATCCAATCATTTTTCCCAAATATAGGAAAAGTGATGATTCAAACTGTCGGCCGCGGTCGGTGACAATATCTGTTGGACATCCAAACCTGGATATCCATGATATTAACGCCTTTCCAACCGTCTCGGCAGTCATATCCACCATTGGCACAACCTCTGGCCAGCGTGTATAGCGGTCTACAGCTGTAAAACAGTAGCGGTACCCTTGGGAAATGGGTAACGGACCAACTATGTCAACGTGAATAAATGCAAATCGCACGCGAGGTAAATCGAATGTCCCTAACGGTGAGGACACATGACGATGTACCTTGGCGCGTTGACATGCGTGACATTGACGTGACCACTCGCGACAGTCTTTGCGCACACCAGGCCAAACAAAACGCTCAGCTACCAGTTTAGCAGTTGCGTTGGCGCCTGGGTGGCTAAGACTATGAAGACTGTCGAAGACTTGTCGTCTCAGTGGTTTAGGGACAAAGGGTCTAGGTGAGGGAGTACTGACGTCACAGTATAGTTGTGATTGAGAGTCAGGGATCCTCATTCTCACCAGACGAAGTGAAGATTCTTCACCTAAAAACTGATTCAGCTCTTGATCAGTAGCTTGGGATGAAGCCAAGACATCCAAATCGACTGGTATCTGCAGTTCGGCGACACGAGACAGTGGGTCGGCGACGACGTTGTCTTTACCAGAAATATGCCTGATATCTGTGGTAAACTGCGATATGTAGTCGAGATGGCGGAACTGTCGAGGCGAGCAATTAGCTTTCCTTTCGCTGAAAGCGAAACTAAGCGGCTTGTGGTCAGTGTATACTACGAAATGCCTTGCTTCCAACATGTGGCGGAAGTATTTGATGCTTTCGTAAATGGCCAAAAGCTCGCGGTCGTACGGTGAATATTTTTGCTGAGAGGGACTCAACTTTCGGGAGAAAAATGCTAAAGGCTCCCATATTCCGTCTACAAATTGCTGTAGAACTGCACCCATTGCCAGGTCAGATGCGTCTGTTACTAACGCTAGTTCTGCTTGACAATTAGGGTGAGCCAGTAATGCGGCGTTAGAGAGGCTTTCCTTGCATTGGTTAAAGGCTGACAAGGCCTCGCCGGAGATATCAACCGGGTGGGAGGCTTTAACAGAACCAGCGAGGAGAGCATTTAAAGGGGCCTGAACTGCAGCGAAGTGAGGCACGAAACGCCTGTAAAAATTGAGCATCCCTAAAAATCGTCTTAGTTGTCGGACGGTTTTGGGCAGAGGGAAGTCCTTAATAGCCTGGACCTTGGACTCTAAAGGTTTAGTACCAGCTGCTGAAATATGGTATCCTAAAAAGGTTACTTCGCTAACGCCAAAGACGCATTTGGAAGTGTTAACTAGGACACCGTATTCCTTCATTCGGCTGAAGAGCTGATGAAGGTGAGCTTCGTGGTCTACCGCATTTTTAGAGAAGACTAAATAATCGTCTAAGAATGGGTAGCAAAAATCTAAACCTCTAGTCATTTCATCTACAAACCTCTGGAAAGTTTGCCCAGCATTGCGCAAACCAAAACTCATGAATGGAAATTCGAACAGGCCAAAGGGTGTGGTTATGGCTGTTTTAGGAATATCAGCTTCATGAAGTGGTATCTGATTAAAAGCTTTTGTCAAATCGATGGTAGAAAATATTGTACAACCAGAAATAGAGTGGGAAAAATCGTGGATGTGCCTAATCGGGTAACGGTCTGGAATGGTCCGTGCGTTGAGCATACGGTAATCGCCACAAGGGCGCCAGCCATTATCCTTCTTAGGCACTAGGTGTAGGGGTGAGGCCCAGGGACTTTCGGAAGGACGGGCCGTCCCATTGTCCAACATAAGCTGAAATTCCTGTCTGGCAATTTTTAGTTTATCTGGTGCCAGTCTGCGGGGAGTACATGATATAGGAGGACCAGGTGTAGTCCTGATGTGGTGTACTGTGTTATGTTTCACAAGTGTGGGTGTACCTGAAGGGCGTGTAATGTCAGGAAACTTACTCAGAATCTTGTGAAAACGCGTGTCGCCCGTCGAGACCTTAACAGAAAATATATTAGAACGAGCAATACAAGCATTAGTACAAAGGGTTGTAGTAGTATCCACTAAGCGTTGGTTGCGACAATCTACCATTAAATTATAGTGGCTTAAAAAATCAACACCTATAATTGGTTTTGTAACATTAGCTACAGTGAAGCGCCAAGGGAAATTGCGCCTTAAGCCTAAGTTTAAATTTAGATTAGTACAGCCAAAAGTATCAATTATTGAGCCATTAGCAGCGGTTAACTGGAAGTCTGTCTTGGCTCGACGTTCACTAAGCGCAGAAAGTGGGTAGACGCACAAATCACTACCAGTATCAATTAAAAAGTGTGTATTGCTGCTGCGATCGGTAACGAAGAGGCGACCCGTTGAGGCGGGGCAGTCGTCAGTCGCCATTAGCGACTGCCCGTGGCTTTTCCCGCTTGCTTGTAGTCGCACGGCTTCAGGCACCTATGAGCCCGTGCTCCGAACCTCATATGGTACCAGCATACGGGTTGTTTCACGTAACTGGAGTTAGATCGCGTTCTACTACACGAGCTTGATCGCCGACGGTCGCGTGGCCTTCCGCGTTCAGCGGAACAGCAAGATCCACGAGTATGTTCCTCTAATTTTAAGGTGAGGTGCTGCACCATCTTCTTCAGCTCAGCAATCTCGTCAGACTGCCGGGCACTACCGTTCGAGGCGGCTGAGACGCTAGGTGGTGATGTCAGCTCCTGTATGCGATCAGCGAGGTCGGCTAATTGCTCCAGTGAGTGCGAGGTCTGGGACGCCAGCACAGTCTGGACACCGATGGGTAGCTGGTTACTCCAAATCTGTTTCACTATGTCTTCCGCTGCAGATGATCCGGCTAAGTCCTGAAGGTGTCGCAGGAATTGGGATGGCTTGCGATCACCAAGTCTCTCCTGCGTGAGCAACTGCTTCACCTTCGTTTCGTGCGAAGCTGACAGGCGACGAAGAAGCTCAGTCTTGATCTTCTCGTAACGGTTCCTAGCGGGAGGATTCAGTATGACGTCCTTTACGGTTTTTGCATACTGAATGTCGAGCCTAGTCGTAACAGAGCTGAACTTCACGGCATCTTCTGTGATACCGAGACTCTCAAATTGGCTCTCTAGAAGCGCGAACCAAAGCTCCGGGTCCTCGGGTGAAAATTTTGCGACCTTTAGTACGACTTTAGTCTCACGACGGTCAGGTGACAAGTCGCGGCGGGGAGTCGCAGGGCGCATTTTCTTGATCCGCTTGGTGATGTTCTCCTCCACGGTACGTTCGGTGTTCGCGGAATCACTGCTATCAGTCATGTTCTTAGCGGGGTCACCAGTATAGTACTTACGGCACAGGTATGTGAGAATAGAAAAATAAAAGTTCGTTTCGGAGGTAGAAAGACGAAATTAATTTAATATATAGAACACACATACACCAAAGAAAGTCAGTTATAAAGTACCACAAAGATAGAAGGAGCAAATAGGAAACGATAGCACAATAGATTAAAACAATTTACACAATAACAATTAATATTATTCGCGACACGACAACGCGTACGGAGCGGGGCGGTGGTTAGACGGGCGACGCGAGTTACAAGCGCTGGCGTTCGTGGCCGACTAAGGAGCTTCGCGTGAGCGTGGGGCTGCGCTAGCGCATTCTTGTGGTTACAGCGGTGCGCCGCGCTCAAAGCAGAGGCGCCCGCGCGAGTAAGTGTTCTATAGTGGTGAATGTATGTATTTGTGTATATATATATATAAATATAATTTTGGCATATATTATAAATATTGGTGTATGAGTAGGCTACAGACACATGCACTTCTTAGAATACGCACTCACATTTAAACATCGTGACGTAAGCACTTAGACTCAAACTGTTATTTATTTCTTTGGCATTTTTTGTCAGGTAGAACAATAATTAATTTAGGTTATCATCAACACCAACATCAATAAGAAATATTTAAAAGAAAATATGGACATTTATTTTATTTGGGCCGTAAAATTTTTTTTTTTTTAAATATCTATCGTGTAAAAAAAGCGTCTAATCCAAACTGTGATACGTGTTTATAGGATAATTCAGAGTTATGTACACAATTGAATAACTATCTTATCTTTAGTATAACAGTGTTAACATGATAATAAGTGTACAATTTCTACCTTAGGTTAGAATTATAACAAAGCTCGTTTCTGCTAAAACGAAAATAACTTATAAAATTTTCAAAATATTTTCTTTTCATAATCACTTTCCTCTCATAATTTAATTTAAAACTAACACCTTTGTTTTGGTATTGCTACTTACAAATATTTTTACTAGAACAAGGTTGATCACCTCTTTTGCATACTAGTTTATATTAATAAATCACCCCGACGAGAAACACTCTTGGTCTATTGGCTGTAACTCGACAAACAATCCTGATCAATGAACTTGAAAATTGTTTCTCCACGTTATTTTATTTGTAGAGTTCGCCATGGGAAAATTTGGATTGTACGTTACGCTACAATGTACCCGCATAACTTACTTAATGAGAAATCTCAAATTGTACTTTATTTCTCTAAGGACTCGTGAAATCTAAAAGAAACTTGTCAATTTTTAAGCGTTTTTTGTTGAGCGACATGTTCGTATTACTGAAATTTGTCTAGTTGATAAAACCCTAGACAATTAGGACGCATTTATGTGGTCCTCTTTTATCGAAGAGGCAGCCAAGATCTGCTGGGAACTTGTTTCTAAGGGTGTACACGAGTCCCCTCTAATAGACCCATTTGTATCGGAATACGTGATTGTCGGCTTGATTCCGGCATACCATTTCACCGCTCGTTCCATTGGGGTCATGACCCGTGAGGTTATATTATTAGAATAATAAGTTCTCTTTCTATTATGGCCAGTTATTAAAAAAATGGTATCCTATATTAAACAATAATGACATTGATTAACCCGAGAATAGTATACACTAGGAAGTAATATTAATAGGCAATATCAATAGGTAAGGCATTAAGAGACAAGGACAGTGCTAATTGAAGTCACAAAGAAATCAAAATTCAGCGTAACTTACATCTACGAATACACCATCAATGATATACGCCAGTACCTCCTTTCCAAGGAGAAGCCTATGTCCACCAGTTGACTATTAAAGGCTGTCGATGATGATGATATACGTAATATGGTTCCGTGGGGTCTAAAGACAGCGAATACTGATAGTGACACATTGCACCGGTGGTGTCATTCCTTCGTAGTCTACCTAATACTCATGAGGGTGAAATGTTATGAGTATATTGTATACACTGGCAACGCGTGGTTGGCTACAAAACATTCATTTGTTTTCATTGAACCCGTGTCATATCATTAGGGAACACCGAATAATGCTGTATAATAAAATGTCAACAATATATCGTTCGTTTCCCATAACGATATCAAAGCATACGCTTGTTTTGTGGTGGTTTTGCTTTTTTGATAAGGAATCATAACATTTTATTAGGAATTGTTTGATTCTGTAACATAATAAGCTCTATAAATGTTGAATCTAAAATGTTCTATACAAAATCTACTACACTAGTAATGTTTTAAAATTAAGTATTAAAGTGTAAAAGTTGTAGATTTTAATATTATAAAGGTGAAAGGTTGTGATGATGGATGGATGTGTGAATGTTTGTTACTTAATAAATAACCCCAGAACGGTTAGACGGATGTGGATGAAATTAGGTACGGTGATAGATTATAGTCTGGAATTGGGTACTTTGATAATTTTATTGGACACAGTGGAAATTATATATTATAAAAAAATTAACGCAAGCTCAGACGCTGGTAGAAGATAGTAAAATAATATATTATTCGGGGCTGAAGCCTTACAGCGTGAACGTAGTATAAAGAAAATTGCTTTATGAGTTCACTTGACGAAAATAAAAACGATGAATGAATGAATAAAAATGACGAATGAAACCGATCGAAAGCCCCGTCACACTGATTGACACACCAAGAGTAAAAAAATGTTCAATGTTGTCAAAATGTATGATTCACTGCTCTATTTAAAGTAACGAAGCTAACGGTTTTAATTTTCTATGATATTCTTCAATTATATGTAAGGTATTGGCGATTTCATTTTGTTCACGGTTATTACTTGGGTATAACGGAGTTCCTTTAAATACCTAAGTTCTTTTGACTTTATTGCGCATACAAGGCTTACGAAAAGCTAAGCTTGAAAGAATCTCAAAATTAATATGGTATTTTAAATTTCTTTTGTTAATCTACTTCTTGTTGTGAGTATGGTGGAAACGACCCGAGCCTCAATTCTGCTTTTTAAAATTGTATCAATGGACTGCCGATGGAACGTCGTCGGAATAGTTTTGCACTTTTCTTATTCTACCAAATATGTAAGACCAATGGCCTCCCGATGACTTGTCACTGACAAAAATGTCGTCGAAGTCTTTGTAATAGTTTGGTAAAATTTTAAAGTTGTAAGAAAATTATATATTTAATTTTCATGATATGTCAATATTGTTGATGACCTATATTACTGTATTGACAGTCTATTGACATTGTAAATTTATGTTAGTAGAATACCGATAGTTTGTCCGATGTCAGTGGCATTTTAATAGCGTGTCAATGGAATGACAGTGGCTTGGCGTTAACATAAAATAGCAGAATTGAGGCCCAGTAAGTTAAAGTCGGGCCCGTTTTACTAGTGGTTATCGATCTTGACCGCCAAGTCAGAGTGGGTTCGACTTTCATCTAGGACAATTATTCTTTGATGAGCCCGATCATTTGTTCAGTGTTTGTGTGTAATTGATCTTAATACTCGCTTTTGCTCGCGGCTTCGCCCGCGTGTATGTCGGTTATCGCGGCAAAAAGTAGCATAACTTACTCGCTGATAATGTAGCTTTCCATTGGTGAAAGAAAATTGGTTTAGTTGTTTAGGCATAAAAGCGTAACAAACAAACTCGTTTTCACATTTAAAATAAAAGTATGAAAGCATGGATATGTATGTTTTTGAAAAGATTTTTTATTCGATAATACGTCTTCTTAATACGTCTTCGTCTACCCCTTGGGGATAGTGACATGAGTCTATGTACGTATATTAAAAACATACCTTACTACTATATATAGATTATTATTATAGCAAAGTCCAACACACCACTTCCTTTTATGATATAAATAATACACTAATGTTCTACAAGAATCGTGTAATTACCTGTATAATAACTTCATTTATATTCAATAATAAATAGTCACTCCCACCCATAATAATCGCAGCTATATAAAACATCCTTGCCGGTATCATCATCATCATCATCATCAACAGCCTTTAATGGTCCACTGTTGGACATAGGCAGAGGCCTATGTCCAGTAACCTCCAGGTTTTGGCCTACTGACCTATATACATATAATATAGTTATTAAAGATTAATGCATTTAACCAATAATATTAAGTTTAAAAAATATCACCGACTTCAATGCGTGGTACTCAAAAAAAGTCCACTTTTAAGAAAATATACATAGAAATACAAACCAGACCAAAAATAATGTTTATTGAAGACTAGTTCTAAGGGACTAAATATAAAAAAATACAAATTCAATAGAGAACCTCCTCCTTTTAATAAGGTCGGTTAAAACAACTCTCAGCTGGAGCTTGTTTTTATTTGGCAGCAAGTCATTATTAGTAAAGAAATACATAGATTAATATCAAATGACAGACACAAAATGTTATAAACATATCAAATGACGTTTACATATTTACACAAAGCCCATATATAGTTGAATTATGCAAAACAGTTGGCCATTGACGATGTTGTGTAATTAAATATAAAAAGCATATTAATCTCGTTGACCTTATCGTAAACTGTTGCCGTGGTTTTACCTTCAAGCCGAAATGCAAATATGTAGGCTTGTGGAAAATAAAAAAAGGAAATTAGAAACTGTTTCTTTTTTTTTATTTATTTATTTACCTCTTTATTGTGCACTAAATAAATGCTGTACACATCACAACGTAATTAAACCAAATAGTAATGGTATAATAAAATTAAATTTAGTAATGGTAATTACAATAACTTATTGGTATTATGGTATACACAATGAAGTTAGTAACGAATTATATTTTCAGAGTCACAAGAGAATTATAATCTCTGAACGGATATAAGCCTATATCGATAATATACCATACAGAAAGTTTGTGAGAGCTTGGTAAATTCTCTAATAGCAGGAGTTAGAGTTCTAACGAATCTGTAATATACCGGATGTATTATTGCAGATTCATTAATACTTATTGTATGATGCGCCTTTTAAATCTAATATTGTTCTTATTTTACTTTTATCAATTTAAAAGTTCTGTAAAGTTGATGAATTTGTTAAGATAAGACTTATTAAGACTATCTTTCGATTGATTTTTTTTCAAAGAAAATAATGAACAAACATATTCAAAAGATGTCAAGTTACACAACATCAATGGTCATCAAGATCACCATAGTACCTGGCTTTTATCAACTTCATGACGCCCACTCCACTCTCCCACACGTGGCTAATAAACTGACGACATACTTGAGAAAGTGAATGCTCCAATACTAATTAGAGTTGCCGATATTACGGTTACTAAAGGTAATATGAACGAAAGCGGGAAAATAATTGGCACTTGCTGCTTTCAAAGCTACTAATGAGCTCGAACATGATAAGTTTTTGGAAGCTTTCATCCTGGTAATAAAACATATGAGGTGAGCCTGGTCAACTAAATCAACTTACATTTAATCATTTTACACCACCTCATAAATAGAAGCCAGCAGGTGTTAAGTTTGACATGACCGTGCATAATAATATATATGTATTTGACTTGAATACCTTGAATTCATTCATATGGAGCCCACGCATGGATTCTTTAGAAACAAATTCGGAACGAAATGTGACACTTACTAAGATAAATATTTAACAAGATGTAAGAATGTATTAATTTTTACCAACCTTTTTGATCGGACTCGGGTGTACCGCCAAGTATTGCTGCTGTAATGTCCTGAACTCGAAGGACACAGAAGTAATTGGAGGCTGTTTGGTCTCGGTTGCCGTTGTTTCTTCACCCTCAACTTTACCACTTCCTCTATCTTCTTGGTTTCCTTGATTGGTGGCTTTTTTGCATCCATACTCCATCTGTGTTCGTCTATAATAATCCGCTCCTCCAAATTCAAATGATCTAGTCTATCTTTTATAAAACTCCTCGTACGAAGCAAGTCAGGAGTTGTATCTATTTTATCATGTCTCCGCATTTCAATAGGAGACAAAGGTGGTCTACGGGGTTCGAAAACCACTTTCGAGTATTCGTTGCTTCGACGCCATAGTCGTGGAGATAAAGGCCAAAAACGCCCATGATATTGACCAGATTCCATAACCATTTTAACTTATTTCCACTTTACGAAATTCATAAAACACTTTCGACTTTACCGATGCTGTTGACATGAATAAATTTTAGCTTAAGATTCTCGAACAAGCCACATATGAATATATTATCATATAAGTATGGAAGTGCCATCAAAGAAAATATATTTTAATTCAGTAAAAAAATTGTTAAAACGTGTGATATATCCGAAAGCAATTCAAAGACTGAATGCAAAATGCATAACGAACGCGGCCCACACTATCAATCCTGCGAACCGTCGACAGTTTTGAAAGATAAAGATGAAGTGACTGTTTTGATGACTCAAACAGTAGCTCATCGAATAAATGTTTATAATATAATGACATATAAGAATTACAATTTTGTTTCCTTCGATTGCCTTTCTGTAAACCTGTGTCTTACGTATTTAAGACACAGGGTTACAAAAAATAAATGTAAATATATACTTAACAAAGCTATTTATATGAAGGCCCAGCTACACTGAACTTTTGCTCAGTATATTTGTTTTCTTTATTTTAGTATTTTATTTATTTAAGGCAAAAGCAGATTTTATGTCAAAATTTCAAGGTAATCAATTCATTACTTTATGAGTGTTAAAAGTACAACTATTTACATTAATAGTAATATTTAGAAAGACCGAATGTAGCCTATGATAAAAAAAGTTTATAGGATAAAGGTAATGTTTGAATCGTCCAACAAGGCGAACGAGGAACAACAAACAGTTATGATGAGTGTTAAGTGTTTCAACTGGTTTGACCCATAATGATACATATTTTATCGCCATTAGTGAATTCTGCATCCATTAACAAATCGAGAGCAGTAGCCGGAAAAGCATAATAACCAAGAGCTTAGCTTTAGCAATAAAAGTCAAGCTTGTGCATTATTTATTATGACATTGAAAACTAGATCGATATCTTTACCTTCATTTTAAAATCTCATGAATTTGGAAAAAGGTGAAATGGCCTCAAACGTGTTACTACTTTGAGTAGGTGTATTAGTAAAAAATCAAGATTGAATTAATTTCAAGAAGGTTTAAGTTTTGGAAAGTAAAACGTTTTTTTACTTTTAACTGATTTAGTCTTTAAAGTTACGCATTGATACGGAACATTTCTTATAAATTTGATACTCTAAAAAATATTGTTCAGCACTTAATCTCTGACTTAAAGCCAGCTCACTTTGACCGATACCAAACTTACAAACTTTCAATCGAAATGTTGGCGAAATTTAATTTAATTGATAATTCCTGACGGCAATGACAGACGTACTACAAGGAGGTATAATGGCTCCCTTATCGGATGTCACTGAATAACATTGCATACTAAATACGCAGGAAACTATGGCCGACAGGACGTAATATAAGTAGGTACGTGTGTCTATGCAAATGCTCTAATAGTATATACATAGATCGATATCTATGTAGATCGATATAACAGCAAAGGGACCGCAGAACTTTGAACACAGCATTTTTAGAGCTTCGACTTTTGATAGCCTTTTGACTACGTTCCACATTATATGGTAAGTGGCATAGCATAAAGAATATTTTTATGTTTTTATAATCTGTTAAATAATTTAATTTAAGACAAATAAATATATTATATATTATTAAAATGTCTTTACAAAACAAAAAAAAATGTTTTACAATAAAGTTTATTCTATTATTTAATGGTAAACATTATGGAAATTTAGGATGATTGAGTAAATATTATATACCTATACTTCCAGAAGTATTATATGTATTCAAATCGCTAAACAATGCTTTTGCAAGTCTAAAATAAGGGAAAGGAAACAGAGATAGTTTAAACAATGGATTTAAAAAAAGCCGTTACCAAGTATGGTGCCGGAAGCTATGAGGATTGAATCACAGGAAACTGCGTAGCCAAGTATTATTACAATGGCTGCGTAGCTGATTCAGCTATTAAGAATTCTCGAAATTGGATTTAAAAGATTTCTGATTTTTGCTGGTATAAAAATTGCGAAACGTGAACGGTATGATTAATAGTGGTTTTGGTGTATCAACCTATTATCAGTATTCTAGAACCACACGAAACGTAATGGCATTGATAGATAGCAAATTATTATTGCTCATGCAATACTTGTATAGTTTTTAATCTTTACTCGAGCTAACGAGAACAATATTAATTTGGTTAATAACTATACTTGGTTAGTTGGAGTTACAGGAATTCCCCTCACACTATCCAAGTCATCCGTCTGAATAATAACTAAAATTACCTTCCCGCCTTATCTGCCTTTCTTTCAATATCTTCCTAATTTACTCATCAAATACCTAATGCGCCTAGTTGCACATCACGATTACGGTCCTTTGTTCTCTTCTTGGGTGTAGTTATTCTTTATGTATGTACTAGCTTTTGGCCGCGGCTCCGCCCGCATGTATGTCGGTTATCGCGGTAAAAAGTGGTGTGTTACTCCCTGATAGTGGATAGCTTTCCAATGCTGAAGGAATTTTTAAAATCAGTTTCGTGGTTTAGGTGTAAAAGCTTAACAAACAAACAGACAAATAAATTTAACATTTATACTATAATATGTATGAATAAAAGTATGGATTTAGATGTATATAAATATGTTTATTTAGAAATATATGTTTTGGTTTGATGGCAACAAACTGGAAACGAATTTGGAGTAGGTAAAATTAAGGCGTTTAATAGGTCTCTGCCTACCTCTTTGGATATATAGGTACAAGTGTATTACTCGGTAATATCTTTTATGTGGACCTATAATTAAACTTAGTTTGTATCAGGACCTCCAAAATAAGGATTAACATACTTGATTTTTCTTTTGTAAGTACATATACATATATAATTAACACTGACTCCAAGATAAAAAAAGGTTTGAATCGGCAACTTCAGTTGAATGCGAATGCTCGATTTTATAATTCGATTCAAATAGATTAATTGAACCTTGGTTGAACATATCATGGTGTGAAATCACGAGTCAGACGACGGATATATGTGTTATAGTTCACGTAGTGATCAATGAATAATGCATGAATCAATAAAACTGTCACAAATGACATACGCGATGTAAACAAATATTCACTTTATAACACATTGTTCGTTGAAAAATGGCTGGCGTCCACCGGGAATAAAATGTCAATATCCAATTACGATTGGTTTATGCTATGTGTAATTACTATCCGATATTGAACATGAATATCCATTTTATAGTAACTCGAAAATTATATTATGCGAGTTTTGGGTTTTCATAGTTACTCATATTTCACGGTACTGTTTGCTGTTCATATGGGACGATGGAGATGCTCAGCGACCTTTTAATAGTAAAAAGAAAAAAAAACTTTTATTTTGTGTTCAGCCAATATTATTAATATGGTAGGTTACAAACATATTTGTCACAATGTGGAAGAAGTTTGTATCTTCAAATATACATACACGCAGAGGTAGATCAATGAAGGGATAGTCAGAGATGTATTAAACACACTGTAGGCAGAGATTTACTATCCTAGATTAAAAGCCAAGAGGACTCTGTCAATCTAAATTATTAGTATAGAGATAAATACGTTGACTGTGTAAACGCACTAATTCAAAAAGTACCTGAATTGAAAGATATTTAACCCAACATATAGATAACAATATAATATTATCTGGAAAGTGCTATAAAAGAAAAGCTTTAAAAAGGGCCAGTGTTTCCTTCATAAATTAAATTAGTAGAAGAGTGTTCTTAAGTAAGATCTTGCAAACCGATATTTTGTTGTCATTAGCATCTGTGATCTGTGTCATTATCACTTCTCTTTATTTTTATTATATTGATAGTACATATTTCAAAGTTACTTAAAAATACATTACGCATTTATGATTTTTTTAAATGAGTTTTTTGGCGGTAATGACAGGAAAAGCAAATAAATATGAACCTTATTTGTCCCGCATTTTGTGATCGTACTGTAGTTGTTATTTACTACTGTAGTAGTTGTTATTTACTGTTTACACATCTTTTTTATTGGTATACCATTGCATATCATTAAAAACAATGTATATACTATATTATATACTGCAGAATGTGGCCCAACGGTGATATTTGGATTGGAAAGTCCTAATATGTACTTTATGCCTATTGGCGCGAAAACTCGGCCGGCTACGATACATGCTGTTGGTAAGTACATACGTCAAGAAGTCGTATCATGCTGTATGTGGAAGTCGTCACATACTCATGACATAATTATTAAAACACAATCATTTTCTACTTCGTCTACAATACCTATTATTTATGTATATTTTTACCCACCATATACATAACTATCTTTTAGAGCAACAGTTTTCTCAAACTGTAATATAATCTTCTCTAATTCGGGAAGAACACTTTGCTTAGAGAAACATTTCGCAATGTGGACTAGAACTGTAAAGACACATGCTCATGGATAAACATTTTTTATTTTCAGTTCAAAAAGAATTTTTTAGTAGGTCTACTCTGCACCACTAAGTTTAAGTCTAATGTTCACAACTTCCCTATAATTCAACCAATGTAAGTGCGCAACAAAAATAATATACTGGTAAAGTCGGAAGATTTCTTAAAAATCTGCTATCGTTTATGCAAATAACCCCTTCTCTCTTCCCGACTATTCGTCCCATATAGTGGTAAATAACAAATAACTGTTTATGTAAATAATTCAAAATACAATACTGTTTCTACCTATGAATTAGAATTGCAAATGTTATATCTTGCAGTTAAGCTAAATTGCATTATTGTTACTTGCAATAAACGCGAATTACTTGTTTGTGTAAACGTAAACTTACTCATCGAGCGCCCGAGTTCAACACCCATTTCACAATATACCGGAGCGGGTAATAACGTGCGTTTTCATAACTGTTTAGTTAGTTAGTTCTCTTACTGTTTCATTATGTTTACTAGTTTACATTTGGTTCCGAAGTCGGTATTAGAAACAGTTATCTAACTTGAATCGAAGTCGGCGTTATATTAAAAACATTTCAAATAAACTAGTGACTGTTGAAAAATTCGTCCGTAATTCCGTTTTCCGATCTAGAAAAATGATATCTTACTTTGTTCTTGATAAATGAAAAAAGGCTACAACGAATGTTCAATAAACATTAGTTGTTGCCTATTTATACCTTATTACAAATATTATACATTTAGAACCTATATATAATTGTATATTGTCGGTTATGTATTTTTGAATAATCAATAAAAGTATATATGTACATTTAGAAAGCATATATTACTTAATAGTTATTACAAATTACTATGTGTATGTTATATTATCATTATGAATGATATGTAACTATTTTGTAATTAAACCTTAATTAAACTATTCCCAGCTCTCTGAATCCTACCAGGTTAGCCTATCGCCGCGAAGGCACGCACCACCCATTCAACTTCCCTCATACTCCCGCCATTAACTATCATTACCGGGCAGTTTCTCACCAGCTATCGACCGTGATGACATTACAAACTTCTTGGTAGCCGCGGCTGCTACAAGTTTCTAGCTTATCTGTGCAAATTTCCGACACTTACTTGTTAGACCAATGTTTGTATTAGGTTTATCCATTCCGATAACAATCCGATTCACGTTAAATCAAAACAGCTTTGTTTAGTTTAATGTCGTAAAGGTGCTTCAGTATATATGACTCGACCGTTGTGATACTTCCGCTTCCATTGCTTCTTTTCGGCGAGTGAGTCAAGTTACCGGAGAATACCCCATTTCTAATAATAAGAGGGAGGCTCGAAGGGCGGCTGTGCACTTATGTCTCTTAAGTTTTGTATGGTATGTACCGATAGGCAGCGGTAGTTACCTACAATCAAGTGACCCGTCTACTCGTTGGCCATAAAAATATATACAAATTCAAGATTCACATTTTATTAAACAACTAAATCCAACCGGTTGCAGCAACATCCATACGAACCAACAACAATCCCACTTAAAATTGTATGTAGATAATTATGGATTGGATGTATTTCCCTGCTTAATGCGAGACTTCATTATTTTTAACTAAATATTTCATTTTATCACAACGCACACAATAATTTATCTTCCGAGAACACAATGAAAGCGGAACACCCGGGTCAGTGAAATCCGTTCACATCCGAATTCATACAGATAAATCCATCACAGTGATGGATGCAACCATCTGTCTGGCTTGCCGAGCGTTATCAGAGCTTGCCCAGAGCCAAAGGCCCAATGGTAGCAAATGACAAGATACTGAAATTACACGAACTATTAACTTCATGTCCACCGCGCAGTATATCACACGGACATGAAGAGTGTTATTTGATCAGTAATGTATTGCATAAGTACTCACACTGAAAAAGTTGTGAAAACTATTGTTTTGCGCAAACGCCAAGTTTATTTTTCATTCGTTTTTTCTTTGCAGTTTTTATTTTGTTGAAAATCGCATTGGTTTTTAAAAGCATTAATTCCATGTTCTGAATACATAAAGACAAATTGAATTGAATATAATACTTTTTATCTGAATGTCAATGTCATTCACTATTAAACCTCTAATAGATAGATAGACTAAAGAGTTAGGCTAACATTTAAAAAAGTAGAATAATAGATGCCCAAAACTAATACAATAATTATTATAGCTATGGCGTACTTTACCCACATTCAGTAATTTTCTGTATGCAGTCGATACAGCTAATGTTTTTGTAGAACTACTGTTCCAATTCTCTAGAACTCGAAATATTTAGTACGAAAGTAAACAATCAGATTGTTTACTTGGACCAGAATGTTGACTGCAGGCAGACAGCAGAACAGCGAGTGAAGATTAATTGTTTAACCTGTATTTCGCAAGCGTTTCTACTTCTCATCTGGATTCTAGGAGTTATTTGCACAATGTCAGTAAAGTTCTAACACAGCGCAGGTCATTTCTTTGCTGTTTTAATATTTTATACCATTCGATGAAGAAATATTACACGCTTCTTTTCGAAGAAAGCTCACTAATAGCGGCGCATTTTTGCCAAAGTTAGGTGTATAAACCTACATGGTCCATATAGCGTTAGTCACTCAACTGTGTATGGATTTGTAACCTTGAAAATGGTCCATTAGATTTCTTATCACTCAGCTGAGTCTGGAATAATTTTTGTTCTATATTGTGTATTAAAATTGTCACAAAAACAGTTTTTATATAAAGAATTCCCACAAAATTTTGCTTAATCTTTGGTCTAACCTCCTGCGAAGTAGTCAATTATGACTTACGCACTATTGGAACTTCTTTAAAGATAAGTATATTTTAGTAAACAAGGTTTACAACAACAACTTATGACTATTAGAAACGGTAAATTCTCCGTTATGTGCAACGGACGGCCTACTACTCATATTAACATTTCAATATTTACATTATTTATATTACATGGCAGACGCCATGAAACATTAACACAAATTTAATTTTACTACTAGTATTTTCTGCATAAATTTATGCGCATACGGTATTTATACTAATCAAATATTTTCTATGCTATTTCCTTACCACCTACTGACACCAACGCAATAATTTAAGTTTAAACTAATGTCAGATAATTGAGGAGCTCGTTTGTTTAATCTACCCTAAATCGATATATCGGCCAAAACCTCCTTTCTAAGGAGATTTACTACTACTATTAAAGGCTGTTGATGATGATGATTGATGAATTCGATATAATATTATTTCATCAAAAAGGTTAATAATCAGCCTTTACGTTGTCACGCTACAAGGAATAGGAGTCGATTTTCTTTTATGAAAATCTTACTTTATATACTACTATACTTATATGTTTAAAAGACAACTCATAAGAGTTTATTAAAACGTTTTAATTCCTCGTTAAGTTGAATTAAATAAATAACGTGGTTTTATTTTTGTTCAATTCGGGGCAATTGTTGTAAAGTTTAATTTTAAAACCCCCAGACCAAGACAAAGCTATTTTTTAAGCTACGCAGCCTGTTTATGGAGAATGGTTAAATGAAATCCTTGGGTCATGATGTTCCTGACCTGAAGGCGTTACAAATGACAAGGCCGATGCCGCACTTCATTGAGCCGTCTTAGTCTTTTTTCAGACTTTTTTCACTAGACTTGACGTAAGATCAGGTATCAGGCAGTCAGTCGGCCATAAAAGGAACCAGACAGAAACCCTTTGATATGTTATACATTGAGCCTATCTCAAATAGAATAGGCAGAACGACTGGATAGACAGAAAGATGATGACGACGAGTGTGTATAATACTCAAATATGTAACATCAAAAGTAGTCTCATTAATATATCATATGATATCAAAGTTTCACAGCCAGCCATTAAAGAATTAATTTCCAACGAAACCTCTACGACCGTTGCATACAGAATTAGACTTCCTATATAAGGTGTTGCACACACCCACAGTCATCATGCTACATGCGACACCTTCCGGCTATTGTCTACAGTGTGTACCAGGCTTTATTAGAAACTGTATTGGGATTTCACCGGAGGAAGAGTTGAGTGTCGTTGAAGTTATAAATAAAGTCGTATTAATAAAGGCGGGTGACGAAAGACGTTGACAATAACATTGGGGAAACACGATTGGCGCCTATGAATATAATAATAGGAAAATAAGGCGCTTGGCTTTTCCATCCATCATCTATCATCATCATCTAATACTGAGACCAGGACGTTGTTTCGTCTACTTCCAACGTTCCGTTTTCCAGAGACCCGTTTCCGTTATCGCCTCGCAAGAACCGTTTTACCGCAGTGATTGTCCGTTCTCTAGACTACAGTCTGCGTGCATTGGCATGTTAAGCTATATGCATATACCATGTTCGGTATTTCTTTAAGTTACATTAAAATATCTTGTTTATTTTAACTGCCTCAAATTGTCATTTTACTAATTAGGACTGTGAACTAGACTTTCTTTTATACAACATTTCACATGTTTTTCTTTAAATCTGAGAATGAAGTTTATACTTATACTAATTTTTTTTTCCATCGATATTATTATCATCGACAGAGACGTGTACAAACAATTGCATGTACTCTTGTATAAACAATAGTAAGAATGATTGCTCACTTCTTTATTTATGACCCAAACGTACAAAACTAACGTAACAAAATTACTTGCCGGTCTACGAAATCGCAATCACAGTGTAAACGAGGCTTTAACCGCAGCAAGAACTACTGCCTCTGGCTACATTTTGAAATTGATTTCGGCATAGTAAACATACTTCGAGTGTAATTCAAACAAGCCGTGTAACACGATCCCACAAAAACGTAGTGTGTGTGTGAGGTGCAATGAAAATAACAGCATGTTTGATCACTTTGATCTGTTCTATACGCACATATGTACATTTGCTAGTATACTCATACAAGCACATACATGTGTATGAACCAACCTGATGTTTATATCCCTTGCAATATCTTCCTAGATTACTTTCAGAGTAAATTTGCATTCGTCTTGTACCAAGTAATATACTGTAGATTTGTTAAGCGAATTTTAGAGGTGATTTCTCATTTAATTTTGTGCTTATTTTTCAGGACCGATTGCGTTTTAATAAGAAGACTAAACTGTTCGTTCTTAATTCTTTTTAAGGTTCCGTTCCTTAAAACGAATAAGGAATCCCTCGTTGTTGTCGATTTGTGTGCCTGTTAATGATGTTTTTGATATGGATATCAAGTTAAAATGAACATAAAATACTTGTGTGCCTTGCCTCCCTTGCCTCCCTTGAGAATTGAAAATGCAGTTCCCATTTCAACGCAATCATAGGAGGCGGTTATTTAACTTTAAGATTTTTAGCAATTTGAATATTAGGCAGTTAAATCAAAATCTATACAATACTTCCTTCTTTCCAATATGGGAAGTATTGGAAGTTGGAATTATTTTATACATTACATTTGAAATTTGGGCATTTGTAAATTTGTAATGTGTTAAATTTATCTTTTGTGAAAATGGGAATAAATCCTTGAGAATCGATTCTCAAGATATACAAACTAACTACATCCAAAATTATTTGTACGGCACCCACCCCCGTGCGCATTTTTTTAAGATAACAAGGTTATCGTTATCTTACGGCGGTTAAGCAATGTTTAGGTTCCTCATGGAAACAAAATTATAATTAGCCGCGCCAACGCATTTGTAATACCAATATGACATAGGCAGCCACGTTAACGACCTGGCAGACGCCCAAAGGACTCCCGATGATTCAGGTGTGTAAAGAATTCCTGTAAACCATGACGTCATTCATAAGAGACACTTATATTTTCGACAACAATTAAAGGTTAATTTGATGCTTAAAACTGTAATTAGTTTAAGTGTCTATTGTGGCCTGAGAAGTACATGTTTTTGATGTTAATTACTTTGAGTACAAAAACTTGGATTTCTTACGAACTGTAATAGTCGTGAGTTTTTATTATATACCTCCTACACGAATTCAGTTTTTTTCCAACAAATGAAAATATTAAAATAAATTTAAGTCAGCTTTACGTTCAATATCCAAGACGTCAAAACAATTATTTTCGTTTCATCACAATCATTAAATTACTGTTTATCTATTCTTGTTCTCTCTATTTAAAATAAAAGAAACAATTTGAACCTGACTGAAGACTAGCATTACAAAAATGCCTTGCCTGCCATTAATGAAGTTTCTACACAATTGTTTAAAGTCTTCCATGCAGTTATGTCAACAGTTTTTTTTTAGATTGACGTTTTCTATGTCACTATTAGAGGCCAATTAAGAGAAACATAAAGAAACGATAACGAATATAAAAACTTTTTTTTTTCAGAAACATTTTGTTAATTAAATACGAGTATTACTATAAGGTTAGCTCTGTACAAGTATCGCTGAGCAGATGACAAACAACTCTCTTTTCTCATATAATATGACGTACAAAACAAAATTACATAAAAAGACCAATAAAATTACGACTTGTACAATTACAGAACATCGACCCCGAGTTCATAATACCGATTTAAATATAAAGTAATACCGGTATATAACAAAGTTAATAACGTATCTCTTAATGAGAATATTGATAAAGGATCATAATTATAGCGATATTCGTTTTTATGGAATCCGAGGAACTATCCTAATTGGGACTTTCATTGGAGTTTATAAAATATTAAGGACGGAAATTGTTATTTTCTGTTACGATAACGTTACAAGTTATTTTTAGTTATATATTTATGGGGTATTAATTGTTGCGTGTAGAGTTCTGTTAGTCATAAATTGATACAACGTTTACTTAAACGAGAAAGAATATAAACGAGTCCTAATAGAGTTTTACATAAGGTCTAAGTCAACTTTAAGTTATTTTAAGTAGGAAGTAGTTTTTAATTATTTTTCTGTATATTATATTAGCCGATTATTAACTAGTTTATTATTAATGAGTGCGTCCTACCTGTCATGACATACGGAGCCGAAACGTGGACACACGTGGACACTTACGGTACGGCTGGTCCACAAGTTCAAGATCGCTCAACGTGCTATGGAAAGGGCTATGCTCGGCGTTTCTCTAAGGGATCGTATCAGGAATGAGGTGATCCGGCCAAGAGAACCAAGGTGACCGACATAGCCTACCGGATAAGCAAGATGAAGTGGCAGTGGGCTAATATTAGCCGCAGAACCGACAACCGTTGGGGAAAACGAGTTCTTGAGTGGAGACCGCGTCTCGGCAAACGTAGTGTAGGACGCCCACAGGCCAGGTCGATTGACGATTTGCACAAGATGGCTGGCAGCAGCTGGATGCGAGAAGCCCAGAATCGATCTAAGTGGCGTGCAATGGGAGAGGCCTATGTCCAGCAGTAGACTGCGATAGGCAGATGATAATGATGATGATGATATGATGATAGCCGATTATTAACTAAACTTAAAGGTGCTTCCATGGACCTACAGAAACACTGATTAAGTTGGTTATACAATCACCCCAATTCTGAGCAAAGTAAATGAAATTTTACTACTGTAATCAAATTGAAATGTTTTGCTAATGATCTATATTTTAATATAGTATATATATGAGTATAACAATTACACATTTTTATTTTATAACTTAAGCAACATCATTGCTACCTACTACCTAGATTTTATTTATTACTTAGTGTCACGCAGAGGTTAGATTACAATTATAAATATTGTAATTAAAGTGTTCTCTTTATTATTTTTAATTTTTGTAAACGCAACGAAAAACCATGAGTATTTTATACTAATAAAAAATCCTATAAGAAGGCAGTGTACTCTAATTACGTGATGATACAGATTGGAAAACTTCGTCTTTCATGATTACAAAGTCTTTGATTGAAAATAAAGGTTTAAACAAACAATATAAACTGTTTATGAACTGATTTCTTTTCGTTGATACTTTGTTAGTTGACGTTCTGTAGGAAAAAGATATAAATGAAAAATCAATCTCTGCAATTTGTTTACAGGTTAGGTAAGTCTAAGAATTTTCCACATAGATTACTTGTTTATAAAACGGATGTTGTTGAGATTTCAACACATACTTAACGAGTTTCAACACATCAAGCGAAATCAGATCATCATTCAAAATCGTTTGAACTATTTATTGTCATTTCAAATCAGGCAGACACTTGCGAATTCGTATAAACATAAATACAAGGAATCTAAATACCGAGAATGTGGCTGGGATGAGCTATAAACATCTCTTAACAAATTATCATCCCAGTGTCTTGTGTCACTCCACTTTAGTCCAATATGCCAATAATTGTACTAATTTTTAATTTTCGTTTTCCATGACATACTATTATAATATACGGGAATATGTGCGGGAATTAACGCGCTCGCCTATCAAATGTACAGGCATTCATAGGTGTGTAGAAATCACACGTAATAGGATAATCCATACTTTAGAATTGCCCGATGTTTCGACCGCACGGCCTTCCTTGATTTCTTTAATGCATATTAATAATATTCCTACCGTATAATGTGAGCACTTGTTATCTAGAACTTATATTTAAATATATAGTTCATGCAAATATCAACCGGTGCGCCGTAGACACAGGCCAGAAATTATAGGCCTGGTAGATGTCCTTTTGATTACTTACTTGTAAGTAATTACGCCTTCCGATTTAAGCTTTTACAGGAACAATGTTATAAAATATGTTTTTATAATCAGTGTAATGTTTCTTTTGTTTTTGTAAATAATATTATAGCGCAGACCGAGGTGGGCGACTCAAAAATTTATATTGCACGAACATACTCGTAATTCTTGATTAATGATATTGTTTGTATGAGAAAGAATGCTTATTAAGTTCTCAAGTATTTTTATAGCAATGATTTTATTAATTATATGTATTGAAAGGTCTCAGTAAAATAAGGAATAAAATATTACCTTTCGTGACACTACTACGACATGAAGTAAAAATCAATAGCCTTTAATAGTCCACTTTTGGACATAGGCCTCTCTTTAGAAGTTTGCAAGAAGGAGGTTTGAGGTGACCTATTATATCACCCTGGCCAGACGGGTTGGTATTCGTCCGTCACTAAGTAATAATAATAATTAATTATGCTTATAGACGCAAACGAAAATTATTCCGCCGCGGTCAGCCCAAAATTCGGTGGATGGACATAAGTATATGTACGCGAAAAGAAACAAGAAACTTACATTTTCAGCGTGTCATGCCCTATCGCCCCAAAGCATATATATATTATTAAGTAAAATTGTAGGACTGTCTTAACCCAAATTTCAAAAATCAGTCACGGAATCAATGCGTACGTACGTATTGTTTAATGTTATTTGTGCAATACTATTAAGTGATAGATAACTAACAAACGACGTTGTTCTGTCCTTCAAAAACAAATAGGAGCTCATCAATAGTGGTGTTCATGAGTGCAAATGAGAGGGAAAGTGCTAGTGCCGCGGATTATTGTATAGAATTACCATATGAGTAATAAATACTAATAGTGAGTCAACTCAGCTACTTAGAGGAGCAACGCTGGGGCGTGGTATGAAGGTGAGCGGAGTCCCCCTTCTGCCCGCGATGTCTGCGGTATATTTTCTAAGACAAAGAATTGTTTGCTAGATCACTCCAACACAACCTTAATTCTTCACTTATACTACATTCTTCCCCAAAACATCGAGGATACATTCCTAACGCAAATAATCTCAAGACACACAGTACAAATTTTACATAGAGAAAATATACCTAGCTGCCAAAATAAGGTTCATGATACTAGGTTATGATTTTATTGTATTCTAAGACTTTTGTAGACGTAAGTACAAGAAATGGTCAAGTGTGAACTTTACAAATACAATAATTTTACATTTTGGTGACGTTGGGCATGTATGAAAAATCATTTTAGGGTACTTGGAACTTGGTGAGATTCGGTCTAAGTGAGAAAACCTTATTTATAAGTCCTTTAGTATTAAAAAGTAGAAATAACTTAGATACGGTCACACTAGCAGATCAATAGCTTCGGATTGTAGGGTTATACTTTAAAACTCTAGTGTTGCTAATAGTAAGCAACTAGAGAAATTAAATAATTTACTTCCAATAAGGTTTTTGCTCCTTTAGAGGCCTATGTTCAGCAGTGGACTAGTAAAGGCTGTTGATGTGTGATGTGTTGATGTGAAGGTTTTTGTATTTAAATTTAGAAAGACGTGCCAATATGTTTCATGACGAAGCATTAACAATTCTAGCTATAATAATTTTACAAAGTGAGAAAGGGACGAGACAAGAATTCAATTAACGAAAAACATAAAACAGATGTCGATATATTTAACAATATTGCTGAGAACTCTGAATAATACAATAGATATAAATAATTAGAATGAAGAAGTAGAAAAACGAATACAAAGACAATACGAGATACAAATAACAGACATTGTCTATTTAGAGACTAAAGCAATGAGGACGAGCTCGATGATTTAACCAAAAGACTACAAATGTTATATTCTCACAATTGAGGGAAGGATTGAAAAAAAAATGCATTTGCAAATTTGCACCGTATGACAACACAATTGTGAGATAGTTGTAAAGTAGATTAACATCAGACAAAGAAAAACAAAACTAAAAATAAAATTGAATATGCTTTTTAAAGAAATATCGCAAATCTATATACAAATATATTTTGCTGTATTCTAATTATCATCAACAACATATATATACGTTTAGAAGTGGTCATCCTGTGTCTGAGATGAGTCGATGATCAAGTTTCATAACGAAACTTTTTAAGAGAGACAAAATTTAAAGATGTATTATGTCTCTCTTGATAACTCCAGTAGTCCATAAGGTGATGATGATAGAATTACGTGTGAAGATTTATAACCGACGGTCCGGTTTTTAATATGTACAAGGTCACTAGCTCTATTAGTGCCCTGTCGTCTTTACCTATTGCGCCATTCGGAGAGTTGAATCATTTCATCTTTTAAAAAGGTGTCTTGACACATTCTAGTAATTTGAGCCGTGCGTCTAAGGGTTAAAGTCAGAGTTGTAGTAGTTTAAAAATGTCTTTCTGCCTCTGATTTTTTAGAGATTAATTTATTACAATTTACAGGAAAATAGACAGAAAAATTGACAGAATCTTTGTGAATTTGGTTATTCTTTAAATGTTCTTGAAATTTAACAGTGTTTCACTTATGATAGCAATGGCTTTGCACCTCATTAAATTTAGTAACAGTAAATTGCCAACACCGGGACAATTTCTACAACAGGGTTAGATTAAAAAATCAATCATTAAATTAATTAATACGAAATTTCGATGACAAAGAAAATAGCACAGAAAAATATAGATATTAGTCGGTTACAGTCTAAGTTTAACCTAGATAAGTATGACTCAGCACTGTGAAATGGTCCCGTAGCGAGTTGTTTAACAACAGCCGCCTGTCTTGAGCACACGCATAAATATTTGTAAATAACGTCATGGGACTATCCAATATAAACGTTTGAAATATTGTAAAAATAGTACGCACCTGTTATTCAAATTGTGAATACTGTCATGTAATAAGAAAACACAGAAATAAGTATGTGTAAGTACTGTTTACATTCTTTGATGTTTGAAATTTCTGTATTTTATGAATTATTGATATTTTATGTCAAAACCAATTTTACACAGAAACTAATTTATATCTTTAAACGTACTTTAACACTCATTCATATTTGCAAGCTTGGATATAGGTTATTGTATGCTTCTATGTGATATTCTTTGATACAATATCCGTGTTACAAAATTCCAATTTCGTTCGACGGTTGAGAACTGAGTAACAAACATCTCCTACAAAAACCTATAATTTTTTTACGAAGCTTTTATTCTTTCTCTTTTGATAGTTATTATTTTAATAATCAAATACCCCAATCGAATAAATACCTCAGCCTAGTTACATTTTTTTTTTTAACTTCCTATCAGTAAAGTTTATAAACAAACCTTCATAAAATTATTTAAGCATTCGGCGACGACAGCCGCAGGCGATTTAGCAAAATATTTATGAAAGCAATTGCGCTAGTACTCGATCATGCCAATTATATCTATCAACGCAATAGTTTAACGAAATCGAAGATGAGATCTAAAAACCGTTTGGCCTGATTCTAATCAAGAATTCAGTTTACACGGTTAACAAAATAGGTTTAGTATTTAGAGTTTAAAGGTTTATGGCACTTGATGAATTAAGAAATATTTCATAGGCTCTTCATTACTCTTATTTTTCTCGAAGAGGCACTGACACGATATACGAGATAAATATTACTAAATTGTGTTGACTATGTTTATTCGCTCATTACAAAACACACAGCTAACACATCAAATGCCACACGAGATCATTAATAATATAATTAATTAATCTTCATATAAGATTGTCTGCGCCTTTGAAAGGCTTAACAGGCAGACACTTTAATTTTATGTGTGTCTAGGTAAGCAAGAGACCTAGGCCTGCATAACATATTATACTTATGGCTTGTCTAGATCTACAAGTTGAGATTATATGACCTCCTACACTCCTAAAAAGATCCTAGGAATTTATATTAGATACATCGCTTATTTAAGATTAATAAAATTCAAACCTTAGTACTTAGTAGTGTTTGTTCAAAAAGTCTGTTTAAACCTAAATCCAGTTTTATTTTATTGCATCACATCGTTCATAAGTCAGATAAGGTCAGGGTAGGGTCTGCTGTCTCGCCTTGCAAGGCCACAATGTTTTCTCAATGGCGTCAGAAAGGAATCGGACTATAAAACGACATCCTGCCTACATGATCGCTGGTGTGAGGCATCCTAACAGAAACAGCGCTGAGAGACTGACAGAGTCGACTTTCAGTCAATCTGCTATATTCTGCTGTAGTGTCAAAGGATTAACACTTAGTTTTTACTAGATTCGAGTTCGACGTTTCATTACTAAAAAGCGTATTTATAAAATTTACAATTATCCTTCTTTAATCGCTATGAATAACAGTGGTTTTTTATTATATTTGTAAGTCTCGATATGTCACTAGGTCTGTGTGGTAACAGATTCGAATACTAGTCAATCGATTAATTGAGTTCAAATTTATGAGTATAATTTATTTAATAATAGTGGCAGGGTTCAAATCAATACTTTAGTTAAACCGCAATATTTAGTCTGTATTCAGTTGAATAGTATCAAATTTTGCATGACGGATGTAACTAAATATCTATGTTTTGATACATTCTGATTTACAATGTGTGTCACTGTGAAACATTTTATTTAATATAGGATTGAGGTTAGGAGATAAAGAAACTGCTTTTGATTTAAATAATTTTGTCACTGATATTGGTAAATATGCAGTTGTTTATTAAAATTACACATGGCAAGCCATTACCATTACCATTTATGCGTCCTTTAAAATACGTTTACGTTAATTTGACTACTTATTTTCTTTTTAAACTGCCGAATATGCTTTTTAATAAAATTGATTATCACACACAAAACAAATCAACAATACTTTATCCAATCTTTTAAATTGGGCCTTTCATTATCAGTATCACATCTAATTTATATAAAACTTTATTTTCATCTTCTCCACAGATTTTACTATCTAAATCTTTAAAAGTAACATCTGTCTCATCGCTCGTAGCTTCCAATAAAACTGTGTGTCTAAATAAAAGTGCGTGTGCTTCGAAATGACAGTCCAATACAGTGTCGCCCGTTAACTGCCCAGTTTATTTTTGACTTTCTTATAAACAGATATCACAAAGAAGGCCCTGTTTGAGAATGTAAAGAGAAATTTGGAAATGAGATTTATGTGCCAGTTTTATGTACAGTTCTGGTGCCTGCTGCGATATTGCACAACTGCAATCCGGTGTTTTAAAAATTAAGTTTAATTAATTAAGCTAAGACTTTGTCTATAGGAAAAGTTGAATAGGTAATATGCCTCTATATTAAGATTACTAGTGAACAGTTTTAAAAATACTATATTAACATTATTAAAGTAACCCGTTGTTAACTTATGCAAAACTTATTTTTTATGAAATCTACAAAAACATACTAATGAATGCAGAAAAAAAACAATATCTTATATAAACAGCCTAATCCGAGAATCTAAAGCACCGTTAAAATAAAGAAAAATTAAAATGGCACCTGTCACTAATTCAAAAAAACACAGAACAATGGCACATCGACAAACTTCGTTAAATTTCGAATTTCGTATCGAACGGCAATTCGTTATTTGAATAACGCAATGCGCGATCACGCCGCACGCGCAGCGGTCTGAGACTGGCTGGAGTCAGAGCTCACGGTACGCAATGTACGCATCGTTCACCTCTATAACCCATCTCTTTCACACACATAGGTTTATTTATAGTAAGAAAAGGACACGGAAAACTCGTATATTTTTCCCGAGATGTTGCGGAGGCGTTATTTTGCAAAGGTTCTATAGTCAAGGTCGTTACAAAACAATATTGGAATAAACACATAAATATATTATTTTGTAAATTGTTTCTTGTGAAATGTCAGCTGTCTAGAACATACGGCAGTAGGAGAGGCTGAGAACTTTATTTTTAGGTCGCGTCATGCCGCGCTAAAAGCACGTGGTTTATGGTCAAATTAACTTAAATTTAGCTGCTTTTATGTTACTACTAACGCGTCTATGTGAGAGCTTATTATCGTAAACAAGAATTTTTGTTTTGGTTTAAGTTTTCTTATTTTATCACGGTGAGACAGGACAGAATTATAAAAAGCAATAATCCTGATGTTGGCGTCAAACGTAAGTTAGTGAATTATTCGTAGGATTGGAATTGTTTAAGAAACAAGAATCCTGATGATGAAATTAATGAACGATGCGAAATAAAATAATACCACAGATTGTGTTATGGGTTTAGGTTTATTTATTGACTGCACAGAAGGCGTAGGAAATTAAGCGTTCACCTGGTCGCTTCCTAGAAATATAATTTATAATTTACTTTTTTATTTAATAAAATTTAATTATTATGACTAAAGAATCCAGAATTTGTGAACTCGATAAGCATTACTGTTCGAACAGGTGTACACTTCACTAATATCGAATATTTCCTGCCATATTTTCTTGACGATAAACCCAATACGGTTACGTCAAGTTTTTTGTTCACACGATCTATGGTAGATAAGAGCTATTGACCTGCTATTGCCGACCAATATCAATAAAATCTGCAATTAATACCTCGTTATCGAGTTAAAGGAAGGTACGCGAGGTTTCACTCAAGTAAATACCTTATGCCCATATACGTTTATTTATTTATTATCTTGTCCGTCTGTCATTTCAGTGTGGTTTTTATGATTTTTTTGGTAATTAAAGTTGTTTGGGTAATTCTATTAACTGTTATTCTGTATTGTGGCTTCCTGTTGATTGAAATTAATTTTATATAATTAAACGTCAAAATTATACTACTTACTACTTTTTATAGATATACCATTAACTTGTCCAATTCAAAAGAAACGCCTGATTAAGAGATCTCACAATATTTCCACTTCCTACTGTATGATGAGTTAAACGATTGGCGAAGAAGATCATAGGTAAAATAACCTTTAGCTGTTTACGGTGATCAAACGCTGTCTAGCTTTCAAATTACTAGATTTCGTTAGTTTTATTTTAGGAATATATCAGTCAGCTGTTATCTTTGTAATTACTCGCTTTTTAGCCGTATTGCTTTAGACTTATGGTGTTTTCACCTTACCGGTGAAAACACCATAAGTATAAGTATAAAACACCATTTGAGCGGATTACTTAAAAGGCTATAGTGTCGTACAATGTATTCACATTGTGTATGAGGGTGTATGACAGTCATACTCGCTTCACCAGAACTATTATTTTTTAATTTTTATTTAATTATTTAATCCACCAACAGTTACATACAATAATTCATTACAAGATACACATAAATTATACGCTTAAAACTACTATTAGTATCTTTTGGTGATTTGGCAAATATTATATAGCTTTTAATCAAGGCAGGTAGAAATATATATTTCCAGTAGGGTGGAATATATTTAAAAGTGTAGTTTAAGTAAAACGTATTTATTTATTTATTACCAAAGCTGACTGAATGCATGCATTCTCTGCCAGACAGAAATAGAAATGTGATAGGTGCAAAAATAAACGCTCTTATTATAGTAATTTTTCCTTTGATTTCTTCCTCGTGCTTTCCCATGTTCTTATTTAATCTGTGCATTATAGTTAGATACTGTGAGAGTAAAAATTCATTATTTTAGTAGTGAAATAATAAAGTTGAATGAATACTCCACACATCCCCACGTAACATCTACACTAATGTATATTACTTAAATAATATTGAGTCGTTCTCATATTACGATAAATAAAATGATGGATAATTTCTTGCTTATCACTTTTTTTTGTTTAATTCATATAACAATTACCTATTCTTTTAAATTATTAATTTATATTTTTAACACATTTATAAATAAAGATCTTTAAATAGGGTTGAACTTCTTATTAAAGTTAAACCGACTATTTTCTACTTCCAATTTCAGATCAACCACAAGTCTGCGTTATGTTCTATTATCATTAGGACTACATATGTGACCCAAGTTTCAACAGAATCGGTGCTCAGATGAAAAGTGCATGAACAACAAGGCATTCTATTGTTTTTGACTCCTCGGATAATTTTTTATTCAAGTTCCGTGAAAATAGTAACTTAAATTTGTGTAGATGTTAGAAGATATGCGTATTAATAAATAAAAACATATACAGGTTTACTTGACCATCCTCTGTTGCCGGTTATAGATAAATTGTTGTTTAAAAAAGAATTTAATTTATGTATTTAGACATGGAACAGTTATACATATACGGAAACGACAGTGAGTATGTTAGCCTCAAACTAAAGGCCGAGTAAGGTGTCGACTAATAAATAATAAGTTATGAACTATTAATGCATTCACTTAGACCGGTAGCTACAGTTGTTAACAAATTGAAGGAAGTGCAAAATACTTACAATTACTACTACTTACTTACAGTGAATAACCGATAAGATAATAATTGTAGTAAGGTCTTATAATTTTAAAACATCGAGAGCGATATGATTGACTTGATGGTCGTTTTGGTTCAGTATAGTTTAAGTTATCGGGGCTTCGATTATCGGATCGAACTGATTGTTATTGTGTTTTTCTGTTTACAGATTCTCATTATAATCGAGTAGTCTTTAAATGTACCTAAAAGACGTAGCTGATGATATGATGTGCTTGTAATAGTAAACACCTTTGTGTATATATACATTCCTTGGGGAAAATTACTTCATTATATTCTTTGAGTAGAGTTACTGTTGCGATATATCGATTGGGTCAAGTTCCTTAACTGTTGCATTGCCAGCTTGGAAAATAAAAAACAAGACTGAAATTAAAAATGTAGAAACAAAAGACGCCCGACGTCGATCGATGTTCTTGTTTTAATAATACATATTTTTAGTACAAATGGCCTTTATAGCAGAAATATAAATAGATGACGTAGTAATGAGTCATGTAAGCACATGATTGCTATGGTAATTATGATGTACATTCACTTTCAAATGAGATTGTGCACAGTAGCTGGATTAACTATTTAAGATTTATATCTCTTCTATTGCTTACTATTTTTTGCCCGCGGCTCCGCCCGCTCGTTTATCACGCTAAAAAGTAGCATATGTTACTCGCTGATGACCCAACTAACTTTAGGCCTATTTCAGTACTGCCAGTATTTGACAAAATTTTCAAAAAAATAATGTATGATCAGTTACAAGTTTTTTTTTAATATTAATAATTTATTACACAATGGACAATTTGCTTTTACAAGGAGTCATTCCACCACTGATGCCAGCCAGTGTTGAGCTTATAAAAAATATATTTGATGCATGAAAAGATGAAAAGATTCTCTGGGTATCTTTAGAGATTAATCTAAAGCTTTTGATTGTGTTGTTCATTAAACGCTAATCAGGAAATGATAGCACTATGGTATCAAAAATAAAGCACTGGAACTTCTTACTTTATAACTAACTAATAGGATTCAGAAAGTTGATATTAATGGTGAACGGACTCCAAGCTCTGTGGTAGAAATAGGCGTTCCAGAAGGTTCTATTCTCGGCCCATGTTTTTTAAAATATATATTAACGACTTACCTCACCTTGTGATTGTGATCACGAGATTGTGTTGTTTGCAAATGCTACGTCACTATTATTTAGACTCAAACGCATACTTACTAATTTCACAGGCGTAAACAGCGCCATTTCGAAAGTGGTTCATTGATTTGACTTTAACAATTTATTTTGAATGAAAAAAACTAAGTGTATACGGTTCACCACGCCAAACGTCAAGCCAGTGAAAACCACTGTAATGACTAAGGATATCGAGTTAAGCCTTGTGGTAACGACGACATTGTTAGGAATAACATTAGATTCTAAGCTACAGTAAATTATCGAGTAGGCTTAGACCAGCAGCATACGCAGTTAAAAAAAAATCGAGAATTGACTGATATTGATATAGCACTATTTTTTAAATCAGTTATTTTCATAGCATAATGTCGTACGGTATTCTGCTATGGGGGAATGCAGCCGACATTCAAACTATTTTAGTGCTGCAAAAGAGAGCTATTCGAGCAATCTATAATTTAGGCAATCGTTGTTCCTGGAGGCAAATTTAAAGAAATAAACATAATGACAGTGGCAAATAATATATATATTTTCATATATATATATACATGAAAATGTAATAGATGGGCTCCAAAAGATAAATAAGTCATTTCAAGGTTAATGTAATAATATAAACAAATAATAATAATAGTATAAACAAATTTAAATCCTCAGTAAAAAGTAAAGTATGGCAGAAAGCCTATTACTAGGTACTAGAATACAAAAATGCTTGGGATTAATTTTTTAATTTAGCACAGGCTATTTCGTAGTGGAAATGTGATGTGGGCTAGTGTGTCTTTATTTAATTTTCCATTTTTTTTATGTTTTACTTACTTCACTTTCTTTTTTCCATATCTTGTTTTGTTTTCATTGCATTTTTACCTTTTAGTCCTTAAAATGTACATACTGGTACACATCAAAACAATTTTGTGTTTATTTAATAATGCCATTGTTTGTATCTGTTAATAGGGAATATGCATGTATTTTTTTTTTAAACAATTCTACTTATTATTACATTACCAAAAATAAATATAACACATCCGAAATATAAACCGTTAAGCAAAAAATTTTTTATTAAAATCACTATAATTTTGTTGCAATTTGAACACGTCCATTTTTGTGACGTCAGATTACACTTTCAGACGAATTCGATGTCAACAACGGAGTGAAGTTCACAAAGTTTGTGAAAGTTAAAAAAGTGAGTGATGAAAATTAACTTATTACCATGGAAAAGCCAATAAAAACTTATTATAAATATAGTGCCGTTCCTTTGTGCCCAAATAATATCAAAACTGCACCTGACAAAGTATATTCAGTCATTGTGTTGAGTCTTTCTACACGGGAATTTAATAATTTAACACTGAAAACGTATTAGTTATTAACTTAAAATGAAACAAATAATCACCAGAAACATTCAAAAATAATTGTATGGGTATCTTTTTTTAGCAATAAAAATTACAAATATAAATATTTTGTCCATTTTGGTGTCACGTGCATATTCCCTATTAAATAAGAGTGGCCGTGAGTTTGTTTGCTCTTTCTTCTTATTAGACTCAACCCCTTGGAAATGGGCGGTTGTAAATAAAAAGATTTTGGATAGGTACATATACTTTCATCTAACAAGCACTGACTATTGTACTGAGTTTGTATTTGTATAAGAACAATACAACTTTAGTTAAGTTAGAGTATTATGATAATAATATGGACGTATGCGTACACTGTTAAGGTGACGAGGGTCGGTGTTGCTACATCTCCACACTGACAATTTTTTTTTATTTAATTTAAAGAGACGATGTACGAGTACTAACGGTTATTCGGTTCATAAGTTTTTTTTAGAAAAAAGGAGATGTCAATTTTGTTTTTTTTTTTTATTAATTATTTCAAATATATTATATATAAATAAGATAATTTTAATATACATAGCATTTCCTTACCTTACAATCCCCTAAAATTTCGAAGTAATAGATCAATCACAACTAAGAGGCTAAAATCACACAGCAGTTGGTACGGCTTATTGCCTGCACTTACCTGAAACAAATAAAAAAACCATTAAATATGGTTTACAATAAGAATTATGTGGAAAAAGTTTCTTAAAAATATCTTAACTCATTTAAATCAGACAAAAAAATTACTAATTATTAATTTCAGCTAAAAATGTTTTGCTTGTATGTTATTGTTTTCGTCCCTTTATCTATACTAATAATATAGAGGTAAAGTTTGTGAGTTTGTATGTTCGGGGTAATCTCAGGAACTACCCGTCCGAATTGAAAAGTTCTTTTACTTTTGGATAGCTCTTTTATAAAGGTAGGATATAGGCTATATAAGATTATGTTACGACCAATAAGAGCCGGGTACCAATAAAAATAATGCGAATATATAACAACTAGGCTCTTCCAATATATAACAGATAATAATATTATTCTTCTTTTTACTATTGCCTTAGAAGTACAGTAAAATACGATTTTATAAAATTATTAGTGTGAAAAGATAGCCACTGAAGAGTACAATTACAAGTACATTGTGACGTAGAAGTCTAAGTGGTTTAAAGGTCAAACTGATTAAGCTGTTAAACTTTTGTGACAGTTCAACTTGCGTCAGATGCTGACGTCACGTTATGGAGTAACATTGACATTTAGGAACAACGGTTATTAAAACGAAAGTATTGTTGGGACTAAAGCAAATAGGCAGAACTATTGGTTATTTAATAACGTTTAGTCTAGTTACCCGATTGAAGATATTAATCAACCACAGAGAAATAATATTATTATCTATACACTGGGTTTGGATTACTTTCGAGGGAGTCACCAAAGTTAAGTTTCTGCAGATTAGGAAGTTCACTCTCATGGCATTGATTTTTAATGTGTCATCACGCGCTTGCCTATCAATCTGAAGTTTTTAACTCATAGAACTCGTAAGATAAAGTGAGTCTCGTCTTAAATAATATAATAGTATCAGAAACTGGACAAAATCAACCCAAACATCAACCATGATTTGCAACACCGCTTTAAACTATTTTTCTAGCTTAGCTATTTGTGTGTGATAATGTTCACGCAGATCGTGACACTGAAAGTCGTGACCAGCTCCAAATAGCATTATGTACACATTCACATGTAGATATAATTGATCGTTTTATTTTTTTCCGGCTTTAGGGACCCGGCGGCTATACATTGATTTTTGTTTTGATTCGATTATTACGCATGTCCGATTATTACTTTTAGGCTCTAATCGTTGCTTTCATCTAGCCTTTTCTTTTGCGGCATTAAAATTTCGACTGTTTCACTGTTTTGTGCACATTGTTGGTTTCTGCACATTATTTTCGTTCTTTTACTACAACGAGTGCATTGGGGTCTTATGTATTGCGAACTCAAGTTGAAAGTGCTAATAGATGCTTAAATTTTTGTAATATTCAAAAGCATTTGTAGATTTATTCCTTGCGCTTTAATTAAGAGAGTTATTTAGGGGTTCAGGTAGCACATATGACATGGGCCAGTGTTTGAAATTGGATTGATTCGCTTGTCATTATAAAAACACATTAAAAGTTACAACCTCAGTAAGATCTATTTACACAACTTTAAATAAAGTACTACTACTAAATAAACTGATAACTTTATTTTTTTTTACTAGTAAGACTGCATCCTGCCAAATTTCATAATTCTAAGTCAATGAGAAGTAGCCTATAGGTGTTGGTAAACCTGTGAAATGTTAATATATAAAGCTCTAAAGCTGTATCTTTTGATTGTTTTTATTTTAGAAGCTTAATTTTGTGACAAATATCTGACTGATCGATGAGAAAAGTTGTCTTGAGAGACAGACAATGAAGTGCTACTATAAGAATACCTTTCTTCTTTTTGAGAAACGGTACCCTAAAACTAGTATTATTAAATAGGCATAAGTGTTTACAGTGTGTTTTCTTCGTTCTAAATCAAAGTATAAATCATTGCAATGAAAGGAAAGCTAAGGTCCACTAGTCAATTAGCTAAAACAAGTTGATCCTAACAGCTCTAGCCTATTCACAAGAGGTAATTTTTTTATATAATTAGTTGTGCAAACTAATTTGAACCATATTACTTACAAGCCAAAGCATTTACTTAAGAAACTAAATGTTTACCCGCTGTAAACTAATACTATGTGTGTATAACATCTATAGTATCTCCTGGTGCTAAGCTTTTCCTTTTATATTGTTAAAGTTTGGGTTATCGCTCGTTAGTCGTAAACTTCCAGATTGAAGCACCGAAGTGTCCAAGTATTGTGGTTTACCAAAGTGGTCAAGTTTTGGCGCCGGTGCTATTTATAGACAAGCGGTGTGTTTTATTTCGACATAAAAACTTTTAGATTTAAGAACCATAGATTTTCTGCAATTGCATAGTATTCTGTAGGCAGATAAGGTAAAACAGATTTTTTCTTCCTCATCATCATCATCAGGCTATTGCAGTCCACTGCTGGACATAGGCCTCTCCCATTGCACACCACTTAGATCGATTTTGGGCTTCTCGCATCCAGCTCCTGCCAGCCATCTTGCGCAAATCGTCACTCCACCTGGCCTGTGGGCGTCCTACACTACGTTTGCCGAGACGCGGTCTCCACTCAAGAACTCGTTTTCCCAAACGTTTGTCGGTTCTGCGGCTAATATGGCCAGCCCGCTGCCACTTCAGCTTGCGCTAATATGGCCAGCCCACCCCACACTGTTGGACTATTAGCTCCTAAATCCAAGGGGATTTTGGATTACCGACTCAAGCTCAAGCTTATCTCATTATCTAATGTAACAAAATCTGCAATGAACACAACTTAAGAATAGTTGTAGCTGATCAAAAGTTCTATTAACCTGCCATACTCCTAAACAGTTTGCGCATATGACATAACTAAAATACATTGTATCACACATTGGTCCGAGTCCGCCACACTAAAAACATTGGTCGCATAAATGATGTTATTCGCTACTAAACGAGACAAGGCATAATATCGGTTCATTAGAACCGAACCGACCACCAACCGAGGTAGTAACCGCACACATTATTAAACTGTTGTCAGTATTTAAAACACGAGATATACGTACGATTTGTATGAAATACTTGCTATTGTGAGTCCTAGATGCTATTCCCTTTCAAAGCAGATTGTTTTTCGGGTTCAAAAAAATCTTATTACCGACAAGGAGTCCGGAAAGTTGAGTACGGATAGTGTTTAAGTCATTACCCTACATACCTATTGTTAATATAAATTTAAAACCTCCCCAATGAAATTTACTGCATGGATGGCGTAGTAGTTTAAGCTTCCTACTGCGTTGAGTGTACTAGGTTCGATCCCCACATAGGACACCACTTTGTGTGATCCACATCCAAATTATTGTTCTGAGTCTGGGTGTGCTTTGTGTCCGTTTCATGTATGTTTTTAAAGGATATATATTCCCAAAGTGGTCTTTAATACAAACATAACAATTATTAGGGATTTAAAAAAGATACAGTGTATTCTTTACTGTTTTCATGTTATGTCAGGGTCCTTCTTGGTCTCAATCAAAAGAGCTGATTACCAACATGACAATATCAAAAATCATCTTTTATAAGTCAAATTATTTAAATATTTGAATAAAATGTTCAGAGCGATGATTTTTTTAGGTAGATTTGTTGCATGTTAATGCTATTACTGTATGCGATTTTAAAAATTTAAGGAATCAAGATTATAATGGTATAACAGAATTAAGTATCTATATAACAGTTAGAACTCGCCAATCTCTGCTGTAGAAAAGCTGCGTTGTGAAACCTAACGAGTTGTAACGACAGACAGTCATACCATAAAATCCTAATGAACACGGGTAAAATTATGTTTAAAAACATTACGTAAAATTACGATTTACGAACTAAATTCATTAGCTTAATATTCAAGCTTGTTATAATTAAAAGAAAAAATTAACTCGGATATCGAAGTACACACCATGTAAGCTTCAGCCTTATAGCCTGTCGATGGGTACATGTCATTTTAATTAAAAACTATACGTTACCTCTCCTTATATAGCACGCTTGTCAGATCAGGTCCTATATAACGGCTGCCTGCAAAGCGGGCCTATTTTGCATAGTAAAGCCCGCCTGATTGGACTATAAATATTGTAGGAACGTCGATATAAATTGAAATAAAACATGATTGTGAAACTGGTGGAAATTGAAAGTGTTACAATATTGAAATAAGAAATATTACCTTTGTCACGTCTTAGGCCCGCATCAGAGGTATTCGTCTATGTCAAGGATACATTCATAGTGAAAAAATATAAAAAAAAATAGTTTAAAAAAACGAAAAAAACGCTTTTATAGAAAACCAAACTAAAAAATAGAAAATAAATTTTAATAAATTTGAAAAAAAGCGTGGTGTGCTTTTTACTATTGACAACAGACACCAAACGCTTTTTTTCAAATTTATTTAAGTTTTTTTTAACTATTTTTTTTAAATTAGTGTATTGTCGTCGGTCCTTGATATATCTACAAAGTTTGAACAAATTCTGACCGTTTAAAGTCAGTCAAAATCACGCCCAAAGGAGTCGGTTACAAACATACAAACAAACATATAAGGGAAGCTAATATAAAGCGTGTCAAAAATATAGTGATATAATGTTTCGAAATAGCATATAAATCACAATTCCTAAAGTATCGAAACTTTTGGCAACATGACTTTGTTGGTTTTCTTAGAATTCAATATTAAGCCGGCAGGCAGACATATTAAGAAAAAGAAGACTACTTAAGTTATCTTCATGATAATTAATTAATCAATCATTTATTCATTCCTGAACATAATACACATTCATGTAACATCTAAGGTATCATTGGATGCAAAATAATGACTGTTTACTGTCATTCAATAATATAGTGACACTCATATCAGTTCATGGATGATGATGAGAAGATGGATTTGTGCAGTAATTTACGTCGCACCCCGAAATCATAAAGAATTTTTTTATACAACTATTATATGAAATTCAAAATACTCATGGCAACCTTCTCATTCTGAAAGGTAACTAATAACCGTATATACCGCTTATAAACACCTGTAACTCCAGCGATTAACCGTGGCTGGTTGCCAACTTTATCCTATCATATCGAAAGTCATATTTTATTCAACATGCGAAGTAAGTTGATTTTGTAAAATTTACAGTGAACGCAATCACTTGTCAGCTACTTTAAACTTTAATTAAACAAATACAGGAGTGAATTCCCGAATTTAACCGTGATGATGAATGAGTTTTGTTGTTTGTACAATTAATATATTTAATTAAAAATTAATTTATTTCACCGAATAAAATAAAGTACAGACGTCGGCGCGTCGGTTTAATTACTGTTGAGCGTCGTTTTGAAGTGAAATGTAGTGAGTAGGTGCCACTTTTCTACTCGGTTACTGAAATACAATCAATAAAGTACTCGTATAATATACTACAACCATAAATCCGGATACGAGTACAGTGCCACTAGGAAGGAAGCATATGTGTTTAATTGATTATTTTTAAGAATACTTGTTCTAGAAGCAACATATTAAGTTATATATATATTTATAAATATATTTAAATCCTAATGTTAAGTATGTTTTGTTTTATGATTTGTAGTTAATAGAAAAGTTACTGCTTACATTGACAATTTTCACTTATTTTCTGACTACATTAAAACAGAGTTACGGTTTTTGGGTCCATACTGACAGTATCCTCCACCATGTTTCTGATCTATTTCAATAATTATAATCTGTCTAAACTCCAACTCTACAGATAAAAAAAACACATTGGTCTTCTGTTCAGTGGTGATAGCTGGGCAGAAGTTTTCATCAATGCTCTGATAGGGTTTAATAGGGTCAGCTCTTAGCTGTATTTCAAAAATCAAATATTTAACGTTCGCTTACAAAAAAAACCCACTGCCCCCAGTGTCACTGTCCATCACGGCTCATCAATGCGAAACTAACCAGATATCCTGCACCTGCCCTATCTTACAGAGGTCTGAAACTGTTAAGTACTTAGGTGTAATAATCGATTTGATTCTCACCTTCAAACCACACATGGAGATCTTTGTGGCAAGGTTGCGTACCTAAACTAATTTAGACACAACCAACCGACGCATAATTAAAACGGTTTATTTTAGTTTATGCCAGTCGTTGATCGAATATGGCATTATATAGTGGGGGGGAGCTGCCAAGATCACTCTATTGGAGGCTGAGCGGGCATAGCGTGCAATTCTGAAGGTGAGGCAATGTATGCGACAAACAGAATTTGCTTACTGATGCCTCTAGGAACTTCTTTTGTTTTGCCGTCCCATATGTCTATAATTAATGGAATAAAATATTAGGTCTTTACCTATGAAATTGCCGTTTTGTATGCAATAAGTGAAAGTACTTATTTTTTCAAACTTTTTTATTTCTGTTATTCGAAGTAATCACCTATGCAATCGACGCATCTTTGCCAACGCATTGGCAGTTTATTGATGCCCTTCTTGTAAAAATCAGCTGGACGGGAGGCAAAGGCATTCATTTAAAACTCTTCAAAGGCATTTTGTACTGCCTCTCGGGAATTGAATTTTTTACCCACTATAAAGTTGTCTAAATCTTGGAAAAAGTAATAGTCGGTAGGTCTGGTGAGTATGGTGGATGAGGGAGAGCTTCCAACCCCAGCTCTTGCAGCTTGGAGACTGTCTGTTGCGCAGTATGGGGTGGCGGAGGAGTAAAGGAGCAGTGAAAGCAGCAGCAGTGAAGGAAAGCTGGTTGCAGATGTAACAACCAGACCTTGCACCTACCGAGTATTACTTTTTCCAAAATTTATATTCAATATGAAATATATAAAAAATAATTCACTGAAATGATGATGAGTATTTAACCTTCCTCAGTGAATATTTTATCCAATACATAAAGAATTTCGAATCCGATAGAGAGTTCTAGATATAAGCGTGTTTTTAAACAAACATAGAATAAAAATCCTTTTAACTTTATTATATTAATAAAAGCAAATCAAACTCTTCGAATACTCTATCTCTCTTTTACACATAATAAAGATCACATAGAGTCTTAGACAAACTAATTTTCCCTAGATCCGCCACCGTACGCGACCAATTTAACAGTTAGTTCACAAAGTTCAATTTAATCAAGACACCACGTGCAATCAGAACTGAGACGAACTTACAGGATGTCGGTTAGCCCCCGACGTTATGAGGATCAGTAGTAGCTCAGTATGTATTAGTATGCGTCTGTCGTACTGTCGCGACTTCGATGTACGACTAGAGCGTGTCCAGACATTGTCGGTATGAAGAATTAAAACTAGCTTTGCTTACTATATTTAAACATATTATATATTTTTAAACATTTACAGTAGCATGTAGCAAACAACCTCCGTGTGGCGACGGAGTAAGAATACGGATTGTCACCACCCCTATTCATCCCGTGGGTGTCGTAAGAGGCGACTAAGGGAGCAAACTACGCAGGACAACAGCACTGCAAAGATAAGGAAAACTTGAAACAAACCCTATACCAACCCGTCTGGCCAGCGTGGTATAGTAGGCCAAAACCTCCTTTCTAAGAAGAGGCCTATGTCCAGTAGTGGACTGTTAGGGGCTGTCGATGTAGTAAACAAAAACATGGGCTGTTGAGAGTTAACGATTTTTAATGCCCATAAAAGCTGACAACATTGCGCTCTCCTAGTTGCACTGATTCATACTATCATGGTCATTTTCACTTGATAAGTTATTATAAACGGGATATTTAGCATATTTATTTTTGTAAATATCCTGTTTATAAGATAACCTATCCTAATTTTTTGTTTAAACCGTATGTGTCTTCATTGATTGCAATGCGCACGCATAAGATATTCGCTTTACTTTTCAATTTTACAATTTAAACGTATGGAGGAACGACATTGAACTGCAAACTGGCATACACCCGAATGGGATACTTACCATTAATACAAGATGTCTGTAGAACCGCATTAGTATTATTTAGTTACCTTGTTAGTTAATAGGGTTTTTATAGTTTTATCACTTATTTCTACTATGTAGAACTAAATAAAAATACAATGGAAATTCTAAAAATTCACCAAGAGGTTTCCAGTGTAATTAAAAATTGTCTTATCGTCGATACACCGTCTTTTTCAGACAGTGAACAGTCTTTAGACTGTTCACTTGTTTTGGTGCACTTATTCGACTACTATTCGGCTTTTAGCTAGCACTAGCATTGGTATTAAAATTAAGTACTAAAGGGTATCTCAGTAAGAGAACAATTTTTAAATTTAGACTCATTTTTTTTCGTGCACGTGGCAACTCTGAAATTTGACAGCTGTTACCTATGTTTATTCCGATTATTAAAAATGGAGCACTTTTCGAAAGAACAACGGGTTATAATTGTGAAAACTCATTACAAAAATGGGGAAAGTTACACTGAAACTGAGTCGATTATGGATACTAAGATTACTTTGCGTCAACGTACCGGTCAGTCTCTTGAAAACGAGTGTCGCCGAAAACCCGAAAACATCTCAACCAGTTCAAGTTTCACGAAGCACTACGCAGATACTATAAGATTCAGCTAACTCAGGAGCTTAAACTAGCAGACCACGGAAAGCGCCGGCAATTCGTTTAATGGGTAATAGAGCAAAGTGAAGTCGATGCCAATTTTTCGAAAAAAGTCATCTCCGATAAAGCGAATTTCCATCTGAATGGCTAGTGAATACACAAAATTGTCGAATTTGGGGCTCAGAAAATCCTCATGCAATCCATGAGAAACAAATGCACCCACAACGAGCAGCTGTCTGGTGCGGATTTTGGTAATGCAGCGTGATTTGGCCTTCCTCTTTTAAAGATGAGGCCGAAATTGCAGTGATTGTGAACGGCATTCGTTACAGAAATATGATAACGAAGTTCTTGTGTTCTTGTGTCAACTGGAGGCTATGGATCTGGACAACATGTTTTTAGCAAGACGGCGCCACCTGCCACACCGCGCATGAAACAATCGACTTATTGCAGCAACGATTTCTATAACACATTATCTCACGAAATTCTGACCTCAACTGGCTACTAAGAGCGTGCCGTGAGGGCCATTTGTCGGACATTTTATTCCATACTTGATCGGAACATGTCTTCCTTACAATCGGACCGATACGACCTTCAAACCTTCAAGAAAATGGTGTACTTCTCAAATGCCGGCAACGCGCTTGTGACTACTGAGTTGCAGGCGTTCATGGCGGCGGTAGTTGCTTTCCATCAGGTGACCCGTCTGCTCGTTTGCCCCCCGTTCCATAAAAAAAGAAGTACCAGCAGGTCCTGGCCGCAATACTCGAAAAGTCCGGGCTCAAGCATCTGTATGACCATTCTGTTATTGCATAAACAGGCCACCGTAATATCCTAACTAATGAAATCAATGAATAATTTCAATTAAAATAAGCTATGAAATATAATTCCCGATATCGAGACGTACTACTTCCACTGCTGTGCAGTATTACCTCTTAAGTAATAAACCCTTTAATTAAGATTCAATTGCACGGTATGTCTTAAATATTCATCAAGACATCACTAAGCCGCCATCATTACTTCATTAAGCTCCGTAGTACAAAGTGTTTTTCCAACAGAGGGAAACTCGGAAGGCCCATTATCATGAACTTGAATCAGTTACACGAATAATTAAATGTCATCAGTACGAGGAAATATTTCCCGATATTAAGTTCTGATTAAAATATTTACCTGCTATGAGTAATAGGTTATTGTGTTCATTGAATTTCCATTTACATTTCGTAACAGGTTAAATACTATTACGGCATTTATAATTACTCCAGCGGGTTTTCTCCATGTAAAGCATGTACATTAGGATAAAGTTTCCCTAAGTTATTGTTCTGCCAATAAGCTTAAGCAATAAGCAAATATCCTAAGCTTACCTGTCCTTTGCATCCTTAAATGAATAAGGGCAAAAACATAGTCGAACTCATCCGAAAATCACAAAATAATAGTAACTACACACATCTCACACATAGCCGTGTGTCTAGTATTCGACAAACTGTAGGTTTTCGTATCAAATAAAACCTCTTTTCTTACTTAAAATGTTGATATAATTGTCTAAGATAACATTTACAGTATATTCTAGAAGAATTTTCGTAAGTAATGATTTGCGTTTTTGGCAGTGAAAAAATATTGCCTTCAAAAAAAAAAATGGCTGTCGCATAAAGATCGATTCTTGATTGTCTGTGGTTAGATTGTTTTAATAGGCGTGAACACCGTGTAATTCCAAACTAGGCAGAGCCTGTACTATATTAACCAGACCGTTGATAACCATACCACCTGCTGGGCTGCCACTGCTGGGAATAGTCCTCTCCTTAGAAAGGAGGTTTTGGCTTACTATACCACACTGGCCAGCAGGTTGGTAAAGGGTTTGTTTCAAGTTTTCCTTCTCTTTGGAGTACTGTTGTCCTGTGTAATTTACTCCCTAAAACATACTTACATATTCCTAATTAGCTACCATAGATAAATTAGACCCAAAGCTCTGGTTTAACTGTCAGGATCACGAGCCACTTGACGAACCTGCTAATCAACCATAAAATAAGCGAATAACCATAAAGGCAACTTCATTAGCAATATTAAAGAGATTTAGCGTTATCTTTGTGATAGTGGTAAATAGCTCTCAGCGGTTTTAGTTAGTTTACATCCCGTTCTAGGTTCCCTAAATGGTCAAACCCAGTTCGTGATTAGCTAACAGTGAAATCTCTATCAGGGTTGCCAGTCGGAGCTATAATTGTACCAAGACGTCCTCAGGCCATCAACAACATTGATGAAGGGCACTATTGTTTATATAGTAGAATACATTTAAAATAATGTAAAATAATACAAAATGTATATACCTAAGTGTAGTCCGTTCTTGAAATAGATTTAACAACTTACGGATCGGTAGTCGGGGACGCCAACATTTTACTTTACCGAGAATAACAAAATAAACAATTTACCAACTAGAACTTTTTGTTTAGCTTCTATTACGATCAACTACATACATAAAAAACAAATTTGATGAAAAACTTCAAACATTTTTCGTTAGACTGAGAAGTCTCAACACAAACATAAAAATAAAAATAAATTGCTATTCGAATATTAACAACATACGGTAGTAAACTTATACAATGTTATTAGCAAAGAGTCGGAAAACTTAAAAATGTTTAGGGTAAATGAACCTTTGCGGCGAGACGCGCTGAGGAGCGCGCGTGCCCAAAAGGGGAGAGAGGAGCACCAAGGGAACATGGGGGTTCTCACACAGGAGGGCGTCATCCATCCGCCGTAGATGCCCCGGGGCACGTCGGGGTACCAGGGATTCCTTTCTAGAGTACACCTGCCTCCCCGGCTACTGGTGCCCGAGACGGCGTGCGGTTTTTAGTCGGTTCGAGTCCGACATAGCCACCGGTAGGTGGTATCAGAGGGGATTTCCGCACGGAAAAAAAAGGGTAACTGAACCTAAACGTTTATATTTATATGGATTTTGCGGTAACTTAAATACCAAAATTATCGATATTTAAGTTAACGGAAAATCCATCGGTGAAAAACAATTCGGTTTTGCTCAAATAATTAAAAAGAGGTTTTAGCCCTTAATTAAAAAATATAATTCTTAATGAAGTGCCTAAAATTATTTATTTTAACCTAATCACCGCTTAACGGATTCCTTTTTGTTCAATACGTTTGTAGAAAAATTAAATTAAAAACAGAAAATTCGTACAAAACGAAACTTTACTTAAACTACCGTTTTAGAAACTGTTTCACTCTTCATTTTTCCTGCTATTGGACTCTAAAACCGTTGCAAGCGACTAAACCGTTTCATTTATAAACATTTTATGAAAAGATAACGTTTAAATGAAACAAAAATGTAGTTTAATACGTAACTCTTGCATAACTGGCACACTTAGACTTAAATATGTGATTTAATGTTACTAGTTATCAAAGTGAAAGTAGGTATAATTTTTACTTGCATTTTATGATTTATCATCCGTCCAGCTTTTAGACGGGACAAGGGAAAAATAAAATTTGGGGAAAGGAAAACGAATAGGAAAAGGAAAGTGTTATCATAAACTGGCCACATACATCAGCATTTTATAACATAAAAAATGACCATTGTAAAATTTGGAATAGATTAGGAACACATTAACAATAATCTTCGTGGTTGCGACAATATACTCGTACAACTTCGGTGTAAAATATTGACCTAAGTAGGCCCATTACAAATCTGGAAAGGGTATGATAGTGATCACTATACATACTATTTTGCCCTTGTATGGTAAGATAGATTTATAAGTTGTAATGTATCTGACAACGATGGATGACTAAACTAATATTAAGATGTATTACGATACGGCGACGCATAAATTCTAAGATATCGACCGTGCGGGTACAGTTTCCATATAGAGTAATCATGTTAACGGAAAGCCATGAATTGTTGTTCACACGAACACAAGGTTCCATATTGTAACTACGATTTGTGACTTATGGGATTTTAGCCAAACATGAGTTTTTTTATATGTAAAAAGTAATATTTTTTTATAAATAATAAAATAATATAGTCGTCGCAATTGATTTGATCATTTTATTACAGGTACTAGTTTACGTTCAAATCAAGCGTTAATAGTAATAGTGACAACACAACAACAACGAAGAGGAACTTAGTTTGCAAACTATGTTATATTTATTTTAATATGTTGTTTAGAAAAGTGCACATTAAACAGGAAAAGTATTTAAAAAATCAAGTCTGTGGGAGAGCCGTGCTTTCTCACAAATGGTCCGCGTCGACCGGACTGATACCATGGCCTCACGGAAACCCGTAATTAAGCAATTCCTTCGTTGTTTTTTAACGAGTGTAGTAGTCTACAACTCCCCCGGGGGGTTGGCAGAAAAAGGGCGCCAACGGACTTGTGATGCCTGAGTTGTATGTGTCTATGGGCAGTGGTAGTCATTTACCATCAGTTACAGACAACAGATAATGTATCACACAATAACAAGTGACAACGTACAATTTCAAACCTGAAGTCCAATTAAAACTAAACACATCCAGAATCGCGGTAATAGATCTTCAGTTAGGTGTTCAAATGCAAAAAAGAAAAATTAAAAACGATGAGATACAGTAAATTGACTAATTAGTTATATCTACAATGTGTTACAATAGTTTTACATTTAAGTCTGCCCCTGGTGGGTATAGACCAACCACGAAAAAAAAATATTTTACTGTATGTATAGCAATCTGTGTGTGAAAGTAATCAAATGAATGAATTGCTTCGAGAACTAAGATTGTGAACATTGTCACCCTACATTTATTGATGGCATTATAAAACTAATTTTATGTAAATCTATTGACTAAGTTTATAATTGATAGTTTTGATGGTGTCGAACAAAAGAAATATATGTTTTTATAAATTGCCATAAATTTTATTCATATGAGGTAAGCCTTATATATATTTAAGCAGTTACAAAAAGTTAATGGCAATAAAACAACCTACTCCTTTTTGACTTAACATCTTTTATATCGTTAATGAGGCAAAGCTGGTCCCTTTGAAATGGATAAATAGAAATGGTTCAGGCATATTCCATTTTAGGGGGATTAATTTAGGTCGTTAAACAGATGACATCCATATAGGTCAATAGGTACATTTACATCTTTAATCCCCTAAGGGGTGGATTAAGACGTAAATAACCACACCAAAGTTTATCGACTTCGATTTTAGTCCCAGTTTCGTAATAGCGGACAAGCCTAATAAAAATAAACATACCCGTATATTTCTAAATCCATAAATATTTATATAAAAATGTTATATAGTTGGTTTGTGAACGCTTCAAAAACTCAAAAAGTTCTGCAACGTTAAAGCTCAAATTTTGACATGATATACAAACCGCTTAAAAGATTTTTTTTGATCTATTTTTCACTTCAGCTTTTCATCAATGCAAACCCAATGTGCCACACCGTGACAGGGTACATCTAGTATATTTTAGATAGAATACACCTATTTATATATAGTAGTAATATTTAGCAGTAGTAGTAATTTTTATAAGCAACGTTAAACTTTTAAAAAAACTTATGCCTAACTAACTAAATACCGTAGCGCAGAATGGGAACATACTAAAAAACGAAGTCAAATATCTTAAAGATACTACGAAAAAAAGGTACCACAGTTACGCTCGAAGTCTGCATCAACTTCAATTGTGTTCTAAAATTCAACGACCGTCCTGACAGAAAACCGAGGGCCGAGTGTAACTTTGTTTCACGCTCTGGATGGCGAGCGCGTACGGAGTTGCGATTGGTTCAGATTTCAGTGCGGGCCAATGGCAGCAACGAACGCGCTCACCGTGACGATCGAGTAGAAGTGAAATAAACTCGCACTTGGCCCTCATGTGTTAAGCAATTCTTACGTTGCTTTTCGTTAAGTGAAGTTACCGGATGCCAATCCTTCTAATTCTAAGGAGTGGCACTCAAAGAGCGCGAATATACCTTTATCTCTTTAGTTATAGACTTCCACTTACCCAATTCACCACCATTACCACTTGAAAAAATAAAAAATCGTAACTCTAAGACTAAAATATAATGACTGCCTTGGTGGCGCAGTGGTAGCATAAGCGACTGCTGTGCTGAGGTCTTGGGTTCGATTCCCGGGTCGAACCAAATGTTTGTATGATCTGCCAATATTTTTTTCGGAGTTTGTGTATTTTCGATGAATGATATGTATGAATTTACAAAAAAGTATTTAAGTATTCTATCAGTCAATCTAGCTTTCATAGTACAAGCTCTGCTTAGTTTGAAACCAGATGGCGCTGTGTGTCAGATGTCCAAAATATTATTATTACTATACCCTTGTAATGTCACCGGCTGCAATTAAAGCACAAATACCATTTACCTAACAGGGATTGTAATAGAGCGTGCTGGGATAAAAATAAAAGTGCTTTTCAAAAAAAACAATGTATTTTCTAGCATGGTGGCACCTCATTAATATTAATAGAAAATTATTACTGTGTTAAAATGCAAATCATAATAGGCCCACCTATTATGATTTGCATTTGCATTCGCATAGTCATACGTTCACTGACTCGAAGATTGATGGATTTCGTGCCACAACAACAAATTAGTAGCCCTGACAACGATACCTTCGAATTTACTAAATTTATATAAAAAATAATTAAACAAGTCACCTGTACATTTTATGCTTATAAAAATTACCATAAAATGTACAGGTGACTTCTAAATGACGACATATACATATGTAAGCCTTAAGTAATTATAAAAATATTTAAATTGGTAATTTAATTTAAGCAAAATGGTTAAAAACGCTACACCTCGCAAGTAGTATCTAATTATGGTTAACCCATTGCTAAATTTGTCACTCCTTATCATAATAAGTTTGCAATTTCCTAATCAAACTTCGATCGACTTCACTGAAATTATACAACCAGATATCAAAGCAAGAGACCAAAAGTGGAAAAAGAGTTTCGTACGAGTAATATATATCTAGCATGTTTAAAGCAACCCGAACAATGTAGTTAAAAACATATTTTCCCATTCATTCCAACTACAAATTTAAGTTTTAAAATATTTAGGTACCAAAGATTGAGAGATTTACTTTAAGAAAATAGACTTCTATTACATTTTCCTGTTATCTAAAAATTTCGCTTTTCGTTTAATTATCTACCGTAGCGCGAGTTTGCCTTCACAAACTTCTAACCAGAGAGACATGCCGTAAAATAACGAACGATTTTCTCCAACCAATTCCACGTCTGCCAAGCCACTTACACTGAATATTAGCCGGAAGCATCTACATCTCCCCTAAAAGAATTACATTAGTGCACAACCGGCAAGTTTGCTGCTCACACACCTCTTGCATTCCGGCTTAAGCCGCATCTTTTTGAAATTAAAAAAAAAACATATTTTTATCTTCACATATAATATCAATACGTCATCTCCAGTTACTAATTAATTTAACACATGTAATAAACACATATATTATCTTAAGTACACACGTCATTCCTAATTAGCAATTACGGTAAACGCATAGAATTAACTCGATACACACAATAGACAGATGATCTAAACAATCTACATTGCGCGCCATCTGATATTCTAGGCGCAGGGCAACGACCTGGTAAAACACTTCCAAGTGCAATATTATAAGATGGGACACATCTTTCTTTTTTGTTCTAAGTGTTTAAAATATCAATACCCGATTTCTAAGGTACTTTTATCGGATGTATTTCTATTCGTCAGCTCTATTGGTACCATAACTTGAAAAAGTTCGTTTCCTCCCAACGAAACAAAAAAAAATAAAGAAACAATGTGTGATGTTTATCGGTTCTATAACTTTATTTATCAATTTGCTTTCAAACTTGAACAGAGCCATCTAGTGGCAGGTTTTCGGTCGTATTAGGTGGTTCTTTGCGGTTTTCAGAAACGGTAGTCCAAGTCAAAATATCTTTATTTAATAAAAACCCTATCCAATTCAACTCTTTATTACATACAATATTATTATTTATATCCCGATCGGTAGTTCTACTTATTGTTAAAATAAAAAAAAAACAAAACAAAAACTATTTTTTCGTACATAAAAATCGTACACTTTGAAGAGGAGACACTTGTTTGGAGAGACACTTATGAGTTTTCCAATTTTCTATTCAGTTTCAATATTTTATATTCTAAATAAATCTTTTTCTAAATAAATTCAAGACTTTTATTTTATATTCTAAATAAAAGGACTATGGTTTCCGTTTTTGAGAATTAAATGTGTGTGTGTTTGAAATATTATATGATGGCGTTTTGGCAATATATTTTATAACGTGTTTCGATAACAGAAGAAAGTACATAAGTAATTTATTATCAACAAATAATATGTTTATATCGTGTTTTAGAGTTGCGCACGACTAAATGAAAAAAAGGCAAAGGCACACATTCCTTTTATAATTAAAGCTGAGTAAATGAAAATAATAAGCCAGCTAATTACTTAAAGTGTAACACAATTTTCAAGTGAGTAGCGCCACTGCTGTTCATTGTGCTCGCATACTCTATGAGACAAGCAATTGCACGCCTGGCGTTATGCCAGTGCTGAGGCACTTTTATTAAAAACTCGGTAAGTAAACATCGTCAACATCTGTGTTGTCATGTAGACATCATACTTAAACACAGGCCATGAGAGTGGAAGACCAGCGAGGCGAGCGGTTAAACTGCTAGTGTGCACGAAATATTTTGTATAAGGCTAAAGATTAAGGTATTAGGGCTTGCCTTTTTATTAAGTATCAATAAAATCTACAGGTCAAGCTAATCCTTTCGTTTCTAAATACATTTGTATCTCTGTATTACAATAAAAATTGTCAACTAAATTTAATTGCTCTTTGTAGGAAAAACACAATGATATTCATTTCATTTCATCATTAAATTTCGTAAATTATTCGGGACAATGGAATACTTACAATCAGTTTAAAATTATATGTTGGAACAGTTTTCCACTTTATCCGTAAATATCTAGATTATAACTTGTTTAGGTTTAGCTTAGGTATAAACTTCCTAAAAAGTTTAACTATCAAATGCAGAAATCATTTTCAAATACCTGATACCGTAAAGAAAACTGTTTCTTGTTTCTTACGTATTAAAAATAAACTTACGCAATAAATAGACTGTGTTCATAAATTTAAAATACTATGTTATCGTCATAATCATGAATATTGTACGAAAGAACTCCATGGTACACCTACGCTCGCATTGTGCAAAGTTGTTGAACAGTATACACTGACTCGTTTAGTTGAAAAGTATTGCAGTTCAAAGTTGTAGTTATGGAGTTATGTTAAAGGATGTTTATTTAAAACCTGAATGTTTACATTCCATAGTATTTAAATTGCATTACTTTATATGTACCAATAACTGTGACTACTGTACCAGCAGCAGTAAACTTCTTGTGTACTATCACAAAAAATTATAAACTGGAATATAGTCCGGTCATAAACTTACGAGTATTCGTTTTAACCCTTAAGGATTTTTTTTCCTTTAATGGTAACTGGAAAAAGGTCTTTCAAAGTAATTCACTAAAAGTAAAGTAAAACTAAGGGATAATAAATAATAGTTTAAAAAAACTAAAATTAAAAACACGCTTTTATAGAAAATCCAACTAAAAAACAGAAAATAAAGTTTAATAAATTTGGATTAAGAATAGTGTAAATTTGATTAAGTTTGATTAAGTACAGTGTAAAAAAAAAATGAATGTACATTACAGTAAAAAAGCGTGGGTGCATCTGAAGTGCTTATTATGATATTATCAAAGTGATGATTTTTCTACTCATCTGACAATAAATGTTTATAACTATTGACACTATGCACCCCACGCTTTTTTACAATAATGTACATTCATATTTTTTAGCGCCAGCGTGGTATAGTAGGCCAAAACCTCCTTTCTAAGGAGAGGCTTATGTCCAGCAGGGGACTGTTAAAGGCTGTTGATGATGAAGTAATTCACGTAAAGGAAAGCAAGTAGTCAAAAATCGCAACCACGTAGTAAAGCCAAGAAAATATGTGTGTAAGATAGGCCTCAGGAATATCGAAGAAAGGATGGGAGACATCTTTAGTAAATTCCAAAGCTCCTTCCAAATGGGTGCCAAATTTGGTGCATGTCTTTGTTTTAACCAATTGAGAAGGATTTGACCAATTTAAAAAAAAATGTAAAAGATACTAAAACCCAGAAACTAGATAGTGGAAGGAAGTGGTTCAATGCTAAAAAAAACAATTGCATCTGCATTAATGGTCATGACTATGGTCGGTTGATTTTGAAAAGGGCAAAACTAATTAGAGTCCAATATTAATCACAACTCTTTGACGATGCGAAAATAAGGCAAGAAGTAACGGTAAAAAAATGTTCCAGAACAACCTTATTTACTCATATTCTCCACACATTACCTTCTGAATCCTCATTTAAGCCTTATACGAAAGCTGTTTTGTATTTTTGGGCAAACAATAATAGCAATGAAAGTGTCCCAAATTCTTATACACACCATTGGTTAAAACTGTTTAACGTCTCGCAGTATGAGAGTTATGTTGTGTAGTGCGATTATGATCACAGCGTGGGCGGGCGGATGCGAGCAAGTTATCGCGTGCGTTTGCGCAAGTGTGCGTTGAGATGGGACGCGTATTATTTGTTATATCGATACCTTTACCTCCACTCGCCTTCGATCTGTTAACCTGCTAGAACTATTGCTGAAATCCATTGATCCATCCACAATAATTATTTCCTTATTAACCTTACCATTTTAATATGCTCTTAGTTTTTTATTTCAATCCCAAAGAACATGCTTAAACCACTTACACACGATGACGTCAGTCAGATTAACTTTTAATTGGCAGAATTAAGACGTGTTAATCGTATATATTTTCAGAATGCTTACGGTTTAAATTAACCAATACTATATTACAGAAAATAAATGCAGTCTACCTTTAAAACAATCTTCAGTCAACAATTTACTTGGCCGCGTATTTCATAAATTCAAGTGGCACTGCTTCAAGGCACATAAATCCCATTGGATATAAAAATTGCAATAGTGCATATATGTTAGCCTAGATATTCTGCGAACAACAGTGTCCTATTTCTCGCCGAGTTTTGAATTATACGCTCCACGTGTTTTGTTGAAGATTGAACTTTGAGCGTGACAGGGAGAAATTATTTATGGGTACAGTGGTGCTAAATTATGTTCGATACATAAAGAAAAGTAGTCAAGAATGCGGATTCGGTTTAAAAAAAGCAGTTTCATTCGAAAAACAAATGTTACGTAGGGTGATGATATGCATTCTCAGCATCTTTATTGACACTATGGATTTCATTAAGTAGACAATACAGCGCCTAGAAGTCAGTCAGTATATAATAATAATAATATAATAATATATTCTACCACATACACACAACGCCATCTAGTCCCAAACTAAGCAGAGCTTGTACTATGGGTACTAGACAACTGATATAAATACATATATACTTTTTTATATATATGAAGCACGTGTGCAACTTATCTGCAAGTAGTCAAGTCAGCTTTAAGAAATTAACAAGATATCGGAAACTGTTCTTATTACTCAAAAGACATTTTTTTACATCAACATACAGATGCATCTGGCTGCAACGCAACGTGACGTGATCAAATGATAAAGCCCATGTATCTCTGATTTATGATAGACTTAATATTGTGATAAAAATGATGAGAATCGATCAGTAGCAATAGCAATGTCTATAAAAAAGGTTACACAAAATTAACTACCCGTGAGTCTCTTGGGTAAATTTCCTTAAAAATAAATATGATCTTTATTCGTTCGTTGCTAGAGTTTCTATTTGCTTGATGTATTTTTTGTTGAAGTATTGTTAGTTCCAGTCAGTAATCTGTGTTAGCGTGGGTACTAACAATTAATAATAATAATAATAATAATAATATTGATTTATTTCACAATATGGCACAAAAATACATAAACAGCGTAACAAACACGATATTCACAGTATTTACGATAAACTCTGGTACCCAGAATAAGATTCAACTTGTGTTTAGGGTACCAGCAATCTAGCGCACACCATAAAAATACGTCGCTAATACTTGTTAGACATACACAGCGTTTATATAAAAACAAAATTATTGAAATATAACATCTGCATGCATGCATTTAATGTTACATGACATTTCATGTCATCAGTGTAAATAATAAAAATAATCTCTAAGAAAAAATATAACAATAAAAGATATATAAATAAATATATTACAAATTTATAAAAAAAAAAAATACCTTCATGTCATGACGCGCAGAGACTAAACGAGGGGTTGCGCCAGTTCTCAGGCTCTCTCATATGGTTTGAAATTAGACGCTTATTTAGGTAGCATAAGCATTAAAATGTATAAAGTATTTTGTGTTTTGTTTAACCAGTAGGTTATGTGTTTTTGTTTAACTATGTATACGTGTAACATTACACATTAACTTACTTAATATAGCCATAATTTATTTATACTTATATCTATTATTACGTACACTATTTAAAGTATTTAGTTTTTGCAGTTATTTACACAAGCGGTTTGTTAAGAACGGGTAAAAATAATTTCTTCTTATATTAATATTATAAACACATGATCATCAGAAAATAACTGTAGAAATTATAATTTATGGTTAGGAAGATATTTCATGCAAGAAATTTAATGTATTTATCGATACATTAACTCTTCCCTACGCCACTCACTATATAAGAGTTATCGATATATCGTCGTAACTTAACACTAACACATGGTAATTGACAGCCCGTTGTTTACGACAATTTAAAAAAATAAATTGTGAAATAACTTTTAACATTGTCACTTTATACTTCTGTATTTCGCAATGGTAAAGGCTTTTCAAGTTATACTTAATAAAGAGCTACTGAGGTTATGTTAAAGGTTTAAAATATACTTAGACAGATTAATGTCGTTGCTATCAGAAACAAAAGACAACAAAAATATCGGTGTATTAACATAAAAAAATAGATCCATCGAAAATATATATAAATACGTACGTCCTTCTTTTTGAAAGTTAGAACCAAACTAAACCGCGCAAATAATATAATCTTTATTAAGTCTAATGGTTATGAATGCCGTAAATTAATGTTTTTGCTTTCTGAGAAACTTTATTCAAATTCGATTTTCAATTTCTTTAAGATGTCGGCAACGACTGTTAAATATTAGGACAAGATCCCGATCTACACACTATCCTTTTTACATTATATAATATACGAGTATACATATAAATAGTATTATGTAAAAGCAATAAAATGGTTTACGCAATAGTTACGTCGAATGTAAGGCAATCAGTGAGATCTACGATAATCGTTATCATGTTTTAATACAGACCATTGTTATAGACTGGTGTTTTATTGAATGACCGATTGTTTATTGCACACATACTCTATTTTCTATCATTAACACATATGAAGTGACTTATAGTGACTTTTCCAATTCGAACCGGTAGTTCCTGCGATTAGCGCGTTCCACCAAACATACAAAATCTTTACAATATATGTATTTCTAACTTTAAATAACAGTAAATAGCATTACTCATTCATTTTTTATATGCACACTTATAAAATTCTAAAATACTTAGTGGAGGTGTATTATGAACCCACATTTGGCTGAATATCTTATCTAATAATGTTTCATCTTACATAATGAGCAGAGAGTTTATTAGAGGCTCCCGGGTAGCTTTACATCTTTCGTTATATTACTGATTTTCTTTACAGAATTTCAAAAACATTTTTCTTGTTAGGAACACCTAACTTATTTAAACTAGGTAATAATACAGCAACTAATAAACATTGTTAATTTATACATATTTCTAGCTAATGGTCCTTCGAGCCGATAGTAAGTCTCAAATATCAATCGCAATTCCTAATGTACACTTCAAATGCCTACGTAGCAACCTCACCCCATCTAGTTAATGTTATACCCCTGAGGTTTGGGGTGGAAATGCAATATCCCGTACGCCGCCCGTAGCCTCACTGATTGCACGCTATTCAGGTACATATAATTATCTAGGTATAGTTGTATGCGCATATCTCGCGTGGGGTCTATAATTGAATTTTGATTAGTGAAGTTTCCATTTTTCAAATTACATTAATAAGATAAAAAAGGGATGTACAATGACAGATAACTTAATTTCGTATGTTTTTATTAAAGCCATTTAATAGATGAAACGATTATTTCCTTTGTATGGGGTCACAAGGTGTTTCAAATCTTATCGTATTTATATTATTAACATAATTTACCGATGATGTACTCTAGCATCTATAATAAAAATACATGTTTACAAAAGCATTCTATAGGTACCTATTTAAAACTCGTCGTGACATACTCTAATTTTCTTCAGTCAAATAAAAAAGTTCAAAGTACTCTTAAGGGGTTAAGTACTGCACTTAACACCATTAGCATTTGACAGCAAACAAGAAACCCTTCGCGTGCTAAAGATAGATTATTTCGTCATAACGTCAACTACAAAAACCATAATAATGTCCAGACTTATTATTTGTTAATAACTAATATAACATAGATGGACTATGTTAGGTGATATTTGACAAAAATGTTGTCTAGGGTAGCCTTCCTATAGAGGAATGTCCTGGATTAAAGATCTGGAAATAAGTTAAGAACATTTCAGGCGTTTGGAAGTTTAGTGACCGTGGCAGAGCCATGCTTCGGGCGCAAATGGGCAGGCCCACCGGCTTTTTTTTAACGCGGGGAATCCTTTTCGCAAAATCGCCTTTCCGTTGGGGAAACGGAGGACGTGTGTGGGACGCCCGGAGAACCGGTGGAGTGATACTATAGCTTCACAGAAAATCGGTGTTCAGCAAATCAGTTGACTCATCTGCTCGTTTGCCTGTTGTGGGTACCATAAAAAAGTTATTTAAGCAAAACCAATCGAGATGATTGAGAAAAGTCTATCGAAATTGTGACTACATCAAGCAGTCACTAAAATCGACGGAAGCGAAAGAAACAGAGATTGATGACAAAGTACTAGAGTAGTACAAATTGTTTTAATGGATTCTCACTACGTTGTTTAATGGTGGTATTGTGGTGGTATTATTTCAGCCGTCGACGCCGAAATTCGATTTGGCCAGAACAAAATGAAAGCTAACCACGTCACAGTCTTATGTTGCTTGGTCCGCACGTAGAAAACATCATCAAACAGGGATCGAAGTATTTCTTCCAATCCCTTACCATTTTGAGTTCTTTTAAGGAATTCTTAGAATACTATTCTTAATACAGATGAAAAATACATCAATTTTTATTACCCTGTCGATTGGTTAACCAATAAATACAGGTGTTTCCTGTTAAAATGATTTTTCTTAAGAAAATTATTTGCATGTAGTTTTACACAGTAATGTCACACAAACAGGCAATTTGAACAACAAAACATTTGAAAACAACTTTTACATATCTCATACTACAAGTTGATTTAATAGCTTTATTAGAACAGCGTATGCAACGAGAACCAAACAGCAGTACAAAGAGGATGTAATAAAATTGCTCATAAACTTGATAATGAGCGATAGGCACGCAACGCGTGCTTCAAATTTATTGTTTCATTTGTAGTAGTTTGTCAGTACAGACGTTGTAAAAATAAGGTCATTATATCGTCGGAGATAGTATAAATAGGTATATCAAGTATAGGGAAACTCCTCGTATCCAAGAAATATAGTCAAATTAAGATTTCATGACTAGTGCACGAAAAAACAGTTGTGGAGTCGTTAAAGCAAATTAACCTAATAGAAAGGAAGAAATCACCGTATACCACCACTGCTAACACCAACAAGCAATTTCGCGTAGTTATACTCATACAACTAAAACAAATTTAGCAACAACTTCCTAATCATTTCCTAAATTTAGTTGATATCAGCGCAACGTTTTATTCTTTTAACACTTTTTACTTATTTTCTAGTCAAATTCTTTATCACACAGTTTATTCGTCTTTACTTTGGTACGTACGTCTTCCTACACATTAACATATAATCATTTTACCTCCGCTTCTCATCAATGTATTACCTGCAGGCGTCTTTGAATCATAGAATCATGGCTTCATGGGTTAATAGGTAAGCCTTGCTTGCTTACTATCTTTACTTACTAACACAAAACTTTACACATCTTAAACATCTGAACAATAACTGTCATACACCTAAAAGCCATTTTGCCCCTAACTCCATATCGCCTCCTGTCTCCCAAAGTCGAAATAAACAAAAAAGATTAAAACATGAAAGCACGTGCTTATAGCAATAATAATGTTTTTCAAAAAGGATTCTAAAGGCATAAAAATAGAGTCACATTTCTATTAATTTTAATGTAGTCATGCAGTAAGTTTTGGGGGACGTTGAAACTTTGCTTTGGCGTCTGAAATGTAAATGACGTCATGAATTTTTGTTTTGACAGTACTGTTTCATAACCGTTCGTTTGTTTGCATTTGAATGAATTAATAAAGAAGAGAAGAGAGAACGAGTAAATATTCCATGCTTTATGTGTGTAAATACCTATAAAGATGTATAATATTAATGAGGTTACTAAAAAATTAGGAAAACAGTTAGACAACTCCTTTTTTGCGAGATTTACATATTTTGTTGGATTGACGTCGGTGGTGAACTGGGTAGGCTTTTGACCCGTAATCAATTAATAGTAAGCGCTACTGATGCTGGAACATGCTTACAGTTAAAACTTTAAGTTGTTAAAATACGACGATTTCTTATAACAAAAATTTGACAAATATTATTTCATTCTATGTACGATTGCTCGGTGACTTAGTGATTTAATAGGAGACAACCATATTTACTCGTAAATCTGGCTAAAGAAATACAATATAGTAATATTAGATGCACATGCACAGATGAAGTCTAAATCTGTGCATTGTAGAGCCTAATGCATTATGCACGGACACGCAGCAGTAATTATTATCAATCACTTTGCATAAGGGTAAATAAGGTTTGCTTCCTACAAAACAAAAGTTTTTTTCACCCTAATTTAATGAGTAATACAGTTCATATTCGGATAAACTGTTATCGTGTAAATGGGGGGTTAATCATTAAATGTCTAGCTATGTTTGTAATGGTTAGTCAAACATGTTTTGCTTAGGGTTGTCACATACTAAACTGGAAACTGCTTATGGAAAGTTTATTTATTATTGAATTAATAACAGACATCTACATAAAAAATAAATTCCCGTATCATTGAGAATCAACCAATCGTGATGCGACCGGTACTAATTTACAAGCAGTAAAGTCCCAGTTAATATATTTAAGTCGCAAAAGTTAAAAAAATATACTCAAAACATAAAAAGAAAATAAAGCTGAAAGGAATTGGTCACTGATATACATTTATACATTTCATCAGATTTTTCAGGTTTTCAGTACACTACTATTTATATAAAGTGTTAACAATACAGTGTTAAAATGTTTTAATGTTGCTAATATTTGTCAAATAGGTAATATTTAGGTGTTCTGGCGTGCACTGGTCTACTCAATTTTTAACATTCTGAACATACATTCTAATTCAGAACAGATAGTTAGATTTACGTCCATCTAATTTAAGGACCAGGAAATTCTTAACTACGTACAGATTTACTGCCAATAAAACTTAATTTGTTTCGTTAGATATTCATAACGTTACATAACTAAGCCAGTTCCGTAATAAACCAGTGTAATAAGCTTTAGGTTCTGTACTAACACGATACAAATCATCATTTTATGCGGCCTCGGCGTAATGTGTAACATTGCAAAAAGGTTTTGGCCCGTTTCTTTTACGGTTGGTCGTCTAGAGGCCAAACCTCCCTGACAAAAAAAAAAGTACATACATATATTGGATGGAAAACGAGACTGAGACTGTTCTAAGAGTAGCGTACCCATTTTAGTCCCATGTTCATGCTTTCATTGATGAGGCCAATATAATCAAATTTCATTACTTTCACGATGTCGTTTGGAAAGTCAGGCTGTAAGATCGTGTCGCTTACTTTGATCTTTGCTGAAGCTCGTCAAGTCAAGTGTCTAGACGAGTCAAATTTTAACTCTGGTCGTTAATACAATATTGTCAATCACAACCGTGACCTAGAGATACTTATCACAAACATGGAGCCTCCACCATGGACGTCACATATTAATTCATGGTGTGTCTTACCGTTTATAAGGCAAAGAAAAACTCACTCGCTTACTTAACATCTAGTACGGTGCAGTATCAAATGGCAGCTAACTACAGCTCTTACCTGCAACAAAACAAATAATAGTTATTATTTATGATATTATGTTTGTGTTGAGATGTTGTCTATATTGAAAATCTAAAAATTTAATCCAATACAGTTCCAAATTTTAATGAACTTTCGTTCCGGTTGCGTTTAAAATCTAGCGATAGTCACTCCAAGAAGATGTCTGGTTAGTTTGGAAACCGTTTGTAAGAGAAAGTCAGGAAGAGACGCCAGAGTTTCGAGTGAAGAATAATATTATAAAATTGATAAAGGATACACGTAAGAGAAGCAAAGCTTGTAACTCCTCACTACAGGAGAGTAAAACAATATTCTACAGACAAATATAGAGTTATCGGATTCTACAGACAGATGTACACATTTAAACTGTATTTGCCGGATTTAAATATACTCATATTACATAACGCTCATATTTCATGGTAAAGAGTCATAGGCAAAGTGTTTTGAGAAACAAAGCGGTCCCCTTACAAAGGAGGTTGTGTACATAAAGAACATCATTAACTCTCATGTTTCATAGCTGGGAAATGTGGAAAAATGAGTGGTGACTTATAATCCAGATGTGTTAGGGGTTTTTTGGATTAAGGTCTACAAATGACGACCGTTTGCTTTGTATTTTTTAATATGAACGAGGCAACCAACTAATGATATATTTCCCGTTACACTCGTAGGGTCAGGTTATGTCATCATAAGCAGCATCAATAGAACATGTCTAGGCATCATGAATAATTAATTTAATATAAAGTAAGCTAAAAAAAAAAGTTTCCCTTACTAAACTTTTAGTTTATTCTTCATACTAGACGATAGATTCCATTGCCTTAAAACAAGACAATTATATATTGAAAGTCGAGGTTAACCAATACGTCAGTTTCTTCTACGAATCTTAGTATTGAATACCAGATAGTAGAGTAACGTTAGAGCTAAACTTGTGTTGGTAACTAAAGGAACTTGACTACCAGAGCTGTCTTCCTATTTCTATAAACAGGTATATCCATTTCTATAAACATCATTTTTGACGTTTGTTAAAAAGATTTCAGAGCCAGGGACGCGTTGTATACTCTTGCTGCAATTCATTTCGTACATAGCAAAACTTACAGAAGTTTATCTTAGTTTCGCAAGTTTTCTCCATTATATTCACGAGTTTAACGAGCCGTTAGCATCTTATACGCTCCTACGTCTAAGATTCCTTGATTTATAAGGATAGTACTCCATACCTTCTTAAAATACTTAGTAAGTTTTAGACATTTAACATAGCCGCTTATCTTTGAGTTTATAAATCTGTACGTCCTACAAAACAAAATCATTAAAATCACTCTATTTACACATAAATTAAGAGGAACCACCATTAGACTTTTGTTATACAAATTCGCAAGGGATCATTTCTCAACAACATAACATTATTTAAACCCTGTAAGAAAAACTTGCCAAATAATGTAACGACACGTATAAAGTACGTGATTCAAGAACATACTAAGAAACGTTCGTATCATAGTACATTAGGTAATTTCCACGATCAACGGACTATTAACGTCCTCCCACACCATCCACCGCCAAAAGCAACCTCATTACAAAATTCCTCGGCGCACGGAAGTTCTCATTTCTTAAAGTGGCAACCCCAAGTGTCAGTATCACCGCGAAACATGATATATAGTTTCCCACTTCCCAAGTGGTGTTGCCAGCGATAGATGCCACGTACTTGGAACTTGGCCTGTTTAAGGATCTTAGAAAATATTTTTTACTCCTCGTGATAGAAAATTTTATATTTCATTCCGTAAAGACTTAAGCGTTTGGTTTACTTTGAACGAAAAGCATAACTACCTACAATAATAACTAATCTACAATAATTTTACTTGATACGATTAATTTAGATTAAGTTTATAGGTGTAGATGTAAGTATAGACATATTAAAACACTTTCGACAAACAGTCTTGCTGGTGAACTTGGGTCTACTCTTGGCTATAATTTGTTTCATCATCACACTGTATTTTAAGAATTATGGAAAACAAAAAGAAAAAACACGAGTTTTTGCCTTTTCCGTTCAAGTAATTTTAAACGAAACATCAATGATTCAATCTCAAGGGTGATTGTTGTATCTAAAATTGCGCGAAATTGGTCACATTGCGTTACTACACCACATGCATAAAGATAGAGAAGAGAAGAGAAGATATGCCCCCCCATCCCCTTTTATCGAAGACTGCAAAATTTATTCCAATAATATTCGTTACTTTTTCATTTCAATTCTAGTATAAAGATATTTGTCATAAAAAACATTAAAAACACAAAAACAAATAAAGCTTCTTCTATACTACCGAGATATGTACCTAAATGTCAATAAAAATAACTAGTTTCAGTGAAGAAAGTATTGTTTCTTAACATGCTATAGGACCGCCATTTAACATTTACATCTATGAGCAAGTACAAGTACAAAGAAAATAAAAGATTTTGTTTAACTGTATAAAAAGGTTAACTATCTACAACAAAATTGTGTAGATGGGTGTGTATATGTAATATTAATTGAGTAGAATCAACAATTCAGGAACAGTTCATTCTATTCTCCATTTGCGGTTTTTTTTCCACGTGTTGTAACCAACAGAATAATCAACTAACCAAAACTCGGTCATGACCTTTCAAAATAGTTCGATATGATTCACACGATTTAAACCACATTTTGCCCATAACTTGATTACATAGGTGATTTCGTCACCTTTAAGCTAAACAAAATAATAATCGTTTAGTGTAAAACAGAACTGACTTTTTATGTCCTATACACACCACGGTCATTTTGGTCTTTATATTCCTTTCCGCTTTTCTAAAGCTTAAAGTTCGAAGCTGAAAGTTTTGAAATACTTACAATTCTCAACAAATATAACAAAACAATATCATTTCCAGAATGAAGCTGATATTCGCGAAGTAGCCAAGAGGAGCTGGGTACATTCCCAGCGACTAAATTGGCCACTCGAAGCGCTCAGCCAAGTGGCTTCGTCGTGACTAGAGCTCGTCCCTGCGCTCTGTAGCCTTCGAGTACTCAGTAACTGTGTATTTTTCAGTATAAAGTTAGTATCATTCATCTTTATTACTTACTTTTAAGAGTATTTGCGTTTCACGCAAGAGAACGTTATCTATAATACATATTAGTATCTAGAATAATTTGAATGAGTAGATTCAGTCGGATATTTCCGGATTAAAAAACATATGCAGCTACATAGTTTTTGCTTAGGTATAGCTTGCGCCGGTTAATGAAAACTATGATTCAAATTCAAATTCAACTTACCACAATACTTACTTTTAAAATCAATTGACTAAATCGACAATGGCTACATAATGTCAATAGCAAAACTGAGCTTTAGTTAATCCTGTGGTGTTGTTTGACAACACGTACGTGTAGTTTAGATTTAGTAGGCATGTGCTGTGTAAGCTGATAGCGGCTATTAAAACATTGCAGTGTTTGGCAACACTGCCACTATGTGCAATTTATTTTTGTTGGTATACATCAATTTTAACATTTGTTGTACGAAATATATTTTTATTCATTAAAAGTTTTCATAGAACATCGCTATGAAAACTTCATTTTAGTTTTGAATCCTAAGTTAAAATTAAAGTCAAATTACGCAATTAAAAAGAAAAGATTACCGAAGTTGTCGTTGATGACGTTGTTAATACATAGTAATGGTACAGATATGTTGGGATAATAACGATCACATAATACATTTAAAAAAATAAGCATTAATAAAAAGTGTCCATTTTGAATGTTGATTACCAAACGTACGACACACGACATCTTTCGTATCAAAATTCCCTGATACGGCACGGTTTAAAATATCTTTAAAGCTTCTAAATATTCAGTAACATCAATCATAGAACGAACTAAAATCCATTGAAGCTGAAAAATATGCTGATGTCTCGCCGCGAGAACGAGCCGGGCACCCACCTATCTCTAGTTTGCAGACGTTAGTTTGGTTTGTACGCGTTTCTGGAGAACATTCAGAAAAATGTGCTGTCTTAGAACAGATACTTTAGTATTTTTAAGATTTTTGAAGTAATACGAAACAGAAATGTGGCTACTTCTTCAAAAAGTAATAAAAAAATAGTCATGTTTCTCCTTTTTTTTGTCCGTGCGGAAATTTCTTCGGATACCACCCACCGGTGGTTATGTCGGACATGAACTGACCAAAAACCCTAGAAAGGAAATCCCAGGAACCCCGAGTGGAAACCTCGTTGTTCCCCTTCTACAACTCAAAGGGCGAGTGCGCTCCACAGATAGCCTACCTGTCACCCCCAGGCCTGCGCTTATAAGGCAGAGGTCGCAAAACGACCTCTGTGCCTCTCGCCAGTTCTCTAAATCTGTTCCGGTACCGCTTCGCCGTCTCCTTCGCAAGAATAACTTGCTCGCAGAAGGAGACGGCGGAGTTCCACGCCCTCTTGCTTCGTACCATGGCCGCAATCATGGTACTAAACGAGAGAATTCCTACTCCGATATCTATTTTTAATTTCTGTTAAAAAAGATACGTTGTATGTTTCAATATTTTATTATATAAGGCTGTGTTTAATCCGAAATTCTAGATTAAGTACCAACTTATTATTTAGGTTATCTCAATTCTCGTCACCTTGTTCAAATAAATTATAATTTTTATTCTTTTATTTAAGAATAAAACATGACTGTTTAAATATGCGCTGTATCTGACTACACATGACAAACATCCCTGTAAATGCACGATTTGCTTATTACATTTTTAATAAGATATAAGAAACAAAAACTTTTTGTTACCTTGTAAACATCAATCAAGTCTGACATTCACAACAGCTTTTTGTCACTCCAAAGTAATGAATATCACACCACGAGTATACTTGCTATAATTATTGAGCCCTGCATCCCTAGAACGAGTTTCTCAATTACCCAAATGACACTTCGTGGCACCGAGGTAATCCACAAGTTCCTTTACAAAAAAAAGGCATGAAGTTGAAGGTAGTAAAACATGGATATGCTTGATACCTTGACAGAGGAGCGAGTGGTCTTCGGAGTTGAGAGAAAAAAACCTCTCTGTTCAAAGTCAAGCGTTGTACAGGAACATTAGATATGATTTTTTATAAAGTTCCTGGACAATCCGTATAGCTGAACAGTTACGGATAGTCGTCGGAAAGACATGCCACCTAGGTAATTGAGATTTGTGGTCGTCAAATTAATGAGATCGCCAGTAACGATGACCAAGATTTTATTAAACCTCTCTTTCTGTCATTAGGTCTAATTAAGTATTTTAGATGTGGAAGTGTTGACGCCGATACTACAACTTAGATCTCCTTAACTTAGGAATATTAAGAATATATAGAAAGAATTTACTAAGGAATTCAAGTATAACTTCTTGAACTTGAAGCTATGAACTTGTATAGATACTAGGTTCCAGAGAACGTTTGTGTTCCGTTCCTGTTTTTATAGTGAATATCTGTCTCACAACCTTTCTTTTCAACTCAACTCTATTATTAAATAAATATATTCAAATTCACCAAACACTTCACAATTCAAACAGCCAAAACACGAGTTAAACCCTAATACAAGCGGAGGCATTTTGTGTACAATCCACTGTCTATTGTAGCCCCGGTTATAGCTCCACACGCCGAACAATGGCCGTGGTTCCTTTGCTTAGTTTTACTTCAAACGTCCGCCATTGTTCATTTTTTTATGGCATATTAAATATTTTTCTCTCGTACGATTTTCATATTTTATCGTGTGATATGAGAATAAAAGACTGGAAACAGTGTTTGACTACATTTTTTCCATCATGAAAGAAGATTGTTTGTCTGTTTAATTCCAACAGAGAGATAGATAATTTTTGAATAATACATACTCAGGCATCCGTAGCTCTAAATCAAAGTAATGACCTGAAATGCTACATACTAACAAACTGACTAAATATTTTGTGTTGTCTATATCGTTAACATTTTTATTGAATGTTATGATTAACGTAATACAGAATTTTTTAAATACCTTTACAACCTTCATGTAAAATGTCGAGCAGCCTACTCACCGGTTAAAGTAACCGGTAACATAGTGTCAATTTCACGGCTAAGGCTAATCATAGGATTAACAAACCAGTAACACATACTTTCAGAACTAACGGTGTTTTAGAAAATCATACCTTTCCTTCCGAAGCGTATGTAAAATAATGTTAATTTTACCTTTAAAATGCTTGTTTTTTCACTTCAAAGCTACTGTCTACACCATACTGGTTTTTAAGATACAGGTTTTTAGCATAAACGTCTATCATGTTTATTTTACTTTTTCTCCTTTAACTCTATTCATGGTTATTTCTACTAACTTTTTGCTTGAATAAGTAATAATAAAAAAACACTCTTAATCTTCTCTTAGTACAGACAATAATAACACAATCATTATAACTGCAAATAGCACAACGTACTTTTTAACGATTAAAATGTATGTTAATTCAACATTCAATCAATCATCATTAATCAAAACAAGGATTTACTTTTGCTTGTTACAAAAGTTACTTATTGGCAGTTGAATATTTAGGTATTAACTTGCGAGATGTTGAACGAGCCTTTAAAGCTTTTAACTACATGATAAACAAGTTGAAAAGGAAAGGCAGGGCGGTGACCATCTAGAAGGATTTACAATCTGAGGAACGTCGCTGGGATGTGTATTATATACGTATTATACGTATTACAGTGCATCTTACATACATATATACAGCAATAGGCTTTTAAAAGCTCATTGATCAATTGGCTTGAATACATTCAGACTAATGCAATTCCGCCAACAATTTAAAAACTGTTTATTCATATAGTGGCTTTACGAAGTTATGAGTTATTAATCTTTTAAATCCAAGGACCCAGTGGACGATAATAACCGACATTCAAAAGCAACAAAGTAAAAAGCAGATAATCATTTGTAAGGAGGAAATTAACTTACAAAAACACTGATGGGAGGAACTTAACATTAAGTTAAAAGTTAATGAAATGACTTAAAACAAAAGAAAAGTAAAGATTAATTTACCTCGAGGAAAAAGCAATTTATCATCATTGCAGAAGTGTTGACCACCCACATAACGATTTAAATGTGAAACTTAGTGCTACAAGAACTCGAGAAAAAGTTACATTGTAACAACTACTCTTTGATTTATTATTCTGTATCGATCTATCTGTGTAGAGAGAGAGAGTAAGTCTGGCACTTGGGAATGGCTGCATCTACTGTACTCACTTTGCCTGCAGGGTTAAATACCTGATTTTAAGATCCACATTTTTAGGATCTTAAATCTTTTTATGCTTTTTCAGTAATTTCCATTGACAGTTGATAAAGATTTCCATTGTTATACGTTCGCCAAACGTTTGTTTGTTGTGTGATCAAAATTTTTGTATTAAATTTCGATATAGAAAGTCGAGAGCTTAATAAGAAGACAATTAGGTACGTAATAATAGGTGATTTAACTAGACGCACTTATTAACTACACTTAGCATTGAAATTTTAAAGCTTCCTTCTCCGGTGACAATTTTAATTAGTTCAATTCGACGAAAATATTGTCCTGTTGCTTTTGACCTTATTTACCCTTAGTAAAGTGGTTTTCACTTTACATTAATTGATTAATTAAACACTAACTCTTACGTGGATTGTTTTGGGTTATAAAAATAATAACATTTGAAATTATTAAAAATAAAAGAATTTGATATACATATTAGTTTCCTTTTTTTATTTTCCTAAAGTTATCATCATCTGCCTCCAAGTGTTGCACTTGTATCATCATCATTACAATTTAATAAGATGATAACCTATTATTCCCATTACTTTTCACCCACTTTCAGACATATTTTATCACTTTTTTCTAAATTTCCAATCAATATCCTCGTCAGAAATTCTGTATTAGCTCGATCACTCCTCAAAAAAACACAGACAAAACTCGTTTCCTACTCGATAGAGGGTTCCGTCATTAAAATAACTAAAAAAAGTATTACAACCACGCAAATTTCTTTTCAAAATATACATTAACTTGCTTCAATCTATCTCAGTAATTACTTATTCAGTGTTACAAGAGAAAAAAGCAACTTAGCTAAAAGTTGCCAGCGTCCGATAAAAGTTTGGCCTGTGGGCCGAAGAGTCAACCTTTGAACATTGCTACGGATTAGCAACTTTACTATGTCAGAAGCGATCTCATCGGTACTTAAAAGGTTTATTGTTCGAACTAGTCTTTTTTATGTGAATTAGATTTTTTATACCATTTAATAGAGATTTTTATTACTTTTATGTTTGCGAGTAATTTTTTTGCAATCTACTACATGTATGTTATGTTGTTAACCTAATTGAATATGCATGTTATTGAAACGTTTTCGATTAGGGAAACTAGCGTTCTATTTGCGTACTCACGTTTAAAACCACAGGATTGACGATTAATACACTTTTTTATTTTCAAAAAATATAAAAAAATAAAAAAATAAAAATTTCGTGCATGGCCAGTGTGTATATAATTATTTTAAAAGTACCTACGTCATGTAATATTTGTCATAAAATTTGTACTTTTACTGTATGGTGTTGATTTGTATCAACCTCACTTGATGTAGCATCTGTTGCATTTTTACAATCCTCAGAGATTTTTAAATGCACTATTATAAAAAAGAAAAAGAAAATATATATTGTGTAGCTTAAACGTCATATTTATATAGCTGTAACGATAAGAATTCCTTTTATCTTAGTTCCACGAACTTCTTTCATGTTTCAATAATGATTTTAAAACACAAGATACGATAAAAGCGACGTTTTATAAGCTTGTTAAATAAAAAGGAACTTTCATGCCTTGATAAGCAATTTCTTTAACTTCTTTACCAATGACTTTAATTTCCTTGGAATTGTATAGTAATAACGAACATCTGGAATCCCTTGTATAAACGCAATTAAAAAGTTGGCCGCTTGGCTGTGGTCGCGGAAGGACTGTCTTGTGAAGTTTTAAGTTATCTCATCACAAGTTTGTCGCTGGTAGACTGATTTGCTTTCAATAAAACTGTATAAAATTAAAACGTTTTTATATTAAATAGTAGTATCTAACTTTTCCAATTGAAACAAAGATATGATCGTGGTTACCTTTGATGTAAATAAATATATACTACAAAACATTATTTAATGATTTTAGTGGTTTAATATCGGTTTAATATATTCCGTGTTGTGACGGATTAAGAATACAGAGTGTCACAACCCTTTTTTTCCCGTGGGTGTCGTAAGAGCCGACTAAGGGAGCAAACTACGCAGGACAACAGCACTGCAGAGAGTAGGAAAACTTGACACAAACCCTAGCTACCCTGTCTAGCCAGCGTGATATAGTAGGCATAAACCTCCTTTCTAAGAAGACGCCTATGTCCAGCAGTGGACTATTAAAATATAATAATATAACTATAACTTAAAAGACGTACTCAAGGACGTCTTTTAAGTTTATTGCTAAAGGAAGAACATTTCAGGTTAAGTTTTCTGTCTATGAACATAATTCAGATAAACCATTAAAATTAAAAAAAAATAACTACTTGCCTGAAGTATTAGTCTGTGAAAAGAACGAGATTATACATGTAAGCTCGTTCTTTTCACAGAGTAATACTGTGTGACGTAATAAGTTTTTCAGTAGCTACTATTTAAGTGTTTGTACTCTGACACGTTCGTTATGAAAAGCTAACTCTCACGGTTTGCAGCAGCGACTCGGCACAAAGCAAACTGTTTGCACTATTTTTCACTTTATTATTGAACTTCGTTGGCGTCTCCCCAAAGTAACAAATTTGCCCCGTTTTTGCAACATTTTTCATTGATAATAATAATATTTCGGATATCTGACACACAACGCCATCTAGTTTCAAACTAAGCAGCTTGTACTATGAAAGCTAGCGATATATACTTTTTTTGTAAATACATACATATTATACATAGAAAACACCCAAACTTCTAAAGAAATATTTGCAGATCATACAAACATTTGGTCCGACCCGGGAATCAAACCCCTCAGCACAGCAGTCGCATACGCTACCACTGCATCACCGAGGCAGTCAAATTGGTGCTTGGCTTCTATTGGTCGTAGCCTGATATTATACATACATCCTTCGTTGATAAATGGGCAAATCCAGCACTAAAAGAATTATTCAATTTGAATCAGTAGTTCCTAAGATTATCGCGTTCAACTAAACTAACTCTTCAGCTTTATAATATTAGTAACTAACTTTTGAGACAGACAGACACACTTTCGCATTTATAATATTAGCATGGATTTGGTATTAATATAAAAGTAGCGCGGATAAGAAGAAAATTAGTTAAAAATGTTGACTTTGGAAGCATATCATTAGTATTGTACCCAATGTAAGCATCGTTGACATCGTTACGATAAATAAAATAATTTTCTGTAAGTTCAAAAAGTAAAATCATTTTATCGTACAAATGCGTGGAGTGCTAGATCTCAATTGTTAAATATAAATTAAATTAAATATAAAATATATTATTGATAGATATTTGTAAAAGTAAAGTTATTATATTAGAAAATACCTTGAAAAGCACCCAACGCTTTTTCTTTCTTCTTCAACGTTTCTTTTTGAACTTATTGAAAATTATTTTCTACTTTTTAGTTCGGCTAGTAACAAAAGCGTGTTTTTTTGTTTTTTTCAAATTATAATTTATTTTTTGCTTTTCTAGTCATTAATGATAATTATTTTCTCACTAGGACTAAAAGTAACAAGTAAGTAAGTCACATATGCTTTAGCACAACTTCTTAGTACATAGCAAAAGACACTATCGTATTTTTAGGTATGTAAACAGACGTTGATCCTGTAGCTTCTTATCAGGATAATCAGTCAAATTTATCAAATTATTGTATTGTCCATCGGTCCTCGATAAGTGTGCAAAGTTTCAATTTCATTCGAAGTTTTTAAGTGGGTCCAAATCGTAGCTAAAAAATAAATTAAAAAAAAACACGTTCGAAGATTCCGTTACATATATATATACCAAGCCAATAAAAGCGTGTCAACAACTAGAATAAGCGAATGAAATGGAGGCATCATTCAATAGGAATTGCGATATAACAATAACACTAAAATTTTGTCATTAAATAAGTGTCATCTATCTAGATTAACAATAATATTAATTATATGCCCAAAATTTTACAATCCTCTTGAAACAGGTATCATACATCACATCATTTCATTGAACTGTAGTACTCTATGTGATTGAAACACTATCTGGGCCCGTTTTGAAGTTTGCGGATGTCGGCAGCCCATCACCCTACTCGACGACTAATGTAACCTTTGCTATTTTCAGCGCAACGCTGCTTTTTTTCGTGACTGTACCCATAAAGCCACAACATTCAAAGAATCAAACGTTTGTGATAAGACTGATAAGTCTCTACATGTTTTTACAAACGATCTTTTTGATATCACTGTGTTTTATGTTTCTATCAATGTATTAAATGTTGCCTCAATACTCGGACTATCCTTACAACAAAATAATTGTAATACGAAGTGTGGTATAAATTCAGAAGCGCTACAAAACATTATATCCCTCAATTTACGTGCTAAACAACCAACAACATCAATTACTGTGCAGGTGACACCGACGCGTACGGAGCAAGTCTAGCCAATGTGGTACGTGCAATCCGGTTACTTTTTAATGAGTTACCTAAGCAGAGTACATAGCCGTATAGATACGCAAACATATATGGTTTCAATTATATTATACGATATACTATGTTACGCGATATTTGGAATCAATACAAATGTTAATTATCAGGTAATAACAATATCTATCTCACATTTTCTGTATTTATAATTATAAATAAACACAACCTCTTTCTTGAAAAACACCAGAACAATACACAGTTTGTGATGAGTAGAAGCGCTGTGAACATTTGTCTTATAACATTGTCGTTCAAAAGTCACTTACACACAACACACACTCCCGTAAACACAGCGAGGTAGTCGTTTACTAACTGAAATGTTTTACAAATAGAATTGGTATGTACCAATCAGGCATTTGTGTTTAATTTAACACACACAATAGAAGGAAAATATGCTATCACTTGAACTCGTTAAATGTTTTCCGCATAAGGAAAAACATAGTAACAATAATATCGAGTTATGTCTCGCCTTCCATACATAGATGATTTAAAACTACTTGCCTTCAATAATTTGCAATTTGCTGCGTTATGCTGAAAGTGAAATGAAACTTTAATAACTATCAAAAGATGAAATTGGGTGTGGCCTTGGTCGTGTCCTTTTTTTGGTAATGGTATAGGGTAGCAAACGAGCAGACGGTCACTTGATGGTAATTGCCTACTGCCGCCCTTAGACAACTCAAGAGACACAGAGTGCGTTGCTCCCCTTTGACGCCCCTCCCAGAATCAAGAGAAGGGAGGAGTGGGAGGGGTCTCAGCTCCAGTTACCTCACTAACTCGCTGATAAACAATTAAAAAAATAGTGTTCTGTGCATCCTTGTTATTATTCCGATCAAGCCATTCAGCTGTCAGCCTGACCATCTACATTGTGTTCTCATCAACATTTAATTTGGATTAACATTTGAACATCTCCATTACATGTAGATAAGACAACTATAGTTTACTTAGATTTGGATCATAGTACTTTTTAGTTTCGAAGCTTGAACAAAGGTGAGGGGGTTGTTTGTGCCTAAGCCCCCAAAGAGGACATCGTGGAACGCTGAAGACCGCTGTGGCGTAAAATGGAAAGTGTCACAAACAGGATGAGTTACAACTACTGAAATACAAAAAGTACAGTAAAAGAAAAAGGCTGATTTTAAACGTGTTGTTCTTTATATTTTGAAACAGTCATGTTTACGTCTGTCTTATATAATAATACAAATAATCAACTATTGGAATCATATTTTTCATATTAAACTCTATTAAATAAGGGTAAACAATCATACAGAAGGAAAACTTGAAGGAACCCTTTTTTTTTTTTTTTTTTTTTTTAACGTGTGGAAATCCCCTCGGACCGTCACCCCTCCGGGGTTTGCGGCGGGGTGGTGTGTCGGACTCGGACCGACTAAAACCACACGGTGTGCCACTCTGCGCCTGTAACAGGAGGGATCCGGGAACAGCTGTTGTTAAGACATCCGGACCCCTCCTAGCGCCAGCCCGCTCCTGGTGCGGGCTCCGTCTCGATATATTTTCCCTCTCTTTAGGCGACGTCCGGCACACGCGGACGCCGCCCCCTCGCGGCTGGCCAACTAATGCGGGTGGAGGGGAAACCCACCCCGTCCACCCGCGGCCACACTCAGGGCGGCATGAGGCTGTGATAGCCGGGCCTCCGCCGCCCGGTTCGCCGGCGGCGGATCGGGTCCGAGTGGAGGTCGTCCTCCCGGGCCCTCTCCGCCGCCTCCTTCCGCGAGATTACTACCTCGCAGAAGGTTGCGACCGCGGTAAAACAACTGTCGCTACCGGCCATGGAGCGTACTACGGCCGGTAGCGAGAGATCCACTCCGATGACTGCAGTGAGGGCCCGGCGCTGCGCCGCCCATGCGGGGCAGACCGCCAGCGTGTGCTGGGCCGAGTCCTCACTGCAGTCGCAGTGGTGGCAGGCGGGACTCAGTTCCCTCCTAGCGACCGTGTGCAGGTACTTTCCGAAGCAACCGTGCCCGGAAAGCACCTGCGTCAGTCGGAAGGAAAGGGTCCCGTGCTGCCGCCCTGCCCACTCGGCGATGACCGGCTGGAGAGCCTCCACGGCGGCGAAGCCAGCGCGTGGAGTCTCCAGCCGGAACGACCAACGAGCCATCGTGGCTCGGCGAGCGGCTTCGCGCCACTCGCGCACATCCTCCATCCCGGAGGGCGAAATCCGCCTTCCGCCCGGAAGTCAGCCACTCGCCGATAAACTTCGGCGAGCACTTCCGCCTCCAAATCCCACGGGGGAGTTCCGGCCAATGCGCATGCCACCTCCGTCGAAACGGTGCGGTAACCGCGTATGGCTCTGACCGCCATTACCCTCTGAGGGCGCCAGAGGCGTACCCTATTCTGGGCGGTCAGAGCCGCCGCCCACACCGGTGCACCGTACAGTGCCATTGACCGGACAACCCCCGTGTACAGCCGTCTTGTCGCGACGCTGGGTCCACCCATATTGGGCAAGAGTCGCCCTAGGGCAGACGCAGCGCCGACCAGCTTTGGAGCAAGCTGTCGGAAGTGCTCGTCGAAGAGCCACCTCCCGTCGAGGATCAGGCCCAGATATTTCATCTGGGCCCGAACCGGTACGAGGACCGAGTTGACCACAATGGAGGCGCCAGGGGGTGGACCACGACGGGGCCCATGGAATAACAGGGCCTCCGTCTTATCTAGGGCCACCCGTAAGCCCAGCGCCTCAATGCGCCCGACCACCAGGGAGACTCCCCCTGTGGCCAGGCGCGCCGCCTCTTGGAAGTTTGCCCCCCGGGCTGTCACGAGGGTATCGTCTGCGTAACAGATTACACCCAGCCCGGGGGGGAAATCGGCGCGAAGGGCCCAGTCGTACCCTATGTTCCACAAGAGGGGTCCAAGAACAGACCCCTGTGGAAACACCGCACGACATGGGCCGACTCCTCAAATTACCTTCTCGGTCCTCGTACACGACGGTACGCTCCTCTAAATAGTCTGCCACCAGCCGCCTCAGGTACTTTGGCACCCCATGATAGTGGAGTGCTTCCCTGATGCAGCTGAATGGCAGACTATTGAATGCGTTGGCGATGTCCAATGACACCGCCAACAGCACGCCGCCACAGCTCACGGCCTCTTCGGTCACGGCCCTCAGGCGCAACACAGCGTCGACTGTCGAACGCCCCGCCCGAAAACCAAATTGGGCGTCCGACAGATCGGGGCCCACCTCGCAGAGGTGCCGGACGATGCGGGCAGAAAGAACCCTCTCAAACAATTTGCCCGCCTCGTCCAGCAGCACGATGGGCCTATAGGCCGCGACCGAATCGGCAGGCCGTCCCGGCTTCCTCAATAGGACCAGCTTCCCGCTCTTCCAGCACTCAGGGAAGCGTCCCGACGCCAAGCTAGCGTCGAACACCTCCCCGAGGCGGTCTGCCAAGTGGTTGAGGGCCAGGGCCAGCACTCGGGCCGGTACCCCGTCTGGCCCAGGGGCGGTGTTCTTGGAACGGATCCGTAGAACAGCCGCCCCTACCTCCGAATCCCGGACGGGCGGAACATTTTCCTCCCCGTGCTCCCCGTCGTCTCCGGCCAAGGAGGCCATCGCCGGGGGAGTGTGTTCCGCTCGTTGCGGGAAAAGGCCCTCAACCACTTCTCGCAGGAAGCTGGGCTGGAGAGTCTCCGTAAGGGGGGGGCCCGACGCGCGGAGCTTTTGTCGCACCGCGAGGTAAGGGCGACCCCAGGGGTCACGATTAAGACCCTCCAGCATCTCCTGTCTTTTTTCTTCTTTGGCGCGGCTAATGGCCAGCTTCAGAGTTTTCCGCGCCCGTCGGTACTCCTCATGAAGCCGGTCCTCCTCACCGTCTCCACGGTGACGCCGCCGACTGCGCGTGTAGGACCTCCGGGCACGTGTACAGGCCGCACGGAGGTCCGCCAGCTCCTGGGACCACCAGTAGACCTCCTTCCTTGGAGGCCGACGACCTCGAACGCGGGGCATGGCCGCATCGCATACATGCGTAATCGCATCGCGAAAGCGGCCAGCCCCCACGTCGACCTCCTCGGTCGGAGCCTGAGGAGACAGCCACGAGTGAATTATGGCTGCCTCCTCTAGTAGGTCCCGGTTCAGCCTGGCAACAGCCCACCGCGGAAAGCGGGATAAACGCCGCGCCACGTGACCCCTACTGGAGTCCTGGGTCCGGGAGAGCTCAAATCGGATATACAGGTGATCCGAGAGCGTCTCAACCTCTTCCAGGACACACCAGTTCCTTACTCGTGCGGCGAGGGCAGGGGTAGCGAACGAAAGGTCCACTATCGACCCCCCCTGCTGTCGCACGCACGTGTTGGTGGAGCCTCTGTTTAGAAGACAGAGGCCCACCGAGGCCGCCCACTCCTCTACGGCCTCGCCCCTGGCGTCCGTCCTGGGGGAACCCCACGCAATGGACTTTGCGTTGAAGTCCCCCAGCACAAGGACGTGCCCAGACGCTAGTCGCCGTATCGAGGTCTCCAAGCTGGTCAGGAAAACCTCGAAGTCGTTCAAACTCCGGTTGGGGGAGAAATAGACACCATATATGGTGATCCCCCCCCCACTCGACGGCAACATATCCAGAGCCCTTGTCTCTTAGCGACAAGGGCGGGGAATGAGCCGTCGTGGAACCGACGACTGCCACGGAGCCGTCCCAGTCACCCATCCAGTTTGGACGGGGAGGGACAGAATAGGGCTCCGCGACTACGGCAACACCTATCGACCACTGTGCCATGGTTTGCAGGAAGAGATCCTGCGCCGCGGCACAGTGGTTCAGGTTCGTCTGGACCAGGAGGTTGGAGACTTGATCCATTACTGGATCGTCTCTACAACCTCCTCCATGGGCGACGACGTCGACGCACGAACTATATCGGAGGCAGCCTGGGTCGACTGGCTAACCCCCGACGTCTGCCGAGAACTGCGGGGAGGCTTGCAGCCTCTCTGCCCCATCTGGTGATTGGCGGGCTTATTGCCCGCCACACACACTGGGCAGTGAGGGGCGGCAGAGCATTCTGCCGCCTTATGCCCCGGTTGACCGCAGCGGAAACACAGTCCGCCGCAGTCAAAACAACTGTCGCACTTGACGCGCGTGTGTCCCGCGGCCAGGCATTTAAAACACCTCATCGGTCTCGCCGCCAGGACTGTGATCCTGGCGCTCACGAAACCGATGAGCAGCCTGCCGGCGTCGGCCAATACTTTGGCCGACGCTACGGGACAGCTGACCCACACGGCGCCAAGCCCTCCTGGACCGGGGCGGATGGTGCCGACCCTGACGTTGTCCGCGCTGCACCCCGTCTTCTCCCGGATTACAGCGCGGACATCTTCGGCCGTCACTGAGTCGTCCAGGCCCGAGATGCGCAGTTCCGCGCACTTGGTAGGCCTGGCGACCCTAACACCATCTGTGGCTGCAAATATTCCCCGCAGCTTCTCAGCGAAGGAGTCCGCCGTCTTTTGCGCCTTCAGCCCCAGGGAACTCGAGAACTCGAGCTCCCGTCTGGGCGAGGCGCATCCTGACCCCCACCGTCCCAAACTCGTTGGCGAGGCTGTCCCGGGCCTTTTTGAAGACGGCCGCATAGGACAGCCCGCCGTCAGCCGCCTCCGGGGACACGGTCACAACTACAGCCGCGGTTTTGGGCGGCTGCAGCTTCCGCGGCCTCTTTGCAGAGGCCGTTGTCACCGGTGGCGAAGGCTGGGCTTGGGCTGCTTTTTGGGCAGCCTTTCTGACCCGCCTTCGGGACTTCTTGGAGCCCCTCGCCTCCTGCCAGCCCTCGTTGGAGGGGGCAGGTGCGGAGGGGCCCGGCAGGGGTGTCGGAGTGGGGAGCGGAGGGAATGCCACTCCGCTCCTCGGCGCCGTTTTAGGCCCCGTCTTGGCCGGCGCCTGGGGATGTGCCTTGGCCGGCGCCTTAGCCGGTGCCTTGGCCGGCGCCTGGGCCGGTGCCTTGGCCCCCCTCCTCGGCTTTTGGGGAGCCGATGGAGTCGGGGCAGACGCCGCCGCCGCGTAGGAGACGCGGCCTCCCACTACGGGGAGCGCGGTCGGAGCGGCGGCCTTAGGCCGCTGTGTCGACGCGAGCGGGGGGCGCATACTCGGCGCAGGAGGCAATCTCGCCTCCAGGCCAGCCAGGCGTCCGTCCAGCATATTCCCAACTGCGATGAGGATTTCTCGCAGTTGGGAGTCAAATGCCCCTGAGTTGGTGGTAGGGGCAGGCTGGGACGCGGACGGGGCTTCCCGCTCGGGGAGGTTCGCCTGGAAGCGGGCGAACTGAGCGCTCAGCTCGTTCACCCGCTCCGTCAGCTTCTCGTTGGCCACCTGCAGGCGAGAGACGTCGCCCGCTAGGCCCTCCACGACCTCCGACAAAGCGGAGGAGGAGTCCTTAAGGGCCCTCACAAACGAGCCCTTAAGGTTCACGGATTTGGTGGCCACCTTGTTGATGACGGCCACCGCCGCTTTCGCCCTCTCCTGCACGGACACGGGAGCCTGGGGGGCATTTCCCCCCACCGGCTCCCGAACCTTGAGCAGGAGATCCGCGATCTCCTCCTCCGCTACGGCCTCGCCGTCCGCTCGCACGCTCCTGTAGGACTCCGCGTTTGAGAACGCGGAGCCTGACGGGGTCGAGACCGAGGCCGAGGCCGGTTTACGCGCCCTCCCTCGGCGGCTGCTTGCCACCTTTGGTGGCATCATTTCGCCGGACGTGTCGGTCCCCTCTTCCCTGGAGCGTCCGCGTTTCCGGCTGTCGCTCCGCTCCGCTTCCATGGCGTCCGCGCCATCCGACGAAGCGGCGGATCCGGAACGCAGCCGATCCGATGCTCTTCGGCTCCCAGAGATCAGAGTCAGACTGACTTCTGGGAGCCCCATCGAGATGGGCGTTCCTGACGCCACCTCACCCTCAGTGGACGAACCATCGACTCCACTGTTCCTCTTCTCCCTTGCACCTTTCGTTGCAGTGTCCGTTTTGCTTGCCTTGTTCCGTTGTTTGATTGTTTCCGATCGTTTTGTTTGGTTTAAATTCAAATCATCCATAATAAATCCCACGAGTGGGGGAGAACTAAAGGTCCACCCGGGCAGAGATCCCCCATTACCCGGGCAAGCGTAAGTTTTTAACCCAACCGAGGGGTCCGCAGGTACCTCGACTTGGAGTGCGCTCGCGACTGAACTTCCCATCAGCCATGCATCCCCTGGCCACGCACCAGAACACGGGATTCGGGGAATTTTTTAGAGAGGTTATCTTCCTCGCGGTCCGGGCGGTTAAGCCAAGACCCTCGCCCCCGATCAGAGCCGCGAGACTTAACCACAGCGCTCTTCTCGGGATTGCGATATGCCAACGGTTGACAGGGAGACTACGTCCCCCTGCCTGCTCGGTGGTAGTGTGAGTACACGCCGAGCCCGTCCTCCTTTCTCCACCGCTATCAGCGGAGAAACTGTGGCCCCTACAGGGCCCCGCCATCAGGTTTTTTACCGAGGTTTCCTCCTCCATGCTCCGAAGAGCGAAGAGCCAGCAGGGCAACCGGCAGACACGCCCACCCTGCTGGACCAGGCCTTGCCCGAGAGCCGATGAACGGCTGCCTCTTCTGCTAGAATATTGGCCGCTGGCGATAATCCTCTCCTCCAAGAGGACAAGGAGGAAACAGTACCATCGCCAGCGTTTCCAGGGTGCACCACGAGGAGGTTTTCTAGCCCAGCACCCCAACCCTATATCAACCCGTCTGGCCAGTGTGGTACAGTAGGCCAAAACTTTCTTTCTGAAGAGAGGCCTATGTCCAGCAGTGGATTATTAGCGGCTGTTGATGATGATGTTGAAACTATCACAAAACTTCTATATTTTTACGGCCTAACAAATAATAACACGACGACGTTCAACACGACTATTACTGAGCATGCTTCTTTGGTTAAATCAAAAATTAGGAGCAACAAATACTAACTTGAGCACATTCCGCAACTTAATAAGGCGCTAGTCTACAGACTTAAAATTATTTTTAAAATAAATTGCTTTTGCATATATAAACAGGGCTTCTCTACATATTAATTGCGTTCTAACACGAATGAGCAGTGTAATGACATAGCGGTCATTTGTGAATTTATATCAAAGCGGTGCACATGACTCTAAAGTGCAATTTAGTTAAGTATTTGTTTTTACAAGTATATATATTACTTGTAAAATCAATTACTACATAAGTATACCCTCGTGCTAGTAACGCGAGCGAACAATGGACGCGACACCTAAACCAGGGGTAATAGTGTATATTAAGAGGTGACATCACGGTACCGCCATTATTTATTCTCTTCTACGACGAGTAGGACAATGGCTGCTGGCGATTTGCCGAAGATGGTTATTTCTAAGTCTATTCAACGTCTACTCAAAATATTCATATATAATTATCATTCATACATTAATGTTATGGTTTGATTATTTCTGAACCAGCAGGACTTTCTGTTTTTCTCCTTTTTATGACGCTTTTTACGATGTCGGAATTTGAGATTTTTTAAATTCCATTTTGATTACGGTCTGTACTCATCTAAGACAGATAGTATTCCAGACGAGATGGCCGTTGAATATAAACTGGCTTCTCTGTGTTAAAATCCAATTTCAAGGTTTGATAATAGTTTAAAATGAGCAATGAAAATACAATTATTCCGATGGTGTGTAAAAAATAGCATAGCTGGTCATTTAGATAACTACGAAACTTAATATCCTTTATGAAGATATTAAAATTATGCAGCGCCCAAGACTGATTCATCGCTATCATGACGCATAATATATCGAATGGGTTAATTGTTATTTACTGGTAAGGAAGGTATAGGTATATAAAAAGTAAATACATACTTACGCCTGTATTCTTAATTTAAAAGAGGTATACATAGGGTCTTAAAAACGCACATGTTGCCAAAATTAAATTAATTTACCTTTGTACCATTGCTGTCAACCCGGTACTTGGAAATAATAATATCTAAGTGTTTATTTAAGATTCAAAAACTTTTCAAAATAATTTAATACTTCTGCCAAATAAGTGGAAAATCACACAGTGATTGATTGATTGATTGATTAATTCACGGCAATAGGCTTGCTCCTGTTATGTACGTCGGACTAAAATCATAGTTGGCAAAATGCGCGCGTTCATGACTTCTACCTACCCCTTGTATGCAAGTGTATGTATGTGTATGTGTGTATGTTAAAGTGTATGTACGTAAGTTAATGACTCACACATTAACTATAGGTGCTTACAACAGAAGACACGTCAATCACATCACAAATTGCCATCGCATTAAATTTTATCTTTCTGCTAAAAAAATTATGGTAAAATATGCAAGAGATTCTAAAATAGGGCAGATAATTCACAAAGGGATATCCATCCCGACAGTTTTCATTAATTCCAGAACAAACAAAACGTAAAAATACTGCGTAATAGAAGCAACTGCCGGGGACGGCCAGCCCGCCATCGATTTAACATGAAGGGGTGTCCCCTACTCCGCATCTAGATAGGTGGTGAAATATTTTAATGGTCTCAGCTTTGAACACTTTTTAACGTCATTTTATGCGAAAATATAGCCCATGTTTCATTTCTTTTGTAACTAAGATCAACTCTTTGTGTGGTATCATTTTCATACGACTACGGTGTTAAATACGAGATGTAAATCGTGGTTAACAGTTAAAATAGCTTAAAAAGTCATAGTGTTTGCCGATATTATTTCTTTGTCATGTTTTTTGTAGCCATTTATTTTAATTTGTCTATATTTTCTTCAGTAGCCTGTACTCATAGATGCAAGCAATAAATATTGATCAATCAAAATCCAAATATTCGTTTTTTATAAACTTAAATATTCAGCTTCACAGCATACTAACGCATCTGACTGGAAGTCACTCCGATCTCTAGACTCTTAAAGTCGCTGCGATATAAGATACCAGTTCCTACTTTAAATTTTCGAATTTTCTATAGTCGTGTTCCATAATAAAGCTAGTCACGAACTTAGAGGAGTAGACAAAACTAAGATTTTAAATGTTAACAGCAGTATACAAAATTATATATTTTTAAAGACGTAATTTAGCCGGTTAATAGATAACTATTACGGAAATATCGAAGGAGTCCACTCGGAAATTTGTATTAGCAAGTCTTCTCAAATTTACGCCACAGAACCCCAATAGGAAATTGTACCCTGCGTCCTTACGAGCCAACATCGCTTGATCGTCAGATTTGGGTGTTAGAACCTTTGGCAAACAGTTTAAATTCAAAATTCGAATACTGAATTCGCTATTTAATAGGAAGGCCAACGAGTCGACACTCGTTTAATCTTATGATTTTACGCTAATCAAGTTCGAAATATCGGCATCGATTACGATTCGGTGGCAGTGTTAAAACTTGTTTAATTAATAACAAATTAATTCGATAGGTGTTGACTCTCGTTACATATTTGTTACAGTTCTAAGAGCTCACAAAAAATCTGATACAACACAAAAAATATATTATTTCTAACTGGCAAAAATGACTAGGCGAATTTGAGGCTGTCTGTCTATCGGCATATGTATTATTTATGTGATATCAGATAAAACTAACCCTGCTAGGTTAGTCACTGCAAGTACTTAATACCTCAGTGCATAGCATTATTAATAAAAAGCATTTTTAATAAATAAAAAAACAACACATAAAAAGGCGAAGACATTACGGTGGGTCACATCACTGCCAAACATTTCTGCATAATTTGGGGTGTTTCCAAACTTTCAGCTCTACTAGTATCTCTACTATAAAGTGCTACTTGATACTGGATCTGATTGATTGTCAATTTATTATGAAAAGTTCGACAAGTTGTATCTACACTATAAAACTGTCTATATAATATATGTTATGCATCAAAATCATCTTGGATCTTACATAATACCTTTTTGTGCAAAAACGAGTACTAATAAACAATAAGCAAATAAATTGGCAACACTGTGTTAACATATACAACATATGTATGTATGAAAATCTTGTTCCCACGTATAGAATTTCGGATTCAAAGTTGTACAGCGGATGCAAAATATAATATGTCATATAAAATTATACAAACATGTTTTCATTTCCGTGCAGACAGTAATATAAATACAAAATGAATGCAAACGGTTGAGACACGATGCTTTTTCAAAAGGGCGACGTGGAAAAATTTGAAATATACACGGTCCGACATACGAGTATGTATTGATGCAGGGACATAATAAATATAAATACTGAAGGTTCAGTTTTAGTTAATAACTGATAGCGATCGCCTATAGCTCGGTTTTTAAACCCGAAGTCACGGCTAGCATGGTCATCATAGGAATAATGTAAACCAGAAATACAGTAGTTATGAATGTGGTTTCAAATACATTTTACGGATACCTAAATGAAAGAACCTTATTTTTGTACACTAAAACCACAATCTACTTTTCAGGGCCCTAAATTACCAAACAAGCCCACAGCCCACCACAGGTAAGCGGAACTTTCTCAGACTAAAGTCTGCCCATATTTTATTTATGTCCTATTTGTCTTAGTTTTGTGCTCTCACTTTAACAGTTTTTCGGGGAAGCACCAACTTATATAAGTGGTGCAAGCTGTAATAAAAATAATAGGGTAATAACTCTTTCAATTTGGCAACAAAGAGGGTCTTTCCGTTAAAAAAAGATGAAATTCTAAACGTCTAAAATCTAGTATTCCTTTTCTAGTACAACTATAGGCTATGTTTGCACACAGCAGAGTAGGATAGTGAATAGAGTTGTTCACACTCCATTGAGCGATGCTCTACAATCCACTGAGTTCGTTACAGGTTATTCAGTGCCCTGGTCCTTTTAGTGAACTAAAAATAACCACTTTGAAAACTGTACGGCAAATTACCTGAACTTTTTTTAACTTTTCTTTGCCTAACTTGTGTTAGGTTTTAATTTACGGGCTTAACCTGTGCTTAACAAGTACAGTATATTTAAATTGCCTTGTAAATTAAGTAGAAATGAAAGTATTTACATAAATTTAGTATAAAAAAATAAAAATAAAACACGCGTAACGTATGATAATTTCTTGCACATAGTATAGTGGGAGCTCTCTGGCATATAGATGTAAGGCCGGTTTAAAAAACCGGCAATAAAATAGCTTCACTACCAGGTATGGACAAAGTAAACCGTACCTCGGCAGTGGAAAGATGTTTTAGTTGTTGGAACGCTACCAAGAGACAAGAGGTCAACAAGATTAAAAAGTTTGACTTAACTTAGACATGTCAGTAGTAACACGATTGCTTTTTGTTTTGATAGAAGGAATAAGTAGGACTACCTCTTTAATGCACTATAAATATCATACATCTAGATTTAGAAGGACACCTCAAACAATTAATAACACAGTAATAATAGTAGTAACTTTTTTAACTGGAACAAATTGTTAGTGATAGATAACATGACTCAGAAAATAGATTTCGCAACAAAGACATGCTTTGTAAGTATTGAAATATATAAATATAGATATAGAAAATATAATATATATACAAATAAAGGAATAATATAGATTAATTTATAATACCGCTTCATGATCTAACTCAATTACTAAAATTTAATTACTCAATTAATTATTAAAATAGAAGCAATCTGTAAAGCCACTGTCAAGAAATCTTTAAACTTTTTATAACTCGAAATACGAACAGTATAAAATTTAAACAGCGGAACACAATTTTTACTAACGCTTAAGCCATAAAAGGGCGTGATAGATATAATGACACAAAACATAATATGAACACATACAGATAGCCAATTTCTAATTTCACGTCCACTCCGCACGTCGAGATAATATTTGTAACATTACCGCTGGTAACCATTACGACTATGAACTGCGGCCATTCCCGAGGGCAACATTATTTATGACCATAAATCTCAACACTAACTAAATAAAGGTGGTGTCACATTTGTTCTTCTACGCCTTATGTTCACAGTAGCCTGGCAAGCTAACTCTCGTCAGATAATAATAATAATAATTAGAACATCTAACACACAACGTCATCTAGTCTCAAACTAAGCAGAGTTTGTACTATGAAAGGTAGATTGGTAGTAATCTCTCTCACTTTAATATACACGAAATGATTAACCCAAATAAAATATATTACTGAATTCAATGTGAATAAATCTTGATTAAATTGTAATAATGACCATTCGTCATCTCCTATTATCTCCCTTAGAGAAGGAATATTTTCTTCAAATTGAAATAGGACCCAAGCGACCACTAAAAGTATTCGTAAGTCGTATTGAACGCTTCCTCCTTTTTTAAGGCTGTTAAAAATTAATTTTAGCTAAAAGCAGTCATTAAATTTTATCTAAAGTAATAATTATAAATAGTACTTATAAAGGATTTTCTGTTATTACTAGGCTACCCAGGCCCTGCACATTCTTATCCTACTTATTTGACTATCAATACTCCCTCATCCAGAACAATTAATTGGATAGCGTATTCCCAAAAACGTTGTTCTTTGATTTGTTCATAGTATCATAGTACCTTCTAGTAGAACACTGCACTTGCTAATCAATAAATATAGTATTACTTGTTCTTTAGAGTAAAGGTACTTCCTCATTCGAGCGGAACCGATTTATATCGTAGAAGTAGTAAGAAACTTTCTTGAGATCAGATAAGAGACTATTTTAATACCGTTCAATGAAAACACTTGTCTGCATATATTTTCCCATTAAAATATTTGTTTTTCTATTTATGGATATACATATTTTTAAAGTTATCTTAGTGTGGTAATCCTTGTTCAAGTTTCGATAACAGTTAATGATAAGTCTAGATAGGTATGAATTAAAATCTAAAATAAATTAAAATAAAGTTATTATCATTTATAGTTAGTAATTTACCGAATATAATCAGCCAACAAAAAAGTTAAGAAAAAGGCCGGGAAAGCTCCGCGTTTTAAGCGGCGAGCAGGGTAATTTTCCGAACGTCAGATTGAGGACTATTTTTACTAACCTAACCAACGCTTTGCTTAAGACCGTTTCTTTGTTATTTATTTAATTAATAAGTTAAGATATTAATTTTTGGTTTATTAATTAAATTGAGTTCGAGAGTTTATTTACTAATGACATTTTAATTGTAAAAAAGGCAATGAGCGCCATATTCAGAAACTCAAAATAAGTCATCGAAATATCTAGTTATATCTAAATTTCAGGGAGAATCTATTCCAACTTAACCATTTTAAGTTAAAAATATAAGAGCTTGTTCCAGCAAACAAATGTTCATAGACTGAAACTGTTTACCTGCGTCATTTACCTATTTAACATAAATAATTAAATATTGCATAATAGCTAAAAAAAGCTATGAAAACATAAACAATGTACATGAGGAAACCGCGTTGAATCTAAGTTGACAAATTGAGTTTTTAATTAATAGCTTTCATTTAAAAAATAAGCGAATGAGATATATTGGCCGGTCGAAATCGGACTTAAATGATTTGTATCTACACTTTAAATACTTAAATCTCAGTAAAATTTAATAATGAGTGTCTTTACAGCATATGCAGCTGAATATTCATAGTTCTACATTTATAATCCAAATAGCTCATAGAAGTAGAAAAAAAGAAAAGGTGAAAGGACTGTGTAAGTGAGGATATGGCTAGGAAGGGAGTAAACCGTGAATAAACGAATGATATGGCAGAATGGAAGATTCATACATATTGCGCCAACCCCGAACAAAATTAGGATAAGGGTAGGTAGATGATGATGATAGATCATAGGGGTGGATAACTTAATTCGGGTAATATGAACTGCATTCTTCTAAAAGTTTACAATTAAGATTATTATTTTTTATTATTGTCTAACATTTCACTTTACATACTAAAGTGAAGCATTACATATACTTAAACGCCATTATATAAATTTATAGTAATTTAAGATTCTCAAAAATTATGTTGAACGTTGATCATTTTATAACACGGTCACAATAACAAAAAACGAACAAACGTGGCACTACCTTAAGATTTCACCCCAAGCTATAAGTTGAACTATTATTAAGGACACTTACACACGAAGCATCGCGTGACGCCAGCCATCACTACACTGCTATTTAAACTACTTGTCTGAGTTTCTGGTTTGGAAGACGCCTTTATTTAAAAACTGCGTGGTACTTACTTATAGGAATATACAGAACTTTGTCATCATAAGTTGCATTGAGCCTACAATGCATTTCTTATTTTATGTATGTTTTATGGAACTAGTAACTACGAAAGATTACTTACTAGTCTAGTTTAACCAGAGCCGTGTGCTATACGGTTCCTGGTACCTTATTGTAAGACGTCTGTTAAGTAGAAAGAGTCATTATTGTGTCTGAATCTTCAACTGCCTAACATTAAGGAACTTTTAAAACCTTTTAGAATCAGTTTAACAACACACTGACACCCTCTTGTCGACAAAAGAACAGGAAAAGTTCATTGCTCGGCAGGCTGCCCTTGTAGAGCTTATATTTCTAAAGTCTCTCTACGAATAGAGAATCCTCCCTTTGGTCGAAATAAGTATTTAATAAGGAATTTTGTTAATTTACTGATATTATTTTGAATTGTTTTTATTTTATTTTAATGTTAAGCAAGTCTGGCTTCTCCGTCTAAACAAATTAATGCCGCAATATTTGCACAATTATAAGATATAGAAAATTTTCAAAAATAATCCAAAAGTTAAATTTATTGACGTGTGTGGTATGCATTTTACGAGTAATCCATAATCGGTTTCCATCCAGGGATTACTTATAAGTAGTCGAATTTATTACAACAGTGCAAGTATTAACTTAATTTTGTTGCAACGCCATTTATTAGAACAAGTACGAATACAAGTTTATGTAATTATATCACTGCTGTCTTTATTTTTTTTTAAATTGATGTGCCTACAACCTATAAGGGTAAGAGGTTCTGGCCCATAAACAGAGGCATTGAACAATAAATAATTGAGTACCTAATCAAACACACTATTCCTTAGTCACTTGCTAAGAGCCCGCATAAGCTTATTTGAGCTAATAGCAATTAGCATTGCGGTACATCCTTTGGACTCTATATTAATTGGTTTTTTATATTTAGGTTGGGCAAGATTTGTTGGTGGCGCTCTTATATTCAGTATATTTATTTATATTTCTTCTTGTATATTTTACTTGTTACAAGTTATATATATTTCTACGTATATTTAAGTAAATAATGTGAGCCACAAATTCAAATTAATCAAACATGTTTTTTTTTATTGTAACTTTCTGATAACCTATCTAAATACACATACATATATGTATGTATGTTACCACACATATACATTTGATTGTGACCATTAGTTCATCGGTCATACACTATTAGGAAGTATTCATCAGCAGTTTACTGAATATGTATATAAGTTAAATGACATTGCCATAGACAGTAAAGTAATGTAAATATATTATTAATGTACCTAAGTCAGGTTGGTAAAGCCCTGACTAAGTGACCAAACAGTTATCACATACAAACACACTTCCTGACGATATCGTTGCGATATAAAAAGGGACTTTACAGAATGTTTTGTTTAAAAACATTGTATAAAAGTAAAACCAACATCAATCTACCTAAATCAGTGTAATTATATGTGTGGTTCCACAATATTTCACAATATTTGGAAAATGGAATAGATCGCCTACGCCCCACATTAGAACCTAATGGACACCGGTGGCGGAAACTCACAAGTTAATAGGCAATAACCCGGCAATTCACTCGTACATACGTTGGAGTACAGCATCCGATAAGATCGGACGAACGCTAAGCCGGAACTACAGTAACAGATCAAGCTGCCGCCCTCCTAGATAGCTATGAGTACTACTGTGTTCCTGGTGTATACTAGATCCTGTGTGACTTGGTTTGAACTATTTAAAAGAGATATATCGGCCTCCTCCCGCTGCCGAGCTAAGCTCAATCCGTAGCGGCCATTCGGATCGTACGGGGATACCTCACCATATCGTCGAAGGCGCAGACAGTCCTGGCACGTTCCCCGCCTTTTGAAAGCCTGGCAGATATGGACGCGAGGGTTTGTGACCAAACGATCCGCCAGGATGAGAGCGGGGAAGACCAGGACGAGCTCGAAATGCGACGGAACGCTTACCGATAGGCAACGGTGCGAGGTCGCGTTACTCACTGGGCATCGTTGCTTCGTTAAGTACCTGAATTGTATCCGACGCGAGGAGACGGCAATACCAGCACTGTGTATCCGACTCGGATTCCGCCCAGCACACGCTGGAAGACTGCCCTGCGTGGGTGTCTGAACCAGTTCGCAATGGAGGCCGCACTCTCGAGCCGGAGGAAGCCCGACTACGTCCTGTGCCCGGTTTCATTCGTCAAGCGACAAATACGCAGCGACTCGCTCGACAAATGGAACCGGAGATACCAGTCGGGCATCACGGCCTCCGTCACGAGAGTGTTCTTCCCAGACGCGAGGAATGCGTACTGCCTAGTGCAGAAGATCCGACCCATAGGCGTTGCTACGCAGATTTTCACGGGACATCTGGGTTCTCTGAATACTTGCATCGCTTCAAGTGTCGGGAGAGCCCGTTATGTATCTGCAACCCAGCTCAGGAGGAGACCGTCCTACACGTGATTTTTGAGTGCCCGGTATTTGGCATTTGGCTGAGCAGCGCCTTGGCACAAAACTGGAGAAAAAAGAAGTACATCTCCTATTAGCAAAACCAGAAACAAGAAAGAAACTCCTGCAGTATGCGGAAGTTATGTGCCCAAAAGATCATTGACGGGAACAAGTAAATTCAAATAAGAGAAACGAAAATAAAAAATTAACAAGCACAATAGAAACCAAAACCAGAAAAAGACTGTCATGCTAGAGGTTGACAGTATATTTCTAAAAAAAAATTACATGGTCCGGGTCCTCCCAGATTAGGACGCTCGAGGCTGGCCGTCGGGGTAGTTTTTAGTAGAATCACCACATACTCCTGGCTCCCGAGTCCCAAAGGAGCAGGAGATCCAAAGGGATTTACCCGTCAACAAAAAAAAGGTGTACAACTATTATATGATCTATAAAAATAATATTAGTGTCGTCTCTTGCGATCACATTCACATTCGAAACAATGACGGCGAATTGGTGAGGTGGTCGTTACATTCATTGCCATCTATACAGTTATTAAAAGTGTTTGAAACCTCCTCCTGCAGACACATTTTTACCTCCTGTTACATTCCATACAGATAAGATTATTGCTTACCTGAAACAAAGGCAAATAGAATATAAGTATTTAAGTAAAATTTGCATGTAATTACAACAAATTAGATACTTGTAAGATAAAAATGTATCTATGTATGTCTTAGAGCTAGAACTAGTAGCTAGTCCTAGACCTAACTAGTATGAGTAGAATTAAAGAAGTGGCATGTCAAACGAGATGGCGCATTCATCATCATTCAACATGTACACATGTTGTATGCCGGATCAGTTGTACGATTTTTAGATTGATCTGGTGGCGTCCATTGTTTGGTACGTTTTTTATTTAAAGAAATATATTCGGGTCAAACATGATCACAAAGTGTCTTCTCCGAAACATACTGCCATTTTTTAAGTAAATAAGTCAAAGAAATCTTACTATTCTCAAGCCTAGCTCATTTTGAAGAAATTAAAAATTAAACTTCTCTCTCTCAAACACACTTAAGGGATTAAAAGAATAAATTTAATGAAAATTAAATATTTCACATTAATATGTAAATATTTTATCAAACTAACTTACTAACTTACATTTACAATTATCTCAGTAAAAGCATCAGTTTAATCAAATATTTCTGTTATAAACGTTGCCCGCAAACTTTTATGTTATATAACAGCATTTTTCTCATTTTTCGACGTTATGTTTTCTTACAGCTCTCATAATAAAACAGAGAACCATCATCATCAACAGCCTTTACTAGTCCACTGCTGGACATAGGCCTCTCGTTAGAAAGGTGGTTTTGTCCTACTAAACCACGCTGGCCTACTAGTCAGACGGGTTGGTATGGGGTTTGTTTCAAATTTTCCTTCTCTTTTTTTTGTTTTTTTTTCTAACAGAGAACCAAGAAATCTTTAACTTTCTTTTTCACTATATGACTTTAGCAATATACATATAGAATCTTAGTTTAGTAGACTTTGAGACAGAGTCGCAGGTAATTTATCACAAAACAATAAGCAAATATTATTAATACATTCTGAAGCACGGAACTACAAGTACACATGTCTATTAGATTGCTTCTTTAAAATCTATGGTTTAGTTATTAAGGTTACAGGGTAATAAGTGAAACAATTTTACATAAGCTCCATGGCGAATATTATATTAAATGAAACTTATAAGTAATTCGCCATTAAAAGTTTTAAGTGTTTTTCCACATTTTAAAAATATCTTAAAACCTTATTTCAAGGTTATGTGTAAGTTCTAATAAGTAAGTACTGATAGGCATTGACAAGTAAATCAAAACTACGATAGCACGAGTATTCAATAGTGCCACTGCTATTTAAGATCATCTTATTACTAAAAGTCACGTACGCAAACAAAAACAAATTTCTAATTAAACTACATTGAGCTGAGGGCTTTACCTGTTTTTCGAACAAATCTTAAGATTATCTGCGAATAAGTGTTCAACGTGGCGAAAACATTTTAACTGTAAGCTTTAAGATTATAAAATGGAAAACTTCTTCGATTTCAAACAACCCGAGCTGGGCCGGATAAGTTTGTTCGGCGAACATAATCGAAGTTTGATGAAAGATTTGCACAACTTCTATTTAGCGAATGGGACGAAAGTGCGATATCTGACACAGGCATATTGATCCAACACTACTTACTTGTACACACTAAAGTGATAACACAGGCACAAGCAAACTTTTGAATCGAGATTTTATTTTAGGATAAAATTATAGTGAATCATGGTTTAAGAGAGGTATGAAGTGAAAAACATGTATCATGATGAATACAAGTATCACCGAATTTAGTGTAATTTGGGTTTAAAATAATTTAAGTAGCAGAATAAAATAATATCTCAAACTTAACTAATGTCACTTTGCTACGGACTATCAGAAATTAGGGGAGGGGGGGGGGAATAGTCTCCCAATACGAGTATACTAGACTATTGTTTAATAATTCATTTATTTATTATTATAGACACGCTAACTGTGTACATATACAACACTGAATAAATAACATACAGTATGGCACAGTTTTTAGAAGTAGACCTACAAAAGGCATGCACAGATACATAATTATACAATAAGTTAGGATGCAGAACAAAAAACCTAAGATGGCATGTTTATATTACGAATGTAAAACCTATTATTTAAAAATGGTGAATGCCTTATGCCTATTTATCCTTTACCGTGTCGATCATCATGAAATACACGTGACTACAGGCACAGCACAAAATAATAATAAATAAAAAAATACTAAAAAGCATCAAAGACGTCAAATAATAAAAACTTAATGCCCTCTGATTCTAATGGACGTTACACTACTCTAACCCTTCAAACTAAAATGAGGGCATGAACTTTGTGATTAATTAATGGGGTGGCTATTGGTAGTATTGTTAGGTTTCTATATGGATTATAATGATGGATAACTTACGCAATGATTCTGGTTTTGGAAAATGCATAAACTGTTTTAAAATTTAGCAAATTCTTACGAATTTGAAACGAAAATTTCAAATGGATAGAACTAAATCTTTATGTTAACAAAACTACTTGCATTAGACGTTTAATTTGACATCTAAACACTTTTTATAGTTCTTGCATAACACTCTCTGTTTCTTCTTGCATTACACTCTCTGTGAGAAGATATTAAATAAGTTTCAGGCATCCAGATTGTAGATGCATTGTTGAAAATTTCAAAACTTTATCTAAAAGTCAAAACTAGATTTTTAAGATGTAAAAGGGGTGCTCGATTTCAACTGTCAGTAGGTACATTTGAGGCAGCACTCTACATTTAGCGAATGCTGGAATAACGGAAACAAGATTTGTGCAATAAGGTATCTCAAAATTTACTTAGAGGTATTTATTACTATATAAACATATGCTTCTTCCTCAATTAAAAAAATACACATAGGTATATTAATAACAAAAACTCGTTCATAACCTTGATTCCATACATATTGTCAATACTTTAAACATTGATTATGTTTTGATTTACATTTTTCTAAACAGGACATAGTGTCAAAGTGACCTAAATCTTAGTAGAACCTACATTCCCCCATCCTCTATCGTAGCAAATCTCTCCACCCTAAATAACATCCGCAATTTAGTGTGAAACCCGTAAAATATTCAATAACATAACATCCTCGTTTTTCGACATACACTCTTATCTGATCTATCGAGTGCGGGCAACGGTAATAGGGGGATAAGCACAAAGGATTTCAAGAGATTGGAGTGTTAAGCTAGACGTTCTCTAACAACAAAATGTGTACATATATGTATATTGTATTTTTTTATGATAGCGAGGGAAAACAAGCAGAATGGTCACCTGATGGAAAGTGACTAGCGTCACTCATGACCGCCTTCAATTCAGGAGTCACAATCGCGTTGTACCTACACTCTTTTCTCGAAGGTTTGAAGGATGTTCATGTTACTTATTCTCTTTCTTTAAATATTTAAGCACAGTTGAATAATCTACCTCCAATCTGTTGATATTTAGACAAAAATAATCTCGATAATAATAATAATTTGGTATTCCCTTTACAAAATTTCATCTAAATCAGTTTTGCGGTACTTTGAGTCCCGGGAAAGGATTTAGGATAGTTTTTATCCCAGAAAAAAATCCTTTAAGAAGGTGAAAAGGGAGGTGGAAGTTTCTATGGGGAATCAATAACCACTGAACCCATTCAAAAGAAATTTGTTATGGAGATGGTTTGATTTTTCAAATAGTAGAATTAGTTTTTTTAGAAATTAGTTGTTTATAAACCTTTTATACGCTAATATCACATATAAGTATATGGTTATTTTTCTTCTTGAAAAGTGATATCCTTTTCTACACTTCCTATACAGAATACAGCTCACGGTAACAATTTACAATCTGCTGGACTTAGAGCGCTTAGAGGTGACTCATGTTACATAGAACTTAGGTAGGATCAGCCACGTCGTCGCTGTATAGAATCCAACACCAGGCATGAGCGTATGAACGAATTAATTCAATAAATAACTGAAAAACAATTGAGATACTTTCAGACTTAAATTACTTCTAATAAAACTAGTTGGCGCTGTCCTTTTCTTTAGAAAGATACATTAGAAAAAGTCTTAATATATCGGAAAATGATATATACATCGTCAACTGAGTGCTACATAGAAAACCACAAAGCTATCATTTGTGTAATTAAAGGAAGGCTAGGTGCATGTGACTTTCAGAAGCATCAGCAAATTGCGCAAATTGGAGTGTTTTACGACCTCATTACGTGCCCTACTCTGCAACGGTTGATGTCGTAATGAATTAGATAGAATTAAAAAAGCTATCGTATGTGAAGAGCCAGTTACATTGGTATAATTAAAGGTATAACTGGTCCATAGTTAGAGTTAAAGGATATCCCTAAAATTGGTCAGAATTAGTGCAGGATTATAAAAAGTTAGTGGATTAGATTAAACAGTTCACGTTTTTAACGCTGGACGGCGCTGGCTACGTACGCGTTTTAGATTGTTAGAAATATTGACATAGTTATTGATGTTTGGTGATTAATGAAGATTTTAATCAGAAGTAAGTTAAGTACATATGTCACAGCCCTATTTTCTTCGGTCACATTCAGATCCGAAAATCAAAACTATTTTTCTATAGTACTATTACTCTCTATAACTGATATAACGACATAATATGAAAGCCTGTATAGACATGTATATCTAGAGATGACTAACTCCAGCACGCTTTTAGAGCATTCAGCATCAGCATCCACGTTAAATACATAAAATTATTACATTTACAATTTGTTCTATATTCTAATCGCATGTCAAATAAAATTTAGCCATTTATATAATTGGGGAAAGGGCTTTGATTAATAATGTACCCTATATTTTCCCCTTCTTTCCTCATAAATCCCCTCGGCAATACAACCCCACACCGGTACAAAAAAAATCAATCAAACATTTTTCAATTAACTTACTCAACGAAATGAGTCCGTAACGTAACACCATTATTCAATATAATAAAGCAAATATAAATCATGTGTGAAGTAACACACATGGGCTAACTCCCCTTCTCAATATGTTATGTGGGGTAAAATTTACGCACCTTCTTGTAAAACTAAACAATGAGAACCTCAAACAGTAAAACAATATTTCATTTTTGTATCACAATAGCGATAATATGATTTAGGCCCTTTGTAGAAAGCTAAATGTTGTTAAAATGTCCATGGATTACTAGAATCATGACTGTTTTGCAATTCTAGAAGCGAAGGAAAACTACTACGTACACAACTTTAAAATTTGGAATGTGCAGTTTTATCTTTAAAACTAAACCAAACATTAAAAAACGACCAAACAAAAGAACAATAAAACAAGATGGCTGAGAAAACGAAACGTGACTGGGTTTAGCAGCTTCTGCATAAAAGATTTTTCATTATATCCTATTGTTATTTTTAAGTGGTCCACAGCGATCACATTCAAATCTGTTAGGATAATACTCCTAAACCAAATCAATATTTTTATATTTCTATATTTTGCAAAGTTTTGTGTCGTTTACGTGTCTGACGTTAGCGCCTGAACCATTGTTTTGACAAAAGGCCGCGTCATTGTTTTATTAATTGTTATAAACACCAAAGTAATAGTTAACATAAATAAATCATTTTTTTCATATTTTTTTTCAATGGGCTTTGAAATTTATTAACAACTAGCTTTTGCCCGCGGCTGCACCCGTGTATGTCGGTTATCGTTGTAAAAAGCCTATGTTACTCGGCGATAATTTAGCTTTCCATTGGTGAAATAATTTTTAAAATTGGTTTAGCGGTTTAAGCGTGAAAGCGTAACAAAGAAACAAACTCACTTTCACATTTTATAATATAAGAATGGAGGTGGCGGCAAATTTCTGACTTTAGCTGCCTGTCTGTGCAAATATTCACCGTTAGCGAGACGAGAACAACCAGAAATAATATGCCTAATTTATTCCCCAGGACGGTGGTATGCCCGATATGTCAACCGTACCATCTTTCAGGATATATTGCCGATAGTTATTCGTCACGATAACTTCGTCCATAATCGCACAAACAAAACCTTCAGTTTCTCCGAAGAGATCACCATAACGTGGTCAAGTCGTACATGCTTTTAAATCTATGTCGGACCCGTTTAGGGCCCGAAAAAACCGACCATGGAGTTCTTTGCCCTTCCATACTTCCCTGCGATCATTAGTACTAAGTACTACAGGTTTCAATTCTTAGCATCAATTCTCTTTAGCCAGAGCGAGCAGGGTGAATCCGATATTCACTGCAACTATATTGCGATGCATTCCCACATCAGTATAATTATATAAAATAGTCTCTGAGATTTGCATATGCAAATCTTTACCGGGATATACAATCTCATTCGCAATGCAGTCAGCAGTGTACGGACTCTCCTGTCAAGGGCATCTAATTCAGTCCATCTAAGTATACCAAAGGAATACATCAGAACCAGCATGACCCAACCATTGCAGCACCTTATTGTCCCCTGATAAAAGACTTTTAAGTACTTTCTTCAGGCGGCCAAAAAAGAGTTTTTTCAACGTTTGTTTCATGTCAGATTCTGGTATTCTCAAAGACTGTGATATACCCAGATACTTGTAAATTTTAGTGGCAGACAGAGATCTGAGTTTTGTTGAATCTGAAAGCTCTTTTCCTTCAGATTCTATTATCACGCCCTTCTTGACATACATGACTGCGCACTTGCACCAAATTCCATTTTGATAGAATAACTAAAGTGTTCCGTCACCTTTAGTAACGCTGTCAATTGTAATTTACTGGGAGCTAGTAATAGTATCCATAATAACGTGAGATATAATTTGATCATCTTTCTGCAACCTAACCCTGAACCCTGTAATAGGGTGCTAAGAGTGTTCAAAGCCAGACAAAACCACAAGGGACTCAGACTATCACCTTGAAATAAACCCTGCTCGATCTTTATCAGTACATCGTTTACCGCCGTCTGCCGACATCCTGAATAGCAAAGTGCTGCTCTCCATTGCCCCACATATGACTCCAAGAAACTGCTCAGATTTGTAACCCACCAGCGCTAAATTTCGTTTATGAATGAGCGAACGGGACAATCGGGGTCTATTGTTGCAATTTACATACTATATATAACTTCACTCTCCACTAGTTCATCAAAATCACCACTATGTGATACCAACTGTGGTGAGCTGTTGGCTACCAAATCCACAGTGTGTGACGAAGAAGGGATAATTAAGCTATTCCTATCAAGCGTATCCTCTCAAGAACTGCATCATCCAGCAGGTGACAGCGCTGTATAGCTCGTACTTGATCCGACAATCGTTGCGCTGAAACAAAGAGACTAGTCGAACACTTTAAGCAGTAAGGTTCGTTCCCAGCTCTGTGGCCCAATAATATGCCTGCATGACATTCTCATTTATTGAATTTGTCCACTTCATGCACATCGCCACCGGTAGCGGGACCCTGTTCGAGGACAGCGGTCCTCGAGATCCCAAGTACGCCGACGTACAGAGAGAAAAACTCGTCGCTTAAAGTCGAGCTCGAAACCTCAGCCACGGCCGGAACTTCTGTTGTAGCTTCCGGGGACGACAAGACGCAGCGAATCGACGAGTCCGGAGATGTTAAAAGTGCTCTGGATCTAGCTCTTGTTATGATCTTGCAGTGGAGTTTCTTATATGAAAAATATCTTGTTGTCGTGACATGACGTTAGACGTCATGTTTTACTATAGATATTCTTGGTTTATTTATTTTGGTTCTTCATTATTATTATTATTGGTGTATTTTTATAAAAAGGATGCAAATTTTTTATTGTTCAATTTGTTTTAATGATTTGCGGTATTGTAAATATAGAGACTTTTTATTTTTTAAATTTGTGTGATAAATTTCGACTGCTTTAAGTTTTGCTTTTTTCTTGTTGTGTTGTTGTTTATTATTATTATTATTATAGTTATCGTCTTCGGTATTTCCGGATCGATACGACCTTCAAATCTTCAAGAAGAGAGCGTAATTCTTCTTAGAGTTGCAAGCGTGCATGGGTAGGCGTAGTCACTTTACATCAGGTGACCAGTTTCTCCTACTTGCCAACTATTCCATAAAAAGGCATTTTTTTTTACATAAATTGTCAAAAATTGGGACAGGGACATAATTAATTAGCTTTGTGTCCTTTTGCTGATTTATTTATTAGAGAACCGTGAAGCGCTACCTAGTGACAGATGTTAAGCTCCTGTTATTGATGTTACTCAGTTAATTGTAACATTAAAACGTGACTTATCTATATCTCATAATTGAATAGTGCTGAAAACTGATTGCCCCTGCTAAATATGATAACTTCGATTCACTTTAGCGCTATTAAATCTGGCCTCTACATGATTTCCAAACAGAAATATGTCCACATTTCTACAACCCGTTGTACAACCATTTTACGTAATAATATCAGATATTACGATATTATATTAAATTTCAGCAAATCTCATATCGCCTGACATACAAGTTATTGGATTTAGGTGGATTTGATATGCACCAGTTTAAGAATTATGACGCAACTAAAGCCAAATGTAATTTTAATTTTATTACCTATACCTAGGTACTTATGAGAAATTACTGATATACTTGCTGTTGAAAGCGTTTTTTTTTTATTTTATTTACATTGCAGCCTCCCTCTCTGTAAGGACCTATGGACCCTACCCACGACTAACAACAGAAAAATCGCTAGGGATTGTAAAGAACAAGGCTTACATTATACCCATAACTAAAATTGGTTTTATTGTTTGTTTTATAGAATACGCTCTAGTCTATTTTACTCTTTTATATGAATCTTAATCTAAACTTTATAACCCCGTCTAAAGTCGCCGTATCCAGATTATAGAGGCGAGTATAATTATAGTCCATCTAATCTAAGAGGTACCGTTTGACGGTTCTGACAGATTGAAGAATAAGGAGGAGGTCAAGAAAACGGTTGCTACAATATCCGATTCTTAATATATATTAATTTCATTTCTTTGTATTTACAAATCGATTACAGTTTTACACATTTAAATATTTGTTACTGTATAAGCCCGTAGATAATTATATCTTAGGTTTTACTAATAAATGAATATAAGTAATTTAGACATTACAATGTAAATGATGATCGAAAACAAATGAACATCTATCTATAAAAACAATCAAAAACAAAGTAAAGACAAATACATAACACAAGGTCTAGTTTCAGGAACATATAATTGTCAACAATGACCATTAGACAAACTTATTATATTAATAGAAATGAAAATAATTCAAGCAAAAAATAAATAAAATGTAGTTTTATGCTCAGTACGTTTGTTTGCGAGAGTACCTTAGCAACATTCGGTTTGCAGGTAACTTCATTGGTGCATTGTATGGTGCGTATTGTAAATACTAAAAGATGTCTGGATGGAAAATGGCATGTTATTAATAAGTTCGATTATTTTTACATTTTAACGATCATTCGTATACAAGTGAATTTGAATAGTCACAACGCTACGGTAAAGTACCTAACTACGTGACTTTGAAACGAAGTCTAAAAAAATTATATCTATTGTATCTATTGGTGTTTTAGATGTGTTTAAAAATTTACATTTAAATTCACTTAATAAAAATTGTACATTTTGTGATAAAATAGAAATAGCTTCATAATTGTTTTAAGGGTTTTTTTTTTAATTATGTGAGTAAGGAAAGTATGAAACGTTAAACGGTATCTCTTACATTAGATGGACTTAGTGGGTCTCATAAAAATATAATTATAATGATAATTATTTTTACAATTCATTCTAACTTAATTGTTAGATGCAATGTGAGTTTGTGAAGCTTTCTCAACAGTGTTAATTGCAGGAGTTGACTATATAAATTTCATATAATATTTACTCTAAACACTTCATTATTTTTTATTATTTCCATCCAATTATGTTCCCACAACTTGGCAGTAGTTTGGTCATAGATTGAGATAACAAACGACACATACCTAATATACGTCGCACAATAAATTTAATGTCGTTTATAGAACTCTGCGCGGGAATATCGATAAGGTCTCGAGTCATTTTTCACTGGCTTCCACACGACGCCACTTTAATGTCGCTTTAGGAAAAAAGAAAATTTCTTTACGAGTACGCGGTTCAGGCATTGAAAGACAAAGAAGAACTTACTATGGGCCATTCATGTTTGTTTTTTAACGTATTACCAAAAAGATTTTTATTATTTTCAAGTTTTTGGTGTGCATGTTTACTTAGATAGCAAGGCTCTCTTCCATCATCAAAATGTATATTATTATTTAAACGCATTCAAATTATGTCCTAACTGCTGAATTAATTGGCTTTAAGTATATTTCTGCACACTTAAAAAATGGTAACCCATATACTAACACGAACGGAGACTGCTTCATGGACAAAAACTATTAATTTATTAGTTGACACAAAATATCAAAGGAAATATTGAAGGAAGCAATAAATACTATAGCCAGAGACTATTTCATAGACTAATTAGTGTGTTTCAAAGTCTATTAACGATATTACCGTCGCCATGAATCCTTTAAAATGTTTACATTCCGGAGGGTGGAATCGTCCCCTCCGTGTCATGGCCTTTTTTATCGTGATTTTAGCTTCCATATCAAACGGAACGTAGGATACTTGTGGTTTAAACATTTTTATGAATTAAGCTCGATTACAAAATGACGATGTTTTATTAACGTACCGACTCCAATGATGTGTAGATTGGTTAAAAAGTGAAACAACAGACATGACAGACAGACCAGACGTGTCATTTTGTTTAGTTCATCTCTGTTGATGCCATATTCATATATAATAGTTAGAAAAATGAGGACTAGAATATCTCGTTAACAATTGATTTTAGTTAAATAGTGTTCAGCTTCCAGAGCGAAATGAATAAGTAGTTATCTACACACTAACTAGAGTTACAATGAGGATTAAACAACACAACAGCAACTAATAAATCAGTCCTATTATATTCTACTAACGTATAATAATTATGAATAGCTCAATAGCTATATACTTCATTAAGAACGAATAGTTTCAACCAATGAAGTAAGATTCAAATAAAATAAACTCATCTAGCACCACTTTTATCTACACATATAGCATAGATAATTAAAACTTATCACAAAAATATCTACACCTCATTATACCACGCATCACTAATAGAAAATTATGATCATCCCCTAAACAGACTGCGTCTAAACTGTTCAAGACAAATCATTAACTTTTATAGTCCCATTACTACCAACAAAACCGATGTGCACGCGCCTAAAAAAAGCTCCTAAAACAATCTAGTGAACACTTTTGAAAACACTTAGCTCCCCTTTTAAGTTATATTTAAAACGTTATGAAAACATCCCACCCTTTTGGTTTGATAGGGTTGTCACAAATAAATTGATGAACGAGATGTTTTTGAGTGAATTACGCAACGCCTTCACATATTAGCCTTTCATTTCAATTTCAATGACTCCTTTGTCTATTGTAAATGTCCTGGGGTACAATGACAAGATATTTTTAAACTATAAGCGCGTCGGTTCTTCGTTAGATGTAATTGGTAGTCCTTTAAATTGGAAATGTTTGAGTATTTTATTGCAACTATTAGAGAAAACATTACCTGTATGACAATGCATGGCTGCTGGGAATTGGGGATTGGTTACAGTAAGATGTCACAGCGACGGCATTCTAGACCATGAGAGAAATGATCGTATTCAGCGAAGCAACACAATAAAGTTTCTATAATTTATGGTGAGCGACAACCCTACCTCTGTAGTTTAAAAAGCACAATCGTTAGTCCACTCATCAACGCTTCACTTTGACTCTGAAGAGCACTCGGTAACTTATTACACGAGTCGACCACCCCTATGACATGAAAGGCTTTTTGGCAATTTCCCCACAATTTCCTAATTCTCTTTCAATGAGAGCTATGAAATGAATCCCAAATATATATTTAATGACTAAAATGTGTTTGGAGTTTACAAAAGTGAGCGTTTTTCAAACATACTATAATACTGGTTTAAAATTCCTTTTATATACGTTCTGTTAGATTTTTTTATTAGGTCTAGTCAATATAGTTATAAGAAAAGGCTTAAATATTCTTTTTAACATACAAATGGTAAATGTGTTTGGTACTACCGCAGAGTAAGAAAGCGCAAACGATACCTAATATTTGCCCGTATTAATGATTACAATGGACATAAGTTACGTACGATTCATAAATAAAAAATCGTTTACAGCTAAAGGAATTTAAGCAATCGATTCGGTGACATTCTTATCATCATCTGCCTACTTTTTTCCCAGTTTTATTTGGGGTCGGCGCAGTATGTATGATTTTTCCATTCTACTCTGTCATGCGTCATCTCACTGTTTACTCCCTTCCTAGCCATATCCTCCCTGACGCAGTCCATCCACCTGTTCTTCGGTCTGTCTCTTCTCTTGTACCCTTCAACTCTCATACCTAAAACTTTCTTTGCCACATTTTCCTCATCCCTCCGCATGACATGTCCATACCAAGATAACCTATTACTTCTTAACTTTTCATCCAGTGGCGCTACTTTCAAACTCCCTCGTATATACTCATTCCTAACCTTGTCCATCTGAGTCACACCACACATCCATCTCAGCATTTGCATTTCGGCTACGTTCAGGCGTCTCTCATCCGTTCTCTTAATGGGCCAACTTTCAGAGCCATACAGGACGGCAGGTCTGATAATAGTTTTATAAATTTGTCCCTTCAGTGTTAAGGGGAAACTGGGGTCACAAGTTGTTCCCGTTACCTGCCGCCACTTCATCCATCCCGTATTGATTCGATGCTGTACAGTTCGATCAATCTTACCATCACATTGTAAGAGGGAGCCGAGGTACTTGAAATTGGAGCAACATTCTTAGTAGATTATAAAGTACTGCCATCTGCACATAACAATAGTAAATTAGCCATTAGACATATTTATGAAGGGAGGATTACTAATTTAATAGTAGAAAACAAAAAACGTTATAAAAGTGTTCTTGTACACAGATACTTAACTAATTTATAACTAATTTATTGTGTTGTTACATTTTCTCATTATGTAAGTGAACTGTATTGTTCTTTTTATGAGAAATAAATGTCTCTAAACCGTAGTATCAAACATACAATAAATATTAACAATCTGAAAATAAATATAAGTATCAAAAAGTTGAATTAAACTACTGTCAATAGTTACACAGGATATGTATTCCACGAGACGTCTTACGTATTTGTGAAATATCGTAGCTTTATGTAAATTTCGCCAACTTGGCCGACTCGCGCCGGCTGTGCGTTGTTTATGGAGAATTTATTCAATACCAATACGCTTGCATGAAAATTGAATTTAGTAATATAGTAAGCACGTGAACTCACACCAATTTGTAAGTTAATATGTTTATACATGTTAGTGGAACGTGTGACGCGAGTAAAAATTCATTTTTAATTAGAAGTAAACAAGACTTCTATGTGTCTGTTTGCCTATGTATGTATATGTTTGTGATATATGTCGCTATATGTAAATACTTCTTCACTTCCCTTCGCGGCACTGTGCGACTAACGTGTGACTTCATATGCTAACAATTTAAATATTGTTTTCTGTGTTTTTCTGCGACTAGTTCCCGGTTTGCGGGCGGCTTAAGGTTGTGTATAGTGTTTTAAAGAATATCAGTAAGTTTTTATTGTTTTTTAAACAGAAATATAGTGCTGAATTATTTTATTACGACTATTGGTGAGTAAATTTATTTTCTTTCTAAAAGTGGGTAGGAGGTATCCTTTGTTTATATTGATTTTTCTCTGCGTATTGTTTATTTTTAAACTTGTTCCTTTTGAAATTGTTGTTTGGTGTGTCTTTGTTTGGCTATGTCGGTCGTTAGCGAGTTGCCGGACCCCGGCGGTACAAGTGAATTTCTAACACCAACCGGGAAAAGGACATTTAACGAAATGTCACCTACGGATTTCTCGCCGAAAGACAATAGAAGTAATCGAATTAATAATTCGGATTTAAGTGGAAATGTTTCGTCTCTTAACGGTCGTGATAACTGTGGGGAATACAATTACTGCGAGTTAGTCTCACAGGCTACCGAGTACTTGGCAAAAATCAATGAATTAGTTAATGATCAGGGATCTCGGATGAATGTAGGTAATAAAACGGCAATTATGGATATTACTCAACGAATTACCGGTATCGTATCTTTGTTAGCAATAAAATCCTCTAGCAACGAAACGAAGTTAGCGAATTTTGAGCGACAAATGGAGTGTATCGCAACTCAACAAACGAGTTTAACGTACGCGGACAAACTTAAGCTTCGATTACCACCTAAATCTGCTCCGTGCCCGGTACCTACTGAAGCGCGCGTTCCTAGGCCTTGTGTTATTGCCTATCCCACTACGGAACGCTTAGTGGACTATGCGACCTCGTCAGCAACGAAACAAGCTCTCATGAAGGCTATTAAACCGAGCGATGAGGGATTTCAAATTGTAGGCGTTAAAAAAACCTCTAAGGCAGGCGTCGTGTTACGTGTAGCTAACGAACGGCAGCTTAAGAAACTGGAATCTGTGGACGCCATTAAATCAGTAGGGTTGCGCTTAGAAAAACCGAAAGGCCGTAGGCCCCGTATAATTGTAAAAGACGTACCCGGTTCTATGGAAGATCGTGCCTTTCTAACAGCTTTATACCGTCAGAATATCAAGGACGAATTAAAATTAAGTGAGAATGATTTTATTAAGTCAACCAAAATTGTTAGGCATCGTAAACTAGAAAATGGGCGTCAATGGATAGGCTTAGAATTAGAGGCAGCAGTTCGGAAACATCTAGCCAACACAAAAGATAAACTTTATATAGACTGGGCCACATGTAGATTCATAGACGATATAGAAGTAGTTCGTTGCTTAAATTGTCAGCAATTCGGTCATGTACAAAAGTTTTGCACTATTAAAACCCCTACTTGTGCTAATTGCGCCGCCGCACACGAAACGCGAGCTTGTCCAGATAAAGACACACCAGATTTTAAGCCCACGTGTACACAGTGTAAGCGGTTCAAAAAACCATCTGACCATCGATGCGGCTCATACGACTGTGCCACATACAAATTAAAACTGGAACAGCTGATATTAAATACCAATTACTGAATAGTTTAACTTAGTTAAAAAAAAAAAAAAAAAAAAAAAAAAAAGTTTAAAGAGTAACTTACTAAGTAATGAATAATATTTCGATAGGCCAGTTAAATCTTCATAACGATAAAATAGCTACATCAGAATTAGACCGTTTAATTTTAGAACAAAAGTTAGACATTGTCCTTTTACAAGAACAATATCAGAGCGCTCACTTGCGTCGTAATGTAGTACAGCTTGACTGCCGTTCGCAGGCTGGGATATATGTTGCAAGTTCTAATTTTACGGTAACATCTCTGCGTAATCTTATGACGTCACACTGCGCCGTTGCTGAGATCTCATCCTCTACCTGTAAGGTTTACGTAGTGAGCTGCTATTTTCAATATTCACATCCTATTGATCCTCACTTACATCACTTACGTTACGTCTTGCAGTTCCTCGTGGGACATAAAATTATCATTGGCGCTGATGTCAATGCGTCATCTTCATTATGGTATGGCAAGTTGCGTTCAACCGACACGGTTCGACGTTGTGCGGTTGAAGATTTCATTGCGGAAATGAATCTTATTATTCACAATACCCCCGATGCACCACCAACTTTTTGCAACCCAATGGGTGAGTCTTCTATTGACGTGACGCTTACGCGCGGCGACGTCTCGATATCCGGATGGCGTGTCCTTCCGGACGCATCCTGTAGTGATCACCGCTTGATCGTGTACGAATTCACACCAAGGGTTGCACAGGATCCACAAAGGGCTCCCTATAATTTTAGATATAAAACTAAAGGTGCGAACTGGGCTTTGTTTGGGTCACTCTTTGCAACTCATACCAAAGACTTCAGTCGCAGTAGTTTATCAGCTGAGGAAAGCGCAGAAATACTATCAGAAACTTTTACATACTGCGCTGATGTAACTATTGGTCGCGGATCTATCACTAACACTCGTAGATGTGATTGGTGGAATGATAGATTAGCCGAACTACGTAGAAGCTACCGGAAAGCTCGTAGAAAATTAAACACTATTAAAAAACATAACGTAACAGGAGATTTGTACAACATTGCTCTCATTGCTCTTAGAGTTGCCAGGTCCCACTACAGAGCTGCTGTGGAAAAATCCAAGGGAAACCTAATTCAGAAACTTGTTAATAAACTCGATAGAGAGGGCCCGTGGTCACCTTTGTATCACGAATTTAAGGCAAATAGATCAATCGACCACGCATACATACAGAACATCAAAATTAATAACAGATATACCACAGGAGTAGAACAAACAGCAGAATATCTTTTAGACTCACTCGTACCTGACGATCGACCGGAAAACGACACTGATCATCACCGACAGATCAGGCAGTGGGCCATCGAACCACCACTGTCTCCAATGTCTGATTTACCATCTTCAGACGAATTTCTCGGTATCATTAGATCCTTGCCGCTAAACAAGGCTTCGGGTGATGATAAAATATCTAACAAAATGATAAAAGAAGCTTGTAAACTTTCGGGTGACACGATTTTCACTGTCTTTAAACGTTGCATTGCTGAAGGAATATTTCCTCGTATATGGCGGTGCGGTAATATTCGTATAATACCAAAAAGTGGCGACAAGCCACCGGATGATCCTAAATCCTACCGACCAATCACATTGTTACCATCGTTAGGAAAGCTTTTAGAACGTCTTGTAGTGCCCCGGCTTCTGCCAGGTGGAGTCAAATTTCATGATAGACAATTTGGATTTACGTTGGGTAAATCGACAACTGACGCTGTTATATCGGTTAGAAAGTTTGTCACAGAGTCAAAATTTCAATACGTGCTGGCTATTTTCTTAGATATATCTGGCGCCTTCGACAACGCATGGTGGCCCATGCTGTTGCTGAAATTAAAATCACGGGGGTGTTTTAAAAATATTTATTCCCTTATCTCTTCGTACTTTTCACAAGGTACAACTAAACTAAGACTTGGTCATCATTCTGTGTCGAAGGCGCTTACAATGGGATGTCCTCAGGGATCGGTGCTAGGTCCATACTTGTGGAATATCGGCTTCGACGATTTTCTTACGATACCAATACCATCCGGATGTACTCTGAACGCGTATGCTGATGACGGCTTATTACTGGTGGAATCTGATACTAGGGCGGGGCTTGAGAGATTAGCCAATAGATGTTTGAACTTGATATCTCAATGGGGTGAACGTAATCGCTTAACTTTTGCACCCAACAAAACCTTCCAATTACTTTTAAAAGGTAACCTCAAATCACCGCCGAGCATTAGATTTGACAATGTTACTGTAAAAAATAAAACCACAGTGTGTTATCTAGGATTAGTTTTAGAAAGAAACTTTTCATTTATCGAACATATTAAAATAGTTAATGAAAAGTCTAAAAAGAGTTTCTGTGCATTGACAAGGATATCAACTGCGACATGGGGTCTATCATTTAATACATTAAAGATCATATACGGAGCTACTTATTTAGGTTCTATGTGCTATGGTGCACCTGTATGGGCCGATAGGGCAACCGTAGGCGCTGTCCGTCGCAAACTGTTACAAGGCCAACGACTTGCACTGATATTTTTGTGCAAGGCATATAGGACGGTTAGCACTGAGGCTTTGCCGGTGTTGGCGGGTGTCCTTCCGGTCGATCTCGAGGTGCAGAGACGTGCAGCAATGTACTATTCAAGACAAAACATGGAATGCGATTTCTTGGGCGCGCGCGATCGCGGTAAAATTACAAGATTGCTTCAACAGCAGTCCGATGTCTATAATGACCTCATAGACGAATGGCAGCAACGCTGGGACGAATCATCCAAGGGGCGCCATCTTTACCAATTTTTTCCATCTGTTCGCGAACGGTTGTCGAGGACATGGCTTGAGGTGGATCACTGTGTCGCTCAATTTCTTACGGGTCATGGTAACTTTAAGAGCAAGTTGTATTCATTTAAATTAGTCGAGTCACCATTGTGTCAATGCTCAACACCTAACTCTCATTATGAACAGTCTGCTCATCATATCCTCTGGGAATGTAGTCTTTGGTATAATGAACGTAATATAATGCTGAATAGCTTGCAGGTGACATCTGGGGCGGTATACTATGGGGATCTTGTGTCAACTAGGGTGAATTTCCGTGCGTTTAGGCGATTCTGCCATACATATTATAGAAATCAAATATAGCTCATGTAGGACCCGTAATATTTTGTGGCCGTGGTGCTTCCCTGTTTAAAAGGGTGTATGCCTATTTTACTTCATTTTGTCTCCCGCTTTGCTAAGGAGGGAAGTGGATTTACTGTATTTCCAACTCCTCCAATTTTCTTCTGATTAATTTCGTTGCGGGTTCCAAGACAGTTTAATTTCTTCCTGGGACTTCCCGAGTGTCATAACTCGGTGTGTTCGTGGGTCACTGCTGTGGATCCTGGTGTACAGGAGTTACAGTGGTGGGCGTGTGGGTGGGATTAGTCCCAATATGTAAATATGTAGTATAGGTCGTCGTTAAGTCTTCTGTTCTTGTAGCTCCACTGCCGTCTAAATAGTAATTATATCGTTAATCTAATATTACAATTGAGGCAAATGTATAATTAATCGTGACTACTTCAATTAAGAAAGAAACATTTTCATTTGGGAAACGCAATTAGGAATGCCTCAGGACAACTGCACTGAGAAGGAACACTTGAAACAAACCCTATACCAACTTGTCTAGATAGCATGATATACATAGCAGGCCAAAACCTCCTTTCTAAGGAAAAGCCTATATCCAGCAGTGGACTATTAAAGGCTGTTGATGTGTGATGAGAAAACAAAATTATGTTTCCTTTAACAACTATAGCTTGATTGTCATTAGTAGATTTAAGAAGATAGGTACACATGTTTCTGTCGCGATGTCCAAGACAAATTTTCATTTAATGTTTATTTTAATCACAGTTCACATTCATATTTTAGTAAAACGATCCATTGGGGTGTGAGGGGCGAACCACCATCTTTCGCCCCAAGCCAACCTCACCTGCCCGCGGTGCATCCTGCTGAACGACGAACGAGGCTCTGGCGACCGACCGATGGCGGTATATCCATCCCAATAGGCGTAGCTAAATATAACAGGCCGGTGACGGGCAGCAGCGTTACCGGTGCGACAAGCTACGCCCTGCGATCGCCAACCCGCCTGCCCAGCGTGGCGATTATGGGCAAACCCCTCTCATGCAGACGCAACAAAGGCCACGGCCCCCAGTTCCCGGCGGCCCCGCTATTCCTGGTCATGGTGGCGACCACGGTAAAGGCGGGGCAGGGGGTGCGAAGAATCTCCGGGCTACGGGAGGCCACCACAACAGACTGACCCTGGCTACGTACAACGGACGCACGCTACGGCTAGACTCGCATCTGGCGCAACTTGAGGTGGAACTTGGGAAGATTAGGTGGCATATCCTAGGGCTATGTGAAGTCCGAAGAGAGGGGGAGGACACCATAACCCTCGAGTCAGGCCACCTAATGTACTTCCGCGAGGGAGACCAACAATCCCAAGGTGGGGTTGGGTTTCTGGTGAATAAGTCCCTATCTGACAACGTTGTGGAAATTTCCAGTGTGTCGAACAGGGTAGCGTACCTCATTATCAAGCTCACCGAGAGGTATAGCCTCAAGGTTGTGCAAGTGTACGCACCGACCTCGGCACATTCGGACGACGAGGTGGAGGATATGTACGATGACATATCGAGGGCCCTCCACTTCACAACTAAGACCCACTACAACGTTGTTATGGGTGACTTCAACGCTAAAGTGGGAGTACAGAATTGCAGCGAATCGGTAGTAGGATCCCATGGATTTGGAAGCAGGAATCATAGGGGGCAAATGCTGGTCAACTTCCTCGAACGGGAGGGGCTGTTTTTGATGAATTCTTTCTTCAAGAAACAGCCCCAAAGGAAGTGGACGTGGCAAAGCCCCGACGCTATGACTAGAAATGAGATCGATTTCATCATGACGGATAGAAAGCACATATTCAGAGACGTCTCAGTGATCAATAGGTTTAATACCGGTAGTGATCACCGACTTGTCCGGGGCTCTCTGAATATCAACTTTAAGGCGGAACGTGTCTGTTTGATGAAATCCAGGCTCCGACCAACTCGGCTCCAGGCCATGACAGGATCTGAAACGTTCCAGTCAAAACTGGCAAACCGATTCGCTGCCGTGGAAACCACAATCGACGTAAACCAGAACCTCAAAAATGTGGTTCAGATCCTCAGGGAAGAAGGTATGAGATTTTGTGAAATGCAGCGTAAGGGCAGGAAGTCGAAGCTTTCAGAAAGGACCCTAGGGCTGATGAAGAAACGACGTGAAAAACCCACCTGTCACTTTGTCGGCAAAGCGGACTCTAAACCGAGAGATCAGTAAACTCGTACGACACGACCTCCGGTGCTCCAATACTCTTTCAATTGAAAGAGCGATCGAGCAAAATCGGGGGTCAAAAGTGTTCGTACAATCTCTTGGAAGAAGCCACCTGACAAAGTTGACTACAGAAAGTGGAGAAGTCGTTGCTTCGAAGCCGGCAGTCCTTTTGGAAGTGGAAAGCTTCTATGGCCGGTTATACGCTTCGCATGCATCTCGACCTGATCCCGAAAATGAGGACTCTAGAGCCACATTAACACGTCACTACACCGAAGACCTGCCAGAAGTTAGCATTGACGAAATCGAGATGGCTCTTGGACAGCTGAAAAATGGAAAAGCCCCTGGAGAGGATGGCGTTACAACAGAGCTGCTGAAGGCCGGGGGTAAACCCGTACTAAGGGAGCTCCAAAAGCTCTTCAACGCTGTCCTGTTTGAAGGGAGAACTCCAGAAGCGTGGAGTAGGAGTGTGGTCGTCTTGTTCTTCAAAAAGGGTGACAAGACCAGGTTGAAGAACTATCGACCCATATCCCTTCTAAGCCACGTCTACAAGCTGTTTTCGAGAGTCATCACGAACCGTCTTGCGCAAAGACTCGACGAATTTCAACCACCGGAGCAAGCTGGGTTTCGGAGCGGATATGGCACCATAGACCACATCCACACAGTGCGGCAGATTATACAGAAGACCGAAGAATATAATCAGCCCCTGTGTCTAGCATTCGTGGACTATGAGAAAGCCTTTGACTCGATCGAGATCTGGTCTGTTCTGGAGTCCCTGCAGCGTTGCCAAGTAGATTGGCGATACATCCAAGTGATGAGATGTCTCTACGAAGCCGCCACCATGTCCGTCCAAGTACAGAATCAGCAAACAAGGCCCGTACCATTGCATCGAGGAGTGAGACAAGGGGACGTTATTTCCCCGAAACTGTTCACAAATGCAATGGAGGACATGTTCAAGACGCTGCACTGGAAAGGGCGTGGCATCAATATCAATGGCGAATACATCTCTCACTTGCGATTTGCAGATGACATCGTCATCATGGCAGAGACGTTGCAGGACCTACAGCAAATGCTGAAGGACTTAGCTGACACTTCTGTACGCATCGGCCTACGGATGAACTTGGATAAAACCAAGGTCATGTTCAACGAACATGTACTACCGGAACCGATTGCGGTACACGGTGCCGTTCTCGAAGTTGTTCAAAATTATGTGTACCTCGGGCAGACATTGCAGTTAGGTAGAAACAACTTCGAGGACGAGGTGAACAGAAGAATTCGGTTGGGTTGGGCAGCGTTTGGGAAGCTACGTCGAGTCTTCTCATCGTCGATCCCACAGTGCCTTAAGACGAAAGTCTTTAATGAGTGCGTCCTACCCGTCATGACATACGGAGCTGAAACGTGGACACTTACGGTACGGCTGGTCCACAAGTTCAAAGTCGCTCAACGTGCTATGGAAAGGGCTATGCTCGGCGTTTCTCTAAGGGATCGCATCAGAAATGAGGTGATCCGGCAGAGAACTAAGGTCACCGACATAGCGTACCGGATCAGCAAGCTGAAGTGGCAGTGGGCTGGCCATATTAGCCGCAGAACCGATAACCGTTGGGGAAAACGAGTTCTTGAGTGGAGACCGCGTCTCGGCAAACGTAGTGTAGGACGCCCACAGGCCAGGTGGAGTGACGATTTGCGCAAGATGGCTGGCAGGAGCTGGATGCGAGAAGCCCAAAATCGATCTAAGTGGCGTGCAATGGGAGAGGCCTATGTCCAGCAGTGGACTGCGATAGGCTGATGATGATCCATTGGCGTTTGGTCGCAAAAGCAGTAATGCCGTTTGTACATTCAAAAGAAAGCTTTAATAAATAAAAACTTAGCAAATCATTTTAACTGTCGCTCTAAACAGTCAAAATAAACCTGTATATAGCCGTGGCCAACATGTCTAGGCAGCGTGCCAATGTAGATAATGTTTAAGCCCGGTGTGCTGAACAGATCGAGGCAGTATTTCATTCCGGTCCTTCCTCTCAAACTCTATAAGGGCAAGTCCGGCTGCATATGGAATACCCAGTACCAGGTTCTCCCTTTTGACCGCATCCAACGAAGAGCGACTCGAACCGTCCATAGCCAAAAGATCTCGATCCCTTGGCGTTACGCAGAGATGTAGCTTCACTCTGCATTCTCAGTCTCTATCGTATATATCATGGAGAGTGTCCCGACGACTTTCACGGATCACTTGGAACATTGGCAATAAAAAACTGTGCGCTCACGATAACAAATCATCATCTGCGGTATTTCCGAACCGATACGACCTGCAAACCTTCAAGAAAAGAGTTGCAGACGTTTATGGGCGGAGGTATATTTTTACCCCCTCCACAATCACAAAAAAAAAAACAAATTACTTAAGGAAATTATATTTTAGCAGATACTATGTACTTTGAGAAAAAGTATTAATAAGTGTTTGAGCGTGTTCTTTCATTTTGAAACATTCCTAAGTTTTTTTAGCAATTTCTTGACTAAGTCACATTCTTAGTCATGAAATTGCAGGTGTTTTGCCAATCCTATAAAATCTAATAAAAGTTAGATCATCCCTCAATCATATTTTTAGAATTAATAGCATATAGACCATTTTCAGAAACCAAACATCACAATTTTACTTGTAAACTTACATTTTATCAGCGTTCAAAGAATTCCGGTGTGTCTAAAGCGTTCCTATTTCAAGGGAATACCGACGTGTTGGCTGACAATAGCCACGTATTGTGTTCGTTTGCGAATGCTCCGAATGCACTCTTTACGCCATACGATATGTAAACGACATGTTACCGATTGAACGTACTAGCGATAAGGGACAAATAATAACCGTTACTGGACCGTATGTTTAATATTGCCCGTAAAAGATCATTTTGCCGAAGTAAATAATAGGGGTTAAAGTATGAAATTGCCGTTTTGTAGCAATAGATACTTTGAATTGACATAAAACCTTTGTGGTGTGAGATTATCGTGTGAAACTTTTTTCACATAATACCTATGAGGTTCTTCTTTTAAAAAATGTGAAACATTCGATTGTCAACTTTCAATTGTTTATTTTTTTCAGCTTAGTCGTAAAAGATGAATGCTTCAAAAATCTGAGTGATTTTTGAATACCTACAAGTTCCGACGCGGAACCAACGCGGTAGAAACGGCTCCCAATATCAACGCTGGGATTGAAGATAGGATTGCTAATGAACTAACTATGCGTTTTTGACTAAATAAAAAATCGTGATAAAAAAATCTTCCCAGGAGGCAGTACAAAATGCTTTCACACAGCTCATCGAATCTAGATCGCCAGAGTTCTATCGTAAAGGCATAAATGAACTGCCGTTTAGAGATAGATAATCAATGCATTGCTGCCGTCTGTACGGTAAATATTTTGATTAAATAAATATGTTACATCTTAGAAAAAAACGAGTTTCAATTTTTCAGTACAAATCGGCAATTTTTCGGCTCTTGATAGGCTGATTTCTTTGCAAAGTACTTGTGATTTTGTAATCATAATATCATATTCGTATCGTATTGTTTAAAAGCTCGGGTGGCTGTATAGACACCGCAACTAGATTTAAAGTTACGGTTAAAGGTATATAAAGGAGGCAGAATATCCTTCGCATTTCCTCCACCGTACCTTATATTTATCAGAGCAATACGCACAAAAACTGACTGCCGAAAAACTGACTGCACTGCCGTCTCTGTAGCATATTATTGAAAAGCAGCAACACAGTATTTAAAAATAAACTCTAATAAGGGTTACATGAATACTTGGCACTAATAGCAGAAATATCCAGAGGCTAATTTAATTTTAATCATTTCAGGATTCAACTATGGAAGAGCTAGATTTATGCATGGAGAGATTATGGTGGTAATTTAGCTAATACGTATCTACTATAGCTCATAACGGCTTAACAAACATATTGAATCGTAAACCGAAAAATTACTCGCCTGAATTAACGGATCAAAGTTGCTAGCAACCATTAAATAGAATGGAACATTAATGCTATGAGATTAGATCTCAAATTCCGTTAACTGAAGTTGGGCACGAAAGGTTTATCAAATATGCAGGTCTGCGCTACTAGCGTCGTGTCTCAATCTGAAACATCCTTAATAAATGAGTTTGAATATTGCCTTAGTCCGGAATTATTCTAGACCACTGAAATGAACTGTTTGTATTTCGTAAAACTTTTATGATGGTTTGATGCTTATTAACCTATTATTTTTGGGAATTATGAAGTTTATTATTTTTATATTTAAAAAGATGATATTCTTTCTCTTCTGATGTTTGTATGAACAATTTACTTGTTCGCCAAGGCAATTGATTTACACTCAAAGCATTCCACTTACAGATTCAAAAATAACCTTAAACCTATTGGTAGATTCCCGAGGTTTTGGTTATTCAGATAGTAGTAATTATTTAACCGATGATCTAACAAATACAAGGGTTAAAAGAGAATAATTTGTTAAAGAAAATACGTTTAATATTGCATTTTGACTTAGTCTCGATTCTACGAACTTATTTACCTTGCTCTTAAGCTCACAACACAACCCGAACAAAAAGCTATGATTATCCCGACTAAATCAGATACTAACGAGCATCCTGTTCAATATCTTGTTTTTTCACTCATTGATACATCTGCAAAATCATAGATCGGCGTCAGTAAAAAGTTATCAACCGTTTTTATCTACCCTTTGAAAGACCTCTATTTAACATTTGCATATTTAGCTCAAAAATAAAATCTGTAAAGTTATTAGGCGCCGCTTTTTGCCATATAAATTGAGTCTTGGAAGATTTCAAATGTCAACATTTAGGTTTCAAATAATCAATCATTATTTTTACTAAGTTTTTAATAATTTATATTATCTTCTATACATAAGCTGTTACAGAAACGCTAGCTTATATTTTCCAGTAATTTACCAAGGTAACAATTTTACTTAAAGTTTAAATTTTACAAGGGACTAAAACCTATGTTTTCCAGCTAAATCTGCTATTTATAGATTTCATACACTCTTAAAAATTGACCAAACCTTCCTGAAGAAAAAAAAACATTAAAATAGTGAAATATTGTCATACCTTTAGGCATTTTATATTCTTATTTCAGTTTTTAGAGCTCTAATACTCCATTATATTTCATATTTTGTGCGGTTTTTGTTATTTTAATAGAGATTGACCAGCGCTAGGATAATTGAAATTGAACCTCGGTCGATATGTCTAAGCAAGTGCTCTCCAAGTCAGGTCACTTGATAGAATTTTGATTATTAATAATCAAAATTTTTAATAGGCAAATTATATTATCAATAGGTACATTCTCAATTATTTCTTTAACATTTCTAGATGTTGTCTATGGTATACATCACTAATTTGCTTCATTCTTGTGTAAAGTTGAGACAAGAGACGGCATAATTTAACTCGGTCTTAATTTCATGTATAATTTAAAATAAAACATATTAACTTCTTAACATCTAAACACCTCTTAATACATAATGAGAAATTAAATTAAATACAGTAAATACTCCTTAACACATGTACTTACGTATCCAAATACTGGAAGACCCTGTACACCGGTTTTCTGTACACCAGGAATCCATCACAGCGCTCCATGATTGTCACTTTTTATCACTATTCCACTAATAAACACTACACGATGTCAGGTAACCACCACGAGCACTTTTCCGCGTATATCATTCTACAACTATTCGTTGATGATAATACAAAATTATCACGTAAAAAACTTTAAGCACTGTTATATATGCATACTTGGACTTATCACTACGTTTCGGTATAAAAGTAAGGCGTTTCACTACTTAAATGTTTACAAAATTTCTAACTTTGGTCCTTTAAGGTGACTTCGTTCTAATGTAAGGCTGGTTTATTGGTTACAAGGTAAAATATTTGGTAAAGAAGCACTTATACTTGTCTAAATATTACAACTTTAACGCCTGATAGGCGATCACAGTTCACATTTGCATTACTTTCACAATTTGGCAAAATTTTACGGTCAGCTCCTGGAAATAAATATATCATGGAATTTTTCGCAAAGGTTTGTTAATAACAGCTTTCATTTCCTCAAAAGGCACAGAACAAATCGCTATTGAATGTCGAGCCCACAAAAGAATCTGCGGACACGCTTCGCAACACGAATAGTAAAAGACATGGCTTCGAGAAATGGAGACTACCCTTTCATTATAGACATGTCAATATCTTCCCCTCGAACGCTTTCAGAGTCACGTTAGATTGATATAAACACAGACGAAAATTTATTTTTCGCAGCTGTTGAGATGATATAAAACTATATTATGTATTGTGGTAAATGATATGTCATAAATCGTTCACAAAGATTTCTATAGATTCGCTGATTACGTGCGGTAAGTATGTAAGTATCTTATTCCTTTTCATAAAGTATAGTCCCTCTTTATGGAATGTAAATAACAACAGACACACTTATTGAAGAAATCTATTTAAATCGAAATAAGAAATAAATAGGATCATCTTTTTAGTTTTGTTTTAAATATCAAGAAATGGCAGAATGGTTTCTAGAAATTTCGAATAGATAATTTATCAGTCACATTTTTTTAAAGAAAATATGAGTAAAAACTGTAAACAGTTTATGAGTGAACGTGCTCATTATACATATTATCATTTAAACGTATGAACTGACAGCAGCGTCCTGTTGCGAGCTATTGTTCCGGCTGCGATAACAAAACAACATCGGAACATCGTCCGTGTTACTTACACCATGACAGTTAACAAAGCTAGATGATTGTTTTTTAACTTAAACAAAACGTATGCAAATTAGATAAATGAATCCAGATTTTATTACATCGTGAGTTAAACCATAAATAACAATTATCTAACAACATTTATATCAACGTGTAATAACGTCTCAAGATGTCTTTATGTAAAAAAAGAGTTGGTTTGATGTCTAACACATGAATTAATCATTAACACACGATTTTCAGTACCGAGTTGGAGTCTGAATAAATATCTACATGTACACACACCTATTCTCCTGAAGAGGAAGGTAGATATGTATTTAACGCCTACATTTTATTGCTTATATAATTAAATTCAAGGCCACTTACGTAACAGGGACCAACCCTTTGCCGGGAGCAGGGATCAACCGGTCACTTTGGGAATCAATTGAAATTGTATAATGATGTATTACATCGAAAGGGAAAGTTAGTAACAAAAAGAAGGCAATACAATTTTGCATATCAGATATACCTAATTAGTGAGTAGAGCGTAAGTTATAACTCGAGCAGGTCAGGATCGCATTCCTGTAACTAAAACTGACTATAGTCAGCTTATTACACTAACGTATTTGAACAATAATGTGACTGGATGTTCATGGATATTTACTTACTGTTTATTTCAAATAAAACGTTACTTATTCGTTGTGTAAGTAAAATCATATGATAATAATGATATCATTTCTAAACTGTAATGTTGAGGCATAGTGAAATTACAGTTCTTTACAGTTATTACATCATTAACTCATATAACTTTCTAAAGAAATTTCTACTCAACTAAGCTCGACAATAATAATAATATAAATATAAAAACAGAAATTGAAACGTATACTTTCCATAAAACAAGTTTTAAAAATTTCACTTTAAGTAATTTAAAAGGCGAGTAATTATGGCCATGGCATCTGAAACCGGCACCGTGTGTACACATCGAGCCTCGAGGCCCGACTGACCAATAATCGCGACATGCATTCTATATCCCAAATATGCGTACGAGCCGCCGGAAGCAGGTGCCACGTACGCCACCTGCCCTGAGGCGAATACCAAAAAGACGATGGAACAATGACCTGTCTGGACAGTTACTTATAATAATTAGTACTTTTTTGGCATCGAAATATTTAAAGGGCTATCTATATAGAGTAACCAATCCGTTATTAATACAGTTAAGGTTTTAGTTCACAATCATTTTGAACCTTTTGCATATAACCTACTTACTTATTTATTATTTAACACATTTATTTAACATATTTATTCACTAATTCAACAGTTATCAACGACAACTTTGGCTCAGATGTCGTGACCATACTTAATTGTTTACTGTAAACTGTGTTTATGTACGTAACTTCAACATATGGTTGCATGTATGTAAATGAAATTTTAAATGAATTTATAGCGGAAATGGAGCAGATCGGAGTTACAGAGCCTTACTTACATACATACTTGGTTATCATTAATTGTTTAGGAAAAGGGTGTCATGTTACACAAATGGAGGATTACCAAGAGAAGTGATCATGCCTGGCGAGCCCCGACCCAACGGTTGATGTTGGGAAGTTTATCACCACTTGTCCAGCGACATGTAGATATCGCCTGCGATGTCTCCCCCGTCGTTACCAGACACGTAAAACTCATGTCGGCCGATAAGTTTGTGACAAGGGCGCAAGTTAATGAGAACGAGGCACCCGTGTAAATATCGGCGATGGCTCGAGCATACGCGCAACTGTTCATGCCTACTCGTGTAAGCTCGAAGTTACGCGGCGTATAACTTGTATTTCTTATAATAACAATACAGTTAATTGGGTTGAAAGTGCAGGCGGCAGCTTCTTGATAAATATTTGACATATTTACCGTACGAAAGTGTTGTTTACATGAATATTTATTTGCTTCCAATACAGGTGGTAATGGATTGTAAACATCCAGCTGTCTAAATTAAATTAATATTTCGAGTGTCAAAGGTAAACACTGTGAAGAAAATAAACAAAAAAAAGGATACGAATATTATTAAATTATTTATTGGAGTAACTAAGACTCAGAGATGTTAGTAACAATTTGGACTTACAGCTATATTAGTAAGTTTTAATATATTTACATATATATAATCGAATAGCAGGCATTTCGATTGTTCAAAAGCACTAAATTTAGTAATCACATCACAATACACATCAACAGCCTTTACTAGTCCACTGCTGGACTTAGGCCTCTCCTTAGAAAGGAGGTTTTGGCCTACACCTACTAGGGGTGTCAAGTTTTCCTTCTCTCTGCAGTGCTGTTGTCCTGCGTAGTTTGCTCCCTTAGTCGCCTTTTACGACACCCACGGGACGAATAGGGGTGGTGATACTGTATTCTTAATTCGTCACCACATGGACAATGGTAAAACTATAATTAGGAAAACAAGAATTGTCACTTTCTGAATCTCGTCTAATTAAATCCCCCAAAGAATTTATGTAAAAAATTGTCTGAACCACTTTTCTCTAAAGAGCTTGGCAGTATTTATGTCCCATTAAAGTTAAAGGAACCCCGAGTTGGCAACACTAGCGAAAACTTAGAATGAGTAGCTAATAGATCGGTCTTCAGCGTACTTGTCATTGAATAACTTTCACTAGCTATTAAGTAAACATTAATCCATTCTGTTTTGATAACTAATTAATGAATCAAAACAGAACGGACTAATGTTTACTTGAAACTGTAATATTAATTACACTAAAACATTTTAACTAAATTAATCGGAGTGTAACCACTAACCACACGCTGGGCAACGTCTAACAGATTCCAGAAACCAGTCACTCCATGTTAAACACTATTCAACCGTATCAAATTAATATAAACCTGATTGATTTAGTGATGGTAGTTGACCTAATATGATCGTAATGATTTTTTTCTCAGTGACCCACGTCGTAAATTTTAAATACATTTCCGTGTTAGATTATAAAACTGTGTGTAAACTATATTATTTGTATACGATACTTTAAATAAAAAAAAAATGGCATTAATAAAAAACCTTAATAATAAAATATTTTTATCTCAATGCGATAAATTTTAACCCTTTGACCATATATTGGAATAGGATAGGGTAGGAATCTAATTAATGAATAATATATGTTTACAATTGCCTAACATAGTTAAAAAACAGACAAAATTTACAACTTTCCGTTCTAAAAAAAAGATACATTTCGCACCAAATATTTTCATTAGCAATCCTTTTGCGTCTATTTCCATAAGTTCCAATAATATAATGCACATAAAACTTAACTCAGGCACAGCTTTAAGTGCGTAATAAGATATGAAAACATGCCAAAAGCTAAAAGTATGTCGTATAAACTGAGTCAGACTCCAATTTGAACAAAATAAAAGCTCAGACGGAAAACGGTGATGCACTCGTGTGCTTTTAAGGAAACGGGTCACGAATGTAACAAAAATTTGAAATTTAATAACGCGCCAAACAACGTTAGCGCTTGTTTGTACAAAGCTAATAATTTGTAGCTGAGAGTTCGTCACACATTCAGGAAATTACTTTCTTTATTTATACTAGATTTGTAAACATCTTATCTTTACATACTTTGATACTCTGGCGACCCCATTCGCCAAATTCAAATATCTGTGTTATTTTTCATGCATATAATATAACATTAAGTTTCTGATAAGTAATGATATTCCAAGCCTTGATATGTCAAGACTCCATAAGCTACGATGACTCATTAACACGAAGTGCATTTTTAATTTCAGTCTTTTCGATGACTTTTCTACCACCCTTTTTACTTCTAAACCTGGCTTTAAAAAGAGCGCTATATGATAGAGAGTTAAGAGTAAATGTAATTGTCATTGCATGGATAAATTATTTACAAAACAATTGGAAATTTGCATTGTTGTTATAAACATTTATTAAATTTAATTTGTTTGCAGAAAGAAGAAGAAATCTTAATACATTTGTCTTCATTCTTTTTTAGTAATGTAGATAACAAATGAATATAATTATAAAACATTTCCTACGTGGATTAATGATTTAATGAAATAACACAGTGGTATAACAAGAACAACTAGTTTGAGACGTCTTGTTATATATAATATCTGAATCTAGCAACTCCGTGCTGTCATAATTACTAAATTACTGGGCGCTGTGCTAGCCTTCAACTTTATTTTCATTTCATGTCTGGAAATTTTCAGTTACTTTAATGGTATGGTGGTAAGATCAACAACTAAAACTTGCTGCAAGATGATGTGTGATGTGTGATATTGTGACACATCGCCTAATTATCATTTTCAGGTATAGGTGCTAAAATAATCTTAAAACTAGTGTCCGACCGAATGTTCGGTTTCGGTTTCGGTTTCGGTCGAGTTTCGGCAAAAAGACGAGTTTCGGTTATGTTTCGGTTTCGGCAGCAAACCTGCCGAAACTACGACCGAAACCGAAACTGCATTCGGGAGTTTCCGTGCTGTGCTCGTGTGTGTTCGGCGCGGTAAATGACATCCAAGCGACGATGACATTTGGCCGCGTCCACGTGCGTAATCATGTCGTAACCTGTTTGTTTGCAGTGCATTTTGTTTGTTGTGAGTTTTCGTGTGATATGTTTTGAATTCGGTAGGTTTTATCATGTGATATAATATAAGAGTACCTCGAAAAGCAATTTAATAAAACAAAGGTGTACCTAGATTATAGTAGAATCAAGTTTACCATAAAAAAATTAAATCATTACTTAAATATTAAGTACCTATCTACCTATAACTATTGTGATATTAGGTAACAACATAAATAAATAAGTATTAAAGCTACCTATGTGATTTAAAGAAAAAAAATTAAAACTGACTGATTATAATACATTTTCTTTATTTTTCTCTGAAAACATGATCCTTATAAGAAAGTTTCGGTTTAGGTTTCGGTTTCGGCCGAAACTGAGACCGTTGCCGAAATTCGGTTTCGGTTTCGGTTTCGGTCGGACACTACTTAAAACAAATAGTAAAAGGAATATCGAGAAAAAACGGACTCGTGAAAATGAAACTTCGCACGGTTGTTGCATCAACAGCCTTAATTAGTCCAGTACTGGATATAGGCCTACTTTTAGGGAAGAGGTGTTTGTTTAGTTTTGTATAAATCGTAATAATTAAGCTTCTACTTCGTTATACAAATAGCAATTAGCCATAGGATAGTTTATGGCGTGATCAGAATCGGTTCGTTCGAAATTAAATCAAATTTGTTACACACTCAATATACAGTGATATTGGCTATTTTTACAAAACAAACAACTACTTCCTATTTCATTTATCTCTATTTATCAATTCTCTCTATCAATTTATTACTTTACGTTTTGAATTTATTATTATTGGATGTAACGAAGTTACAAGTTCTTTTTTCGTCGTTTATTAATTTTCAGCTTATTATATCTAAATAAAAATAGGTACAGAGGCATGTATTATATAAAGCTTTTGTAACTTACCTTTTAAAAGGATTTTTTTTAATTAAACACAAATCAGAAAAACCCCAAGTCAAAATGTAACCTTTATTTCAATAATTCTCCAATTTGCACCTACATAATTAATAAATTGCAATAAGGTGCTTATTTGGGTTTTGGTAATATTTTTTAGTATTACACCGCACCTATATAATTAACCTAACTTGTATGAATTATTACCAAACACGCAATATCGCACCCTAATGAAAAGATTTAAGTTGTAAGAATGTTTTATCATTATCAAAATGCTTGTAAAAAGCGATATAGGGAAATAACGAAATCGGTGTTTAGTGTTATATATTTTTTTAACTTCCGCATTAGGAATATATCTTGCGCGCGGGGGACTTTAAAAACATACATACATGAAACGAACACAAAGACAACCCAGACTCAGAACAAAAATTTATGGATAACACAAAGTGTCGTCCCATGTGGGCATCGAACCCACAACACTCAGCGTAGTACTAAGCGGCCTGGCGACCGCCTAAGAGATTTAAAATTATGTTTACTGGATTTAACGCGTTCACGATAAGTACATAGCTTTGAATTGTCTTAAGATACGACCAGGTCATACCGCCGTGGTCAAAAGCTGTAAAAAAGAAGAGTTAGCTGAAAAATTGTCAGGAAGTTTTAAAAAATTGTTTTTTTTTTATTTGGATATGTTGTTTCTAAATTTCAACTTTGCAACCTTATATCTTTGCTGCTCTCGCCACCATATTGGAAATGGCGCCCTATAACAGTTTTACGACTTTCTCCTTTCTGACTAATTTTATGACAAAAAATGTATGTACAAAATCAAACTTGCGTATTTAGCGTACGAGTGCCCCGCATAGGGCTTTTTAACATTAGATTCAGCTAAAAACTCATTTGAGGCAGACTAGAACCCCGTTAACTGTTATTCATCTATACTAACACGGTGTACTTCGTATATTTACTAAAAATATTCAACTATGCGTTTTAGGTTTCAAGGTTACTAAAATGGTAACTGTGAAAGGTATAAGGGAATGATATGTGCCTCCCCTCCACCCTTCCCTCTCCTACAAAATATCTGCTGGCTGCTGAAATATTTAGTCTTAGTCATCAGTATACCTACGTTTAATAAACGTTTTACAGTGTCGTTTGCATTATTAGACCCATAGCGTTAATGAAGCAAATTGTTTTATTTTTATCCATTATCCATTCCAAGACAATCAAGTTATAAATTGGTACAACAATTAGAAGTTGTTTAAATTCGATATTCAAGTTTTGTTTACTTAGTCAATTAGTTATGGGTCCAGCTAATAAAAGCTCAGCTTTTCTGAACACGATAATGCTGCCCCGTGCATTCTTTTAATTCATGTACTTTTCCTGTTTAGCCCAACCAACAGAAACCGCTCAAGTAGAACTTAATCAAAAGTCAGACATCACGATAAATGGTATTCATAATTAATTTGAGTAAACTTGACGATGTTTAAGTTACCGGAAAGCAAACTACTTGCAGCTAACTTTTACGAGGTACTTTAGACGTGAGTTTCCTTCAACACTAATTACTGTGAGGTTTTTAACGGTATCAACGGTGTATACTAACATTACTACGAAATCGCAATATCATTAACAGAGGGATAAAGTACAAAATGCCATTAATTAAGAAACGAGCATTAAATTTCGGGAAATTGCATTTGCACAACTTGTAATGAGATTGTTCATCATCACACAGTGGTGCTAATTCTGTTGTTCGAAAACTCTCTAAACTAAACTAAAAATCACTAAAAAAATGTTTGTCAAATATTACGTTTTCAAAATAGGAAACGTTTTTTGCCAGAACTAAATATTTTTTTTGTGATTTTTAGTTTAGTTTAGTTTAGAGTTTTCGAACAACAGAATTAGCACGAGTGTGGTCATATCTTTCTCAATATATAATCAAAAACATTAAAGTTAAAATTACTATTGTACAGATAATATCACTAACTGAGGTGTAAAACGACAGATAAAGTTATTCCTCAGATTTAAGCTTTATTTTTCAGATAACAGCTATCTGAATATTAAAAAATCCAAAATTACGCTAACTGTGGAACAAATGTTATCTAACTGTTTATGTAAGAATTGAAAAAAAAACGGCCCTTAGTTTAATGTTTAATATCAATAAAATAACGTCGTTACAGTTATGTCGGTAAGCATTATATTTAAATATGAAGAATTTACGTTAATCTTATTACAAACATAACACATTAAAAAATAAATTATTCGCTATTACTACTAAAAAATTAAGAACGAAATCAACAATGTTTAACAAAAAAAAATTAAACAATATTTCTGTAATTGCTTAGCTTTGATGATCCTTGCCTTTAGATTTTCCTTTACAAAAAGGTTGTATACAAGATGGCAAATACTAATATATATTGCAAGTAGTCAGAACAACCTATTATACAAATGTTATCCTGTCCTTACTCTCCTTAATTAGAAACCATTCCGTACTTCATAGTTAATGAAACAGTGAAACACTGGCGACGTCACGGCGTCTACCGATTTGTTAGGTCAATGACCTAGCTTAATAACTAGCTATTAAATAGCATCTTCCGTTGAAGCAAGCGTTGAACATGCAGTACAGCGAAAATGTAGTAAAAGAAAAATATTGCCAGTAGATCAACTTTATCTTAATTTTGTTATAATTCATTGGCCATTAATAACTTTCGCTGATAGTCTTTCTTTATGGTGACAGATCAATGCGTACACCTGAAACGGGTAGATTTATGTTTTCGTTTTTACGTAATTTTTAGGTATAAGTAGCAAAGGACGCAACATCAGCGTGCGGCTTAAAGGCCTAATTGAAAGTATCCAAAAGCACCCGCAATTTTACAGGCAGGCGGTAAGAAGGAACCAGATGTCTTAATAAAACCTGTTCCCGGTGCCTTTTTAATTTAGGCGCAGTGTATTTAGCACACCATGCAGTTTTAGTCAGCTCGATTCCGAGACACCCTGTCCCCCTATGGTATGACGGCTCACACGCACAGTTACGATAGGTGCACATGGTATGGTTTATGGTAGATAACATCAAGTAATATTACGTTTCTATTATTATTACAATGGTTAATATGGTTAATAAAATGAAAGGTAACATAACTTTCATATAAAATATCTAAAATGAGTTTTAATTTTCTTATAAAAAGCTAAATTCATTCCGCAAATACAATTCTCGTCATGCGACACTGGATCGTGTCGGCGTCCCCAGAGAATCACTCCATCTCCGATAATATACATAGAACATTCCTCGGAGAGCTGTCAGGCTTGAACAATAGCAAGTCAATACGGGGATTGCTGCAATAATGTCATTAGTCAACTTCGTTTTGTTGATTATATTGGTTCAAAAATAAAGTATTAGTAGCATTTTATACTTTTATACAGAGCCACATGTTATACAACTTTGAAATTTATAATTTAATTTCAATCAACAGGTGCTGCTAATGGGCATTTTATTATTTATTGCATAAATAATATCAGGTGGCTGTATACAAGCCATCCCTAACTTTTTTTATTACTTATGCCTGTTTACCGCGATGGTAACATATTAATTGTTTATAGTTTCACTAACGCTACAAAATACGGTTGAGATCAACTTCAACAATAAAGCCATAGGTTACCGGAATGTCATTGGAGGGGATTGATATTATAATTGTACAATACTGCACGTGTGGCTTGTTGTATAGTAGTTACTATGATAATTATAACATAGTTGTTAAAAACCACATTCAACGGGTTCAAAATCCCTCACAATATGCTATGATAATTTTTTCCAATACACGTACTAAATTAAAATTCAAATCATTATTATGATTATTAGATATTAACGGATATTCTTACGTGTCACGTGTGTAATACACGTGCGACCTAATTAAGTTATCATCTAACGGGATCTTAGGACTAAAGCCCTTCCGTCGAATTAAAAATGACGTAACAAAAGAATAGTACAGATACATACTTTAGCGCCATCTAGTAAAGTCAACTGCAAGTCCAACTGCACAGTAAGTATTAAACCTGTATCGCTCAATGAAAGTTCTCGTGCCAATTGTGTGCCTTTTTAGTTTGAATTCATTATTAAGCCTTTACACCATGGGCGACGGTAGTCACTTATGATCAGGTGGGCCTTCTACTTCGTAGGCCTCATAAAGACAATATTTACCCTCATCATCATCATCATCATCATCATCATCATCAACAGCCTTTAAATAGTCTACTGCTAGACATAAGCCTCTCCTTAGACAGGAAGTTTAAGCCTACTATACCTCGCTGGCCAGACGGTTTGGTATATATATTGGTTTGTGTCAAGTTTTGCCCTCTTTTTGCAGTGCTGTTCCGTAGTTTGCTCCCTTAATCGGCTCTTACGACACCCACGGGATTTGCGGGATATTTACACTAGTCGGAGGTAATCCATTTGTGTTGGAATCCACTATAATCGTTTATTCTTCATTGTTTTGGAATGGAATAATTCTATTTTTTAAATCACAACAGATCAATTAATGAATTAAAGTACTCTAAATATCAATTCAAATAAAATATGCAGAAAGCCTATCTCTTTAGAAAGCTACCTAAATAGGTGTATCTTAACCCTAAAGATGAGAGTCCACAGAAAGTGCAAACAATCAAACAACGGAATTATAAATACTCGTAAATGCTAGTTGTTTTCATCTGCATTGTTGACGACTTTTTAGTAAACCACTGACTTTAAACCAAAGTCTGTGTATGGAGAAACTTGGCACATTTGATATTCAAACGACTATTAAATTTAATAGTACCATCGTAAAACAACATCATTAAGAATCAGTTCGAGACTGTTTAAGGCACGCTACTACGCGTACTTGATAAAATATTTTGACTTTAAAAGTTTTTTCAAAAACCTTGCGGATTAATACACAGCTGACAAGTGTTTCAAAACCCTTTTTTTTGATACCAAAATCTTGAAAATTCTCTGAATTGGATTTATCCGAGTCTGAAGTTAAGCGACTCAAGTAATGACAGCTTTTAGACGACAAGTACTACTACTAAAGCAAAAATACCATATTTCAGAGAGGAACTTTTCCAAAAATGTAGGTAGTTCATTTAAGTGGTTTAAGATTAGATCTTTTTACTTTGTATTTTGTACACTTAGTAATACAATGTCTGGAAATAAGCTCACGAAGGAGCAGAGAAAACGACTTGCTAACTATGGGTGTGCACGTAACGACCCTATCCTTTGATGCCGGTTAGGGCTGTTTGTAGAACTTCAGTAACAGTGTAGCGCTTTACGTTAGACAATTATAAGAACCTAGTTCTGTAAGCAATCTAGTGAAATTGTACACTGACAAAAATTTGTTTTATTTAACTCATTTAATAGCACCGATCACATACGATAAATTTAACCCTCGAAGTATCAACAAAAACCCAAACAATAACGAAATACTTCTACACTGCTAAATTTTCTAGAAGAGAATAAATAAAATCCCTATTATTCCATAGTAACAGTTTCTTTAAACAATAAATTATTATTTAAAAGTTTTACTTGACTAAATGGAAAGGTCTCCCGATCCAATAAACAGTAGTTAGAGCGACAGGAAAGAAAAACAAAAGCAATAAACAAACACACCTTTTCTCGTGGTTACAAAAGTTGTACAAATGTGGGTAGATGGAAATAATAGAGAAAAAGTAATCGGCAAATGGAAGAGCTGATTGTATTGCTGGAAATAACGTGACGGACGCTCATATTACTGGTAATGTAGGTCGCACTTAATAATATTGGGCAAAAAATATTGTGAAGTAATAGAAATAGGGTCGTTTATTTATTTTTGAGTAACATATGGTGATATGTCTGAATTTTGGGACGGTTTACTTCTAACAATTATTCTATATAATGCTGAACAATTACTGGATATATGTTCTGGTTACTTTTCTACTCTTGGAACAAGTCATAAAAGTTCGAAGGCGTGTTCCACTTGAATCTCAGTTTATTATTTCCAATTCTTTTTATAAGTAGTTGAAGTAACAGGCTACGGCTATACCTATATAACTAGTATTTTCCCTAAATGAACATATTCTCAGTTCGGTAGTGCACTGGGTGACGTTTGGACCCGCGTGCTTTTTTGTAAGTCCATTTATTTGAAATATGTGTGCTTCTGTGTATTTTTCTATAATAGCTTGCAACAATTGGTTCACGTAAATGAGTCGTGTTCAGACCAACCCTAAACGTTTATTAAAAATAATACACGCATGATCTCCCGAAGACAAAATTTACAAGAGGTGAATCGTCGATTGCAAACAATTGTTTCTCACCGTTAGTCTATGTGATATATCATTTGATCTTATACGGTTATAATAGCTATCAATAGCGTGCTCTGACGATTTAAATCATTCAAAGTCCACATAATAAATAACTATCAGGGTAATAAAAGAAGAAGAAATAAAATAAAAAGATTTCATGTGTAAAAAAGTTTACAATACAGTGGCAATTAGTAAATGTACTGAAGTAACGGGCGAAAAATATGTAACACCTCTTTTTTTTCTTAAACATAAAACATTATCTGCAACAAATTCCTTTCTGTTACATATTATATTCATATTCTAGGTGCTCAGCTAAACTATAAAATGTTCGAGATACGGCACGGCTGAGTCGAAATATATGGCCATCAGGAGGAGCGTTTATTACTCGTATTTTACCTACACAGTGTTATACTTACGTGGTAATCAGTTCTCATTGTGTACCTGAAGTATAAAGTACCATGAAAGTAATATAGGAAAGAGGCTATACGATACTGTATACTATTTTATTTTTAAGCAAGTTTGATTCACAACATCAAAGATTTCATTCAAAGGTTATTTCATGAGGAAATCTAACACCACTGGTATTGGTATTGGTTGTGGGCTTCGGTTTCCGCATTTAGACTCAGAGTGGTCCTTTATGCGTCGAGGATTGGTTGACTAGGTGAGCCAGCCAAGCTCCTTCCAGAAGCGCAGAAGCCTCCTGGGGCGTTCACAGGCTTCTAGGAGCGACTTTGTATCAGGAATGATACTTGCCCGTTGTGTGGCCACTCCCTCGCATTCCAGGACTACGTGGACGGCCGTTTCTTCAGCTTCCAGACATCCCCTGCACAGGGGACTGTCCGTCGCATTGATTATGAATAGTTGTCGGTTCAGGGCTAGATGTCCTGTAATAGTTCCGACAACCGTTCTGATTTCCGGTCTGCTAAGACTGATCAGTCTGCAGGTGAGTCGTGGTGTGACTTGATTCAGCACCAGTTTGGACTGTCTGCAGCCGGGTGAGTTTTTCCACCTCCGGTTGTGTGCTTCACAGGTCCGTTGCCTGACCCAGCATCGTATTTGGTTAAACGATATGGGCAGGAGTGGGGTTGGGCCAGAGGTTGGGGTTGCCGAGCCCCTCCTTGCCAACTCATCTGCGGCATCGTTCCCGTGTAAGTTACTGTGCCCTTTAATCCATTGGAGGATTACCCCATTGAATATAGCGAGCTGTTCCAGTGCTTGGTGGCATTCGAAGACAATACCAGAGGTCATTGTGTTGCCCTCCAATGCCTTTAAGACGGCCATGCTGTCGGATATTATTCGGATATTGTAGTCCTTAATACCCCTTGACATGGCCGTTGTGGCAGCGTAAGTTATTGCCACACATTCACATTGAAATATGGAACTGTGTTGGCCTAACGCTAGTGATATGTTTATGTTTAGGTCTTGCGAGAAAACTCCGGCTCCAGTTCCTGACCTAGTCTTGGAACCGTCCGTGTAAATTCGGACTTCGCTAATGCCGGATTGATCTCGGTCATTTCCATGTATCTGGATGTAGTATCTTCTTGTGAAGATATGGTGTTTTGGGATTCTATCGCATGGCGCTGCTATCAGTGGTTCGTATTCCACCAATTGATCCCATAATTTAGAGTGCGATCCCCCACGTTTGTGCCATAGACCCAGGTGTTTGAGTCTAATGATCGCCATGGCGGCCTCCTGCTGTATGAATAGATCCAGGGGTGGCAGACCAAGAGCCACCTCCAGTGCGGCAGTAGGCGTTGTGCGCATACAGCCAGTGACCGCGGAGCATGGGAGTCGCTGGAATTGCTGCAGTTTGTTTATGACAGTGCTTAGCTCTGTTCTCTGCCACCAGACAACAGCACCGTAAGTGATTATTGGTCTTATGACTGTTCTGTATAGCCATAAAGTAATTTTGGGTGATAGTCCCCAGCTTTTGCCGAGTAACCGCTTGCATTGGCAGAAAATAATGCAGGCTTTATTCAGTTTTTCATCGAGGTGCTTGTTCCACAGGAGTTTACTGTCCAGTATTACTCCTAGGTATTTGACCTCTTTGGTAAGAGTAAGTTGTGTTCCAAATAGCTTGGGAAGTCTGAGATTTCCTAGGCTGCGTTTGTTTGTGAACATGATCATCTCTGTTTTGGATGGGTTCACTGTCAGGTTGTGTGCTACGCACCATTGTTCCACGATCTTCAGTGCAAGTCTCATTTGATCGCATGTAATGCTCTCAAAAGGACCGCTGATGAGAATAGTAAGATCGTCTGCATAGCCTATTGTGAGGAATCTTTGGTCATTAAGTTGTGTGATGAGCTCATCCACAACAATGTTCCATAGAAGGGGGGAGAGTACACCGCCCTGGGGGCAGCCTCTAGCCACCACTCCTCTAGTCACTTCGCTCACAGTGAATTGTATAGCTCTATATCTTAGCATGCTGTCGATCCACCCTGAGATTGTGGAATCAACACCATGCCTAGACAGAGCTTGGCTAATGCTGGTGAAGTTGGTCTTGTCAAAGGCTCCCTCGATATCGATAAAGGTGGCCAGTGTTGACCTTTTGTGATTTAGATTGTCTTCTATGTATGAAACAACTCGATGTAGGGCAGATTCTGTTGATTTACCCATCGAGTATGCGTGTTGATTGAGGTGTAGAGGGTGACTGACTAACGCAGTTTCCCTGATTTCCCTATCTATTAGCCTCTCTAACACCACTGTCGATTATCATTCGAACGATAAAAAACAAGAACTCCAACTATTTAAGAGTTTATCCTATACTTCGTCAAAATAATTATGTAAATATATTCGTTTTGATATATGTCGCTCTTCTAAATTCTAATTATAATAACCTCACACATCACACACACGGCTGTCTGATCCCAAAATAGGTAGTGCCTGTACTGTGGTAATCAGACTGTTGATAAACATACTTATGTATTTCTAAATACATACATATTATAGATAACTTATACCCCAGGCACAGAACAAACGATCGTGCTCATCACACAAATATCTGAACGAACGACCTCCGGCTTAGCAGTGAGCGTCACTAACCACTAAACCGACAGGCCTATCATTTAAAAAACTATTTCGCATACCGGGCTTATACTTGCAGTTACATGTACATTACGTACAAAATGTAATGTAACATACAATTACGGATAAAAAAATTATCCTCTTTTCCTTTTTGAACCATTAATTTCACAAACAAACGATAAAGCATTTTTCACTCACTCTATTTAGCCACTGAAAACTTGTTCCATGCCGCCAATCGGCAGACGGCATACAATACAAACATGCAGTGTTAATTTACGGCGTAACCGAGCGCTGTTGTCGGCACTAATTGGTACTTTCATCAAGTTGTGTATTACGCGTCAAATTTGTTAATCATTTCTTTTAGAAATGAATGTTGATTAATATGAAACGGGACGGGAGTGTTCTGAGTATAAGAACCGTATAATTTATATAAAATCTGATAGTTATTTAAAGAAGGGTCTACTGCATGAACTTGGCAGACATGATCAGTCATGTGGAGATGCAAGTATTCTTACATGAATAATGGCCTGTTTAGAGGAAAAAAATCGCAAAAAAAAACGAAAGAAAACAACTACACAAACACAAAACTAGACTTGTCGGATGATGGCGTGTTTGAACGATAAAATAAAATAACCCCATTAATAGACAGCTCAATATTTAGTAGTAGTAGTAAGTAACTACCGCCTTGTGACTATTGAGTAGCGTCGTTATCGCCCTTTGGTTCCTTCCCCGAGGGGGTTGGGAAGGAGAGGCTCCGGTAAATTCACTCACTCGATGAAAAGTTACGGAAAAATTGTTCAATACCGGGCCAATAATGTGTGCCGAAGCATGGCTCTCAGTAACTTTTTTCTTACAATGAGTTGATAGTATATTCGAACCCACACAGGCAGGTCAGAAATATATGTAAGGCTTTGTATAAAAGCTTGCGGTGAGAAGTCGCTCATGTGCAACCATCCATTCCACTTAATACCATCAATACTTCTGTTCAGAAGATCCACACTGAGACTTGACAGCGCAAGCTCTTAATAAATATTTTTAAGAAGTGATGCATTTAAACAAATAACTAATTTATAACACTCATATAAAATGAGCGTCAATAGCGTATTTAATAAAAATCTGATTATGAAAACTGGTCAGAACAATGTCATACAGAATTTTCGCATGATCTAAACACATCCTACACTAGCATAAATATCCTAATGGCACGATTAGGAAACTGTTAGATTCGTATTAGGGTGTCAAACAAATCTGAAAGAGATTTCATTTAGACTCTTCACAAATCCCAGCGTTGCTGAATCAGTAGACTGGGCACGAACAATGACAGCAATTTGCCATAATTACGCCAGTGGAGACTGCGTTTTAAGTTACCTGCAGACAACTACAGATGAAGAAGTAATTCACTATGAAAGGAAAACTTTCTCTCGAGGCACTGATTGCTCCATTTACCATTTCGTTTCATTAATAATTACTAAAAATGAGCCAAGTACCGCAATAATTGGAATAACATTCTTTTCATTAAATTGGGCTTAAGACAATAGACAGCGTAATAATTATTTTTAAATAATTATGGGACTTATTAGATATGATATGGGATAACTTAGATAGCTTACAAAGCATCGTATCCAGATAAATCATCATTCTTTATATTATTTGACACATATATTACACGGCCAATTAAAACGTTTTTGTAAAAAACATTCATTGCCAGGCACTATCTAAGATCACGAATGGTTCCATTTGACGATTCCATTCATTAAACACGAAGAGTACAAAGAAATTAAAACACAAAAAATTACAATGATAGATCAAAAATACCTGTCTCCATATCAGCCCAACCATGGCCGTTGTAGTCGCATATTATTGTAATCTCATAGAAGTGACAATAATGTTTTCTAAACTACAGATCAACAAGTAAAGTGGTATATTTGCAACAAATAAAGTGTAAAAAGATTCGTTGAATAGCCGTTAGTGTCTAAAACTAAATGAAGAAACAACTAAATATTTAAAACATTTCGTAAGCAACATACTACTACCTCTACTTGAAGACTCGACTCCTGAAGATGGACTTTCTTCTTAAATTCATTTCCGGAATGACTAGGTAAATTGTGCGTTGGTAGATCGAATTCCATCCACGCTTTTATAGAGGGTATAATATAAATTCTACTTTGCTTGTATCGTTTTAAGATCCATTTTCCAATGCTCATTCTCATATACACAATATGAGTGAATCCCAGGAAATCAAATTTTTAGTTCACATTCTACTCTAACATATTATAAAAATGCTTATATTGGGTCCCTGTGTGACACCGTCTACTCGTAATGATTGTTAATTATTTTTTTATATATACTATATATTACATTACGTATGGCACGTGGTTTCATTGAAATGAAATTTAGATGAAGTATTTCGCTTACTCGAAATCCTACGAGTTTTATAATAACTAACTGTACCCTGTCACGCTTCGCTGTAGCATATTGTGATTGCATTGATAAGAAATAAGAAACAAAACTGAAGCGAAAAATATATTAAAACAACCTTGGAAGCGGTTTGTGTATTGTGTCAAAATGTGCTCAATAGGTGCAGAACTTATGAGTTATGGAAGAATACACAAACCAATTTTGCATTTTTAAATATTTAGAAGATTTGTAGCGGAATATTAGCTTTCCTCTCCATATGAGTCTCATCCAATTATCTTATCCCATGCAAAGTAACAGCTATTTGAAGAATTGATTAAGTGCGGATAAATATTGTAATAGTATTTTAAATTAACAAAATGACGAAATTATACCGCTACTGAGATTTTATACAGTTTTTAATGTAGGACAAGGAAAGCGATTAAACCAATTTTTTTTTGGTTTCCTTAGATACTCTTGAAAAGCCTACATTCACCTTTTTGAAATTATCTACAAGTGCCGGTTTCTCAGCAGCTGCAGAAGTATTTCTTAATGGAAAATAACACCGCCGTGTATAAGATAAAAGCAACTTTGCATCCTTGTGTACTTAACTCCACTTTTTTTAAAGACATATATGTACTTATTATACGTATCTAATACTTATATTTAAACAGCTGATGACCACATAAAACGCACACATAAATATCAGAATATAATTTTTAACACAGAAACTGAAAGTGAGCTTGAGCATTACCCAATAAAACTTATAATAACTCTTATAAAAGATGGCTGACATGAATATAACCATTGCTATTTAATAGTATAATGGAATATCTAGATTATCGATAATGGTGTTGTGGAAATAAATAGTTTTGTTTTTTGACAACACGAAAAGTTCTCTTTTGATTGACATGCTTTTATTATCTTCACTTGTAACTATGAAACACAACTTGCATTATTCATAGGTCTTGCATATGTACATATCATGTAGTTATAGAATTTAGCCTCAAGTTTAAACAGTTATATTTAGCTCTTGTTATTATTAAATATTTCCTGTTGATACAGAACCAACAACACAAATGAGATCCTCACTTCCTGCGTCACCAACTGTACCAACACGTGATCATATCCATACAATATATTGATAGCATCTTCCCTATAAGTATACAATAACGAATAAGTCAATGTGCCTACACAGTGTATATGTCTGCATTCTGGTTATAGCACGTGACTTAAACAGCCTAGACATTCATGATTGAATCGTCTGGCTTCCTTTAATAGCATTTCTTTGAAATTAAATAAAAATAAAATTATGACTTTTAATTAATTGGGTTGGTTCACACGATAATCTTTCCACCGTATTTTTGTCATTCGATATTTGTTCGCGACTTGCGCAACAGGCTTAGGCCATGAATCATGGCTATGGATTACCTACGAAGTAGACTTGCTTACATTCAAACTAGTGACGCTCTCCGGCTCTATACAGTAAAAGTATTTTTATTATCGTGAAGAAACAGTTCACGTCCATGACTGATCAAATTGTATCTAAGCTGTAATTAATACAAATCTGCTCTACATACACACAACAGCCTTTAATAGTCCACTGCTGGACATAGGCCTCTCCTTAGAAAGGAGGTTTTGGCCTACTATAGCACGCTGGCCAGACGGGTCGGTATAGTGTTTGTGTCAAGTTTACCTTCTTTTTGCTTAGCGATGGTGTCCTTCCTCCTCCTTGTTTTGCTCCCTTAGTCGGCTCTTACGACACCCACGGGATGAATTGGAGTAGTGACATTCCGTATTCTTAATCCGTCACTACACGGATAACGGCTTTACATACAACTGCTCATTATTATATAATACATGTATTACAAAAGTTCAGTTCTAGTATTTTAACTACACTGTCAGGAAGTAACATACTTGCTGACAATGTAGTTACGTAGGTTTTCTTTTAAATCGGTTACGATCATTTATATTCATTTCAAACCAACAAAATAAAACAAATGATATATCTTTATAATATTTCGTTCTTTTGTTTAGACAATCTGTTTTTACGATAACTGTTCGATATCGTTTATATCAATATGGAACTCAAACGCAGCAGACATTTTAAAGAAAACGCAGGTCTCTAGTGAATACAATGCATTAGCTGACGTCATAACACAGGACTGGACTTGGCAGGCTTCGTAAACGTGGTCGACAATTTGGAACAAAAGAAAGAAATGACGTTTACATAAACAATAGACCAAATATTTCAAATTTAAACCTCGTTTGTAAATTGCAGTAGTATTTATTTTAAACAATTTAACAATTTTACACTGAAGATATCATTTAATATTTGAAGAAGCATTTTTAGCTGAATTAAATCTGTATACTATAAAAGCATTTCATATAATGCCCACCTAGTTATAATATGATATATAAATTAGTTTCACGGTATTTAATGTTGTCGTTTTCATATTATACACTAGCTGGCCCGACAGACGTTATCTTGTACAAGAGCACTACCAGTTCCCATAAAAATTACCATTTCTAAATTTATCTTCCTTTTCTAAAAACTTTATCCGAACATTTTACACGTATAAAAGACACGCCCTTATCAAGTTACATAATTCGTAGATAAAGATTCAATATAAAGATTTATCTATAGGTCTTACAGCATTATAAAACTATGCGGTAGCAACTTTACCTATAAAATCACGCGTCATTGCATTTTCACCGACGATATTGAACACCGCGTCGAGTGCTGATTGTCGAGTTGATTTGATGCCCACGTGGGATTCTTATATGTACCATTCCTAAACAATTGTTAGTTTCAGTGTACCCTGGTTCCGTTTATTTATGTTGGAATTCCCCAAGTTGGAAGCACGACTTTAGACATAAAAGTAAATGTTGACCATTGTTAAAAAAACCTTGCGACAATAAAGACCCTAAAAAGTTATTGTATCCCGAGGTTATTGACTTAAATACCTCTTGACCTTGCAACTTGCAACAATGGGAGGATGATGAAGGATGATGAAGTGTAGGGAGAAGTGACGCAGGTGATCACTGGGAAAGGATGTTTCGGGGATCACCTGTGTCTGATCCGCAAAAAAAGGGAGAAGTGTCGGATAACTACGGCTGCTCTGTTTCCTATAATTATAATTAGAGAATAAGATGAAGAAGAAAATAATATGACAGTCAGATTTCGAGATGTTTGACCTTTAACAAATCATAACCCTCACTAGAATGAACAAGACTAGCATCTGATCGATACAACTCAGTAACATTAAAAGTTAAATACAATTCTTCTTACTGTAAATACAAGACAATACATTATACAACAGTCGATTTACAGTCTAAAATACTTTACATCACTAAGGTTCTGCAGTTAACCCTTAACATGTTATCCTACTGCTAAATCGAATACGGGTTAATGCATCTGAATTCATCTTCTGCGTTTAACCTTTATTATACCTTTCACCTGAAAAGTAATTTTTCGGTCAATTTAAATAAGTTTCAATGCATTTGTTTTATTGAAATAATGCTTTCAGTGCAATTTTAGAAGTAAATCGCAATGATTAAAACTATGGAGACGGAAGATATACTACTACCTAAGAACTTTGAGGAAAGGACATTTTATTTTTCTAAAGCTACAGCGAAACATCGTCGCAAAGGAATTCCAATATGCATCTGAAATGAAAATCGTTGAAAAATTAATCTACGAAATGTATCCGTTGCATACACCTGCTTTGAGAATGTTGAATTTCGGCAGCGTTCTTATATTTTCTATGCATTCAAGCACTTAACACGCATCGCTCTGGTAAGTTTGTTTATGTAATATATGTAGATACTGAATTTTATTAAGTTTTTAGACTTGTGGGAGTTAAAAGATAAGGTATTGGTGGTGTTAATATCAGTAAAAAGATCACTGTATAGCCTTCAATCTAGTTTACCTATGATTTAGTTGTCCTGAACTTATATTTCATTATATAACTGAAATACGAATTTAGCTCTGGGCGAGCTTTAGAACTAGAACTGTGCTTTACTAAACATATTCTGAGACTTTTCATGGGTATTACATAAATTGATAAAACTAGAAATCGCATTATCACAAAGCAAAGCTTTCCCGCCGGAGTGTGCATGTTTGCCGGCTGTGATTGCGTTTTCAGGTCATTAATAGTATGCAATGATATCTAAGGCCAATTTCGCAACCCGCTATAAGCCTAATACGTCGCCTTTAGGACGGCGACAGTACATTGTACAGTTGTACCGTTATTTAGCTCGTTAGAAGATTTCTAAAACCGTTCAATTATGTAGCGACAGATGTTTAAAAGCGATAGCCCTTACCGGTATATCGATTTTGTATGAGTTAGAGACCACCTGGGAATCTTTATGCCCTGTTACGTGTGTATGCAAGGATTTTCTTATAAGAAAGGTTTTATGTACAACCCGACAGAGTATATAATATTCATGTATTTTATGATTTATTATTGGGCAGGCGATCTTGCCTAAGTTTTCTTTTTAACCGACTTCAAAAAGGAGGAGGTTATCAATTCGGATGTTTATATATATATTTTGTATGTTCGTATATCATATCTAAATCATATATAGACGGATTTTCATAATTCCATTTTGTTCGAAAGGGCTTTATTCCGAAATGGGCCCATTTAAAATTCATATACATCTGATGACTCTTCATAAAATGACAGCACATCAACATTACTAAGGATTGCCTATCAAAATTCGACATTATTTTAAATAGTGACTTAAAAGACGTAAAAATGTCTGTCTTTGGCGATCCAACGTTACTCGATTTGGTTACGTAGATCTTGATAAACTATAGTACCTATGTATCTGTCGTTTACACCCTGACCTTTCATTATCTGTCTCTATCTATCACGAATTTGCATGCGAACAGTCATCGGATATCGTGTCACGCTTTTTATGTTAGCGTGATCAACAGCCATGCCCAATATGTCCAATTGAATATGTAAAGTAATACTGTAATTTAGACTGTAATATTTAATAAATATCGTAAAATATATATTTTAAACTTCTAAAACATTAAAAATAATATACATGGTTACCATGTATATTATTTTTAATGGTAATACAATGGTACTTATTTCATCATACAAATTGTTAACTGAATATTTTTTTAATATTTAGCAATGAGGTTTATCAAAGATAATTTATTTATAAAAATCAGATGCCCGGTTTTTAAATTCACATGCTAAATCCAATATTTCATACATTTGGATAGGTATGTATTATAAATTCCATAGTGTTCATGTTTCAACATGGTTTATTAAAAAAATTTAAAACCTAATTGTATAATAGTGAACTGAAAAAAAAAGAAATTCCACTATGTGCCTCCTGGGTCCATTACCAAATCATTGAATTACTGTCTTAAATACTCCTAAATCGTGTCATATTTTTTTTAAAGTGCAATCTTCGTCTCTTAAATTTTCACTCTTAATTTCGTTGTTCCTTACGACGTCCTTTTTAAAGTTAGTTAAAAACATAATGACAATACCTCCTCCACCTCCTATTTATATACGTACCTATAGTGTCTTCCTACCTTCATCAACATTAAAGCTTCACTTCTGTTTAAACCGCCACAAGCATCGAAATACTTGCGTAATAATAGCACTTACAATATTAAAACATTACTGAAATACTGCCATTTTATTTCGTCAGGCAGGTGAGAATTAAACTCATTTCCTTCGTGACAAAGGTTCTGCTTCTTTGCTAATTCACTATGAGAATAATAAGCGTGTTAACGCTCAAGTCTGTAATTTACTAAATATCCTGCTGTATCAAATTATTGTCGTACTTTAAGAGGCATTTCGTTTGGTTTCTTCTACATAGCATACTTCTTTTAAGCCTTTAACGCTATATATTTCGTTTGTTGCTGTTTGCGAAAGCTATAGTGAGTATCATTTGTATTAAAATAAAGATGCAAAATATAAATTTGGCACTTTATCTTAGCTTTAAATGAGATACTTGAAACAAGAAGTGTTATATAAAAAATGTCTTAAATGTCTTATAAAGAGAACACCACAAATTTACACATCTGGCACCTCCAAAACCAAGTTTGGATGGTATTAAAGTGAGGATCAAACCTACAATACAACATTATAGCAGTTGCATATAATAATATTATAATATAAACCATTGTGATATCACTGCAGTAAAAAAGTGTCTTAAAAGTAACCAGGTTTTAAAACTGCAAATAAAAATATTCTCTCTCCTCTTTAGAAATGAGGTTTTGGCCAACTATACCACGCTTAAATCTCTTGGTTATAATTATTATTTATGAAGGTCCTGAATATCATACGTAACAAGATATATTTATAGGCATATATCAAAGGGTCAGTACCTGACTAGTTGCCATTATCGCCGATGGTATATCATTAGCTATGACAGCTGAAAGGCACGCGATTGACAATTTTATTATGCCACCCCTTTTCTATGGCCTTACTATATATCGATATTCATAATAAAATCGATATTTTATTTAGGTTGAGCATAAACAAGTTTATGCATTTTCTGACGATGATGATGTCACACCGTCTAACCGGCTGTTAAAAATGGCGGGATTGTTGGGCGAAGGACGAAGGCCGAATTTCAATTCGAACAGTTGAATGAGCCCAAACCGTGCCCGTTGTCATGCAAATTGACCATAATGTTTATGGAAGCCAGTTAACGTAACGACTTTATTTCAAATATGGAACACATGAAAAAATTCGCACAAACGATTTCATACCCAAGGAGGGTCTGCGTGAGGCAGACGGCCCACCCTAAAAGATACTAGCCAAGAACTTTTAAATGTTACACAAAATAACTTGAACCTCAAATAAAACTAGGAAAGGGGCAAGTAAATGATGTTGATGGCGAACTATTTAAGTTCTCAAACGGTCAGCATCTTAAATATCCTATCTAAATAGCAACACACTGTACATTCCACTAAGTCCTTCATTATCACAGAACAAGTAGGCAGGTAAGTAACAATTTGCAAAGTCAACAACTAACAATTACAACGGGAAATTGAAACCAAATGAGTATAATTCGTAAGGTTTCGATCACGCCTTTCGCCCACTGCCACTGATTACTAATAAGTTACCTGGTACTACCAAGGCTTAATAACTAAAGATTAGCAAATATGAATCATTCATTCGTGTTAGCTATAATAATACGCATAGTTTAAATTACGGGATAGATTTATTTCTATAAGGTTATAGAGGGAGCGAATTTATGTATGATATTACTTGCCATAGATAAGAAAAAAAAAGCAGATTATTTGTGCCAGTGTATTTTTTAGTTTGCAAAAAAAATAGACCATCAAATTTAATTAAGGAACGAATTCATGTTTGAAAAAGCGCTTACCCCGAAGGCGTTATTATCTACTTCATAGCCAATATATTATAATAATATGGTACAAGTCCTAAACCTACTTACGTTACAAAGTTGACGAGGTTATATGAACACTCTAATTTCACTAAGTGAACGTCCGAACTGAAAGTTTTATAGAGGAGAGTTATACGCTACGCCATGTGCCATACTAACGAAGATATAATAATCTTAGTAGGAAAGAATATAGTAGACGATAAAGGTAATTATGAAAATTTGAGTAATAAAGTTTTATAACAGCTTTACTTATTCCTTTATGTAAATAATTACTCGTAATAAACAACGGGAATTGGATTCGAAGTAGGCATGTGACAAGACTTGTCATTACTACTGTTGCGCACAAAATGTTCTCACTATATATATACTTAATCCTGAGATATATTTTTTTGTAAATGTCGCTCAGAAAAAGTCTTTTTACAAACCCGTAGTGATTTGAAACAATGTAAGTGCCTATAAAGCTTATAATCAGCTTGGTGATTACTGACAAGCGGAGGCAACAAGGGGTAGCAACCGTTAGTGGGTAAAAATAACTACTTTTATCTTATAAGTTATCTTTTTAACAAAAACCTATATTTTTTTAAATCAAACTGAAATGGAAATAATAAATAAACTTTTAAAATGCCCATTCCTTCCTTCTAAAAGAAACGCATCCCAATTGACTACGTCACTAACCGATAAATTGACAGTTATCGGTATAATAGTACAAATAACTAATGACGTTACAAGTATGATACCTACTGAAAGTTCAGCTTGTTCAACGTTTAATAACATATTAAAATCTGGTTAGCGTTTGCTTGCACGTTATAATAGTTACTATTTTGATCTTTTTTAATATTTTTTACAAATTAATTAGGTTAGATTAGGTTTTAAAAATGACAATTAATCATTTAGTTACAATCAATATAAATAAAATAATTAAGTTTCAAATCGGTTTAAAATTAAGTTACCGGTGTAGGTAAATTCGTAAGGTACACACAGCATACAGTTATTTATAACTTGGATGGTTTTATCAGAATGTGAAATAACAGTGATAAAAGTGGCTTCGTAAGTTAATAACGCACGCCATCGACGTCTTGCTACCTAATGCGCCAAAAATCAGAAACATTAACCTGTTTCCTTCTGTCCTTATATGAATCCCTCACTGTACAGACATCATTGCCCGTCTCCAGTGCACCCTTCTAACCTGTTCTTTAATCAGTACAGGATATCATCAATTTTATCCGTGTCTATCTTGACTGTCAGGAATACTCGAATCGTATTGACGTAAAACTTCGTATTTTTCGAGAAATCGTGTTAATCGTGATCGTATTACGAGTACATAAGCTGATTTCATTGTACTTGCATTGTTTCTCACTACTCCTCTTTTAGGAACAGATTACTAATAAGTTACACCGCTTACGTATCATCTGCATTCTTCTTTATACTTAATAATATTGCTATTAACATACTATGCAGTGATCGAATTATTTATATACAGCTTACATTTCAAATAAATTACCATGTAACATGTTTTAGTGAAGGACTTCTAGAATGCAATTGTTAATGTGCCTTAGTATATCAAAATAAACCCATAAGCGGTGATAGTATTCTTGTTAAGGATATCAGAAATGAGTGGACGCATTTGTCACAAGGCCTTGGTGGTTCGAAACCGGCTTAATAACAGTACTTGTACTGTAATAAGTTTTGTAATACTCATTCACGAGACGACGTTTAATTGCCACCTACGTACATGGTTAACAGCATTTGCATGTTTTAAATGGCCACCCAAATCTTATAAATGAACCGAAGTGATTTGTAACATTTTTTACGGCGGTTATCGTTGTTATAGTGATGTTATTTGCCAATTCTTGGTCAAAAGCTTTTGAGAAACGCAAGCAACCTCATTAGTAGAAAAATAAATTATAGTCAAATAAAGTTTGGGTGCTAGATTTCAATTACTGTAAAATATTTTATTAAAAGATATTGTTAAAAGTAATTATATTTTAAAATATCTGGAAAAGCGCCCCACCCTTTTTTAAAATAAAATGTTTTTTCGTTTTGAACTTATGGAAAATTATTTTCTACCTTTAAGTTCGTATAAGAAGCCTATGTCTAACAGTGGACTACTAAAGGCTGTTTGTTGATGATGATGAAGTTCATCTAGTGACAAAAGTGTGTTTTTATTTTTAGTTTTTTTAATCTAATTTATTTATTTATGCTGTAGTAACAAGAAGTAAGTCACATATGCTTCAGCACACGCCTACGTAGCAAAAGACACAAACCTATTTTTAGGTATGGAGAAAGTCGTTAATCATGAAGATCCTGATTATGATAATCGGCCAAATTTATCAAATTATTGTATTGTAATAGGTCCTTGATAAGTGTGTGAAGTTTCAATCTAATTCGACGTTTTGAAGTGGGTCAAGATCACGTTCGAAGATTATGTGACAAACATACCAAGCTAATAAAAGTGAGTTAAAAATCGAACAGAGTTCCTGATATTGCCGAAATGCCCCAAATTATCTCTCTTCATATGATTTAAGCTTAAACAAGATCAAGTACTAATCACAAGTCATCAAAGATGTACTTCAACATAAGATTCTATCAAGTCTCAACTCTGACGAACCCGGTACGTTATTGGAAATATATTTGTGCACCTCTTATCCAAGCAAAACAGGGATGTTAGATTACGGTGAGCTAAAGCTGGAACAGATGTCGCTAAAAGGCTCTAAAAGCTGGTATTTGAAAAAAAAAAACGTTGGTACACTTACAATTACGTTATATTAATAATAATAATAATAACAAATGAACTTTAAAATTATAGAAGAATTTCTTGACTATTTGAAAATAAATTTCATACCTTATAAAAAATTAACAATTACGGTTATTATTAATATTATAACTGATAATAATTATTCTCATTTTTCGTTGACGTTTTTTTATTATTAAAACTTATAAATGTCTATACACAATTAAAAAAAAACACAACTGTGTTACATTGACCGAATTTTTATATTATTTTCTGATAAAATCATTCTCGTCATCCATGGATAAATCGCTCGATTGATAAAGTTAATCTGAAGTAAGTAACTCAATGGGTCAAAAATAAATGTTGTTATGAACAGTACGTTTTTACAAATATCAATGTTGTAACTATGACGTACAGCAAGAACTTACATATTTACATTTTTTTATATTATATTAGGGATTTTTTTTTATTATATTTTTTATATTAGGGACATCTGACACACAACGCCATCTAGTTTCAAACTAAGCAGAGCTTGTACTATGAAAACTAGATTGACTGACAGAATACTTATAAACTTTTTTTTTGTAAACACATGATACATACTATACCTAAAAAACACCCAAACTCCAAAACAAATATTAGCAGATCATACAAACATTTGGTCCGACCTGGGAAACGAACTCGAGACCTCAGCACAGCAGTCGCATCCGTTACCGCTGCACCACCGAGGCAGTCAAATTGTTAGAAACAAGTTTTTTTTTTTATGTGTGATCAATATAGATCATTTGTATTATTGCGTACCAACACAATATTTAGTTGGTACATGGTACAATACTGAAAAATGGTACGCATACCAAGAAGTTGGTACGTCTAACATCCGTGAAGCAAAAGTCTATTGTGCTCTATTAAGGAGTATTTCAAGTTGTTTTTATATTAAGGGGAACATTATAAATACCGCCTTATGTGTCGCTCAAGTCACGTTAACAGATATCAACATGTAAAATATTTTATTTTAACTGTTGACTTGTTTGAAAACAGTTATTAATATATTAGACACTAACCACAGCTGCTGTGCTCTTAAGGGTCGTAGCGAGGCGAGACATAGCTTTTCAACCTTCATCAATGAATACTCTATCCAATACAAAAATATATTTTTAAATGTAGTAAGCAGTAGTTCCAAACACTAGCGCTTAAACAATCAAACCATTACACAAAAAATCTACAAGCTCTATTTTATTAGGCTGCATAGATAAGTAATTACACGAATTACATAACTTCAAACTAAATTCAAAATTAGAATATCATCGGTCTGTTAACCATAGACTTTGGCCTTACTCAATCAACAGCATTGTTTACAATGCCAATTTTATTCATCGTTAAAAAAACAATGAGAGGGACCATTACACGATAAACTGTGCGACATGTATCATGTAGGTTGTTGACCCATTGCGGGGGTTAGATACATCACTGTGACCACAGATATAAATCGAGATGGCACAATTATAATCATTGTTCTCTTTTACACTACTTCTTTTATTTTAATATAAAATTAAATACGCAGTGTAAAATATTGAGCAATTACCTCGGTCAAGTCTTTTTTGTAAATCTAATAGCGCGATCCCGTTTAATGACGTAATTCTTATACAATAATTGACAACACACGTTAAATATGTTGCTCGGCTGTCTAGAGAAAATGCGACACAATATTTAATTATCTTCAGTTAGTTTCTGTGCCTAGGTAGGACATGCGATGTGCCAGCTTCAGGAAATATCATAATTTGTATCGTGTCACTGGGGAGGAAGAGCGTACTCTGAATTGTTGTGTTCTACCGAAAGTTATCAAGTTGTTATTTATAATACATCAGTATGTTATAGTGCTTATTTGTTTATATGTTTATTACGATTTAGCGGTTAGACAATTCATACAAATTCAAAATATCTAAAACTAGTGTACCTACGTAAGTTTTAGTCACGTAAAAACAGTCAACAAATGCGAATACGGTAAAACATCACCAGTAATTATGTAATTTAATTGTAGTTCAATTTAATTACATAATTACTAGTGAACGAATAAATCTATTCTAAAAAATGAAAAAGACATGAACAGAAGAACTGAACATATAGTATTATTGTCTAGAATCACAATAATCTGCCTCTTAGTCAAATGTAAAATCGAAAACAGAAACAGCAGATATTCAGTTACAATTGAAATACCCATGTCAAAGTAAGTAAATAAATACCGTAACTAAATATATACCTCGCCTAACTAAATCAATATCCAAGTATACGTAATTCAAGGCTAAACTGTCATCCAACGAACCATAGACACAACGATCGATGTTTAAAAAAGTTATGTCAAACAAACCGTATATTTTCCAATCAGTGTTCCGTTCGTCTACTGAGTGTCAATAACAAAACCTCGTGTACACTCACATACTCAAGTACATTATACAGTTATGTCGTCAATTGCTTCTATATTAAGACGACCTACAATCATAGTAAAGACGTTCTGCGATTGAAACGTGCGATTAAGCGATTGAATGGAAATCACGCTTCATGAGTTGTATCGAGTTGTTTGTAAAAGAAACGTAAATCTTTTTTATGAACGTTTACTCGTATGGAATATCACCTTTACTACGAATCGTCCTGGTAAAGGATAACTGTTGCATTGTTATCTGGTACTATTTATTGATTCTTGTTTTTTAAGGAGAAAAAGATAGAAAAAACTAATTTCACGCTGGACAATATACACCATGCCATTACCTCAAAATAGTTAATTTTGTATGAAAAAAAATATTCCTATGAGTTGTAGCATGATGTTTCCTTCCTTGCCTTGCCTTCCACAATAAATATTTCATCAAATACAAAAATAATTTGTAAAATCTGATGGAGAGCTACTGTGATTAATAACTCTTTAGCATTATTATATTAGTGTACACTGGCACATGCCCATTTTTTGAATAAAAACACCAACACTATATTAATGTACGTAGATACTACCAAATATTCAACCAAAATACAAACCACTTTTTTTTTCTAACTAACTGCTTTAAATAAACATGTCTTCATTTTTATAAATCGACATATTTGTTGATTGGAGTCAGTCCTTAGAGTTCAATACCTTTCATAACTTATGATCATCAATTATAACGAAGCGGTCGATTCAAAGCATTCTTTTTAAACGGTCGTCAAACTGTCAAAAAATAAATTTAAATTAATTGAAAGTATGACGTAGATCAACATTAGTCGAAATTTTGTGAAAGAATATGATATGAATATGAATACATTAATTTCATAGTAATTCTACTAACATTTCATCAAATTCTAAATCATGGCGTTTAGGATACAATATTCATTGTATCTTGTACAATGAATACTATTCAAGTTATGTTCTTAATGTTATTTTGTCATATAAAAGGGTTTTATAAACGTTATGAGAATTTCTAATAGTAAAGGTAGGTACACAGGACCGCTATGATATCCTTAAAATAACTTTAAAATAACATATTTTTGATGATAATGTGTTTGTGTGTAAAAAAGATTTAAAAAAATATCTTCGCCCGAAATGTCACCCCGAGAACATACTATACGATCATGATGCCATACGATCTGAAAAAAGACCTTTCCACGACACTGATAACTACATTTTTCAAAACTGATTAATCCCTTAAGTAATTCATTGCCATGCTGGTGTACAGGCGCCCTTACAAGAGATAATATATCTCAAATATGACACATTATGACATATTGCATACTTACTTATAAATCAACTGGATATTAATTAGCGTATGACATGACTGATAAAATTACGAATAAGTTTTACATCTAAGGCTCAATCTTTAATATAAACATATTATATACATACAGGTTTATGTACAGTTTTACGTTTTCAAACTCTAAAAAACCAAGCAAAGCAACTTCGTGTAATTATTCGAAATTACCAAATCATACAAAAAAAAACGATTTCACGAACTGTTACAAAATGCGAATACGAAATACGAATGTCAAACTATTTTCAATGAGTAATAAACCAACGGAAAAACATTTACTTTATAGGGTCAATGTTGGAACCTTTGAAACGAAACCTGAAACGAAAGTAAAATTAGCAATAAATATTCTAAAATTTATGAGAAAAATCATGTTGTATTACGTAAATTATATCTGTAGGTATAAGTAATTATTTTATTTTAGAAAATATAGTCACGGACATCAGTTAGGTATATTTATTTCTACATAATAAGAAATGCTAAGATTTTCAGTTAGACGGTTTACTATTAAATTTTAAAATTAAGAACGTACGTACAGAAAGCCTCCTAAAATGAAGAGGAGGCAATGACATTTTTATACAAATTATGATGTATCACTTAATAATAGCCTACACACCACGGTTTTCATTTCATCCGTTTACTATTGAAAATTTAAAAGTAATCTGTATATATGTACGTACCTACAGAAACCGTTTTAAAATTAAAATGAAGTAGCTAAAATCAAATTTATATTTTAAATTTAAAACTAAACATTAAACGACAATTATTGTCATCGTTATTATTTCCTGATGAGGTAACAATTAAAAACAAAATACATAATAACACTATTATACTACAAGGATAAACATAGGTATTTAGAACTTATTTTCTATTTATAATACTCAAGTAAGTACCAATGATCCAATTCTTGTATTCTCTTCATCCATAACAATGTATATTAAGTAATGTAATAAAGCTGCCAATTAAAAAGGCATTATAATTTCGAAATGAAAATATTTAAGAACCAAATTATATAATAACTAAGAGTGCTTCAGCAATTTAATTTGTAAGGAGCATATCTGAATAGATCTCGGTAACGAGGGGCCCTCAAGCTTATAAGCCAACTTGTCGGAACATCGTAAACATCCGATCCTTCGTCAAATAACCAATTAATTAGTAAAATACACCACAGACATCCAACTCAAATCGAAACCTAATCAGTTTAAGATCAATCGTCAAGATAATCACATTTCTGTCATGGAGCCTCTGCCAATATAATTGTCAAAGCAATAAACGAAAAAATGTTATGTAAACGAAAATATGTTAAAAAATGTTTTAAAAATTCAACTTTTTCGCGACGTATTTTGTTAATGTTTGCAAGATTAATTAAATTAAGAACAAAATTCGGGAACTTATTCGCACCTATTCAATTACTTATTTATCCTTCTTTTAATTATTTTGCAAATTTTAACACAATTTATAACTTAAATTTTGTTCTGTTTTTAAGAGGAAATAAAAGCTAAGATATTGTTTTTTTAAACCAACCAATGCTTAAAACTTTTTATTCACATCGCACAATCACTAAACTATGCACTAACTTCATTATATGCTATGTACAAAAAATCTGCACTTTGATACACTAGGTTATTCGATTTTACACTTTTATTTCTCGCACGCATGCCAAAACCTTCGGCGAACGTTCGTCATACGAAACCTACCGCAACGCGACGCCTGTTATCGAGCAAATGTTCCCGAACAGGAGTTGTGGTGACGCGAGCGGTGGTGCCGGCGACCGGCGTGGCACTGCGGCTGCCGGCCGGCCGCGTGTAGCCCGCACCGATCCGAAACCTTACGACCTAACTCCCTTGGTGTAGTGAGTTAGGTCGTAAGCAAAAACACCCTTACGCACAATGCAAGAGAGTCCATATCCACCTAACACCACGTAAAAGCTCCAATCGATGCTCCTGGAACAGGACATCAGATCTTTCCGCCTCAGCTCCCGTAATGTGACCAAATCGGCCGTAGTAAAATTTTAACCAACTTTGCCGGCAACAACAGCCGCGAGAATCGATTGCACAGAACGAAGTGTAATTTTAATAAGCAAATCGACATATCGAAACGCATCGGGATCTTGAATTTCATTTGGCAATCGTAATAAGTTCGAATACGTTAGCGGCACATGTGCAATAAACAGGCAATAAACGGTAAATATATCGGCTCCTTTTACCATAATTTGTTCTTTTAAATTGAATGTGTTTGGATCGCTAAAATGTTGCAAAGTGGAAGGTTCATTTTAATGCTCTACAACAAGTATTTAACATATTTAATAAATAATTATGAAATTTTTACAAAGCTTTTGAAACTGAAACTGAAATAACATTCCAAAAACCCCATTTCATCACGCTACCAATTTTTATATAACACCTGTTTTGGTCACCTGTGCTGAAAGTATAATTTTTAAAAATATCCTAATATGAATAATATTGATGTGCTTGGATGACTGGTAATACTAGAACTACTACTACTACTTTTAAACATAAAAAAAAAGAAATATAAAATAGACAGAAGTAAGTAAGACATTTAAGGCACGAAAATGGTATAAAGCAGCAAATTACGTCAACAGAAAATTTAATCCTTAATTTAGTAATAAACAATAGAAGAAACAAATGATTATGAAACAATAATATTGAATGGCCAGGATATGAGCGTGCACCCACTATATTCGCCCACGCAATAATATACGAAGCACTTTACAGAATACAGTTATTGATAAAAGGTTAAACTGTTCAAGTTAGTCTACCTCGAAATAAATGAAACATAGAATTTCATTTTGCATTTATATTGAACTATTTTCAGATCAAATTAAAAGGAAACTTGATACTGTTGTGCTATTCAAATTGATTAACATTTATTAAATACTAGCTGTACTTTGCTACGCTTCGCTATTGAACATTGTGGTTGCATTAATGAGCAATGATGAAGAAAACTTACGGGAAAAATAGATGAAAAGAATCTTTGAAGCGGTTTGTATATTGTATTAAAAATTGAGCTCAATTAGTTCAGAAATTTTTGAGTTTATGAAGCATACACAAACCAACTTAACTTTTTTATATATTATGATATATATCGATAAGTATAATTCAAGCTCCCTTTAGACTAGAAGCAAGATCATCTTGCAATCATGTCATTTCGTTAATCTAGATATTAATGTGTGTATTATTCCTCGTGAACAAAGTGTTATTTTCTGAATGAAAGGGTTTCTGCATAAACAATTTATGCGAAATAAAATCGAGCAATATTATAAATGCGAAGGTATATTTGTTTCTTTTCATGTTGATTTGCTATTCATTCATGCCATGGTGATATTTGTCAACATACAAGGGACCAGAAAAGGACAAATTTTCCTTTCGTTCAGATGTTTCATTTTTTTTATTATTTTGTATAAATAATGAGTTTAAAAGGAAAGAAAACTTATAAATGTTACACCGCAATACCTGACCCGATTCCCACCCACAAATAATTGGGTGATGGGCACAATGATTTGTTCTGTCTGTGTGGGTGTAATTTATCTAAGATATGTATGTATTTAGAAATATATAAGTATAAGTATATACTGTCACATAACGTGGGGACACATGCCGTGGAGGTGTGTCGCCACGTCAACAGCCGGTCTTTTTGTTTAAAGTCTGACCCTCCATTAGACGTTTGTTTCGAATAAAAATTTTGCGCTTATGAAAATAACATTTTAACGCGCCAAACCGCCAGTAAAAGTTAGTAGCAAAGGTAATATTCATTCAATGCATATGATAACAGTACATTTACTTGCATCGATACACGTCCGTCGTCGGCAAGTATTACTATCCCCATACATAGTAAACACGAGAAGGCTTGTGTTACTGACACAACATAATCTTCTATTTGTAAAACATTCCGCCAGCGACATGAAACCCGTGTTTGCAGTTCCGCTCTTATGGATATTATATTTATTTTATTCAAATTACATGCGGGAATAAAATAGATGGGAAAAGAAAAGTGATTGCGGGGACAACTTAAAGATATGTTGAACTAAATAACTTTTTAAGACTAAGAAAAGTGTAGTTCTACAGATGTAGTAGTACAGTACATAAATATATTGTATCGTGACAAACAGTATATTATTTTATCCAGTATAAACGAATTCATTTTATTTTTCGGGCTTTTTCGAAGTACATAATTCAAAAATAAAGATGGCAAGATATGAGGAAGGTATAACGTGATTAATTATAATCACATCAAAGATACAGTTTTGAAAAGATTTGATTGAAAAGATACAGGGCTATTTTCTTTCTAACTTTTGTATTTAACAGCTTATTACAAATAATTTGTAAGCATTGTATGCATTAAGTCAATATTTAATTTTACTTCAGTTCGTATGTTAACACGTTTATGTTTTTGTACAATAATGAGAAGGCATTAACCGCGGCTCAATGGTTGCAAATTGTGTTGAACTGTGTTGTGTCCGGGAGTCGAGTACACAACAAAGCCTCGCTACCGTTGAAAGCAGCGTTCCGCCCCGTGCGTTTCGGAGCCGTGGGAATGTTAGACTAAACCTAGATTTAAAGACAGATATAAAATGTCTTTCTTATTCAAATATTAAATTTTATAACATTATTGTTAGTGTGCGTTCTTTTTTCAACATGACCTAAATTACAAACTATTAATTTACAATTGAGCTGTTCTAAACATGACATTTGTTAAACAAATTGTAGTTGCAAGATTCTAGCTATCATCACATCATCATCATCATCACGTCAACAGCCTTTACTAGCCCACTGCTGGACATAGGTCTCTCCTTAGAAAGGAGATTATGGCCTACTACACCAGAGGCCTACTGGCCAGACGGGTTGGTGTAGAGATTGTGTGAAGTCGATAAATATTGACACAATATAAGTGTTTTTATAATTTAATAAACTTAAAACTTTTTACTGTTTGACTTATTGTCTCATGATGACAGTTATTTTTAATTCAAACTTACTTTGAAAACCATCCAACAAGAATATTAACCACTATTTACATCATACATTATCAACACAGGCAACATAACTACTGTTAATTACAGAAAAACAACTTTACTAATCTAAATTAAAAGTTCTTCACTTTAATCGTTTCTGGCATCGCACAGCTGATGTGCACATGCCTTTACGCAATTGAATTTGACATTGCATTGTTCACTTTATAAAAACGCAATAGAACTTAATTTACCTTAACCCATGAAGGAATGACGTGGAAAAGTATGGATAATAAGCTCTAGGCGATACGATTCCGATACGACGTTTTTATATTTGACATTTATGATAAAAAGATAAAAGCTTAATATGCTCGTATATATTCTGTATAAAGAACACAATGATTTCAATTAAGTTTAGAGTGTCTTATGTAATTAAAGATAGATTAAGAAGTTGTGTATTAAAACATTTCAATGGGCAGTGCAGTAATCTCTCCTCATGTAATGAAATATATAGCTAACTTTCTGAACTCAATTGCGACATTTTAAACTTCTCTTTTATTTCACTATCCTTAGTTGTACTTCTACCATTTCTCATTCTAGAGTCTTTTCAGGATATTCTTTATACCGTCAGTCATTTTTTGTTATTTTCTTTCTCCTACGGCTATGTAAATATTGAAAACTATAACGAACACTTTAAAAGAAAATATCTTGCCCTTTTAAAGTGATGTCATTTCAACTCTGGGTTACGCCTGTCACATTCTTATAATATTAAATGTAAACAAATAAATAAAATTGGAGTGTCTGTTTGTAATATTACAATAACCGCTTTTTACTAAATGCATATGTATGTTTACACGGTACATATGCCAAAATAAGATTTTTTACAATTTTTGTCTTTCTGTACGTCTGTCTGTCTGTAATCTGTAATCTCTGGAACGGCTGGACCGATTTTGACGGGACTTTCACTGGCAGGTAGCTGATGACATAAGGAGTAAATTAGGCTATTTTTTTTAGACTAGCTTTGCCCCGCGGCGTTGCCCGTGGTTATAACAACAAACGCGGGTAACACCGCGGGTCTCAGCTAGTTGTTCAATATAATACATGTAGGAAGACCTATTCTTTATTCTTGACACAACTGGGTCATCATTAGCACAAAAATCAATATAAAAAATTAATCAGAACAATATGTAGAAATACGAATTTTTGTTTTTATTTTAAGTTTACTTCCGTGGTAGAGCCATGTTTCGGCACAAATGGGCCGGCTTCGCCGGAGTCATAGCACGGCCTCACAGAAAACCGGTGTTAAGTGATTATTTCGTTGCTTTCTCCGTGTAAGGAAGGTTAGGTCCGCCCTGATTATGTAGGGGCTCAAAGGGTGCTCGTTTGTCCCCCCTCTACTGTAAAAAAATATTTATACAGGAGTATAATGACGTAGAAAAACTAAGAGTTAAATATATAGTCCCTTCCCCCCTCCCTCAAGTAAAACTACAATACAAAATCGTATCGTGTTATCTAAAAGCTCTATGTTATTGTACTGTGAGTACGATAACGGTCGTCAGCTGTTCACCAGTACATCATTACGATAAGTGTTGAGATTAGACATGCACAGAGCCCGCACGCTTTTATCTTTCGAAAATTTCTCAACAAATATTTGGTTTAGCTAAAACATGATGGATTATTTTTTAGAGGGTCGGTTCGAACTTTTTGTTTGCTTTAGTCAAACGTGGAGCCTGTTCCTGGGAAGATTGTTGGTCACTCTGCGACCGTTTTGATAATTCGAATTTAATTTTTTTTAATTGTTTATGTAAATAATGTTTACACTTTTTAGTGTACACACTCATGTATCATCTTCAACAGCCTTTAGTAGTCAATTGCTGGACCAAGGCATCTGGGTTTGGCCTTAGGTTTGTTTCAAGTTTTCCTTCCCTTTGAAGTGATGTTGTCCTGCGTAGTTTGCTCTCTTAGTCGGCTTTTATGACACCCACGGGGATAAATAGGGGTGGTGACACTCCGTATTCTAAATCCGTCACCACACTGATGGAATAAAACCACGATAAAACTCAGGTATAAACTTTACTAATGATAGGTAGGTACGAAATAAATTACTTCATTTGGTATTTTTTTAAAGAAAACTTAGCTGTCAGTAGTACCCATTCGTTAGAAACTTTAGCATAACTTTTAAACATTCTGGAATATTCTTCAGTAATAAAAATAACTTTGGGCCATTAAAATGACAATGCGATAAACTTTGCTATTCTGTTTCATTCAAAAACTAATATCATCAATTTACAATATCGATATGACCTAAGTACACCATTATTCCGCCACAAATGAAAGATACCGGTTCTGTGTCAGTAACAATAACATTCACAGCCTTGTGAACCTATTGTGTCTATAAAGTACTACTCACTCTGGATAATTACATTGTTATATCGGAGATGAGGCCACCGCCATTTTTTGGAACTGCTTGAAAAATGCAACTCTCTGGTATTCCGCTGCCTACATCTTTCATGATTATTTGTAGTCACATATGGTTATATTAAACTTATATATGCATTCGATCTTATCTTATGAAATCGTAAAAAACTCATGTCTATCCAAAATGACCCGACTATTTCAAATACTTTTTTCCTTGTCCAACTCTATTTTAACTACAGCAATATTTAAAAAAAAATCTTAGCCAAACATACCTATATTGCCATTGAACATTATTCTTTTTTTATTTAATAGGTTCTAGCTCTATTCTTCTCATCCACGCTCTAACTCAATGCAGTGAATTCTCAATATTTTCCTCCTTGTTGATCAAATAAAAATGACAAAAACTTATACATTTTATTTCAGAAAATGATAGGTAATGAATAAAATATTATAGTTATAAGTACTTTGTAAACAAATTATAATGACGTGGCCATATTTATGTGTTACTCTATGACCTACAAAAGCAATAGGCTAACTAATAAATTAATATTTATTGTAAGAAACTTTTTTTAAACATAATGTCATTTCACTTCGTATGTTATGTAAGAAGATTTTATTTATAAAGTTGAACATAGATTTTAGAGAAGAAGCTTTTGAATTAAGTGTTTAATTTTTTCGTCAGGTTTACTCATTTTGAACTCAGACTTGTATCTTGAAACTCAGTTTACTCAATCAATACCACAATCAACAGATTTTTTTCTATAACATTCCTGAATAAATCTAAACTAATATTATAAAGTTGAATAGTTTGTTTGTTTGGTTCAATTAAAAAATTCTCAGTTTCGGAAGGCTAGGCTACGACCAATGTCCGATTCGTCAAATGTTCGACTTAACAAATTTAAATGCACAATAAAACGTAAACTATGTTATAAAGCCTGTTTCTCAATTGTGGATTACATAGAAGACAAGAATGCTTGGGATTCATTTATTAATTTTGTCACTGGCTATAGTGGAAATATGATATGGGCTGTGAGTCTTTTATTTATTTTTTTATTTCTTTATGTTTTACTTCGTTTTCTTTTTATTCCATCTTTTTTCTATATCTTGTTTTCTCTTCATTGTCTCTTTACCTTTTAGTCCTTAAAACTTACATACTGGCACACATCAAAACAATGATGTATTTAATGATGCCATTGTATGTATCTGTTAATTAAAAAAAGAGCGGCCGTGAGTTTGTTTGCCCTGTCTTCTCATAAGGCTCAACCCCTTGGAAACGGGCGGTTGTAGATCGGCACAGGCATATAATAAAGAACAATGGCAAAAACATATTTACCTAAAACTTAAGCGTTTAAAAAATCGAGTCACAGTAAACTTAATCAAATTTTTTTCTATGATTTATCATTACACCACCATGTGTTGTATAAGTCTTATAAGAGATAAGATATTTTTGAAGATTTTATTTGACCTAAGTACGTAATGTCAGATTCGCCATCACGTATAACTGACTAGGGATGCGTGGTGGCAATATTATATTATGGAACAATTTATCGATAATCGATTCTTATACCTTTGGCTGAAATATTTACCGAAGGTTCACTATTATGATTATGAATTTGCTTCTGCCTATGTCTTCACTCGCACGGTAGAGTGACTGAATCAACATAATTAGAAATGATTTAAAATATTTTTGACTCTCTTTAAACGATTTTAAACACACTAAAGAAATAGAATATAGTTACGTTATTTTCCACTACACAGTGTGATGAGAAAAATACATTGTCATTGATAACGGCACATAAATAGACATACATCGATATTTTCAAAATGTCGATACGTCGCCGTTTAGTACATATCTCTTAATCTGTGGTTTAGATCCTGTCTAGTTCCGGACTCACCACGTTTGTTATTTTATTTTTGTTTAATTTAGTGTTAAACTCGAATAGATGTTATGCTTTTATTTTTTTTATTTCATATACTGTAATAATAATGAAAATAATATTTTCGGCTATCTGACACACAACGCCATCTAGTTTCAAACAAAACATTAACAATATGTTAGTACTTAACCTCGAAACATTCAAAACCCAATATCTTTTTTCCTAGACTTCTTTCGCAAGTAATTTTGATATGAGAATGGTCAAGAATAAATTCTCAAGTGTTAAGGATTTTTTGATATTTAAACGCTAACATTTCAGTTCAAATAAAATTATGTATGGGGACCTGCCATTGTCCTTTGCGATACGTATATATTTATTTTGGTAAATATTTGACAAAACAGAGATTGTTGCTATTGTGTATATTGATCTTCTTGATGTCCGTGTGGTGACGGATTAAGAATACAGAGTGTCACCACCCCTATTCATCCCGTGGGTGTCGTAAGAGACGACTAAGAGAGCAAACTACGCGGAACAACAGCACTGCAGAGAGAAGGAAAACTTGACACAAACCCTATAACAACCCGTCTGGCCAGCGTGGTATAGTAGGCCAAAACCTCCTTTCTAAGGAAAGGCTTATGTCCAGCAGTGGACTATTAAAGGCTGTTGATGATGGATATTGATCTTCAGAGTCTACACTTAGGACGATTTCAAACAATATATTAAATAAACCTATTTTGAGTTTGAGTTCCATAAGAGCAGAGCATCAATGAAAAATGTTGCAAAACGCATCAAAAGTCTATTGCTTTTGAGAGACTGAGACTAAGTTGCCCGGGTCAGCCGCTTAGTAGCTCAGTAGCTCATATCAGCCGAAGATCAAATACCTTATATACAGGATGTAACACAAACTGCGGTCTGTGCACATTTTCAACTAGCTACGATAAGCTATTTTCTTGCCATGCGAAGCGGAATAAGGCATTTACCTTAGGATAAGTCTATGGTCCGTGAAGCGTGGACAAATTGTTAAGGAGACGTAAACTATTGTTATCTTGTGGATACTAATAATGAGGTGTTATACACTTGAAATATTGCAACATAAATATTACACTGTGAAAAGTATTATATTTGAGCTAGTTGCAAGTTGTTTTTCAGCAACAATGAAAATGGTAATAAAAAATAAATTGCTAATTTTTTGAACACACTGTAAGTAACTAGTAACACATTTTAAGTATATTTACATTACTATAACTTTCGAATTTCAAGATTTAATTAATAAGAGTTAACTAATACTACTGAGGGAAAGATAGAACTCTTATAGTAGGTACAGGCTATAAGTCCATGCCATCGTATGTGTATTGTCAAATATCTTTTTAACTGGGATCGCTACATCGCTATCATCTCATTTATTCGAAAATACCTTTTATGACAGTTGTGAGATCTAAAGTTGATCGGAACTGAATTGAGACCGAACTTGTATTACGAGAATTGACCTTTTGGTCTCTACTCGTAATCCAAAATTTATGTTACGTACGACTGGCTAAGCAAAAAGGCATAAAATAATCACATCGTTTAATCACACAAAATACGTCGTTCCATATTTTTGATAAAATAGGCAGACAATAGTTAACGAACGCCCTCTAGCGGCGTAAATTGGACAAGGACAATGGCACACAGTATTCAATGCGATGATTAAATAATGGTCGGCGTGTCAAACGTAACAGATTTAATATGATCTGCTATTGACCTGTGTAGTCATGGTCGTTCTTTAATTCTGGGTCACCTCACAATAAATTTAAGCGTTTAGTATAACGTACAACTTGAAGCTATAGATAAACTATACAGAGATGAATATGCATGCATATTTTCAAATTGCTGGGTGTACTATGAGTATATAGCCTAGTTACGGTAGCCTAGTGGTTAAGGCGTTGGACTTGCGATCAAGATGTCGTGGGTTCAAATCCTGACCAGTACACTACCGACGTGAACCCACTCCTAACACAAGCAATTTAGCTTAGCGGTAGGGGTTAACGGAAATACTAGTAATTTCGTTCGCTAGTAGACCTTTAACCTTTTCGTTTAAAAAATATAATAAAAATCACAGTCGATCAAAGGTAGTTGTGAAGGCAACATACATAATTATATACTATCCAATATGACATACCTACGTCACTGATAGTCGATTAATATTTTCTTGTATTTAACATGTTATATAGGTATTTCTTTTTATTACTGAAAAAGTTTATATAACTTTTAGGAACTATTGTTGATGAATGTATTCATGTAGGATAGTGTGTATCAGCTTGATTTACATAAACTCTACTTCTAGAAGAACCTAATAAAAGTGAATCACGTCATAAAAACATCGAAGAAGACACCGCGCAGTTGTGAAAGTCTAGGTAATAAGGTCGCAAATCGCTATTTTGTATAGTCGATATTTTAAATAGATAATAATTTAGCTTCAAGTTTCGATTAGATAATGTAATGAATGCATTTGCGTATTAAGGATGGAGGTGACATCCGATAACACGACGTAGCTAAAAGAAATAAACAATAAAACTATGATAAAATAAGAAATTTAAAATACACCAAAGGTTTACAACCACCGTCGAAATGCAACATGCAACATTTTTTTATTTTATTTTTTCATACATTTCACACGGCCAAAATAACAAAAGCTTGTAATGTGGTAAGATTGCTGATAACATGTATATTTCTAATTACACACATATTTTGGAGAAATTACACACAAGTACATAACAAATGATCGTGCCCATAACACAATATTAGTTCTGGGTGAGAATCGAACCCACGACCTACGGCTTAACAGTCCGAGTCACCAACCACTAGTCCAACAGGCCCGCCACTTGACCACTTCAGCTACCGTACTATTCGTATATTCCATATTAAAAACGATAGTTGACTAAAAGTTGTTTTTCTTGGAAAACAATCCTTTTCTTCTCAGATGAAAAATGTCCTATACCTTTCTCTTTGTTGCTAACTCTACGCAAAGCCTCATGACGATTGGTTGATTGCATTAAACATGCCTATCTACCTACACGTAACCAGAATATACATTCGTCACTGGTAGTTCGTACCTTTATCACAGCGTGCGAACACTTAGGGGGATGACACATATGCTATTAGAACATCAATAATATATTATACGGCGACATTGTTTCGGACGGTAATCCGAAGGGATCACAACTGTGACGGATCGATTGTAATGCGAATTCAAAGAACCGCGTGACTTATATCCGATGCTCCTGTGCGACTTGATAATCGATTCAAAATTGGATACGGTTAATTTTATACAAAAGCATAACATGAATATTATTTATGTTTAAATTATGAAATTTATTTAAAATAGTGTTTCTCGGCTTTGTAAATATTTTTTTATATTTTTTTTATTTATTCTTTAACAATTGTTATATTGCAACTGCGTTTGTATAAAACATATAGAATAAGAAACATGAAATCCTCACAAACACATATTTAGTAGAATAAAAAATAATACCTATTTTTTTTTAAATATATGTATGTCTATAGTTGGACGAGCGATGTATTTTTAGGGTTGATGTGAAATATTATCTGAACTTTGTCTTCAAGTATTCAGTTATATATTTTGACAACAATAATAATAATATTTTTACACATTTTACACACGGCTTTATTTTCAATTTCATTGACTTTCATATCCGTAAATTTGTTTAGGTTGGACCTTTTTTTTTTTGTCGACGAGGTGGAAAATCCCTTCGGATCTCCGGCTCCTCGGAGAGGCAGGAGCCAGGAGTATGTGGTGTTTCCATTAAAAACCAACCCGACAGTCGGTCTCAGGCGCCCTGCTCAGGGGAGGACCCAGACTATGTTATTTTAGGTCCCCCGAAGAGGTAAGACCTAATATTTCAGTCTTATAAAAATAAGTTCTTGACTCACGATATTTAATGCGGAACTAAGGTTTCAGAAAAATCCGGCTTATTTCATTTGTTTTTTTTTTATCTTCTCTACTTACTGCACAAGGTACGTAAGATACATCTACAAGGTACGTAAGTTCTATGCAGTTTAATACAGTTTCCTTGGTTAAGCCATTGCTAACCAATACCTAAGACGAATGGGACACGACAGATATTACAAAAGTGAGTATCTATGATATATGAGTGAGGATATTACAATAGTATATCAATACTTTCAGCCCCATCTAACTAATTGGAGCCGAACAACTTGACCACTACTAGGACTAGTATTACTTACTAACGGCAAACACCTGTCCGATCGGATGGTCCTTAGGAAATTCCTTCATAATTTATTCGGTTAGGCTTTCGTGTTAAATTTTACCTGGTAATACATCCCTTGGCATCAGTTAGCTTATTTTCGTGGAATTCTGAGATCCCTAGTTCCATTCCATTAGTATTAGCACAAATCACAAAGGTTAGGGGAACAACTTGTAGTAACTTCCTCTAACTAAATACAACTGAGGTTAACTTCGACTAATTGGTACGGCTAGATGTACAACTACATTGACTACATTACTTCGGTAAGACTTCACACGTAATAAAGTCTGAAGTCCCTTGAAAACTTCAACTGAGAAACCACTTAGTTTAATAGTAACTTAAGAACAACTAAAATAATAAATCAAGTTACACATACAACAAGAAAAACAAACTGTTATAAATCTCGGCTCAACCAGCGCGTGTTCAAGAGCACGTTCTTTTTGTAGGTTACCAGGACACCGTCTAATTACGCCTAGGGTACGGCTTCGTCTAGGCATAAGCAAAAACATCATCTATGAGAGACTGTGATACATATGGTTCTGTATGGAAATATAGCTGATACATAATTTTAATTTATATTTTGAAACGAAAAAAAATAATGATCGCATGTTGTATATAGGTATTTCTTTTCTGTGTTCTAACATTGTAATTTTTCAATACACTACTTCAATACACAAATATTAAAACTTACCAACTGCAAGCTGCTTACAGGAATAAATCACCTGGGAAAATACAAAAGAGTTGTGACAAATCTTTCAAAGAAATTTTAAACAATAAAGCACTTTTTACCCGACTGCGTCAGAAAGGTTATGTTTACGAATGTATGTGTGTCTTTGGCACGCTTTGGCAAGCCTAATCGGCTTAATTTATTTTGGCGCGTTGTAAATTTTAAGTATACATTTTTACGATATATATTTTTTTGGTCAATAATTTATTGTTTTCATATGCTGTTGTATTGTAGCGATTTACTCGTTATTTGAACATCGAGAAGTTCAATGGAGCAGAAATCACAGTTCCAGTTTACCAAACAAAGGAAGACGAGACTAGACACGCGAACAACGAAGTTGCCCGCTGCCCCATTTCCAGCGGTAGACTTCGTCGGAGGAAATAGCACACAGACTTTTCCGATGCAACTGCCACCAGTCTCAAACATTTCTAATAGAAAGTAGCGCAAATTTTATTGTGTTTCAGAATTATGATTTTAATTAAAGCACAAAATAAGGATTTTTTTTTTAATTTGGAGTCAAACTTTGTATTGGATGCGAATTGATTTTCTGTCGACAATTTCGAGTAATTTCAAATAAAGTAAAAATGGAAAAACAACGAGACCGTGAAAAGTTTTAGTTTTTCGACTTATCTAATGTAGCAATATACTCGTATATTATGAAGATTTATTTAACGTGAAATTTAAAATATTTAAGGTTACGTTACGTACGTAAGTCACATGAATTAAGATTAAGTGAAGTATTTTGCAGCACACCCGATTTCTAGTTTAATTTAAATACTCAAAGTATTTAATTGCTGTCCGGGGATTTCGAAGTAGTTACGTGAGACCAGAATGCCAATTCTTGTAATAAAAGTTCGATCACAATTTAGCTCATGTTTTGTTCAGGATTATAATTTTTTATCATCTCAATATACCATGTAGGTGACACATATGAACTTAATCCAAACAATATCTCCACTGACAGCTTTTGGCGAGGCCCGAACATACCATCTAAAGAGACAGCTTAGAACATTTTAAAATCTTTGATCTATATTCCTCATCAATCATCATCATCAACAGCCTATAACGGTCCACTGCTGGACATAGACCTCTCTTTAGAAAGGAGGATTTGGCCTACTATACCACGCTGGCCAAACGGGTTGGTATAGGGTTTGTTTGGGGTGCTGGGCTAGAAAACCTCCTCGTGGTGCACCCTGGAAACGCTGGCGATGGTACTGTTCCCTCCTTGTCCTCTTGGAGGAGAGGATTATCGCCAGCGGCCAATATTCTAGCAGAAGAGGCAGCCGTTCATCGGCTCTCGGGCAAGGCCTGGTCCAGCAGGGTGGGCGTGTCTGCCGGTTGCCCTGCTGGCTCTTCGCTCTTCGGAGCATGGAGGAGGAAACCTCGGTAAAAAACCTGATGGCGGGGCCCTGTAGGGGCCACAGTTTCTCCGCTGACAGCGGTGGAGAAAGGAGGACGGGCTCGGCGTGTACTCACACTACCACCGAGCAGGCAGGGGGACGTAGTCTCCCTGTCAACCGTCGGCATATCGTAATCCCGAGAAGAGCGCTGTGGTTAAGTCTCGCGGCTCTGATCGGGGGCGAGGGTCTTGGCTTAACCGCCCGGACCGCGAGGAAGATAACCTCTCTAAAAAATTCCCCGAATCCCGTGTTCTGGTGCGTGGCCAGGGGATGCATGGCTGATGGGAAGTTCAGTCGCGAGCGCACTCCAAGCCGAGGTACCTGCGGACCCCTCGGTTGGGTTAAAAACTTACGCTTGCCCGGGTAATGGGGGATCTCTGCCCGGGTGGACCTTTAGTTCTCCCCCACTCGTGGGATTATTATGGAAAATATTAATTTAACTAAAAAGAAAACGATCGGAAAGAAAAACACACAACAGACAAAGGCAAGCCTAACGGACAATGAGACGAAGAGGAGGAACAGTGGAGTGGATGGGTCATCCACGGAGGGTGAGATAGCGTCGGGAACGCCTATCTCGATGGGGCTCCCAGAAGTCAGTCTGACGCTGGTCTCTGGGAGCCGAAGAGCATCAGATCGGCTGCGCTCCGGATCCGCCGTTTCGTCGGATGGCGCTGACGCCATGGAGGCGGAGCGAAGCGACAGCCGGAAACGAGGACGCTCCAGGGACGAGGAAACCGACACGTCCCAGGAGATGATGCCACCGAAGGTGGCAAGCAGCCGCCGAGGGAGGGCGCGCAAACCGGCCTCGGCCCCGGTCTTAACCCCGTCAGGCTCCGCGTTCTCAAACGCGGAGTCCTACAGAAGTGTACGGGTGGACGGCGAGGCCGTAGCGGAGGAGGAGATCGCGGATCTCCTGCTCAAGGTTCGGGAGCCGGTGGGGGGAAATGCCCCCCAGGCTCCCGTGTCCGTGCAGGAGAGGGCGAAAGCGGCGGTGGCCGTCATCAACAAGGTGGCCACCAAATCCGTGAACCTTAAGGGCTCGTTTGTGAGGGCCCTTAAGGACTCCTCCTCCGCTTTGTCGGAGGTCGTGGAGGGCCTAGCGGGCGACGTCTCTCGCCTGCAGGTGGCCAACGAGAAGCTGACGGAGCGGGTGAACGAGCTGAGCGCTCAGTTCGCCCGCTTCCAGGCGAACCTCCCCGAGCGGGAAGCCCCGTCCGCGTCCCAGCCTGCCCCTACCACCAACTCAGGGGCATTTGACTCCCAACTGCGAGAAATCCTCATCGCAGTTGGGAATATGCTGGACGGACGCCTGGCTGGCCTGGAGGCGAGATTGCCTCCTGCGCCGAGTATGCGCCCCCCGCTCGCGTCGACACAGCGGCCTAAGGCCGCCGCTCCGACCGCGCTCCCCGTAGTGGGAGGCCGCGTCTCCTACGCGGCGGCGGCGTCTGCCCCGACTCCATCGGCTCCCCAAAAGCCGAGGAGGGGGGCCAAGGCACCGGCCCAGGCGCCGGCCAAGGCACCGGCTAAGGCGCCGGCCAAGGCACATCCCCAGGCGCCGGCCAAGACGGGGCCTAAAACGGCGCCGAGGAGCGGAGTGGCATTCCCTCCGCTCCCCACTCCGACACCCCTGCCGGGCCCCTCCGCACCTGCCCCCTCCAACGAGGGTTGGCAGGAGGCGAGGGGCTCCAAGAAGTCCCGAAGGCGGGCCAAAAAGGCTGCCAAAAAAGCAGCCCAGGCCCAGCCTTCGCCACCGGTGGCAACGGCCTCCACAAAGAGGCCGCGGAAGCTGCAGCCGCCCAAAACCGCGGCTGTAGTGGTGACCGTGTCCCCGGAGGCGGCGGACGGCGGGCTGTCCTACGCGGCCGTTTTCAAAAAGGCCCGGGACAGCCTCGCCAACGATTTTGGAACGGTGGGGGTCAGGATGCGCCTCGCCCAAACGGGAGCTCGAGTCCTCGAGTTCCCTGGGGCTGAAGGCGCAAAGACGGCGGACTCGTTTGCTGAGAGGCTGCGGGGTATATTCGCGACTACAGATGGTGTGAGGGTCGCCAGGCCTACCAAGTGCGCGGAGCTGCGCATCTCGGGCCTGGACGACTCTGTGACGGCCGAAGATGTCCGCGCTGTAATCCGGGAGAAGACGGGGTGCAGCGCGGACAACGTCAGGGTCGGCACCATCCGCCCCGGTCCAGGGGGGCTTGGCGCCGTGTGGGTCAGCTGTCCCGTAGCGTCGGCCAAAGTATTGGCCGACGCCGGCAGGCTGCTCATCGGTTTCGTGAGCGCCAGGATCACAGTCCTGGCGGCGAGACCGATGAGGTGTTACAAATGCCTAGCATCGGGGCACACGCGCGTCAAGTGCCAAAGCTGCTTTGACTGCAGCGGACTCTGTTTCCGCTGTGGTCGACCGGGGCATGTGGCGGTGGAATGCTCTGCCGCCCCTCACTGCCCGGTGTGTGCGGCGGGTAACAAGCCCGCCAATCACCAGATGGGGCAGGGGGGCTGCAAGCCTCCCCGCAACTCTCAGCAAGCATCGGGGGCTAGCCAGTCGACCCAGGCTGCCTCCGATGTAGTTCGTGCGTCGACGTCGTCGCCCATGGAGGAGGCTGTAGAGACGATCCAGTAATGGATCGGGTCTCCAGCCTCCTGGTCCAGACGAACCTGAACCACTGTGCCGCGGCGCAGGATCTCTTCCTGCAAACCATGGCACAGTGGTCGATAGGTGTTGCCGTAGTCGCGGAGCCCTATTCTGTCCCTCCCCGTCCAAACTGGATGGGTGACTGGGACGGCTCCGTGGCAGTCGTCGGTTCCACGACGGCTCATTCCCCGCCCTTGTCGCTAAGAGACAAGGGCACTGGATATGTTGCCGTCGAGTGGGGGGGGATCACCATATATGGTGTTTATTTCTCCCCCAACCGGAGTTTGAACGACTTCGAGGTTTTCCTAACCAGCTTGGAGACCTCGATACGGCGACTAGCGTCTGGGCACGTCCTTGTGCTGGGGGACTTCAACGCAAAGTCCATTGCGTGGGGTTCCCCCAGGACGGACGCAAGGGGCGAGGCCGTAGAGGAGTGGGCGGCCTCGGTGGGCCTCTGTCTTCTAAACAGAGGCTCCACCAACACGTGCGTGCGACAGCAGGGGGGGGTCGATAGTGGACCTCTCGTTCGCTACCCCTGCCCTCGCCGCACGAGTAAGGAACTGGTGTGTCCTGGAAGAGGTTGAGACGCTCTCGGATCACCTGTATATCCGATTTGAGCTCTCCCGGACCCAGGACTCCAGTAGGGGTCACGTGGCGCGGCGTTTATCCCGCTTTCCGCGGTGGGCTGTTGCCAGACTGAACCGGGACCTACTAGAGGAGGCAGCCATAATTCACTCGTGGCTGTCTCCTCAGGCTCCGACCGAGGAGGTCGACGTGGGGGCTGGCCGCTTTCGCGATGCGATTACGCATATCTGCGATGCGGCCATGCCCCGCATTCGAGGTCGTCGGCCTCCAAGGAAGGAGGTCTACTGGTGGTCCCAGGAGCTGGCGGACCTCCGTGCGGCTTGTACACGTGCCCGGAGGTCCTACACACGCAGTCGGCGGCGTCACCGTGGAGACGGTGAGGAGGACCGGCTTCATGAGGAGTACCGGCGGGCGCGGAAAACTCTGAAGCTGGCCATTAGCCGCGCCAAAGAGGAAAAGAGACAGGAGATGCTGGAGGGTCTTAATCGTGACCCCTGGGGTCGCCCTTACCGCGCGGTGCGACAAAAGCTCCGCGCGTCGGGCCCCCCCCTTACGGAGACTCTCCAGCCCAGCTTCCTGCAGGAAGTGGTCGAGGGCCTATTCCCGCAGCGGGCGGAGCACACACCCCCGTCGATGGCTGCATCAGCCGGAGACGACGGGGGCAGCGAGGTCGATGTTCCGCCCGTCAGGGAATCGGAGTTGGGGGCGGCTGTTCTACGGATTCGATCCAAGAACACCGCCCCCGGGCCGGACGGGGTTCCAGCCCGAGTGATGGCCCGAGCCCTCGACTACATGTCGGACCACCTCAGGGGGGTGTTGGACGCTAGCCTGGCGTCCGGACGCTTCCCTGAGCGCTGGAAATGCGGGAAGCTGGTCCTGCTGCAGAAGCCGGGACGGCCTGCCGATTCGGTCGCGGCCTATAGGCCCATCGTGCTGCTGGACGAGGCGGGCAAATTGTTTGAGAGGGTTCTTTCTGCCCGCATCGTCCGGCACCTCTGCGAGGTGGGCCCCGATCTGTCGGACGCCCAATTTGGTTTTCGGGCGGGGCGTTCGACAGTCGACGCCGTGTTGCGCCTGAGGGCCGTGACCGAAGAGGCCGTGAGCTGTGGCGGCGTGCTGTTGGCGGTGTCATTAGACATCGCCAACGCATTCAATAGTCTGCCATTCAGCTGCATCAGGGAAGCACTCCACTATCATGGGGTGCCAAAGTACCTGAGGCGGCTGGTGGCAGACTATTTAGAGGAGCGTACCGTCGTGTACGAGGACCGAGAAGGTTATTTGAGGTGTCGGCCCATGTCGTGCGGTGTTCCACAGGGGTCTGTTCTTGGACCCCTCTTGTGGAACATAGGGTACGACTGGGCCCTTCGCGCCGATTTCCCCCCCGGGCTGGGTGTAATCTGTTACGCAGACGATACCCTCGTGACAGCCCGGGGGGCAAACTTCCAAGAGGCGGCGCGCCTGGCCACAGGGGGAGTCTCCCTGGTGGTCGGGCGCATTGAGGCGCTGGGCTTACGGGTGGCCCTAGATAAGACGG